>OX336396.1:231460796-232660796 GCA_946902985.2 Meconema thalassinum
ACTTACTTGGTTCTTTAGTCCGTCTCATAGCATAGTGGCTAGTACTCATGGCTGTCGCCGCGGAGGCCCGGGTTCGATTCCCAGCTCTGCCAAGAAATTTAATTTTGGTCCGAATCCTGGAACCAGTGTCCACTCGGTCTCATCAGGCACAACTGAGAAGAGGCGGGTACGATTCCTACCTCAGCCATCATGTTAGTGGTTTTCCGTGGTTTCCTCCTTCTACTACGGGAAAATGTCTGGATGCTTCTTAACTTACGGCCATGGCCGCTTCCTTCCCAAATCTTACCTCAATTACAAGTACACACATTACTCATCCATCACAGTGACACAAGTACGTGGGGTTACAAGACCATGATGTCGCAAAGGCCCTAAATAATCGAAAGCAACAATAACACCCAGGTTGATGGACGTTTGAACAATATTAAACACTCCCACTGTCCGTGCTGTCTTGCTGAGTGGCCAGAGACAAGGGCTTTTGACGAATCTGGGGTTGACCTAACAGTAGCATGTGGGTTTGTCATTTGTAATTAATCCCATGCGGGACTTGGCCTTTTTATCCAACACAGCACTAAATTCGCTCTTTCTTTGACACTGGTACTGTGAATATTCGCTTCTTGTGCACTTCAAAGGGGGTGTGTGAGATAGGATGGTGTAGCCCAAAAAGGGAGTGCATTTATGATAGTTTGAAGAAAACTAACAGAGTAGTAGAGAGAATTATGCCACATTAGCAGCACAAGCCAATTTGGAGACCCGAGGTGTTACGTGTTTGATAAACGAGTGCTGCTGATCATAGCGACGCCAGAGTTTTTTGAACATAAGCCTAACAGCTGGAGTCTTTCGGGACGGCGATGGGGGCACAGCGTTGATGGAATACAGTGTTCACAAATCCAGCACTCTTGAGCGTAGCAGGAGTACATGTCACCAACGGGAGGAGAGCGATGACTGAGACTACTGGAATTGAGTCCTATCCCACCCACGAGACTGTACCTGCAAATTAATAATAATAATAATAATAATAATAATAATAATAATAATAATAATAATAATAATAATAATAATAATATTAATATAGAGAAGATCACAGACACAATGCGCAAACGCAGGGCTCGCTTCTTCTGTCACTTGCGACGGATGGACGACTCTAGATGGACAAAACGTACATTTAACAATTTCGACTCAAAAAAAAAATCAACAGTTCCTGGAACGTTAACGTCAAGAATGACCTCCAAGAAATGGGCTACGACCAAACGAGACCTCTTCCGAACAAGCATCGCGAGTTTTGGGGCTTTCCGAGATGAGGAATGGACAATTGGTGCAATGTGGTCGGACGAACGCCGTGCTCGACACAGCAAGCTAATGAAAACCAACTGGATCAATCGTAAATTGAATAAACGCCAGAATGTATAGTGGAACTTATCGTGGTTCCTAGTTGGCCGATTAGCGAATAATATATAAATAAATGTTAATGATGTCTTGTCCCTTTTAACTACTACGTCTTTTCGAGACGCCAGGGGGCTGGATTTTTGCCCCGAAGGGGATTTTTAACGTGCCAGTAAATCTACTGTTACAGCTCCGACGCATTTGCGCACCCTCAAATTCCAACTGGCTGCGCCAGGGTTCGATCCTGCAACCTTGAGCACAACAGGCAGGAACGTTACCGCTGAGCCATGCGCCCAGTCCGGTGCAAAGAATAATTTAAACTTGGTCGCCAGCATTCGTGCCTCAAACGGATAATAGAATTCCCAACGCTGATATCAATAAAATAAAAGGGGAAGATAACCTCACTGACCCGCCTCTTAAATCAATCAAATAAAATAATGGCATATTGTTCGGATAATGAAACAAAAATGAAAACAAGTAGAACTAAACAGTCTATTTTTAGCCTACTTTCGATTTTTGCAAAAAATGAAAGTAGACTTATGAGATCAACCCAGGGCCAAAAATTGTGTGTCTGTCTGTGTGTGTGTATGTGTGTGTGTGTGTGTGTGTGTGTGTGTGTGTGAGTGTGTGTACTCTGAATGTCTGTCCCCCCTATCAATTCGAACACGGTTAAACCGAATTGAACGAAATTTGGTACAGAGGTAGCACTGGCAAAGGGCACCTCAGTGTCATGTTTTATATTGCCGCCATCTTTACCAAAAGGTAATGGCGGCCAATCGAATGGTCAAAACTTAATAATGCATTACGACCAAACTAATCCTCGGATCTTTACCAAATTTGGTAACAACCTACCTTCATATGGGACGCGTCTTGTGCCCAAACTACAAGGTCATCAAACGTACCATTTCAGGATGGCGGCCGTGTGAATTATGCAAAATTTATAATCCATAACATGGGACCCACCAGTTCCGATTATCGAACCAAGAATCGTTTAATCTGTTCTAAGCGACGTGGTTCGTTTGAAATTAAAAGTTTATATTGTAATATTATAATCGACAAGTGACTTTAAAAATCTGAATCGTCTCGGCTATTTGACAAGATGGCAGCTGATCTCTTGTTCTGACCTATATTTTACTAATTTCAGTATGTTGCATGCAATATAACCTACTGATAAAAATTATATGACCTTGTATTGTCATTTAGACTTTCACGGCCCGTGTTATTATTCATAATGTTGAATTTTGGGCTTATGCCGTGTTTTATTATATTGCAATTCGACGCGTTTCGAAAGAAACCATGTCTTTCATCGTCAGGAATAATCTGGAATACGACAATGTTGCTAAGAGAAAGCAACGAAGAACATATAGAAGGTGCCCAAAGATGGACGCCATTATAGCCCCATGTTAGGGACAACGGAAAGCAGCAGTGAATTACTTTCTCAGGGTTCTGATAATAGGTAGCCAGGATTCACTGAGATTGTAGCCGGTGTCGCGGTTGAAATTATCTGGGTGTTTACGTATTTCAACCGCCTCCCTGATGATTCTGGGACGATATTGCTTTATACGGGCAAGAACATCCACCCCTTGGAACATGACATCATGGCCAGGTGTTAAAGCATGATCGGCAACAGCTGATTTATCAGGTTGAATGAGCCTGATACATCTATTATGTTCCTTAATGCGAGTGCATATTGTTCTCGAAGTCTGCCCGATGTAAACCTTGCCACAAGTACAGGGAACTCTGTAGATACCCGGTTGTTGCAATTTAGGCAAACTGTCCTTAGTTGGTCGCAGGAGTTGCCTAATCTTAACAGAAGTTCCAAATACAGTCCGTATGTTGTATCGACGTAGGATTTTAGCAATACGATCCGTTGTGTTATGTATGTACGGAAGGTAAGCAGTTCCTCTTACATCTCTTTTCTCAACTGACGTCCTATTATTATTTGTTGGTTTCAGAACCGTAGAAATCAAAGCCTTGCTATAACCGTTGCTCTCAAAGGTGGTTCGCAGGGTGTTAATTTCTTCTTGTAAAGAAGACACTTCACAAATCCTCCTAGCCCTGGTAGTTAGAGTTGTAAGGATACCATGTTTCTGGGCAGGGTGATGGTGAGAACTTGCGTGGAGATATCTATTGGTGTGTGTTGGCTTACGAAAAACGCTGTGTCCTAAAGATCCATCCTCTTTCTTGGTGACGAGAACATCTAAAAAAGGTATTTTGCCGTCAGATTCCTTTTCCATGGTGAAACAAATAGAAGGGTGCTGGAGATTAAGGTGATCCAGGAAATGGCTAAGATTTTCCTCACCTTCCGTCCAAACAACGAACGTGTCATCCACATAACGCCACCAGATCTTCGGTTTGAAAGGAGCCGACGACAAAGCTTTCTCTTCAAAGTTCTCCATGAAGAAATTAGCCACAACAGGAGAGAGAGGACTACCCATGGCCACACCATCAGTCTGCTCATAAAAATTCCCATTCCATAGAAAGTAGGAGGAGGTCATGCAGTGATAAAAAAGTCTTGTGATGTCTTCAGGAAAAAGGCCATTAATGAGAGACATAACACCATCAATAGGTACTCTCGTAAACAGAGACACCACGTCGAGACTCACTAGAATATCACCCGGCTGAAGTGTTATAGCTTTTAACTTTTCCACGAAGTGTGTGGAATCCTTAATGTACGAAGGCGTGTTACCCAGAAGCGGCTGAAGTAGTCTACCTAAGTATTTGGAAAGGGCATATGTAGGAGAACCAATCGTACTAACAATGGGTCTAAGAGGAACATCGTCCTTATGTATTTTAGGAAGACCATAGAGTCTCGGAGGAATAGCATCCCCTGGAAGGAGAGTCTTCGCTGCATCCGCTGGAATAGATGATTGCTTGATCAATTTGACGGTGACATTTGAGTAGCGAGTAGTAGGATCACGACTATTAATCCTATATACAGGATCTGATAACAAAGACGAGATCTTGGAATCATAATCAACCTTATCCAATACCACTGTCGCATTACCCTTGTCAGCGGGGAGAACGATAATATCAGAATTGTCCCTTAGATCTTTAAGTGCCCGGCTTTCACCTTGTTTTAAGTTGGTGTTAGGTGGCTTAGCTGTCTTGAGAACTCGGGAACATTCTTGCCTGGCTTCCTCGGCCTCTTCAGGTGTGAGGTGATGTACTGAGGATTCTACGGATGTAATAAGTTCTTCAATAGGAATTCTTCTAGGCGCTACAGCAAAATTGAGACCTTTAGCGAGAACTGCCTGTTGGGTATCACTTAGGGGGTTGCTGGACAAATTTACGACAACCTTGTTAGCATCAAGTCTAATGGCTTGAGATTTCTGCAACTGACATAACCTATCATATTTGGAAATATGTCTGTCCCTCACCTGATCTAGAACGCTGTTAGCTTGCACTGAAGAAATACGATCGAAGATATTCCATAATTCCTCACTTACGAAGTTTGAGAGGCGTAGATGTAGCTGTAGTAACTCCCTCGAAATAAAATCCAACTGCTTACGAGTATGCTGTAACCTCTCTATCAATAACGCCTTGCTTGCACGACGATAGATTCTCGTTGCCTTAGGTGTTCTGAAGGACTGCTTTAACATAACAAAATTCGGTAGAATATCATGATCCCGGCATCTTAGGAGAAAAGCGAGTGAAGAGATTAGACACACCTTCTTGCGTCGTAACCTACTGAATCTAGACATCAGTCGGAAAATATCCTCCCCATAGAGGTTTCTAATATTGTCATTTAGACTTTCACGGCCCGTGTTATTATTCATAATGTTGAATTTTGGGCTTATGCCGTGTTTTATTATATTGCAATTCGACGCGTTTCGAAAGAAACCATGTCTTTCATCGTCAGGAATAATCTGGAATACGACAATGTTGCTAAGAGAAAGCAACGAAGAACATATAGAAGGTGCCCAAAGATGGACGCCATTATAGCCCCATGTTAGGGACAACGGAAAGCAGCAGTGAATTACTTTCTCAGGGTTCTGATAATAGGTAGCCAGGATTCACTGAGATTGTAGCCGGTGTCGCGGTTGAAATTATCTGGGTGTTTACGTATTTCAACCGCCTCCCTGATGATTCTGGGACGATATTGCTTTATACGGGCAAGAACATCCACCCCTTGGAACATGACATCATGGCCAGGTGTTAAAGCATGATCGGCAACAGCTGATTTATCAGGTTGAATGAGCCTGATACATCTATTATGTTCCTTAATGCGAGTGCATATTGTTCTCGAAGTCTGCCCGATGTAAACCTTGCCACAAGTACAGGGAACTCTGTAGATACCCGGTTGTTGCAATTTAGGCAAACTGTCCTTAGTTGGTCGCAGGAGTTGCCTAATCTTAACAGAAGTTCCAAATACAGTCCGTATGTTGTATCGACGTAGGATTTTAGCAATACGATCCGTTGTGTTATGTATGTACGGAAGGTAAGCAGTTCCTCTTACATCTCTTTTCTCAACTGACGTCCTATTATTATTTGTTGGTTTCAGAACCGTAGAAATCAAAGCCTTGCTATAACCGTTGCTCTCAAAGGTGGTTCGCAGGGTGTTAATTTCTTCTTGTAAAGAAGACACTTCACAAATCCTCCTAGCCCTGGTAGTTAGAGTTGTAAGGATACCATGTTTCTGGGCAGGGTGATGGTGAGAACTTGCGTGGAGATATCTATTGGTGTGTGTTGGCTTACGAAAAACGCTGTGTCCTAAAGATCCATCCTCTTTCTTGGTGACGAGAACATCTAAAAAAGGTATTTTGCCGTCAGATTCCTTTTCCATGGTGAAACAAATAGAAGGGTGCTGGAGATTAAGGTGATCCAGGAAATGGCTAAGATTTTCCTCACCTTCCGTCCAAACAACGAACGTGTCATCCACATAACGCCACCAGATCTTCGGTTTGAAAGGAGCCGACGACAAAGCTTTCTCTTCAAAGTTCTCCATGAAGAAATTAGCCACAACAGGAGAGAGAGGACTACCCATGGCCACACCATTAGTCTGCTCATAAAAATTCCCATTCCATAGAAAGTAGGAGGAGGTCATGCAGTGATAAAAAAGTCTTGTGATGTCTTCAGGAAAAAGGCCATTAATGAGAGACATAACACCATCAATAGGTACTCTCGTAAACAGAGACACCACGTCGAGACTCACTAGAATATCACCCGGCTGAAGTGTTATAGCTTTTAACTTTTCCACGAAGTGTGTGGAATCCTTAATGTACGAAGGCGTGTTACCCAGAAGCGGCTGAAGTAGTCTACCTAAGTATTTGGAAAGGGCATATGTAGGAGAACCAATCGTACTAACAATGGGTCTAAGAGGAACATCGTCCTTATGTATTTTAGGAAGACCATAGAGTCTCGGAGGAATAGCATCCCCTGGAAGGAGAGTCTTCGCTGCATCCGCTGGAATAGATGATTGCTTGATCAATTTGACGGTGACATTTGAGTAGCGAGTAGTAGGATCACGACTATTAATCCTATATACAGGATCTGATAACAAAGACGAGATCTTGGAATCATAATCAACCTTATCCAATACCACTGTCGCATTACCCTTGTCAGCGGGGAGAACGATAATATCAGAATTGTCCCTTAGATCTTTAAGTGCCCGGCTTTCACCTTGTTTTAAGTTGGTGTTAGGTGGCTTAGCTGTCTTGAGAACTCGGGAACATTCTTGCCTGGCTTCCTCGGCCTCTTCAGGTGTGAGGTGATGTACTGAGGATTCTACGGATGTAATAAGTTCTTCAATAGGAATTCTTCTAGGCGCTACAGCAAAATTGAGACCTTTAGCGAGAACTGCCTGTTGGGTATCACTTAGGGGGTTGCTGGACAAATTTACGACAACCTTGTTAGCATCAAGTCTAATGGCTTGAGATTTCTGCAACTGACATAACCTATCATATTTGGAAATATGTCTGTCCCTCACCTGATCTAGAACGCTGTTAGCTTGCACTGAAGAAATACGATCGAAGATATTCCATAATTCCTCACTTACGAAGTTTGAGAGGCGTAGATGTAGCTGTAGTAACTCCCTCGAAATAAAATCCAACTGCAGACTTCGAGAACAATATGCACTCGCATTAAGGAACATAATAGATGTATCAGGCTCATTCAACCTGATAAATCAGCTGTTGCCGATCATGCTTTAACACCTGGCCATGATGTCATGTTCCAAGGGGTGGATGTTCTTGCCCGTATAAAGCAATATCGTCCCAGAATCATCAGGGAGGCGGTTGAAATACGTAAACACCCAGATAATTTCAACCGCGACACCGGCTACAATCTCAGTGAATCCTGGCTACCTATTATCAGAACCCTGAGAAAGTAATTCACTGCTGCTTTCCGTTGTCCCTAACATGGGGCTATAATGGCGTCCATCTTTGGGCACCTTCTATATGTTCTTCGTTGCTTTCTCTTAGCAACATTGTCGTATTCCAGATTATTCCTGACGATGAAAGACATGGTTTCTTTCGAAACGCGTCGAATTGCAATATAATAAAACACGGCATAAGCCCAAAATTCAACATTATGAATAATAACACGGGCCGTGAAAGTCTAAATGACAATATTAGAAACCTCTATGGGGAGGATATTTTCCGACTGATGTCTAGATTCAGTAGGTTACGACGCAAGAAGGTGTGTCTAATCTCTTCACTCGCTTTTCTCCTAAGATGCCGGGATCATGATATTCTACCGAATTTTGTTATGTTGAAGCATTCCTTCAGAACACCTAAGGCAACGAGAATCTATCGTCGTGCAAGCAAGGCGTTATTGATAGAGAGGTTACAGCATACTCGTAAGCAGTTGGATTTTATTTCGAGGGAGTTACTACAGCTACATCTACGCCTCTCAAACTTCGTAAGTGAGGAATTATGGAATATCTTCGATCGTATTTCTTCAGTGCAAGCTAACAGCGTTCTAGATCAGGTGAGGGACAGACATATTTCCAAATATGATAGGTTATGTCAGTTGCAGAAATCTCAAGCCATTAGACTTGATGCTAACAAGGTTGTCGTAAATTTGTCCAGCAACCCCCTAAGTGATACCCAACAGGCAGTTCTCGCTAAAGGTCTCAATTTTGCTGTAGCGCCTAGAAGAATTCCTATTGAAGAACTTATTACATCCGTAGAATCCTCAGTACATCACCTCACACCTGAAGAGGCCGAGGAAGCCAGGCAAGAATGTTCCCGAGTTCTCAAGACAGCTAAGCCACCTAACACCAACTTAAAACAAGGTGAAAGCCGGGCACTTAAAGATCTAAGGGACAATTCTGATATTATCGTTCTCCCCGCTGACAAGGGTAATGCGACAGTGGTATTGGATAAGGTTGATTATGATTCCAAGATCTCGTCTTTGTTATCAGATCCTGTATATAGGATTAATAGTCGTGATCCTACTACTCGCTACTCAAATGTCACCGTCAAATTGATCAAGCAATCATCTATTCCAGCGGATGCAGCGAAGACTCTCCTTCCAGGGGATGCTATTCCTCCGAGACTCTATGGTCTTCCTAAAATACATAAGGACGATGTTCCTCTTAGACCCATTGTTAGTACGATTGGTTCTCCTACATATGCCCTTTCCAAATACTTAGGTAGACTACTTCAGCCGCTTCTGGGTAACACGCCTTCGTACATTAAGGATTCCACACACTTCGTGGAAAAGTTAAAAGCTATAACACTTCAGCCGGGTGATATTCTAGTGAGTCTCGACGTGGTGTCTCTGTTTACGAGAGTACCTATTGATGGTGTTATGTCTCTCATTAATGGCCTTTTTCCTGAAGACATCACAAGACTTTTTTATCACTGCATGACCTCCTCCTACTTTCTATGATATGGGAATTTTTATGAGCAGACTGATGGTGTGGCCATGGGTAGTCCTCTCTCTCCTGTTGTGGCTAATTTCTTCATGGAGAACTTTGAAGAGAAAGCTTTGTCGTCGGCTCCTTTCAAACCGAAGATCTGGTGGCGTTATGTGGATGACACGTTCGTTGTTTGGACGGAAGGTGAGGAAAATCTTAGCCATTTCCTGGATCACCTTAATCTCCAGCACCCTTCTATTTGTTTCACCATGGAAAAGGAATCTGACGGCAAAATACCTTTTTTAGATGTTCTCGTCACCAAGAAAGAGGATGGATCTTTAGGACACAGCGTTTTTCGTAAGCCAACACACACCAATAGATATCTCCACGCAAGTTCTCACCATCACCCTGCCCAGAAACATGGTATCCTTACAACTCTAACTACCAGGGCTAGGAGGATTTGTGAAGTGTCTTCTTTACAAGAAGAAATTAACACCCTGCGAACCACCTTTGAGAGCAACGGTTATAGCAAGGCTTTGATTTCTACGGTTCTGAAACCAACAAATAATAATAGGACGTCAGTTGAGAAAAGAGATGTAAGAGGAACTGCTTACCTTCCGTACATACATAACACAACGGATCGTATTGCTAAAATCCTACGTCGATACAACATACGGACTGTATTTGGAACTTCTGTTAAGATTAGGCAACTCCTGCGACCAACTAAGGACAGTTTGCCTAAATTGCAACAACCGGGTATCTACAGAGTTCCCTGTACTTGTGGCAAGGTTTACATCGGGCAGACTTCGAGAACAATATGCACTCGCATTAAGGAACATAATAGATGTATCAGGCTCATTCAACCTGATAAATCAGCTGTTGCCGATCATGCTTTAACACCTGGCCATGATGTCATGTTCCAAGGGGTGGATGTTCTTGCCCGTATAAAGCAATATCGTCCCAGAATCATCAGGGAGGCGGTTGAAATACGTAAACACCCAGATAATTTCAACCGCGACACCGGCTACAATCTCAGTGAATCCTGGCTACCTATTATCAGAACCCTGAGAAAGTAATTCACTGCTGCTTTCCGTTGTCCCTAACATGGGGCTATAATGGCGTCCATCTTTGGGCACCTTCTATATGTTCTTCGTTGCTTTCTCTTAGCAACATTGTCGTATTCCAGATTATTCCTGACGATGAAAGACATGGTTTCTTTCGAAACGCGTCGAATTGCAATATAATAAAACACGGCATAAGCCCAAAATTCAACATTATGAATAATAACACGGGCCGTGAAAGTCTAAATGACAATATTAGAAACCTCTATGGGGAGGATATTTTCCGACTGATGTCTAGATTCAGTGGGTTACGACGCAAGAAGGTGTGTCTAATCTCTTCACTCGCTTTTCTCCTAAGATGCCGGGATCATGATATTCTACCGAATTTTGTTATGTTGAAGCATTCCTTCAGAACACCTAAGGCAACGAGAATCTATCGTCGTGCAAGCAAGGCGTTATTGATAGAGAGGTTACAGCATACTCGTAAGCAGTTGGATTTTATTTCGAGGGAGTTACTACAGCTACATCTACGCCTCTCAAACTTCGTAAGTGAGGAATTATGGAATATCTTCGATCGTATTTCTTCAGTGCAAGCTAACAGCGTTCTAGATCAGGTGAGGGACAGACATATTTCCAAATATGATAGGTTATGTCAGTTGCAGAAATCTCAAGCCATTAGACTTGATGCTAACAAGGTTGTCGTAAATTTGTCCAGCAACCCCCTAAGTGATACCCAACAGGCAGTTCTCGCTAAAGGTCTCAATTTTGCTGTAGCGCCTAGAAGAATTCCTATTGAAGAACTTATTACATCCGTAGAATCCTCAGTACATCACCTCACACCTGAAGAGGCCGAGGAAGCCAGGCAAGAATGTTCCCGAGTTCTCAAGACAGCTAAGCCACCTAACACCAACTTAAAACAAGGTGAAAGCCGGGCACTTAAAGATCTAAGGGACAATTCTGATATTATCGTTCTCCCCGCTGACAAGGGTAATGCGACAGTGGTATTGGATAAGGTTGATTATGATTCCAAGATCTCGTCTTTGTTATCAGATCCTGTATATAGGATTAATAGTCGTGATCCTACTACTCGCTACTCAAATGTCACCGTCAAATTGATCAAGCAATCATCTATTCCAGCGGATGCAGCGAAGACTCTCCTTCCAGGGGATGCTATTCCTCCGAGACTCTATGGTCTTCCTAAAATACATAAGGACGATGTTCCTCTTAGACCCATTGTTAGTACGATTGGTTCTCCTACATATGCCCTTTCCAAATACTTAGGTAGACTACTTCAGCCGCTTCTGGGTAACACGCCTTCGTACATTAAGGATTCCACACACTTCGTGGAAAAGTTAAAAGCTATAACACTTCAGCCGGGTGATATTCTAGTGAGTCTCGACGTGGTGTCTCTGTTTACGAGAGTACCTATTGATGGTGTTATGTCTCTCATTAATGGCCTTTTTCCTGAAGACATCACAAGACTTTTTATCACTGCATGACCTCCTCCTACTTTCTATGGAATGGGAATTTTTATGAGCAGACTGATGGTGTGGCCATGGGTAGTCCTCTCTCTCCTGTTGTGGCTAATTTCTTCATGGAGAACTTTGAAGAGAAAGCTTTGTCGTCGGCTCCTTTCAAACCGAAGATCTGGTGGCGTTATGTGGATGACACGTTCGTTGTTTGGACGGAAGGTGAGGAAAATCTTAGCCATTTCCTGGATCACCTTAATCTCCAGCACCCTTCTATTTGTTTCACCATGGAAAAGGAATCTGACGGCAAAATACCTTTTTTAGATGTTCTCGTCACCAAGAAAGAGGATGGATCTTTAGGACACAGCGTTTTTCGTAAGCCAACACACACCAATAGATATCTCCACGCAAGTTCTCACCATCACCCTGCCCAGAAACATGGTATCCTTACAACTCTAACTACCAGGGCTAGGAGGATTTGTGAAGTGTCTTCTTTACAAGAAGAAATTAACACCCTGCGAACCACCTTTGAGAGCAACGGTTATAGCAAGGCTTTGATTTCTACGGTTCTGAAACCAACAAATAATAATAGGACGTCAGTTGAGAAAAGAGATGTAAGAGGAACTGCTTACCTTCCGTACATACATAACACAACGGATCGTATTGCTAAAATCCTACGTCGATACAACATACGGACTGTATTTGGAACTTCTGTTAAGATTAGGCAACTCCTGCGACCAACTAAGGACAGTTTGCCTAAATTGCAACAACCGGGTATCTACAGAGTTCCCTGTACTTGTGGCAAGGTTTACATCGGGCAGACTTCGAGAACAATATGCACTCGCATTAAGGAACATAATAGATGTATCAGGCTCATTCAACCTGATAAATCAGCTGTTGCCGATCATGCTTTAACACCTGGCCATGATGTCATGTTCCAAGGGGTGGATGTTCTTGCCCGTATAAAGCAATATCGTCCCAGAATCATCAGGGAGGCGGTTGAAATACGTAAACACCCAGATAATTTCAACCGCGACACCGGCTACAATCTCAGTGAATCCTGGCTACCTATTATCAGAACCCTGAGAAAGTAATTCACTGCTGCTTTCCGTTGTCCCTAACATGGGGCTATAATGGCGTCCATCTTTGGGCACCTTCTATATGTTCTTCGTTGCTTTCTCTTAGCAACATTGTCGTATTCCAGATTATTCCTGACGATGAAAGACATGGTTTCTTTCGAAACGCGTCGAATTGCAATATAATAAAACACGGCATAAGCCCAAAATTCAACATTATGAATAATAACACGGGCCGTGAAAGTCTAAATGACAATATTAGAAACCTCTATGGGGAGGATATTTTCCGACTGATGTCTAGATTCAGTAGGTTACGACGCAAGAAGGTGTGTCTAATCTCTTCACTCGCTTTTCTCCTAAGATGCCGGGATCATGATATTCTACCGAATTTTGTTATGTTGAAGCATTCCTTCAGAACACCTAAGGCAACGAGAATCTATCGTCGTGCAAGCAAGGCGTTATTGATAGAGAGGTTACAGCATACTCGTAAGCAGTTGGATTTTATTTCGAGGGAGTTACTACAGCTACATCTACGCCTCTCAAACTTCGTAAGTGAGGAATTATGGAATATCTTCGATCGTATTTCTTCAGTGCAAGCTAACAGCGTTCTAGATCAGGTGAGGGACAGACATATTTCCAAATATGATAGGTTATGTCAGTTGCAGAAATCTCAAGCCATTAGACTTGATGCTAACAAGGTTGTCGTAAATTTGTCCAGCAACCCCCTAAGTGATACCCAACAGGCAGTTCTCGCTAAAGGTCTCAATTTTGCTGTAGCGCCTAGAAGAATTCCTATTGAAGAACTTATTACATCCGTAGAATCCTCAGTACATCACCTCACACCTGAAGAGGCCGAGGAAGCCAGGCAAGAATGTTCCCGAGTTCTCAAGACAGCTAAGCCACCTAACACCAACTTAAAACAAGGTGAAAGCCGGGCACTTAAAGATCTAAGGGACAATTCTGATATTATCGTTCTCCCCGCTGACAAGGGTAATGCGACAGTGGTATTGGATAAGGTTGATTATGATTCCAAGATCTCGTCTTTGTTATCAGATCCTGTATATAGGATTAATAGTCGTGATCCTACTACTCGCTACTCAAATGTCACCGTCAAATTGATCAAGCAATCATCTATTCCAGCGGATGCAGCGAAGACTCTCCTTCCAGGGGATGCTATTCCTCCGAGACTCTATGGTCTTCCTAAAATACATAAGGACGATGTTCCTCTTAGACCCATTGTTAGTACGATTGGTTCTCCTACATATGCCCTTTCCAAATACTTAGGTAGACTACTTCAGCCGCTTCTGGGTAACACGCCTTCGTACATTAAGGATTCCACACACTTCGTGGAAAAGTTAAAAGCTATAACACTTCAGCCGGGTGATATTCTAGTGAGTCTCGACGTGGTGTCTCTGTTTACGAGAGTACCTATTGATGGTGTTATGTCTCTCATTAATGGCCTTTTTCCTGAAGACATCACAAGACTTTTTTATCACTGCATGACCTCCTCCTACTTTCTATGGAATGGGAATTTTTATGAGCAGACTGATGGTGTGGCCATGGGTAGTCCTCTCTCTCCTGTTGTGGCTAATTTCTTCATGGAGAACTTTGAAGAGAAAGCTTTGTCGTCGGCTCCTTTCAAACCGAAGATCTGGTGGCGTTATGTGGATGACACGTTCGTTGTTTGGACGGAAGGTGAGGAAAATCTTAGCCATTTCCTGGATCACCTTAATCTCCAGCACCCTTCTATTTGTTTCACCATGGAAAAGGAATCTGACGGCAAAATACCTTTTTTAGATGTTCTCGTCACCAAGAAAGAGGATGGATCTTTAGGACACAGCGTTTTTCGTAAGCCAACACACACCAATAGATATCTCCACGCAAGTTCTCACCATCACCCTGCCCAGAAACATGGTATCCTTACAACTCTAACTACCAGGGCTAGGAGGATTTGTGAAGTGTCTTCTTTACAAGAAGAAATTAACACCCTGCGAACCACCTTTGAGAGCAACGGTTATAGCAAGGCTTTGATTTCTACGGTTCTGAAACCAACAAATAATAATAGGACGTCAGTTGAGAAAAGAGATGTAAGAGGAACTGCTTACCTTCCGTACATACATAACACAACGGATCGTATTGCTAAAATCCTACGTCGATACAACATACGGACTGTATTTGGAACTTCTGTTAAGATTAGGCAACTCCTGCGACCAACTAAGGACAGTTTGCCTAAATTGCAACAACCGGGTATCTACAGAGTTCCCTGTACTTGTGGCAAGGTTTACATCGGGCAGACTTCGAGAACAATATGCACTCGCATTAAGGAACATAATAGATGTATCAGGCTCATTCAACCTGATAAATCAGCTGTTGCCGATCATGCTTTAACACCTGGCCATGATGTCATGTTCCAAGGGGTGGATGTTCTTGCCCGTATAAAGCAATATCGTCCCAGAATCATCAGGGAGGCGGTTGAAATACGTAAACACCCAGATAATTGCAACCGCGACACCGGCTACAATCTCAGTGAATCCTGGCTACCTATTATCAGAACCCTGAGAAAGTAATTCACTGCTGCTTTCCGTTGTCCCTAACATGGGGCTATAATGGCGTCCATCTTTGGGCACCTTCTATATGTTCTTCGTTGCTTTCTCTTAGCAACATTGTCGTATTCCAGATTATTCCTGACGATGAAAGACATGGTTTCTTTCGAAACGCGTCGAATTGCAATATAATAAAACACGGCATAAGCCCAAAATTCAACATTATGAATTATATGACCTTAATATGAAATGAACTCGGTTTGAAATATACTCCAGTGAAGAAATCTTCAGTCCAAGTGATTATTTGCTAATACAGTACGTTATATGTATTTGATCGATAACGCGTTAATTATGAGTGTACGATTGGCTGTGTGGTTAGAGCTCCCGTCTCTCATGTGGCTGGCCGGGGTGCAAATCCTATCAAAGTAGAACTTTTTTGTTTGATTTTTTTTATATTTATTGTTTCTTGAGTACTGAGACGTTATAAAATAAAGCGTTATATGGTGCTTTTTGCAATGGAAATTATATATTAAAAAAAACGACATTCTCCACCGGAGTGACATCTACCAGCCTTCAGTTGTACTATGCAGAAACTATAGATTCGAGCAGCGCTCTATACCGGCCAGTTAGTGAACCCAGTCTTAACGACTGCTAGCCGTGTGAATTATGCAAAATTTATAATCCATAACATGGGACCCACCAGTTCCGATTATCGTACCAAGAATCGTTTAATCTGTTCTAAGCGACGTGGTTCGTTCGAAGTTAAAAGTTTATATTGTAATATTATAATCTAGAAGTGACTTTAAACATCTGAATCGTCTCGGCTATTTGACAAGATGGCAGCTGATCTCTCGTTCTGACCTATATTTTACTAATTTCAGTATGTTGCATGCAATATAACCTACTGATAAAATTATATGAACTTAATATGAAATGAACTCGGTTTGAAATATACTCCAGTGAAGAAATCTTCAGTCCAAGTGATTATTTGCTAATACAGTACGTTATATGTATTTGATCGATAACGCGTTAATTATGAGTGTACGATTGGCTGTGTGGTTAGAGCTCCCGTCTCTCATGTGGCTGGCCTGGGTTCAAATCCTATCAAAGTAAAACTTTTTTGTTTGTTTTTTTATATTTATTGTTTCTTGAGTACTGAGACGTTATAAAATAAAGCGTTATATGGTGCTTTTTGCAATGGAAATTATATATTAAAAAAAACGACATTCTCCACCGGAGTGACATCTACCAGCCTTCAGTTGTACTATGCAGAAACTATAGATTCGAGCAGCGCTCTATACCGGCCAGTTAGTGAACCCAGTCTTAACGACTGCTAGGAGTAATAATACAGTAACATTCGTTTATTCCTTGTGCACAGAGGCGTTGTTGATAACCTCAAAACTTGCAATATGGATGATTTGGAGATGGATTATTTTGTTATACCGTGTATTTAAGATTAGCCTATAAATTAACGGGTTGCGAAGTTACTTCACTTAGTCCTATATCATTCGTACACGACACAGAACAACAACGTGACGTCAGTTTCTGATCTGCTCTGATTGGCTATTACATTGCTGCAGTCGGGTAGTTGGCAGTCAAGGATAAAATTCGCGACTGCCAACTGCCAGTTACCAACTGCAACTTCATGTTGTGTATGGTGCCTATAGTATACACGGAGTCGATCGCGACTGCCGACCGAGGGCTACCAACTACGGACTGCCGACTGCGCATTGTAGATGGGCCTTATTAGAGCAACGAAGTTTCAATTATTGTAAGTAGTCGGTGTTTGGAGTGTTTGCTGATGAAATTGCAAAATGCTGGGGTAAATTATAAACTATGGTTTGAACGCCACTGTTCAAATCCTGTGTGCCAATTTGCACTTCAAATAGGAAGAAATTAGGAGATGATAAGGACAGAGAGTTATAACTATACCCATACATTTAGGAGAAAGTAGGCTATATGTTCTTTCCCGAACATCTTGTTCATATATCGTACTGGTCTTACTTAGGACACAAAACAACGAGATTTTAAAGAATTTGCACAGCCGCCATTTTTAAGTTCTCATAAAATTCCATTAGATTAGAGGTCAGTATATTAAGGCTTGTATGAAGATATACCGTGTCAAGATTCACAGCGCTCGGATGAAAAGTCACGTTTAAAATCCATTTAAATATTTAAATTTCACGTCGCAGCCATGTTGGTTTTGTGCTCACCAGATTATTGAATGATCCATATGTGACTTTTGTTAATAGGAATTGTAACATATGGTTACATTTGCATATTAAGGCTTTCACGGCCCGGATTATTACATAAATAATTCATGCTTTTGGGCTAATGCCGTGTGTATTTTTAATTTAAACCATACGTTTCGGAGAAACCTTGCCTCCTTTTTCAATGGAAATAAACAATGTGGCCAAAGAAAGTATATCAATGAGATTACAAAAAATATAGATAAATTCCTCTGTTCGTCACCAGAGAGCAGCTGCCAGAAATTACTGTATGGACATGGTGGAACGTCGGACAGAGTAGTAAGTAACGAGAAGGTAAAGGGGGCGGTGTGAAAATATAGAAACTCCTCGAAGAATGAGGAGGGGGGGGGGGGGGGGGGGAGGAGGCTGGAGGGTTAGATGGATATAAGGAAACATAAACAAAAGGGAAGTGTAGCTGAACGATGCCTAACGTCATACAGTCAACGGCGAAAAAACAGATGGAAACTCCTCCAGTGACGAACAAAGGAGATCAAATCCAGGCTCTGAGCCCTAGAGGGAAAATGTACAATTTTAAATATGTGAAGAACAGAGAGACTGAGAGGAACTATCTCCCTAGATCCTTAATAACTGGTAGCCAAGTGTCACTTAGCTGATATCCAGTGTCTCTGTTAAAATTATTGGGATTTTTACGAATTTCAACTGCCTCCCTTATAATTCTAGACCAGTTGTGCTTAACAAGGGCAAGCGCATGAGCATCCTTGAAACATACATCGTGCCCTGAAGACAGGGCATGTTCAGCTATAGCTGATTTGTCAGTTTTTTTTTTTCGAGGGGGCCCCGAAAAGAGTACCCGCACCCCCCGCGTGGCACCCGACCTTACTACTGGTGCCTCCGACATGCAGTTAATCTACGATAGTAGAAGAGAAAGCATAGGGGATTGGATAGAAAGGAGTCTTTTAGGACTTAGTGCCTGTCCCATCGCGGTCGCGATCTACCAGGCATAATGAATAGATATTAACATAGGTATATATTATATATGAGCACATATAAATATGTACTCATATATAAGGGTAAGATTGTAGGGCCAGGGAAAACCGCATAGGCAGAAAGGAAAGATTGCCTACACGTAACACCTGGCGGCTTGGCTATTGCCACATGCAAGGATAATGTGGGTATGGAAATGAGTAGGTTTGTTAGTTGGGAGAAGGTATCATGCACCAGATCCATGTCCGTCTTCTCGCCAGTTCGTCTCCGGGAAATCCGTTAGAACTCGGCACTGCTGGGATCAGCGCGGGCCTTGCCGGCTACCGAGCAATGGTACAAGTATCCGAAGAACCTGCGCCACTACCCGATCTCCATGGGGTCCCTGGTACCGAGCCTCCGTCACCGGAGAGTGGAGGGGGGGCCTCGCCTGCCGAAGCAGGGGCCTAGCTGGCGGTCCATGGGAACGAGCCGCCTTCCTCTCTGCTCTTGCCATGGACCTGTAGACGGGGCAACTGCGATGGGATGACGGATGGTCACCCATGCAGTTGGCGCACACCGGCGCGTCCCGCGGCACCGTGCAGCCGGTGTGGTGGTGGCCACCTGAGCACCGGTTACAACGGACTGGAGAGCCGTGGAACCCTGGGAGTGGCCCCATCTCAGACAGCGGAAACACTGTAAAAGCTGGCCTGAGCGGGGCTTCATATTACCTGGCTGTAGCGGCTGTCCCTGGCTGTGGCTGGTGGCCTCGCGGCGTCCTGGTTCCCCCTCCTGGGGGCGCTGCGGGCGACGGTCCTCTGGGCTGCTGCGCTTGGTCTTCTTTCGCTGCTTTGGGGCCGTCCTGGTGGCCCCGGCCGTCTCGGGTGTCCCCTTCCTGGCGGTGGTGGCGGGCGCGAGTTGCCCCGCTAAAGGCCCCACCTGGGGCTCTGGTAGTCGCTCCTCCTCCTCCTCCTGGTTGGCGGGCGCGAGCTGCCCCGCTTAAGGCCCCACCTGGGGCTCTGGTAGTTGCTCCTCCTCCTGGTTGGCGGGCGCGAGTTGCCCCGCTAAAGGCACCGCCTGAGGTGCTGGTTGTGGCGCTTAGTCCTCTTGGAGAAGGTCAGGGGGCTTGCCTGGGTCCCAATCTCTGCATACGTCGTGGCGTCCTTCTTGGTGGTAAGATGATCGTCGCCGCTCAACGCATATCGGCGGATCTGCGGAGGGGCACCTGGCACGAAGCCTGGTATCACAGCGACCTGTCAGATCTCGGCCATTGCTGTGAGGTAGGTCGTGACGACGTCCGCCCGATAGGGCCTGACCAAGACCCCAGTCGGGAGGAAGGCCTCGATGTCCTCGCGGTAGCGTCTGGCTGATCCCGTCGTGACCAAGTGGGCCTGGTCCAGGTAGGCCTCGATGACGTACTTCTCTTCGTCCTGGGTGAAGCCTGGCCTGTAATAAACAAAGAAAGCCCAGGTGCTGGGGTCGTAGCCACATGCTTGCTCGGAGCCTGGGGAAGTGGCCCCAGGGTGCCCTTGCTCGGTGTCCGAGCTCACATCACTCGCCCAGCTGAACCTGGCGTCCGGGCTGCTGCTGCTCTCCTGTCGCGGGGAGCTAGCCGGTCCTGGCGTCCGACTCTTCTCGGACTCGGCTAGCTCTAGCTCAGAGGGCCCTGGGGAGGCGTCGGTTGACTCGGACCGCAGGGACACCTGCGTTATGTCCGGGCTACCTGTGCTCCCCGGGCCGGGAGCTACTCCAGCGTTGCTTGCGCCAGCCGGGTTGAGAGGGACACCTTCCTCTTCAACGGCTGGCGGCTTCTGCGCCGCTAGCGTCTTCTCACCAAGGGCCTGCTGGCGTGCCCGCGTGACCGGAGGAGAGGGCTCTGGAGGTTAACTCCCCACCCAAGGAGCCTGCCGATCGTGGCCCCCTACCTCACCGGGCGCGCTGGCGCCTGCTCAGGCCCCTGGCTGGCTCGCCGGTCCTCTGCTGCTTCCTCCACTCGATGGTCCCGCTGCTCGTAGTCTCCATCCTCCTGGTGAGCTGATAGCACAACTTAGGCTGGTCTGCTGCTGCCACTGGCAAGGTGTCCTTCCTCTAACGATTCAGAGACAACCTCATTGGTTTAGACGGATGTTCCTTTGATGCTCTTTGATGCGAGTTGCAATGGACCGTTTTGTTTGTCCAATGTAGACTTTTCCGCAAGTACATGGGACTTCATACACCCCAGGTTGTAGTATTGGGGACAATTTATCTTTGTTTAATGCTAAACGTTGACCAATTTTCGTCATAGTGCCGAAAACTGTTTTTATCTTGTGCTTGCGGAGAATCTTAGCAACGCGGTCTGTGGTGTTGTGAATATAAGGGAGGTAAGCAGTTCCTCTCACGTCGGAGCTCTGAGAAGGTTGTCTATCCCTCCTTCTGGGATGTATGGACCTATATATAGTGGATTCATTATAGCCATTACTCTTAAACATGGTTTGTAAGGCATGTAACTCTTCCTGAAGAGTAATGGCTATAATGAATCCACTATATATAGGTCCCTACATCCCAGAAGGAGGGATAGACAACCTTCTCAGAGCTCCGACGTGAGAGGAACTGCTTACCTCCCTTATATTCACAACACCACTGACCGCGTTGCTAAGATTCTCCGCAAGCACAAGATAAAAACAGTTTTCGGCACTATGACGAAAATTGGTCAACGTTTAGCATTAAACAAAGATAAATTGTCCCCAATACTACAACCTGGGGTGTATGAAGTCCCATGTACTTGCGGAAAAGTCTACATTGGACAAACAAAACGGTCCATTGCAACTCGCATCAAAGAGCATCAAAGGAACATCCGTCTAAACCAACCTGACAAATCAGCTATAGCTGAACATGCCCTGTCTTCAGGGCACGATGTATGTTTCAAGGATGCTCATGCGCTTGCCCTTGTTAAGCACAACTGGTCTAGAATTATAAGGGAGGCAGTTGAAATTCGTAAAAATCCCAATAATTTTAACAGAGACACTGGATATCAGCTAAGTGACACTTGGCTACCAGTTATTAAGGATCTAGGGAGATAGTTCCTCTCAGTCTCTCTGTTCTTCACATATTTAAAATTGTACATTTTCCCTCTAGGGCTCAGAGCCTGGATTTGATCTCCTTTGTTCGTCACTGGAGGAGTTTCCATCTGTTTTTTCGCCGTTGACTGTATGACGTTAGGCATCGTTCAGCTACACTTCCCTTTTGTTTATGTTTCCTTATATCCATCTAACCCTCCAGCCTCCTCCCCCCCCCCCCCTCCTCATTCTTCGAGGAGTTTCTATATTTTCACACCGCCCCCTTTACCTTCTCGTTACTTACTACTCTGTCCGACGTTCCACCATGTCCATACAGTAATTTCTGGCAGCTGCTCTCTGGTGACGAACAGAGGAATTTATCTATATTTTTTGTAATCTCATTGATATACTTTCTTTGGCCACATTGTTTATTTCCATTGAAAAAGGAGGCAAGGTTTCTCCGAAACGTATGGTTTAAATTAAAAATACACACGGCATTAGCCCAAAAGCATGAATTATTTATGTAATATGGTTACATATTTTAGCAAATGTTAGGTTAAGAAAATGGCGCTTGCTGGGAGTGCTGTCCATTACCCAAAGGTAGAGATATCTAGTTTCTGGCAGTGGGGTGATGGGCCTTGCCAGTGAAGCGTATTTTCTAAGTTCTTTTTATGATGCTTGTTTGCTTTTTATTAGTTTATTCCGTGATTTTGTTAGATTGTTAGTTCCTTCCTTGAGTATGATTATTGGGTGTGAAAAGAAAAATGAGTCCATGCTGAAAGATTTTGTATGAGAGTATCTGTTGTAATGTTCTATTGGGATGGTAGAAAAATATGAGCAGAGAAAAGATATAGTGGTTCAGATTGACAGTAGCAGGAATGATGTAAGTTATGTATGTTGAAATTTGTTGGTACATGAGAAGAAATAAAGAGGAAGTACTTTTTAGAAAGATGAGGCAGATATTAAATGTGGAGAATTGGATTGACATTAGAGAAAAAGTGTAGAACAAGGTGAGAGTATGTGTATGGAAGTGCCTTATGTCAACGAAATGTCCTTAGTGTGTCATACATCCACGCCCTAATAAAAAACTCAGAAGAACGTAGGGTTACACTATCAACATACAAAATTTCATTTTGATTGCTGAAATAGATTTGTAGATATTGAGAACCGTAATTCACTTCGATCGCATGATTAGGACACAAGAAATAAAAACTTAATTTTAAAATTTCCCACAGCCACCATCTTGACGTTATGTAAACAATTGAACTAAAATATATGTCAGTGCATTACAATGTGTATTAACATTTGCAGTACCAAGTTTAACTGCGTTCTGATCGTTAAATAGCGAGAAAAGTCTATTTAAATACTTCAACTTTGCTTGGCCACTATGTTCGATTTGTACATAACAGGTTTATGAAAGTCACGTAGATGAAATTTTAGTAGTACCCCTTTACATCGTACAAAATTTCAGGGTGATCTGCTACTATTGCGAAGACATATAATGCCAGGGAAATATTTCACCCAGCCGCCATGTTGGATTGGTGAAACGTATTAAAATTTGAAAGGCACGGTCGAGGTCGGACGAGGTACAGTGGAACGTGGCTAATTCGAACTTCTATCATTCAAAATCTTCTTTAATTCGAATTTTTCTCTTGGTCCCTAGCATTTTATATACAATCAATGCTAAAAAAAATCGTGGTTAATTCGAATTATATTTTGGATAATTCGAAGTTTTTACGTGTAAAAAGCCAATCGAACGAAAATGTCACAGTTTGTGGTAAGAGGACCGACGCACAAATCATCGCCGATGTACTGAACTACGAAAAACAGGATGGTGACGACGCATCTGGCGATGAACTCGTGGAGGAAGTTTCCGAAGAAACTGTTCCGATTGCAGCCCAAGCAACAAACCACATCACAGAACTTAGGCGTTTTCTTTTTGAAAGTAGAAATGACGTAAGTGATTCTGTTTTCCGCTCCTTAAATTTGTTAGATTCTTTTGTGATGGCCGAGAGACTTAATTGTAGGACACAGGTAAAAATCTCAAACTTTTTTGAAAAACATTAGATTTTTCTAAGACTTAACTAGATTGCTGGATTGCTACTGTCGTTAAATAGGTGAATAGTACATTTTGGTTTCATTTTATCATTTGAAATTTTTGAGGTTATTCACGATACAGTCATTATACAGTATCGTTGTCTGTTAATCTGCTTTGCTGAACGTAAATCAATATGTAAACGTAATACAATATATTTTCTCTACCCTTTTCAAAGAACTTTCTTAATTCGAATTTTTGGACAATTCGAATTCTTTTACTGGTCCCTTGAGGTTCGAATTATTCAAGTTTCACTGTATTAGTAGCCTACAGTATGCACTTACCGAATTTCATTGAAATCGCTTCAGCTGCTTAGATTTTATTAGGGGGGAATGGGGTGACACACACACAGACAAATGGTGATCTCATAAGGCTTTTTTTTTTCATAAATGAAAATAGATTAATAACTAGGTAATTACAACTCCAAGGTTTACTGCAGTACTGATCGACAGAAACACAGTGTGGAAGTAAAATAGCTTCTAGATATTTGTTGAAGTAATAAATCAAATAGCCCGTTATTTCTCACATTCCTTTTTGATTCATTGAAACGTTTTTCATAAATTTAGTTCCCAATTGAAATCAGTCTTCCGAAGTGTTTGGGGAGAGTGTTAAATGGTACGCTTCAATGTATACTGTCCGATATTTGACTGTTTGTTTGCGTGTTTGTTTGTGAGCGCCATCGCCTACTGTATGGTTATCTGGTGAAATAGCGTTTACGCACGTAAAATGTATCTGTGTGTGTGTTCATAAAGTATTACTCAGCCATTAGTTGGTCTGGGCCCATGATCTCTCTACTATTGAGTGTAGGATTCCAGTAGGAATATCTCGATATGTTTGGGCACGGCCGGATGTGTTAGCGAACCTCCCATTGGAATTATAATGGTTATGTGATTACGATGCTGTTTGGATGTTTTCATTTCTTTAAAACCCAAGTTATTTGAACTAGAGATGGTAATAAGTAGAGCTGGGATTTCTATGTAATTACATATTTTACATATTTTTTCATATTTGTGGGTATTCTAAATATTCTTAGTGATATTACATAAAATTACATATTTCAGAGTTTTCCTGGTTTTATATGAAATAAATTGCTGAATTGAAGTTTCACACTTAATGTGGGGCTGTTATCTGTCCTCTCAACAGGGAGATTAGGGTAATTATGAGTGACAGGTATTTGAGAGGATGATAAGTGCTGTGCATGGGGAAACTGGTGCAAGTGTATTGAGTAAATTGCAAAAAGTGTTGAAGAGAAATCCTGGTTATTCATCATTTCACAGTTTGTGCCGAATTATAAATGGAGATGACGTTGATCCTCCCGAGGACATTTCTCCAGCGAAAATTCCTCTCGTAAATTTTGTCCCAGTTACATCGTGTGATGTTGAAAGTTCTTTCTCTGCATATAAGAACATCCTAAGTGACAAACTCCTTCCTATGGCCCCACAGAACATCGAAAAATACTTAATAGTTCACTGTGCTACAAAATTTAATGAATTAACGTGCTTTGAGTTATGAAAATAATAAGTTTCTATTGAATATGTGTGTGATATATTCATATAATATGACTCCAAGAACATTGAAAAATACTTAATTGTTCACTGTGCGACAAAATGTAATATAAAGCATGTTTAGTGTGTTGTAACTGGCAAAATGGTAAGTTTATATTAATTATATGTTATTACATATTTTGCTACATATTTTGGTGCGTTTTGTTACATATTTATGTACATATTATGCCACTTGATATTACATAAAAATCCCAGCTCTAGCAATAAGCAATTTTTAATTAATAATCGATTTATCGATTCATTTGAAACAAATCAAAAACGATTAATCGATTAATTGAAGTGTGCAATTTGCAAATACTGTTGCTGTAACATGCTGCAATTATGAGTTGTCGTCTAAAACCTTAAAACTATCAACCTTTCTCCTTAAGTCTCTCATTATAAACCTATTGGGGAAAGTGTGGTTTGTGAACATGTGAGATTTCTCGCACGGCTCCGCTAGTTGTATATATTTTAATATTTTCATTATCTGTTTGTTTTGAATTATTTGCCTCATTTTGCCATATGAAATAAATAAATAAATAAATAAATTCTTTACGAAGACATTAAAGATGGAGCTATTTTTCAAAACTTTTACATGGGTGTGCCGTGGCAGATAACAGGCTCAAGATCTTGCCTCCAAGCACAATGTTCTTTAACATTCCATTTCATCAGAATAGAACAACGTTGCATTAAGATAGTGAGATAGTGTAATAAGACTGGGAGAAATATGATTACGTGGCAGAAGTTGGAGATTAATAGAGGAAGACATCGAGAGAAGGGTGCCTGTGACTGGACTTGGTTGAAAAGAATCTTCAAGGAAGGAAGGAAGGAAGGGTCGTAAACATAGATGAGTCTTTTGTCTTTGTACGTCTCGTTTTATAATGCCAGAATCACAGGCAGAACACAGACAGACAAAAGAAGACTTCGATCCTAAGTACAGGAGGTTCACCAGTCGGGTGCTATGCCCAATAATAATAATTTGGCTCCAAAGAAGGTTTCTGACACAATAAATCAATTTTACAATAGGTAGCGCACGATTAGATTCATCAAATGAGTGACGCCGCGTGAATCGTTTGAACAAAATCCCGTATGCATTTATATACCATTCATCCGATTGCGATGTAACTTTGGTGAGTTGTTGTGCACGCTCCCACGAATGTTTCTGAATTATTAAATCCATTTTATAATAATTTCGATGAAGCAAACGGAAAAAGAAAAAAGAAATATTGTGTATCCAAAGGCACTTCAACAAACAAAATCGCAACTCCAACACTTTCGTTGATTGACATTGCAACGCATGCTTTGCGTCATAAATGAATATTTTTCTACAGAATCCTTCCTTGAGAAATCGTTTACAAAATGGTGAAAACCACATCAGAATCCATCTTGTGGTTCTCGAGATTACCCGTTACATCTAAGAACCAGGTACTTTTTTATACTATGTTGAGATAGGAAGTTGCTATGGAAGTGTAGCTGTTTCTCACCGTTAATTTCTAACCTGCTGGTATTCAGAAATGTGTAGGGCATGGCTGCAACTTATCACCCATTCTTTTCAATCTTTACATTGAACAAGCAATGAAGGAAATTGGAGAAAAATATAAAGTGGGAGTGAAGATTCAAGGAGAAATAATTTCAACTCTGAGATTTGCCGATGACATAGTTATCTTGGCCGACACGCCTGAGGATTTGAATGAGTTTTTGAATGGTATGGACTCCGTCGTGAGGAAACAATTCATGATGAAAATTAATAAATATAAAACAAAAATATTGGAATGCAGCCGAAATAAATCAGAAACCTCTATGGACATCAAATTGGCAGGTGAAAAGCTAAAGGAAGTAGGAGAATTCTGTTACTTAGGAAGCAAAATAACCAGTGATGGACGAAGCAAAGAGGATATAAAAAGTAGGTTAGCTCAGGCAAGGAAAGCATTTCTACAGAAAAGGAATCTGTTGACATCGAATATATATTTAGATATTAGGAAGTCATTTTTGAAGGCCTTTGTCTGGAGCGTGGCGCTCTATGGAAGTGAAACCTGGACTATTGGTGCAGCAGAAAAGAGGAGAAATGAAGCGTTTGAAATGTGGCGTTACAGGAGAATGTTGAAGATCAGATGGGTAGATAGGGTTACAAACGAAGATGTATTAAGACGAGTGGGAGAGGAGAGATGTTTCTGGTGACTGCTAATGAAGAGAAGAGATAAGTTGTTAGGACACATACTAAGTCACCCAGGAATAGCAAGCTTAGTTATGGAAGGAAGGGTCGAGGACAAGAACTGTAGGGGTAGACCAAGGTTGGAATATGTTAAACAGATCGTCTCTGATGTAGGATGTGGTAGCTATGTAGAGATGAAACGATTAGCTCAGGACTGGGAGGCATGGAAAGCTGCATCAAACCAGAGTAAAGACTGAAGACTCAAACAACAACAACAATTTCTAAATGCAATTTAATCGGCCGGAGCATTAAGTAAAAAATAGCCATTTTTTTAACATTTAGTATTCTGAAGCATTAACCAAAGGGCCTTCGAACGGCATAATAAAGAATGAGTCAGCCTTCTCTTTAAGCCAGAAACCACTGTTACAAGTAGCGCGATCAGAGGAGAAAAGCATTAAGTCAATGGCTTGCTGCCTTTTAGCGCCGTGTTCCGTACTTACGGTTGGCCGCACTGCAAGATTCCAGCGTGTTACAGTGCTATTGTAAATTACATTTGCACAGGGTTATGGTTGTTGAAATGTTACAAATCCATTTTAACATAAAATTGCATGTGAAATATTCATTCTGGATGGCTTTATGCCGCACAAAACTGACCACAGAGCTGAAAGGCATTAAGTCACTTTTCCAAAATTGATTTGAAAAATATGTTTGTTAAATTAAAATTGATATTCCAATAACACAAATATAACCTGCGTAGCTGTTTTACAACATAGATGACAGCGGCTTTGGTGGCATAGTCTGTAGCATGCTGAACTGCTGTGCCCAAGATAGCGGGTTCAAACCCGGCTGAAGTCGTCGGATTTTTTAAGAGCGTTAAAAATCCTTCAGTATGTCTTCCTTCGGAGGGTGGATAGGATCTGTCAATGCGAGACCTCCTCTTTCGGGAAGAACTACACACATCAAAAAAAGTTTTGCATCACCTCGGTTCCAAGAGTTCCGGAACCGTTAAATACAAAGGGAATAGAGATCAACACAAACAACATTTCAGCTCGTTTTATTGCTCATGAGACCCACACATTGCATGTTGTACCATCATACAGCTAGACTTTCAGCATTTGTGGTCCAGATTGCAGTACACACCACTACCTCTAATACCCAGTAGCACGTCCTCTTGCATTGATGCATGCCTGTATTCGTCGTGGCATACTATCCACAAGTTCATCAAGACACTGTTGGTCCAAATTGTCCCACTCCTCAACGCCAATTCGGCGTAAATCTCTCAGAGTGGTTGGTGGGTCAAGACGTCCATAAACAGCCCTTTTCAACATATCCCAGGCATGTTCGATAGGGTTCATGTCTGGCGAACATGCTGGCCACTGTAGTCGAGCGATGTCGTTATCTTGAAGGAACGCATTCACAAGATGTGCACGATGAGGTCGAGAATTGTCGTCCATGAAGACAAATGCCTCTCCATTATTCTGCCGATATGGGTGCACTATGGGTCGGAGGATGTCATTCAGGTATCGTAAAGCCGTTTCGGAGCCTTCCATGACCACCAGTGGCGTACGTCGGCCCCACATAATGCCACCCCAAAACATCAGGGAACCACCACCTTGCTGCACTCGCTGGACAGTGTGTCTAAGACGTTCAGCCTGACCAGGGTGCCTCCAAACACGTCTCCGACGATTGTCTGGTTGAAGGCATATGCGACACTCATCGGTGAAGAGAACGTGATGCCAATTCTGTGGGGTCCATTCAGCATGTTGTTGGGCCCATCTGTACCGCGCTGCATGGTGTCGGGGTTGCAAAGCTGGACCTCGCCATGGACGTCGGGAGTGAAGTTGCGCATCATGCAGCCTATTGCGCACAGTTTGAGTTGAAACACGACGTCCTGTGGCTGAACGAAACGCATTATTCAACATGGTGGCATTGCTGTCAGGGTTCCTCCGAGCGGCAATCCGTAAGTAGCGGTCATCCACTACAGTAGTAGCCCTTGGGCGGCCTGAGCGAGGCCTGTCATCGACAGTTCCTGTATCTCTGTACCTCCTCCATGTCCAAACAACATCGCTTTGGTTCACTCTGAGACGCCTGGAAACTTCCCTTGTTGAGAGCCCTTCTTGACACAAAGTAACAATGCGGACGCGATCGAACTGCGGTATTGACCTTCTAGGCATGGTAGAACTACAGACAACATGAGCAGCGTACCTTCGTCCTGGTGGAATGACTGGAACTGATCGGCTGTCGTACCCCCTCCGTCTAATAGGCCCTGCTCATGCATGGTTGTTTACATCTTTGAGCAGTTTTAGTGACATCTATGAACAGTCAAAGGGACTGTATCTTTGATACAATATACACAGTCAACGTCTATATGCCGGAGATCTGGGAACCGAGGTGATGCAAAACTTTTTTTGATGTGTGTAGAAGTGAAGCTTCTAGTTTAATAAGCAAATGAACTTTACTAAGTAGGAACAGATTGAACATGGATGAGTAAATAGCAATGGAAACAGTTTGCCAATAACAGAGGTAATTTATTCAGAAACAACTTTCAAAAGATTAACAATAAATATATAAACGTGTAATGGAAATGTGACCTTTGACAGGCCGACAGCAAGTGAGCAAGATTTCATAAGCTTTCAAAAACAACTCTTAAAAGATTAACAATAAATAAATATATACACATGTAATGGAAATGTGACCTTTGACAGGCCGACAACAAGCGAACAAGATTTCATAAGCTTTGAATGCCAACAAACCTGAGAATAAGTAACCACTTTGTGGCCAGTTAGTCTAAAGCAGAAAGAACTATGCCGGTGGTCTCATGTCATAGATTTATGGCATGTAAAAGATCCTTCCACAGACTAAATTTGTGTGAAGCTAAATTATTAGGTTAGATTTCATCGGAACGCTCTTTCAAAGTTCCAACGTTCACCACTAGGTATCATTGAACGGAACTTGTAGCTCACCCTAGGGTGTCCGCTGGAAGCAGCTACAGACTCAGGCGAGCCGAACATATCCTTAGACACTCCCGGCTCTAAAAGCCATACGATAAATAAATAAATAATAACGTAGATGACTAATAGGCTATAGTGTGTTTGTTAAATTCTGCTCTGTCAATGACGTTTTATCTGTCTCCTGAAAAACAGACTTAAGCCTTCTCAGCTCCGGCCGATTCAATTGTACAATAAAATTACATCAATTTTTATTCCCATCATTTAGCGCGATGCACGGTAAAATTGAATTTTATTTGGATAATGGGGAAAGGCAAGGACATTTATTTACGTTAAATTCCAGTTGTTAATGCTCTGCTGGAGAAGAAAGATTTTTGTAAAAACAAGTGCCTAAGTCTGATAATTTGTACACATCTGTAAATAAATAATGATGATTAGGGCTCGGATGTTTAAGACCTAAAAATTGGCCGAATACGCAAGCAAATATGACCTTAAAAATGACAAAATATGACCTGAAGAAGACTGATTTAATATGGCCGTTTTTTAGCCTATTTTCATTTATTTCGCCATCTCTTGATGAATACTGTACTTTTGCATTTGTCAGGCTAGAGTAAAAGGTGGCTCAGTCTCACTCATGGCTGTGATTATATGGAAGCTACTGAGGTATGGGTGGTGCTTAGTAATGCCATTCGGGGCACAGTCAGTGCCTGTGAATGCTGTGAAAGGTTCAACTCATAGGGTTAGGACTACTGTTCTGACTCAGTGAGGAAAGCAATGGCAAACTACCTCACTCCTCTTCTTGCTTAGAACGCCTCAAAATAGCGTTGCCTTGGGTTTTTCTGGGTATCTACTCACTTAACGTAACGGCGGTACTTTTTGAGGATCCAACCAGCCTACGGGCTGACTACCTAACAGACAGACAGGCTTATGACATCACCCTTTGTGCGTGTGTGTGTTTCGTGTGTGTGTCCCCCTAATAACTTCTAAACGGCAGGAGCGATTTCAATGAAACTCGGTAAGTTCATAGCACTATTTCCGCCAACCCCGACCGTGCCCTTAAAATTTTGTTATGTCTCACCAATCCAACATGGCGGCTATGCGAAATATTTCACCAGCATTCAATATCTCCGAAACTATTACCGATATCACCCTGGAATATTTTACGGTGATAAAGGGAACTACTAGAAGATTACCTATGTGACTTTTGAAAACCTGGTAACTACAAAACCAACATGACGGCCAAGCAAATTCGCGACTTTTAAATAGACGTTTCTCGCGATTTAACCAACCAAACGCAATAAAACTTGGTACAGTATATGTTTATACACATTGTAATGCACCGACATCTAACTTCGTTCAATTGTTTACATAACCTGAAGATGGTGGCTGTGTGAAATATTTCACCGGCATTCTACATCTCTGAAACTATTAGCGGTATCACCCTGAAATTTTGGAGGTAAAGGGCACTACTGAAAGTTAATCTATAAGACTTCCAAAAACCGGTTAACTACAAAACGAACATGGCGGACAAGCGAATTTGAAAATTTTAAATAGACATTTCTCGCGATTTAATGATCCAAACGCAATGAAACTTGGTACAGGAAATGTTTATACACATTGTAATGCACTGGTATCTAATTTAGTTCAATTATTTACATAACCTCAAAATGGCGGCTGTGCCAATTTTAAAATTAAGTTTTTATTTCTTGTGTCCTAATCATGCGATTGAAGTTTGCATACTAGACGTACACAATAATACTCATGTAACAGTACATAACTCTAAGATCTACATATATAAAAATCCAACATGGCGACCATCTGCAATATTTAGTCGGTTCTCAATATCTACGAATCTATTACAGCAATCAAACTGAAATTTTGTATGTTGATAGTGGCAATTAACATAAGTAGGATATATGAAAATAGGCTGCATAGTTCTTCACGGAACTATTTGTTTGAATTATAAATCCCTTCGAAATTAAAATGTTATTCTATATATCTATTTTCATATTAATTTTCTGAGTGTATTTCTGTAAACTCTAGTTCCCGTTCGTTAAGTTGAGGATGATTGCACACCTACAGCTGCCATTAAACTACCGAAATATAACGTTCTTACCAAAAATGCTCAGAATATGACCTAATGGTAAAATATGTTCAAAATAAGCATTGATATGACAGATAAAGACCACTGTATTGTGACGATAATCATTTGCTTTGCATCAGAAACCAATCGGGCATGACAATAGAGGCAAAGAAATAAAAAAAGAAATTACGAGCCTTACAGTAGTCGCATATGTTGTGTAACATCTGACATGTTATCCCTTGTTAACAGTGAACTCTGTTGGTCATTGAAATAACTACTTGTAAAATTCCAGTGCCAAATCCTGACCGGTGCGCATGCGCGAGGTACGTCGTGGAACCAGTGATTTATGGTTGGAATATCTTTAGTCTAATGGGGCCTCCAAACCTTGATGCAAACCGTATGCGATATTCATTCCACAGCAAAAGTATGAAGATTTAATAAATCATTATTGTTTTCAGCAAATATGATATAATGAATATTTTTACAGCAATGAACGACAGTTTGAAGATGATTTATTGTAGGAATATATTTAATGGGGCCTCGAAACCTTGAAGTAAACCGTATGCGATATACATTCATCAGCAAAAGTATGAAGATTTAATAAATCATAATTGTTTTAAGCAAATATGATATAATGAATATTTTATACCAAAGAACGACAACTTGAAGATGATTTATTGTAGGAATATCTTTAATGGGACCTCCAAACCTAGAAGTAAACCTTATGCGATATACATTACACATAGCCACATGGCCGACAGTACCAATCTCTTGTTTTCTCTTACACATTTTCGTCAAATTTCCGTCCCTTTACCAAAATCACTCCCACAAAAAATATCCAGCACCCGAGTGGAAAGATGTTACACATCAAACAAATAGTTCCGTGAAGAACTATACTGCCTATATGCATATATCCTACATATGTTAATTGCCTCTATCCACATACAGAATTTCAGTTTGAATGCTGTAATAGATTCATAGATATTGAGAACCGACTAAATATTTCGGATGGTCGCCATGTTGGATTTTATATATGTAGGTCCTAGAGTTATGTAAGTACTGTTACATGAAGATTATTGTGTACGTGTAGCATTCAAACTTCTATCGCATGATTTGGACACAAGAAATAACAAGGAGATTTTAAAATTTCGCACAGCAGCCATCTTGTGGTTATGGAAACAATTGAAATAAATTAGATGCCAGTGGATTAACATTCGTATAAGGATTTACTGTACCAAGTTTCACTGCACTTCGATGGTTAAATTGCGAGAAACGTCCATGTGAATATTTATAATTCGCGTCGCCGCCATGTTGGATTTGTGATCACCAGGTTATTTAAAGTTCTATAGGTGAACTTAAGTTCATAGCCCCTATGAACATTAAAAAATTCAGTTTGATTGCTATAATAGATTCGTAGATATTCAGAGCCGTCTAAATATTTCGGATGGTCGCCAGGTTGGATTGTTAAATGTATAGGCCATAGAGTCATGTGCCATTAAAGGAAAATTTTTGCGTAGGTTCATTATTCAAAGTTTCACATCGATCGCATGATTACGACACAAGAAATAAAAACGTAATTTTAAAATTTGCAAAACCGCCATCTTGAGGTTATGTAAACAAATGAACTTAATTTGATACCAGTGTATTACAATGTGTATAAACATTTCCTGTACCAGATTTCATTGCGGTTGTAACATTAAATCGCATTAAATTTTCAAATTCGCTTGGCCACCATGTTCGTTTTGTAGTTAACCGGTTTTTGAAAGTCTTATAGATGAACTTCCAGTAGTGCCCTTTATCTCCGTACAAAATTTCAGGGTGATACTGCTAATAGTTTCAGAGATATAGAATGCCGGTGAAATATTTTGCACATCCGCCATCTTGTGGTTACGTAAACAATTGAACCAAGTTAGATGTCGGTGCATTACGATGTGTATAAACATATACTGTACTAAGTTTTTTTGCGATTGGTTGGTTAAATCGCGAGAAACGTCTATTTAAAAGTCGCAAATTCGCGTGGCCGCCATGTTGGTTTTGTAGTTACCAGTTTTTCAAAAGTTACATAGATGAACTTCTAGTAGTTCCCTTTATCACCGTAAAAAATCCAGGGTGATATTGGCCATAGTTTCGGAGATATTGAATGCTAGTGAAATATTTCGCACAGCCGCCATGTTGGATTGGTGAGACGTAATAACATTTGAAGGACACAGTCGGGGTCGTCCAGAATAGTGCTATAAACTTGCCGAGTTTCATTGAAATCGCTTCAGCCGTTTAGAAGTTATTAGGGACACACACACACACGGACAAAAGGTGATTTCATAAGCCTTTTTTTTTTTTTTTTAATTTAAAATAGGCTAAAAATATGATTTTTCGTAAACATCCGTGTCCAAATGATGAGTTTCTATTTACCTTTAACTGTAATTATAACAAGAAAAACATAACCTGTCGTTTTGAAATTCTCATTTCATTAAGGTAACACAGTATATAACACTGCAACAACACGCATTTGAAGTGAAGTGGTTCGTTATTCCAACTACTGGCTCGTATATAACCGGAGATAATTCACGAAATACGTGTGGCAGTTTATGATTTATTTAAGGAATTTAGGTGAAATATGTTGGCCAATTATTGTCTAGAGTTGGCCTGCCGGTAATAATGAGATAATCTGTAACGTTATTACGTCAAACATCATTGGGTAGATCACATGTCGGTTTAACGTTTCAAAACAGTTCGAGCATCAGCGAAGCTTAACTGTCACTCTCTCGTTGGACAGGTTGGCAAACAGACAGACAGATGTGTTGATAATTATTCATGCATTCATCTAGTCGTTTAGTTTCATGGGTACCATATGCGTGAAGGTCTGTAGTATACAGTACATTGTACAGAAGTATATGAGATAGAGTAAGCACTCACCATCAACCGAAACCTAGTTTGTTGTTTTCGTTATATTATGTGTCTTTAGTCTTTTCACTGGTTTGATGCAGTACTCCATGCTTCCCTTTCCTGATCTAATCATTTCATCTCTACATAGCTACCAAACCCTACGTCCGTGGCAATCTGTTTAACATATTCTAACCTTGGTCTACCCCTACAGGTCGTGTCCTCGACCCTTCCTTCCATAACTAAGTTCGAAAAAAATTGGCTGTCCCGAGCCCCTGAGGGAGCTATAGTGTCATTTTTCACCACATAGCACTGCAGGAAATTGATCGGAGTGAAACAATCATCTGAAATACCGACAGTAGTGGCTACGCGGGCTAAAGCGCTGCGTTAGGTCAAGGGGCCAAGCTCTCTGCTGACTCGGTAGACGCGTGGGTTCGAGCACCACCGTCGGCTGTCCTTGAAATGGTTTTCCGTGGTTTCCCATTTTCAACTCCAGGCAAATGCTGGGACAGTACCTTCCGACAGGCCACGGCCGCTTCCTTCCACATCCTTGCCCAGTTTCATTGATCTTCATCCATTCCATCTCTCATCCCGACGCGCAGGTCGCCCACGGGCGTCGACTAGAAAGACCTGCACTCGGCCTCTCAGGAGGCTACAGGACAAACAAAAATATCTGAAATAAGTTACATATGATTAATACCTAACTGTATGTTGTTAGTTTTCTCTTTCTTCATCAGTCCCTACTACTTACTTACTCCTTGGCCCTTGTAGGGCCTTGGCCTCCCGGACAATCTCCACCCATTCTTCCCTGTTGACTGCTTTGGTTCTCCATCTTCTGACTCCCGTCCTTCTCAGATCCTCCTCCACGTTGTCCAGCCACCTCTCCTAGGTCTTCCCCTAACACGCAGTCCTTCTGGCTTCCCATTGAAGACCTTCCTTACCACCCTGTTCTCTGTCATTCTTTCTACGTGTCCCAACCAACGCAGTCTACTACTCTTTATTTCCACTACTATATCTGGCTTACCATACAACTCTCTTATCTCCATATTATTTCTGATTCGCCAGAATTCACCCTCTTTTACTGGTCCATATACTTTCCTAAGTATTTTCCTTTCCCATCTCCTTAACAATTCCTCATCACCTTGTGTCATGGTCCAAGTCTCCGAACCATACATCACCACAGGTCTCACTACCATACGATATACAGTCAGTTTCAGATTGCTACTAAGACTTCTTGATTTAAAAACTTTGCTTAAAGCATAGTAACTCCTATTTCCAGTGCTATCCTTGCATGTATTTCTTCTCTCATGCCATTGTTCATTAGTCCATAGCAATTATAATACACAAATCAGTGAAATTCTCGAGAGTCCCAAGGATCGTAAGGACGGTTCGACTGTGCAGGCGTATATGAAATTCCGTGGACAAGCAGCTCAGTGTATATTAGCACGACCAAGCGTACTGTAGAAAGTAGAATTAAGGAACATTCTAGACATTCTCAACTCCAACAAACAGAAAATTCTGCTGAACATGCCTGGGATCAGTAGCGTAGCCAGGGGAGGGAGGGCAGAGCCCCCCACCTCCAAATAAATCCAGAAATTATGGTGGGCATCAGCCTTTATAATTTCCCACAGCTTGAACAAATTTAGAACCTACAACGAAATGTTAAATACAGTAAATGCAATAACAAAGAATGTACTAACACTCTCTGCACGGACAGACATCATTTCCGTGTCTGCACTGCTTGAAGGAGCTGAAATAATAGGGTAGCACTTAGGATTGTGACGGGGGATTTTCCAAGAACAGGAGGTGCCTCAGTACTAGGGATACAACCAGGTGATGACAAAGGTCTACCAAGAAATTAGGAGATTACGGATTAGCAAGAGACCCCTCTGCAGGGGCCAGTTATACCTTGTCTGCTTACAATCTCTTGTCAGCTCTTAATTTCCATTTCCTAGAAATAACAGTGTTCAAATGTCCCAGGCTACAATACTACGCATCGTGGTTGATTGTCACCACTGTTGGGATTTACGGCGGTTGTGTCTCTGCGGGTTGTCCTCTATCACCATATCTCTTTAATATCTATATAGAAGCTGCAGTAAATGCTTTAAAAGAGAAATCAAAAGGATTAAAAGTTAATGGAGTACAGGTTCATAGCATTCGCTTTGCAGATGATATTGCACTTTTAGCAAACTCTGCATGTGAAATGAATGTTAAACATTTTTCAGAAATCCTTAGGAAAATTCGGGCTAAGAGTTAATTCTCGGAAGACAAAATTAATGGTGGTTGATAAAGAGAAACAACTAATTTTAGCTAATATAATGTTAAATGATAGTGCCATTGAAAAAGGAACGGAATTTTGCTATTTGGGAAGTGTGATTAATTATGACGACAGATGCATCTCAGAAATTAAGAAAAGAATAGTGTTGGCGAAGAAAGCCTTTCAAAATAAAAAGAATTTGCTGCTCAATGAGCACCTCAACTTGAAGATAAGGAAGTAATTTCTCAAGACCTTTGTTTGGAGTGTGTTGACCTATGGTTGCGAAACATAGACATTGGGGAAAAGACAAGAATCAAAACTTGAGACATCTGAAATGTGGTTTTGGAGACGAATTACCCGAACAAGCTGGGTGGAAAGAAAGAGAAATTAGCTTGTTCTGAACCAAATTCAGGAGAATCGATTCCTGTTGAACACCATCAAGAAAAGGAAATCAAAATTCATGGGACACGTACTCAGACATGACACTCTCCTCCAGGTCTTTTTTGAAGGAAAAAATTAGGGGAAGAAACCAAGGGGACGACCAAGACAATCGTATATCAAGAACATTGTCAAGGAAATGGAATGTGAATCGTATGTCAATATGAAGAGGACTGCTGAAGACCGTAAGAAATGGCTGCAACGACAAGGCTTTAGCCTTTAGAAGCTGCTGCTGCTGATGATGATGTGTCTCTGCGAGAGGCGATATACTGTTTGTAAGTGGTATACTAGGCTACAGCGTTGATGGTCCCTGGCCGCGCGGAGAGAAAGCGATGATACGAAATACAGCGTTGCTTCATACGGACAGAAGTTGCCGCCGCGACATCAAATATCACGTGCGCTCGGGGTAAGTTTTCGTAGTGGATTTTCAAGCAGTTAGGATGAAGAAATACAAATTCTCAATATTTAGAAATAAAAACAAGATGTTCAGGAAAGAACATATAGCCTACTTTAGCCTAAATGTATGGGTATAGTTATAACTCTTTGTCTTGATCATTTCCTAATTTCTTCCAATTCGAAGTGCAAATTGGCACACTGGATTTGAGCAGTGGCGTTCAAACCATAGTTTATAATTTACCCCAGCATTTTGCAATTTCATCAGCAAACACTCCAAACAACGTAGGTATTCAGTATATTAACACCGACTACTTACAATAATTGAAACTTCGTTGCTCTAAACGTATCACTGGGAGAAACATATTTAATATACCGGTACCTATTACACAGCTAATTTGTAATCGCGCACGGCTAACGTGAAAGACAGGCCATGGCGCGTTAACCAAACCCTTTTGTGACGTAGGCAATGTACTGCTTGATGGTGTTTGTACGTTGAAGTCGAGAGCAATTCATAAGCAGCAGAAACGCAATATTCTATATCAATCTTCATAAAATGGACGCAGTTTAGATGTTCCGTGTGTTTTCAAACACGATAAATTATACTGTATAGGTTTGCAAAACTACGCCTGTTGAAGTTACTCGTTACAAAATTCCACGCGAACTAGGATTCAAGGGTTCGTTGTGTCTTTAATAGCTGCAACGAGTAGGCTTCAGTAAGTTGAGTTGTTGAGTCTGTGACCTTCATTGTGAGTTAAATTATGTGCACATGAGTATAATTAGATCAAAGAATCTTGCTGCACAGTATAGATATCATTAACTCATTGTTGTTTCAAGGGGCGGAACATAAATTAATACGTTTATAGAAGAGATCTGCGGAATACACTCGCCATCGACTAACGATTGTATCAATACCTTCTATGAAGACAAGTGATAAATGAATACCAACGTTTATACAGATTCAATGATGTAGACAAGATGACTAGGTACCACACCGGCAGTAAAACGAAGACCATAGAATATTATGTTCGTGAATATATTTCAATTACAAAAACGCTTCATACATTTATGTACGGTATATCTTTCAATTATATGACTTATAGATGCATATATTGTCCGGCGTCATTCATAGCTTTTCATACCTTCCTGAACACTTTGTAACCGTCAAGTAATTCAACATAATTAACAAGCAGCCGCCAGGGAAAGATAACATTCGTTATGTGTATTTTGTATATTCTCCTGAAACGTATTATCTTGTGAACAACTACAACGATTAAAGGTCTACTGGTTGTACATAGAGTAGAATACAGGAAGTGGTGCAACAGAACTACATTGCTGACGTCACGAAAACGCACCAGGGCCAGTCATTCTCGTTGGCCGTGATAATTGCGCTTAATCTTGGGGATGTGTGCGCTCTATGGGGAATAATAAGAAACTTTTCAATTATACTGTAGTTACGGGTTCACTAACTGGCCGGTATAGAGCGCAGCTCGCATCTAGAAGGCTGTGGTTTGCTCATACATAGTTCACATAATTACTATTAGATGTGACTCCGGTGGAGAATGTTGTTTTAATTAAATATATATTTTACATTGCGAAATGCAGCATATAGGCTACTTTATTCTATAACGCCTCAGTACTCAAGAAACAATAAATATAGAAAAAATCAAGCAAAAATATTCAACTCTGAAAGGATTTGAACCACGGCCAGCCTGGTGGAAGAAGAAAGCCCCATCCATTCTGCCAATCGTGCACACACTAATTAAGCGTTAGGAACCAATTTAGATAGAAGGAAGGAAGGAAGGAAGGAAGGAAGGAAGATTGTAGTTTTACGTGACCGTGAATCTTGTGATTATGAGCCACGGTACCTCCTTTTTACGAGGAATCCGAACCACTGGACATGGCATTTCACTTCGAAAATCTCACATGCATTGACCGGGAATCGAACCCGGACCGCCTTGGTGAGAGGCATACAGCTAGACCGCAGAGCCACCATGCCAATTTAGATAGAACATTCTAGCAAATAATGACTTGGACTAAATGATTTCTTCACTGGAGTACATTTCAAACCGAGTTCATTTCATATAAAGTTCATATAATTTTTATCACTAGGCTATATTGTATTCAACATACTGATATCAGTAAAATATAGGTCAGAACGAGAGATCGGCTGCCATCTTGTCAAATAACGGAGACGACTCAGCTTTTTAATGTCACTTCTAGACTATAATATTACAATATGAACCTTTAATTTCAAACGGGCCCCGTCGTTTAGAACAGGTAAAACGATTCTTGGTTCGATAATCGGAACTGGTGGGCACCATGTTATGAATTATAAGGTTTAAATAATTCACACGGCCGCCATCCTGAAATGGTACGGTTGATGACCGTGTAGTTTGGGCACAAGACGCGTCCCATATGAAGGTATGTTTTTACGAAATTTGGTAAAGATCCGATGATTAGTTTATTAAGTTTTGACCATTTGAGTGGCCGCCATTAAGGTTTGGTAAAGATGGCGGCAATATAAAACATCTCACTGAGGTGCCCTTTGCAAGTGCTACCTCTGTACAAAATTTCGTTAAATTCGGTTTAAACGTGTTCGAATTGATAGGGGAGGGGGAGCAGACATTCAGAGTACATACACTCACACACACACACACACACACACACACACATACACACACAGACAGACGCACAATTTTTGGCCCTGTGTTGATCTCATAAGTCAACTTTCATTTTTTTCAAAAATCGAAAGTAAGCTAATTACATTTCTACGTCGACTGGTTCACATTTTGTGGCCAGTTAACGAACATGACGTTACAATATAGAATAATCTTCTTATCCCTTGTTCCGTTCCCTTGGCCGGGGTGAGATGCTTATTTATGGGGCCCGGATGTTGATGACATGTCATCTCTTTACTGAGTTGTCTTAAACAATGCTGAAGTACATAGAAACTCCGGTCGGGCCACCCAGTCTTCAAATATGTCATTTTTATTTTGCATCTTTTTGCATTTTTGGTTATTTTTCCATTTTAAGAGCATCTTTTAAGTTTGGTAGAATATTTTGGTCTTATTTAGAAATCGGCCTTATAAGGTCATTTTTTTTTCCAATTTAGTCATGTCACAGCTTCATATGAGGGAATTACGTCTCTCAGAGTTGAAAATAAGAAGCTAGTAGCTGATACAAGATACAGTAATTTAAAATATTGAAATATTGATTCCATTTCCTTAATCAACTGGGTGGAAACTAGTCTTAGCCACAATCGTGACGAAATTGCAGCGGATATTGCCTCAAAACTGAAAAACTAAATCACCGGGTATAAAACATTATGCAAAATCTCAGTCATTCTCTCTGGTGAAAACTACAGCACGGATGGGATTGAGCAGGATTTAGCAGCAAACAACCTTCCTCACTTCAGGTAGGCTACGCTCCGATCACATTAGTTGATGTTGAACGCAGCATTTCGAGATATAGAAACATTTTGGCTGATAACCGCAGATCATTTACATTTGACAACATTAGAATGCCATTCGTAGTGCAGTGCAACTCAGACTAAAGTGAACATAACCCTTTGTTAAGTGCTAGAAATTTAATTTGATTGACTTTTCAATTTGAGCTTAAGATGTCATTTTTGAAATATTTAAGAGTTTATTATTATAAGACAATTTTATACTGCATTTTTCGAATATTTCAAATATTGGTGAGTTTATTATTATAAGATCATTTTCTCCATTTTATAGTGCATTTTTCGAATTTTTAGGTCATTTGTTACAGTCATTTTTAGCCTATTTTCAATTTTGAAAAAAAAAAGGCTTATGAGATCACCTTTTGTCCGTGTTTCTGTGTGTGCGTGTGTGTGTGTGAGTGAGGTGTGTGTGTGTGCCCCCCCCCCTAATAACTTCTATACGGCTCGAGTGAATTCAATGAAACTCGGTAAGTTCATAGCACTAGTCCGGGCTACCCCGACCGTGCCCTTCACATTTTGTTACGTCTCACCAATCCAACATGGCGGCTGTGCGAAATATTTCACCAGCATTCAATATCTCCGAAACTATTCCCGATATCACCCTGGATTTTTTTCACGGTGATAAAGGGAACCAGTAGAAGTTCACCTATGTAACTGTTGAAAATCTGCTAACTACAAAACCAACATGGTGGCCACGTGAATTTGCGACTTTTAAATAGACGTTTCTCGCGATTTAACCAACCAAACGCACTAAGAACTTAGTACAGTATATGTTTATACACATTGTAATGCACCGACATCAAACTTCGTTCAATTGTTTACATAACCACAAGATGGCGGATGTGCGAAATATTTCACCGGCATTCTACATCTCTGAAACTATTAGCGGTATCACCCTGAAATTATGTACGGAGATAAAGGACACTACTGGAAGTTCATCTGTAAGACTTTCAAAAACCGGTTAACTTCAAAACCAACATGGCGGCCAAGTGAATTAAAAATTTTAATAGACCTTTCTCGCGATTAATGTTACAAACGCAATGAAATCTGGTACAGGAAATGTTTATACACATTGTAATGCACTGGTATCCAATTTTGTTCAATTGTTTTCCTAAGCTCTAAATGGTGGCTGTGCGAATTTTAAAATTAAGTTTTTATTTCTTGTGTCGTAATCATGCGATCGAAATGAAAGTTTGAATAATGAATCTGCGCAATAATTTTCATTTAATGTTACATGACTCTATGGCCTGTACATTTAACAATCCAACATGGCGACCGTCCGAAATATTTAGACGGCTCAGAATATCTACGAATCTATTATAGCAATCAAACTGAATTTCTTTATGTTCATAGGGACTATGAACTTAAGTTCACCTATAAGACTTTAAATAACCTGGTGATCACAAATCCAACATGGCGGCGACGCGAAGTATAAATATTCCCATGGACGATTCTCGGAATTTAACCATCCTAGTGCAATGAAACTTGGTACAGTAAATCCTTATACGAATGTTAATCCACTGGCATCTAATTTATTTCAATTGTTTCCATAACCACAAGATGGCAGCTGTGCGAAATTTTAAAAGCTCCTTGTTACTTCTTGTGTCCTAATCATGCGATTGAAATTTGAATATTATACGTACACAATAATCTTCATGTAACAGTACATAACTCTAGGTCCTACATATATAAAATCCAACATGGCGACCATCCGAAATATTTTGTCGGTTCTCAATATCTACGAATCTATTACAGCAATCAAACTGAAATTTTGTATGTTCATAGTGGCAGTTAACATAAGTAGGATAAATGAAAATAGGCTGTATAGTTCTTCATGTTAATTGCATTTTCTAAACATTTCTACGGCATCAACATCCTGCGGCGTAGCCATGATATTAAATCGCACCACGGCTGCGATGGGGAACTGAAGCGAGTCCGGAGATCGGAAGTTCGAATCCCGTGGATATCCTGATTGTGGTTTCTCCACGTTTCCCCACACTCCTTCCAGGCAAATGCTGGAATAGTACCTTAGTTCAAGGCCAGGGGCACTCTGACCTTAATGCAGCTACTCTACTACAACTATCACAGAAATTCAAGTTATATCAGACAAGTACATGGGGTTGATGACCAAGATGTCTCAATCACATAATATGAATATTAACAACAGAACTCATAACAGTTTATTTATTTCGTTTTGGCATACTGTTTCAAGGATGCCACCTCCCCCCTGTGTGGAGGTTATTGAAGTATGAAATGACAAGCATGGCAAAACACTATTCTTGCAGATGAAACTGCAGATGTTAGCCAGGTGGAGCAGCTTTCTGTGTGTGTCAGATAATTTGACACTGTTGTTAAAGATATTAGAGAAGATTTTTTGACATTTCGTCCTCTATATGATGTGACTGGGACTGGATTAGCATCTGCCTACAAACAAGAACTTAGACACGGCTTAGAGTTGGAAAACTTATGTGGTCAAGGGATCGTCTGAAATGTTGGGAGATCTGGAAACACAGCACCAAAGAACACTTAAAGGCTGAACCTACGGACATGAGCAACTTAAACTCCCAAGGCTTCCAACTGAAAGCTAGTGATACGTCTGGTTGAGATGAGCTGTCTCTTTCAAGTTAAGAACATTGAATTTGAATTCATTGATAAAGAACTGCCACTGAGACTAATGAGCCCCTTTTATGTTCTGGCTTGAAGTATGGTAATAAGAAACTAAACATACCTTTATACGAATAAAACAAAATATAAATGACACTCGTAACTAAACAAGCCAATTAGCAAATATGTCATACACAAGATAAATATTACAAATTAGAATATAATAATAAATAAATGTAAAAACAAATAACGGTATGTTAATAAAAAAGACTACAACTTTTATATGAATCATGATAATGCTCTATCAATAACAGAAATACAACAGTGACATGATTACTCGTACTGCTATCAATTCCACGAAAGTTATATCATGGATACTAACAAGATGTTCAGTAAAGAACATATAGCCTACTTCCTCCTAAATGTATGATTATAGTTATAACTCTTTGTTTTTATCAAAGAGTATAATAGAATCATTTCTTGGTTGAAGACCTGGAAACTATTTACCTCTACCAAACACCACAAGCCCGAAAAAACTGCTACCATCATTGAAGAAAGAAAGAAAGAAAGAAAGAAAGAAAGAAAGAAAGAAAGAAAGATAAGAAGTATCTCAAGAATGTTACGGATCCGGAGACATAATCGACTGGACTGGCTGCGTGGCTCAGCGGTTACGTTCTCGCTTGCTGGACCTTATGTTACAGGTTCGTATCCTGGCGCAGTCAGCTGGCATTTGAGGGTGCGCAAATGCGAGGGAGCCGTGTCAGTAGATTTACTGGCACGTTAAAGATCCCCTTAGGGGCAAAATTCTGCAGCCCGGCGTCTCTAAAAACACAGTAGTTAACAGGGACGTAAAACCAATATTATTATTATTATTATTATTAGATAATCGACCGAACGTGGGCAACATCCAACTTTGAGTTGAGGCATGTGGCGGCAATATAAAACATGACACTGAGGTGCCCTTTGCCAGTGCTACCTCTGTACCAAATTTCGTTCAATTCGGTTTCACCGTGTTTGAATTGATAGGGGGGGGGGACACACAGACATTCAGAGTACACACACTCACAGACAGACACAATTTTTAGCCTTGTGTAGATCTCATAAGTCTACTTTCATTTTTTGCAAAATTCGAAAGTAGGCTAAAAATACTATGAAAAGCTGAATGGCACGGATATACGTATTTTCAAAAATTTCGTATGAACTAACATGAACATTGGACGGATACTTGATGACGTTGGCTTGTTGAGACATTTTACTATACCAAGACGCTGCTCACATATTTACTTGAAGGGGTGATGCAGTTTGCTGCAACTTCATAAATATTCCAGGGAAACTTAATCTAAAACATAGAAGCCCCCCTGTCTTAGACATCCAACCCTCCAACAACAATGCCTGAGGAGCTTCTGTTCCCCTCATGTTCAGTGTTAGACATCTCGCAATAAACAAGCTACATACCCTCTTCTCTCCCATCGTCTCCCTTTCATGATTATTCAGACTTGCACAAGTTTCCCTCCTTGAGCTTAATTTATCCCCCATCTCACCCTACTCCTCCGTATATCACTTTGCTTTACTCATAACCCAATTTCCTTTACAGGATGTCTCATGTTTCTCAAAAACAAAGCGAGAAGACAGAGGCATGTTTTCAATTAGCCCTGGCAAGTGTCAAAATACTCAAGACAATGTCTTGCAATAGCAATCCTTCCGATTGCCTGTTAATCTATGACTGACTTCATGAGGAGATTGGGTTTTTCTATTTTATAATATTTTGCAAGTGTATTGTATTTCTTCAAAATTTATTATCCTACTTTCTGATTTTTTCTTGTTTTGTTTTAGCCTACTTTTCTCATTTTGCAAAAATGTCGATAGAGACATACATATCAACAATAAAAGGAAATGTTCAGGTAATTTAAAAAGTAGACATGAGATCGATCCGGGAAAATGCGTGTGTGTCTGTCCGTCTGTCTGTCTGTCTGTCTGTCTGTCTGTCCTTCTGTCTGTCTGTCTGGCTGTGCGTGTGTGTGTGCCCCCCCCCCCTATCAACTCCTAAACGGCTGCAGCTATCGAAACCAAATTTGGTAAGAGCAAAGATCTATACCTGAATATCTCACGGCCATATTTCAAATTGACGCCAGTGCTACCAACTGCTGAAAAATCGCTATTGTAATTTGAGCTCTATGTTGGATATCTCAGAAGTTATACATGCGAACTATTCCAAAATTGGCACACATATAGACAATAGCATTCCAGATAAATTTTTAGAACACCATACATGCCAGTATTGCCAACATGATACTAAGCCTGCCGATAGGTCCAATTTCTAAATGCATGTAACTTGTATACTATCGATTGGATTTCAACATATTTCGTATGTACTATGTGTGCTACAGAATATATGACTGTGTGTATTCTAACGAGCCACCAGGGCTGCCAACTGTTAATAAATGTGCTCTCTATATTTTCACCCTAATATCAATATATCAAAAAGTATACACGCCAACAGCTCTAAACTTTGCACCCGTATAGTACCTGACATTCTAATTAAAGTCGTGTCACTTGTATACATCACTGCTGCCAACACGATTCTACGCCTGCTGATGGGTCCAGTTTTTAAATGCATATAACTTCTATACTAATAAATGGATTTCAACCAAATTTCGTATGTGCTTTGTGTACCATAAGAGTTATGACTATGAGTATTCGTAAGAACAAACAGGGCTGCCATCTGTTAATAAATGCTCTCTCTATTTGTTTAATCCTAATATCAATATATCAGAAAGTATTCAAGTCCTCATCTCTAAACTTTGCACACGTATAGTACCTGACATTCTAGATTAATTTGGAGTAACTAATATACCTCAGCGCTGCCAACATAATTCGAAGCTTTCTGATAGTTTCAATTTTTAATTACATGTAACTTCTACACTAACAAATGAATTTTATCCAAAATTAGCAGTATAATAGATCGGAATATTTCAGATTAATTCTGAGCATCACATACATGACATTGTTCCCAACATGAGTTTACGCGCACTGATACATCCAATATCAAACAGCATGTAACGTCCATACTATCCATTAGACTTCAGCCAAATTTTGTATGTGCATTCTATACCTTAAGAGATGGAACTAAGCATATATTCAGAGTCACCAGGGCTGCCAACTGTAGTAAGTTACTCTATCACTATATTACTTGTTTTCGTCATTATTCTAGATAGGTCTATATAGATTGGCATCAATATGAAATTTTAAGAAAAGTAGGCTCTTTAGTTCGTCACGAACTACTTGTTTTGTTTGGTAATTTTATTGATTTCCTTGTGTGCTTCTTGGGGGCTGCGTGGCGCAGTCGGTAGAGGCGCTGAGCTTCTAACTGAAAGAGAGTGGGTTCGATCCCCACCCAGGTAGTGGATTTTAGAAACAAAACTACCTCTTTCGGAAACACAAATAGCCCTGGGGTTCACTCAGCCTACACCGGAAATGAGTACCAGGGTAATTCCTGGAAGGAATTCAATTAAGGACTGCAACTTTGAATTTTTCAAATAGTTCCTACTTTTGCCGCCAAACGCCACCGTCAACGACTACTAGGCCTAGTTCAGAACTTAGCTACTAGACGTCACCGCAGTCGGCTCTTGGCAACGAACGTAGAAACCTAAGAGCGTTATTTATATTCTTAACCTATACAATTTAGCTTCACACAGGTGTAATTAGTGGAAGGATCTTTAACATGCCATAAATCTACGACATGGGACCGCCGGCTTTACCTCCCCTCCAGAGGAAGGCATACTGAGGGATTTTTAACGCTCTTAAAAAATCCGACGGCTTCGGCTGGTTTGAACCCGCGATCTTGGGCATAGAAGCTCAGCATGCTACCAACTACACCACCGAAGCCGCCGCAATACACAGAGATGGCATATGGATGAGAAGACCTACCAAAGAGCTATACGAATACACAGACAGACTCACCGATATGATCAGAACACGCAGACTAACTTTTTACGGGCACATAATGAGAATGAAAAACAACAGACTAACAAACAAGATCTTTGGTGTAGTAAACAGCTCAAACAGGAAAACTAATTGGTATCGTGAAATGGAGGAAGACGTATGGCAGGTGGGGATCGACAGGCAAATGATTGGAGACAAAGGAGAATTCAGAAACAAAATAAAGAACACAAAATTTAAAGCAAATGAAAAGATGAAGACAAGAACATTGTGGACAGAACAACGGAAACAGGAGCACAGTCTAATGATGAAGAGATTTTGGGAAGAGAAGAGGGAGAAGAGAGGGAAGTGATAATTGTGTCATCTGAGTTAGCCGTGGTGGTTACGGCATGACTGATGGCAGTCGCTCACATCCGGGAGGCGAGGAGGTTCGAATCCCCCCGCCGGCAACCTTGAAGATGGTCTTCTGTGGTTTCCCATCTTCCTTCCAGGCAAATGCCGGGGTTGGTCCCTAACTATAGGCCACAGCCGCTACCTTCCAACTCCTCGTCCTTACATTCCAACTTCCCTCCTTCCCTCCCCAACGGTACTTGTAGCTCACCCATTGGGTGTCCGTCTCGAAGCAGCTACAAAACTGGCGAGCCGAACATGTCCTCGGACACTCCCGGCACTAAAAGCCATACGCTACAAAAAAAAAGTGTCATCATGAGATATTTAAGTTCAAACACGTCCATAAGGGCAAAAATGATATAATTATAATAATAAATAAATAAATAAATAAGCATGTGCAATTTTCTCCTCTTTAAGAATGGCGCAAATAGATTTGCTGATGTGACCTGACTAACACGTTTGCTGAGGTCGGGAGACTGACGTTCGCGATATTTCCTTTTGAGTCTTATCATTTCCTTTAAGTTTACCGCCTCGTTGCGTAGCGGTTAGCATTCTTGACTGTCACTACGGAGGCACGTGTTCGATTCCTGGCTCTGCCAAGAAATTTAATTCTGGTCTGAGCACTGGAACAAGGTACTCTCAGCTTCGTGAGGCAAAACTGAGAAAGAGGCGGGATCGATTCCTACCTCAGCCATCCTGGAAGTGAGTTTCCGTGGTTTCTCACTTCTACTCCACGCAAATCGCTGGGATGGTACCTGACTGAAGGCCACGGCCTCTTCGTACCCAAATCCTGACTCAATTACAAATACATACACTACTACAGACATCAGAGTGACACAGGTTATCAAACAAATTCTACACTCACTCAAGCACATGGGGCTACATGGTCACGATGTTGCAAAAGCCCCTAAAATCAACAACAACATTCCTTTTTAAATTTGTCGCTCACTGCAGCATAAAGAAGAGAAACTTTCATGATAGGGGTTATTTATCGAGTTAGGGTCTATTGTGTATGAGCTCCTTCAAATGCCAAACGACATTGCCGAGATACGATCACACAACCATAGATACAAGAAGTCAAAGTTTGCTGTTTCATATATTGAGGGGCTTGGATATCGAGATCATTTAGCTCCTGTACTTGGGTGTGTGTATAATTAGTCCGATAATTTGTAATTCAGATGAGGATTGGGAAGGAGGAAGCCGTGGCCTTAAGTTAGGAGCAATTTGCGTGGAGTAGTAGTGGGGAAAGCCGGCCCCGTGGTGTTGGGGTAGCGTGCCTGCCTCTCACCTGGAGGCCCCGGGTTCGATTCCCGGCTGTCAGGGATTTTTGAAACTGACGTGAGGGCTGGATCGGGGTGCAATCAGCCTGGTTAGGACAATTGAGTAGCTGTCTGACAGTGAGGCAGCGCCCCGGTCACGAAAACCAAAATTAACTGCCGAGGGGACCCGATGCGCTGACCATGCGTCACCCCAATATCTGCAGGCCAAATGGCTGGGCAGCGGTCGCTTGGTAGGCCTGGACCCTTCATGGGCTGTAGTGCCAGGGGTTATTTTTTGTTTTATTATTATTATAGTAGTGGGGAAACCACGGAAAACATTTCCAGGATAGCTGAGGTGGTAAGCCAATCTCCTCTCTTCAGTTTTACCTCACAAGGCTGAGTGTACCCCATTCCAGCCAGAATTAAAATATCATGGCAGAACCGGGAATCGAACCCAGACCTACGGGGCGACTGCCAAGAACGCTAGCCGATACACCATGAGGAGGTCCAAGATGTCAGAGCCTTAGCACATAACCACATGGAAGAGTAAGAATTTACGACGAAAGAATGATTGATTTTTTCTTTGCGTGTTTGTTCTTGCTGATAAAACTTTAACAACAGCATGTTTTATGCCGTTTTTTCTTTCTGTATGCATTAGTATATTTTTTTCATGTGCTTCGGTGGAAGGTTGATATGGAGAACAGGGGGTGTGTTGTAGAAATAAAAGGCCTTAGGGGGGTAATTTGTGGTGACGACAAAGGGGTGCTGGTGTGTGATCATTGGTGATCACCTACTACCACATCACGCTAAGGCCACGTGCAGAGGCATTGCACGCTCGTCTGTATGTGCTGTGCTGTGCGTCTCACGCGACGCTAAACGTCCCTAGGGATGTGCGTTGTGAAGGGGGAATAGATGCCTCCCACGTGATTAGTGGCTCTCAGCTAACTACCCTCTTCCCCTCATTTCTGTGTTGAAGAAATACAGGGCTGGAAGAAAAGGATATTTTTGCTGGATACACATTCATTACACTGTGCTTCCCAGCTGGTTTTGTCTGGATTTGTAAGGAATGTTAAAAATTTCAACAGTACAGTGCTTGCAGAAAGTTTAGGGACAGGTCTACCAGTCTTTGGACGCACATTTGTCCCTAAAGTAACTGCATTTCAGTCATTGTTTTACATGATGTTATTAGACACCTATATGAGGGGTTTTCATTTAAAATTTCGCTCCTCTAGCTGTAATACTTTTGGAGATGGAATAATTTACCATTTTTAGGTAGATTTCATTAGAAAGCTAACTATTGCAATGGGTCCCATGTTTCGACATCCGGAAAATTTCGACATATCTTCGCGTTTCACATCCCCCAGACCCCAAAACCACCGTCAGTTCAAAAGTTTATATATAATTTATGTATATGTATATCAGTTTCTTGTGGACACGATAACTGCCGTAATTTTGCACCAATCACTTTGATTTTTTTTTTACCGAATATGTATACCTATAAAAGCTCGGTCGAGTTCGTTAATGGGCTAAATCGGTCGAAGGGGATGAAAATGGCGGGCTTTTTTCGAAAAAGTGAAATATTGATATAACTCTCTTAATATGTGAAATATCGAATCCGTTCAACGTTCATACTATGTGTCGGATAAAGCCCAAAAATTTATGTTTGAAGAGTTTTTTATAGCACCAACCATTGACCAAAGGGGTGGGAAAAAGTGGGTTTTTCGGGAAAGATTAATCATATCTCTCTTAATAGGCACAATATCAAAACCGTACAAAATGGACAATATTCCCCTAATAATTACCTAAAACTTTTGTCTGAAAGAATTTTTGATATGACCCACCATTACGCCAAGGGACGAGAAAAATGATTTCGGAATTATAAGAAAATGCCAAGAGCTATCAGTGGTTGCCATGGCAACACTACTAAATTGACGAGGCATGAGCCATCAGACGTTGCCATGACAACGCACATGCACGAGATCAGATTCAGTATTTCCATCTGACTAAGTGGTTGGTTGGTTGGTTCTTAAGTTTAGGGGCTGTGACAACGCGGTCATGTAGCCCCGTGTACTTTGGGTGTGTGTAGAATCTGTCTGATAACCGGTGTTAATTGTGATGACTGTATTAGTGTGTGTTATCTGTTTGTTAATTTAAGTACTGCAACTAACAATTTTTCAGATAGTTCCTACTATTGCCGCCAAGCGCCACTGTCAACGACTTCGAGGCAAAGTTCAGAACTGAGCTACTAGACGCCGCCGCAGTCGGCTCATGGCAACGAACATAGAAACCTAAGAGCGTTGTATACATTCTTAACCTATCCAATTTAGCTTCACACAGGTGCAATTAGTGGAAGGATCTTTAACATGCCATAAATCTATGACATGGGACCGCCGGCTTTACTTCCCCTCCGAAGGAAGGCATACTGAGGGATTTTTAACGCTCTTAAAAAATCCGACGGCTTCGGCCGGGTTTTAACCCGTTATCTTGGGCATAGAAGCTCAGCATGCTACCGACTACGCCACCGAAGCCGCCTGACAAAGTGGGAAGCGGCTTCGGTGATGTAACTGGTAGAATGCTGAACTTCTATGCCCAATGTCGCGGTTTCAAAGCCGGCCGAAGTCGTCGGATTTTCTAAGAGCACTAGAATCCCACAGTATGCTTTCCTTTGGAGGGGAAGTTCCAACGTTCGTTGCGAGTTGCTGGTTGGGGTGGTATCTAGTAGCCAAGTTCACAGCTAGGTGTCGTTGACGGTAGTACCTGGTAGCAACATTAGGAACTACTGCTTGATATTGACGGTCTGCAGTCCTTACCTGAATTAAGACTAATACAGCCATTACAATTCACACCGTGTATCAGACAGATTCTACACTCACCCAAAGTATACGGGGTTAGATGACTGCGTTGTCGCAGCCCCTAAACTGAGGAACCAACCAGAGGTAGATTTCATTAGAAAGCTAACTATTGCAATGGCTGCCATGTTTCGACTTCCGGAAAATTTCGACATATCTTCGCGTTTCACATCCCCTAGACCCCAAAACCACCGTCAGTTCAAAAGTTATATATAATTTATGTATGTATATCAGTTTATTGTGGACACGATAACTGCCGTAATTTTGCACCAATCACTTTGAATTTTTTATCGAATATGTATACCTATAAAATCTCGGTCGAGTTCGTTACTGGGCTAAATCGGTCGAAGGGGGTGAAAATTGGGGGCTTTTTCGAAAAAGTGAAATATTGATATAACTCTCTTAATATGTGAAATATCGAATCCGTTCAACGTTCATACTATGTGTCGGATAAAGCCCAAAACTTTATGTTTGAAGAGTATTTTTATAGCACCAACCATTGACCAAAGGGGTGGGAAAAAAGTGGGGTTTTCGGGAAACATTAATCATATCTCTCTTAATAGGCACAATATCAAAACCGTACAAAATGGACAATATTCCCCTAACAATTACCTAAAATTTTTGTCTGAAAGAATTTTTGATATAACCCACCATTTTTTTTTTTTTTTTTTTTTGTCGTGTAGCCTCCTGAGAGGCCGAGTGCAGGTCTTTCTAGTCGACGCCCGTGGGCGACCTGCGCGTCGGGATGAGAGATGGAATGGATGAAGATGAATGAAACTGGGCAAGGATGTGGAAGGAAGCGGCCGTGGCCTGTCAGAAGGTACTGTCCCAGCATTTGCCTGGTGTTGAAAATGGGAAACCACGGAAAACCATTTCAAGGACAGCCGACGGAGGGGCTCGAACCCACGCGTCTACCGAATAACCCACCATTATGCCAAGGGATGAGAAAAATAATTTCGGAATTATAAGAAAATGCCAAGACCTATCAGTGGTTGCCATGGCAACACTACTAAATTGATGAGGGATGAGCCATCAGACGTTGCCAAGATAACGCACTTGCACGAGATCAGATTCAGATTTCCATCTAAGTGTGAAGCGGCTTCGGCGACGTAACTGGTAGCATGCTGAATGTCTATGCCCAAGGTCGCGAGTTCAAAGCCGGCCGAAGTCGTCGGATTTTCTAAGAGCGCTAAAAATCCCTCAGTATGCTTTCCTTTGGAGGGGAAGTTCCAACGTTCGTTGCGAGTTGCTGGTTGCGGTGGCATCTAGTAGCCAAGTTCACAGCTAGGTGTCGTTGACGGTAGTACCTGGTAGCAACATTAGGAACTACTGCTTGAAATTGACCGTCTGCAGTCCTTACCTGAATTACAGACTAATACAACCATCCCAAAGTACACGGGGTTACATGACCGCGTTGTCGCAGCCCCTAAACTGAGGAACCAACCAAAATCTCTGCGGGAGATATAATTTTGCGTGAAGAAGTAACAGACCGTTACATAGTTACACATCAGTGTCGAAACCTTGCATAAGGATAGTGTGACCACAAGTATAAAAATGGATCCCAAATGACAAGAAGGTTACCGTTCCCATAAGACAATAAAATGTTTAAAATAAGCATAAAATGACGAAAAACAAAAGTTAATTAAGCTCCAATTATAAAATACCTTCTCGCAATAAATGAGGTCTGATCCTTCCACGAAAATCTGCATATTCTGCCTATTTTCGCCTATCCCCAAGTTTGTCCGGTGAAATCTACCTCCGCCTTCCGGCGTGCCGAGAGGACTTTTTTTAAACTCTTTTATGTTCGACGATGTTGAAATGTAAATAGCCTATTATATGTCAGAAAACTGCATCATAATGAGGGTCATTATAACACTATCTTTCATTATGAAACAGTTTCTCCCACCAATCAGAGCTCAAGAAACAGTTGCGTGACCAATTAGGTATATATAGCATTGCACCTGCGCTCAATTCCACGGCCTCCTATTTTAAATTTCACTGCGTGGCTCGTGTCATAGTGGGGCATTTGAGGTGGCCATGGTCAAATACAAGGCATTCTCTGCGTCCCATGCGCTCTGTTCAGTAAATAAAACTGGCGAAATCTCAAAGGATATTTATGAATATTTATGTTCGAACATAAAATAGTTATAATTATCGTCGAACATAAACAGTCGTATGCAACTCGCCTATAATGGTAATTAAGAAACTCGTATGGAAATTAGAAAAATTGCTTCGCTCGTTTTATAAACATACTCGCGTCTTAATTAATGCCATTATAGGCTCATTGCATAATGTACTATTAAAAAAAAACTTTTTCCTAGCGCTAAAATTGCTTTTTTCCTCAATAACTGCTAGTCCTACAGCTATGCCATTTTTTCTGACGTTTTACCACATCATACCAATCATAAAAATAACAGGAAGTTTCGTGACGAACTAAAGAGCCTATTTTTCTTAAAATTTAAGATTCATGCCAATGATTAATCTATATGGATCTATCTAGAATAATGACGAAATTAAGTTGGTAATATCGAAATTTCTAATTAGTTCGAAATACTGTATACCTGGCATAGTGTAGCCTAATAGACCACTACAGTTGGCAGCCCTGGTGACTGAATATATTCTTAGTTCCATTTCTTAAGGTACAGAATACAAAATTTGGTTGAAGTCCAATGGATAGCATGGACGTTACATGCATTTAAACATTGGATCTAACAGCGCACGTAAAATCATGATGGCAACAATGTCATGCATGTATTGGCCAGCAATAATCTGAATTAATATGATCTATTGCTGTGCCAATTTTGAATTAAATCCATTAGTTAGTGTAGAAGTTACATGCATTTTAAAATTGGACCTATTGGCAGGCTTAGAATCATGTTGGCAGCACTGACGTATATTAGTTACTCCAAATTAATATAGAATGCCAGGTACTATACGTGTGCAAAGTTTAGAGCTATTGGCTTGCATACTTTCTGAGATATTGATATTAGGGTAACAAATATAGAGACAGCTTTTATTAACAGTAGGCAGTCTTGGTTGCTCTTAAGAATACGCACAGTCCTATCTGTTATGGTACACATAGCGCATACGAAATTTGGTTGAAATCCAATTGTTAGTATAGAAGTTACACGTATTTAAAGTTGGACCTATCAGCAGGCTTAGATTCATGTTGGTAGCACTGACGTATATAAGTTACTCCAAATTAATATAGAATGTCAGGTACTATACGTGAGCATAGTTTAAAGCTGTCGGCTTGCATACTTTCTGACATATTGGTATTTTGATAAAATAAATTGAGTGTCTTCATTGACAGTTGGCAGCCCTGGTGGCTCTTAAGAATACGCTCAGTCATATCTGCTTATGTACACATACTACATACGGAATTTGGTTGAAATCCAATTGATAGTGTAAAAGTTATATGCATTTAAAAATTGGACCAATCAGCAGGCTTAGAATCATATATGTCATGTATTGCCTCCTGGAAATTAAACTGAAATATTATTATCTTTACGTGTGCCAATTTTGAAATAGCTCCCATGCATACCTTCCAAGATATCCAACATGGAGCTCAAATTTCAATTGCGATATTTCAGCAGTTGGTAGCATTGACATCATTTTCAAATACGGCATTGAGATATTCAGATAGAGATCTTTACTCATTCCAAATTTAGGTTCGATTGCTACAGCCGTTTAGGAGTTGATAGTGGGACACACACACACAGTCAGACAGACAGACAGACAGACAGAAAGACAGACACACATTTTCCCGGATCGATCTTATAAGTTTACTTTTTCCTCATTTTTACAAAATGCGAAAAGTAGGCTAAAAATGCAACCTGAGGAAAACAAATACTACTCATTTGGTCACCTCTCAGAAAAACTTTCATCCCTGGTAATTTTGGTGGCAAAGCTGGTCAATTTCGTTCCGCGATAACTTCCGATTGGCCCGGTTTAAAAAGATAGAATATTCCATCTCCTAAAGTATTAGAGCTAGAGCAGCAAAATTGTAAATGAAAACCCCTCATATACAGTGCCTACCAAAAGTTGAAGACCACTAGCTTACTTTCAACAAAAGCTTCCTAGTCTTATATGGTTGATTCAAATTTTGCCAAATAGTTTATGAAAATACTTTGATCTGATAGACATCCACCTGTACCAAGATCATTGTAATATGGCTTTCAGTTTTTGAGTTTCAATTTTTTAATACAAGTGGAGTATCGAAGAACAACGCAATTTTCTACCACAAATTAATTTGTGGACACTAAACCACTGGGGTTACAATATTAATTATTTTGTTAATTATTGTAGAATGTATACAAACGTTTTGGTAAATGAAAAATAAAAACCAAAAATTGTCTTGCCATTTGGTAGTGATTTTTGTATACCTGGCATCTCAGAATAGACGAGGTAACTGATTCCAGGCTCGTCTTTGAAACCTAGCTGGACGGATGTTTACATTTCATAGCCGAGGCATTAACGGCTTAAGGCCGGTGAGCAGGTAGACAGGACTAGCGTCAACACCTTGTCTGCACTCCTCGTGGACAGATGAAGGAAGCATCTTATTGGTCAAGAACCGTCAAGTATTTGTCAGCCATAAATAATGGCTATTGAAGGCTCATGCTAATGCTTAACGTTTGAGTCGCCGGTCGTTAACCAGGAAAGTGAGGCTACTATACTCGGAGTGTTGACCTTGGAACTGTCTCTTTATGCACATTTGTTGGTAAATGAAAAATAAAAACCAAAAATGTTCTTGCCATTTGGTAATGATTTTTGTATACATGTCTTCTCAGAATAGACGAGGGAAACTAATTCCAGGCTCGTCTTTGAAACCTAGCTGGACGGATGTTTACATTCCTGGTGAACGTTTGGGTCCGCTAGCTCAACCCTCACAGAAGCTATTAACCAGTGAACGCTCATCAGCCTTAGCTTCAATTCGTTACCTTTTACAAAAAGTACAAACATTAATACCAAATGGCAAAGAATATTTTTTTTTCATTTACCAAAACGTTTGTATACATTCTACAATACTTATAAAAATAATCAATAAGGTAACCCCAAGGGTTTAGTTTCCACAAATTAATCTGTGGTTGCAAATTGCGATTTTCTTCGATACTCCACTTCTGTTAAGAAATTGAAACTCCACACAGAAAGCCATATTACAATGTTCTTGGTACAGGTGGATTTCTATTAGATCAAAGTATTTTCTTAAATATTTGGCAAAATATGAATCAAAAATAAAAGACCCGGAAGTTTTTGTTGAAAATTAGCTAGTTGTCTTAAACATTTGTTAGGCACTGTAGATGTCTAATAACATCATGTAAAACAATGACTGAAATGCTGTTACTTTAGGGACAAATGTTCATCAAACGAAATTTAGACCTTTCCATAAATTTTCTGCAAGCACTGTAATTCTACTGATAAAGCAATAGCATTTACCATGCTAGGAAAATGTATGATATGTACCGTATTGGATTAATAAACTCTTAGAAATACTCCACCAATCAACATAAATAATTACTAGTTGAAACCCGTCAAAAATGACGGTCAATAGAAAAATATTTACTGAAGAATTTTCTTATGTAGGCCTACTGTATATTCTTTGTACGATGATTTTTTGGCTCTATTGAAACTATAAGGGCGTCAAAAGATTGCACTCTCAACATTGCAAAATACTGCTGGCCATGACTGAAAAATTGATGAGGCAAATTGAGACCTATACGTTCCAGAGTTTTCCCTTGAGCTTCATTGATTGTGACAGAGTATGCCAAATAAATTTGAAAATATTGCCTCTTAAAACAAAATGATAGTGTTTTATCGGATGCTGTTAAATCAAGTAGAAGGATTCAACCTCTCTGCCTAATTTTAACTGCATTTATTATTTCCAAATCCAAGCAATATGGTTGCATTTAAGAGCCCTTGGGAAACGTTCAGATTTCTAAGCAGCATAACGGTTCAAGCGTTTGGAATATGTGGAGGCAAGTCATTTAGTTCCAAGGAATTCAAGAACTCTGAGGAGTCTAATAAAACTGGCCGCAAACCGTCACATATAATTTTGGAATATAACGAAGAAATGCGATGATGTGCACCTCCATACATCTTAAAACAATGTGGACCGTATGGGTGTGGCACAGTAACATTGGCACCAAATGAAACGAAGGACATAGCATTGTACTGCCGATTAGTCTCTCTGAAATTCCTTGAGATATCATCTCCAGTGAAAAATAATTGTTGCAGCATGTCAAATGTTTTATATTTAGTCAGATTAATTTTACATTACAACAGCAAAGCTCAAAGTAACCAAGTGAAGATTTCTCTCAAGAGAAATACAGTGCAGAACAATGTTTAAATTTGTTCGTCAAGGACCCTACACTGTAACGGTATAGTATCTGGAATTGTATCTGAAATGCCGTATTCATATTGGAGTTTAAAAGTGGCTTCGTATTTTTCTCCGATTTCCCACTTGTTTGCGGCTAATGTTCTATTTCGTAAAATGGGTTTATTTATAGCAGCATTTCTCCCCAAATTAACGTCATAGCTTATTAAATAACACTATAGTGGCCTGCATCAACGCAGCTGCCAAATATTAAATAGCAAATAATAACTTACTTCCATTGCCAAAATCAACTGCGTGGTTAGACTCATTGTTATGTACTCTAAAAAAATAATCAATAAACAACAATATTCACTTATACAACTAAGTTCAGAGACTTCCATTCTCAAGTTGGTTGCTGATGAGAATGCGATGAGACTGATCGCCAATAATAAAATCCTTGCAATTTTTGCAATTTGCTTGCAAACGCAACTCAGGATGACGAACTTCATTTTGAAATAAACAGAATGAAACTGCTCTAAATAATCAATTTCCATCACCTGTTGAAGGTACAATACTTTGCATTTCCATGACAGTAAATTATGCAAGGGAGCATAGAATCACTTCGCCACTACTGGAATGAGCATGGACTCACTTCGCCAGCCACCGTAATGGAGGGAGTTTTAGAATTATATGTTCAGTGTTTTTCAAAGATCGTATTAACACAGGGAAGCCCAGTCTTAAGGCTACATTCTGAGCTATCGCCCCAGATTCCAGGTTCGATCCCTGCTCTGAAAAGAAATTTAATTCTGGTCTGAGGGCTGGAACGGGGCGCACTCTTGAGGCAAACCTAAGAAGAGCAAAATTTGATTCCCATCTCAACAACCTTGGATGTGGTTTTCCGTGGTTTCCCACTTCCACTCCAGGCAAATACCGGGATAGTTCCTAACTTAAAGCCTCAGTCGTCAACTCTCCATTCCCCATACTAATTACAAATGCACACATCAATACAGCCATCACATTAACACAGGTTATCAGAGAAAGGTTTACACTCACACACCAAAGTAGACGGGGCTGAGTGACCACGATGTCTGAGTCCATCAAATGAATTATGTTCGACAATTTTCTCTCAAGGCGAAGCGATTGTGCCGATATTTATTTAATAATTTAAAAGTATCTGGGAACGTAAATCATGGAGAATTCCTTACCTTACGGGAATAATAAACGTAGCCTAACATATGTTTAGACAATGTAATACCAATTGCAAGATAGAATAATTGGGAAATAGAATTACATGTCTGAGGTGGGAATCAAACTCCTTCGACGATGCATAATCAATTTCGTTGTCCACAATGTTAGCCGCTGAGCCACCCAGACAACGAAATTAGAGTGCAATATTAAGAGACGTAAACAACAAACGCACTTAACTGCCAGTTACAGTTCATCAATATTTCCCTTATTTCATGATTCTCAACTCCCTATTCCCCATACTAATTACAAATGCACACATCAATACAGCCATCACATTAACACAGGTTATCAGAGAAAGGTTTACACTCACACACCAAAGTAGACAGGGCTGAGTGACCACGATGTCTGAGTCCATCAAATGAATTATGTTCGACAATTTTCTCTCAAGGCGAAGCGATTGTGCCGATTTTCATTTTCAATTTAAAAGTATCTGGCAACGTAAATCATGGAGAATTTCTTACCTTACGGGAATAATAAACGTAACATATGTTTAGACAATGTAATACCAATTGCAAGATAGAATCATTGGGAAATAGAATTACATGTCTGAGGTGGGAATCAAACTCCTTCGACGATGCATAATCAATTTCGTTGTCCACAATGTTAGCCGCTGAGCCACCCAGACAACGAAATTAGAGTGCAATATTAAGTGACGTAAACAACAAACGCACTCAACTGCCAGTTACAGTTCATCAATATTTCCCTTATTTCATGATTCTATTCCAGTATATATCGGGATACAACATAAGCGATATTTCCCTTTTCAATTCTCATAAACAAAGATCACACTACGATACGGTGGATCTTTTATCCGCCATTTCTCTCATGAAGAAACGCAATTGTGGCAACGCGCAATTGCCACATATATTACCTTTTTCTTTAAACATATAAAAATATACCGTAACATATATTTTCCTTTTAAAGACACACTGCAAATCTGCATGCCAAGAGCTTTCGTTAGAATGCCATACGAAGCCAATCGGTTAAGTCGTTTTCAAAATCTCGTGTGTACAAAAAATACATTAGTGTTTTAAATATATACTAGTTGAAACCCGTCAAAAATGACGGTCAATAGAAAAATATTTACTGAAGAATTTTCTTATGTAGGCCTACTGTATATTCTTTGTACGATGATTTTTTGGCTCTATTGAAACTATAAGGGCGTCAAAAGATTGCGCTCTCAACATTGCAAAATACTGCTGGCCATGACTGAAAAATTGATGAGGCAAATTGAGACCTATACGTTCCAGAGTTTTCCCTTGAGCTTCATTGATTGTGACAGAGTATGCCAAATAAATTGGAAAATATTGCCTCGTAAAACAAAATGATAGTGTTTTATCGGATGCTGTTAAATCAAGTAGAAGGATTAGACCTCTCTGCCTAATTTTAACTGCACTTATTATTTCCAAATCCAAGCAATATGGTTGCATTTAGGAGCCCTTGGGAAACGTTCAGATTTCTAAGCAGCATAACGGTTCAAGCGTTTGGAATATGTGGAGGCAAGTCATTTATTTCCAAGGAATTCAAGAACTCTGAGGAGTCTAATAAAACTGGCCGCAAACCGTCACATATAATTTTGGAATATAACGAAGAAATGCGATGATGTGCACCTCCATACATCTTAGAACAATGTGGACCGTATGGGTGTGGCACAGTAACATTGGCACCAAATGAAACGAAGGACATAGCATTGTACTGCCGATTAGTCTCTCTGAAATTCCTTGAGATATCATCTCCAGTGAAAAATAATTGTTGCAGCATGTCAAATGTTTTATATTTAGTCAGATTAATTTTACATTACAACAGCAAAGGTCAAAGTAACCAAGTGAAGATTTCTCTCAAGAGAAATACAGTGCAGAACAATGTTTAAATTTGTTCGTCAAGGACCCTACAGTGTAACGGTATAGTATCTGGAATTGTACCTGAAATGCCGTATTCATATTGGAGTTTAAAAGTGGCTTCGTATTTTTCTCCGATTTCCCACTTGTTTGCGGCTAATGTTCTATTTCGTAAAATGGGTTTATTTATAGCAGCATTTCTCCCCAAATTAACGTCATAGCTTATTAAATAACACTATAGTGGCCTGCATCAACGCAGCTGCCAAATATTAAATAGCAAATAATAACTTACTTCCATTGCCAAAATCAACTGCGTGGTTAGACTCATTGTTATGTACTCTAAAAAAATAATCAATAAACAACAATATTCACTTATACAACTAAGTTCAGAGACTTCCATTCTCAAGTTGGTTGCTGATGAGAATGCGATGAGACTGATCGCCAATAATAAAATCCTTGCAATTTTTGCAATTTGCTTGCAAACGCAACTCAGGATGACGAACTTCATTTTGAAATAAACAGAATGAAACTGCTCTAAATAATCAATTTCCATCACCTGTTGAAGGTACAATACTTTGCATTTCCATGACAGTAAATTATGCAAGGGAGCATAGAATCACTTCGCCACTACTGAATGAGCATGGACTCACTTCGCCAGCCACCGTAATGGAGGGAGTTTTAGAATTATATGTTCAGTGTTTTTCAAAGATCGTATTAACACAGGGAAGCCCAGTCTTAAGGCTACATTCTGAGCTATCGCCCCAGATTCCAGGTTCGATCCCTGCTCTGCCAAGAAATTTAATTCTGGTCTGAGGGCTGGAACGGGGCGCACTCTTGAGGCAAACCTAAGAAGAGCAAAATTTTATTCCCATCTCAACAACCTTGAATGTGGTTTTCCGTGGTTTCCCACTTCCACTCCAGGCAAATACCGGGATAGTTCCTAACTTAAAGCCTCAGTCGTCAACTCTCCATTCCCCATACTAATTACAAATGCACACATCAATACAGCCATCACATTAACACAGGTTATCAGAGAAAGGTTTACACTCACACACCAAAGTAGACGGGGCTGAGTGACCACGATGTCTGAGTCCATCAAATGAATTATGTTCGACAATTTTCTCTCAAGGCGAAGCGATTGTGCCGATATTTATATAATAATTTAAAAGTATCTGGGAACGTAAATCATGGAGAATTCCTTACCTTACGGGAATAATAAACGTAGCCTAACATATGTTTAGACAATGTAATACCAATTGCAAGATAGAATAATTGGGAAATAGAATTACATGTCTGAGGTGGGAATCAAACTCCTTCGACGATGCATAATCAATTTCGTTGTCCACAATGTTAGCCGCTGAGCCACCCAGACAACGAAATTAGAGTGCAATATTAAGTGACGTAAACAACAAACGCACTCAACTGCCAGTTACAGTTCATCAATATTTCCCTTATTTCATGATTCTATTCCAGTATATATCGGGATACAACATAAGCGATATTTCCCTTTTCAATTCTCATAAACAAAGATCACACTACGATACGGTGGATCTTTTATCCGCCATTTCTCTCATGAAGAAACGCAATTGTGGCAACGCGCAATTGCCACATATATTACCTTTTTCTTTAAACATATAAAAATATACCGTAACATATATTTTCCTTTTAAAGACACACTGCAAATCTGCATGCCAAGAGCTTTCGTTAGAATGCCATACGAAGCCAATCGGTTAAGTCGTTTTCAAAATCTCGTGTGTACAAAAAATACATTAGTGTTTTAAATATATACTAGTTGAAACCCGTCAAAAATGACGGTCAATAGAAAAATATTTACTGAAGAATTTTCTTATGTAGGCCTACTGTATATTCTTTGTACGATGATTTTTTGGCTCTATTGAAACTATAAGGGCGTCAAAAGATTGCGCTCTCAACATTGCAAAATACTGCTGGCCATGACTGAAAAATTGATGAGGCAAATTGAGACCTATACGTTCCAGAGTTTTCCCTTGAGCTTCATTGATTGTGACAGAGTATGCCAAATAAATTGGAAAATATTGCCTCTTAAAACAAAATGATAGTGTTTTATCGGATGCTGTTAAATCAAGTAGAAGGATTAGACCTCTCTGCCTAATTTTAACTGCACTTATTATTTCCAAATCCAAGCAATATGGTTGCATTTAGGAGCCCTTGGGAAACGTTCAGATTTCTAAGCAGCATAACGGTTCAAGCGTTTGGAATATGTGGAGGCAAGTCATTTATTTCCAAGGAATTCAAGAACTCTGAGGAGTCTAATAAAACTGGCCGCAAACCGTCACATATAATTTTGGAATATAACGAAGAAATGCGATGATGTGCACCTCCATACATCTTAGAACAATGTGGACCGTATGGGTGTGGCACAGTAACATTGGCACCAAATGAAACGAAGGACATAGCATTGTACTGCCGATTAGTCTCTCTGAAATTCCTTGAGATATCATCTCCAGTGAAAAATAATTGTTGCAGCATGTCAAATGTTTTATATTTAGTCAGATTAATTTTACATTACAACAGCAAAGGTCAAAGTAACCAAGTGAAGATTTCTCTCAAGAGAAATACAGTGCAGAACAATGTTTAAATTTGTTCGTCAAGGACCCTACAGTGTAACGGTATAGTATCTGGAATTGTACCTGAAATGCCGTATTCATATTGGAGTTTAAAAGTGGCTTCGTATTTTTCTCCGATTTCCCACTTGTTTGCGGCTAATGTTCTATTTCGTAAAATGGGTTTATTTATAGCAGCATTTCTCCCCAAATTAACGTCATAGCTTATTAAATAACACTATAGTGGCCTGCATCAACGCAGCTGCCAAATATTAAATAGCAAATAATAACTTACTTCCATTGCCAAAATCAACTGCGTGGTTAGACTCATTGTTATGTACTCTAAAAAAATAATCAATAAACAACAATATTCACTTATACAACTAAGTTCAGAGACTTCCATTCTCAAGTTGGTTGCTGATGAGAATGCGATGAGACTGATCGCCAATAATAAAATCCTTGCAATTTTTGCAATTTGCTTGCAAACGCAACTCAGGATGACGAACTTCATTTTGAAATAAACAGAATGAAACTGCTCTAAATAATCAATTTCCATCACCTGTTGAAGGTACAATACTTTGCATTTCCATGACAGTAAATTATGCAAGGGAGCATAGAATCACTTCGCCACTACTGGAATGAGCATGGACTCACTTCGCCAGCCACCGTAATGGAGGGAGTTTTAGAATTATATGTTCAGTGTTTTTCAAAGATCGTATTAACACAGGGAAGCCCAGTCTTAAGGCTACATTCTGAGCTATCGCCCCAGATTCCAGGTTCGATCCCTGCTCTGAAAAGAAATTTAATTCTGGTCTGAGGGCTGGAACGGGGCGCACTCTTGAGGCAAACCTAAGAAGAGCAAAATTTGATTCCCATCTCAACAACCTTGGATGTGGTTTTCCGTGGTTTCCCACTTCCACTCCAGGCAAATACCGGGATAGTTCCTAACTTAAAGCCTCAGTCGTCAACTCTCCATTCCCCATACTAATTACAAATGCACACATCAATACAGCCATCACATTAACACAGGTTATCAGAGAAAGGTTTACACTCACACACCAAAGTAGACGGGGCTGAGTGACCACGATGTCTGAGTCCATCAAATGAATTATGTTCGACAATTTTCTCTCAAGGCGAAGCGATTGTGCCGATATTTATTTAATAATTTAAAAGTATCTGGGAACGTAAATCATGGAGAATTCCTTACCTTACGGGAATAATAAACGTAGCCTAACATATGTTTAGACAATGTAATACCAATTGCAAGATAGAATAATTGGGAAATAGAATTACATGTCTGAGGTGGGAATCAAACTCCTTCGACGATGCATAATCAATTTCGTTGTCCACAATGTTAGCCGCTGAGCCACCCAGACAACGAAATTAGAGTGCAATATTAAGAGACGTAAACAACAAACGCACTTAACTGCCAGTTACAGTTCATCAATATTTCCCTTATTTCATGATTCTCAACTCCCTATTCCCCATACTAATTACAAATGCACACATCAATACAGCCATCACATTAACACAGGTTATCAGAGAAAGGTTTACACTCACACACCAAAGTAGACAGGGCTGAGTGACCACGATGTCTGAGTCCATCAAATGAATTATGTTCGACAATTTTCTCTCAAGGCGAAGCGATTGTGCCGATTTTCATTTTCAATTTAAAAGTATCTGGCAACGTAAATCATGGAGAATTTCTTACCTTACGGGAATAATAAACGTAACATATGTTTAGACAATGTAATACCAATTGCAAGATAGAATCATTGGGAAATAGAATTACATGTCTGAGGTGGGAATCAAACTCCTTCGACGATGCATAATCAATTTCGTTGTCCACAATGTTAGCCGCTGAGCCACCCAGACAACGAAATTAGAGTGCAATATTAAGTGACGTAAACAACAAACGCACTCAACTGCCAGTTACAGTTCATCAATATTTCCCTTATTTCATGATTCTATTCCAGTATATATCGGGATACAACATAAGCGATATTTCCCTTTTCAATTCTCATAAACAAAGATCACACTACGATACGGTGGATCTTTTATCCGCCATTTCTCTCATGAAGAAACGCAATTGTGGCAACGCGCAATTGCCACATATATTACCTTTTTCTTTAAACATATAAAAATATACCGTAACATATATTTTCCTTTTAAAGACACACTGCAAATCTGCATGCCAAGAGCTTTCGTTAGAATGCCATACGAAGCCAATCGGTTAAGTCGTTTTCAAAATCTCGTGTGTACAAAAAATACATTAGTGTTTTAAATATATACTAGTTGAAACCCGTCAAAAATGACGGTCAATAGAAAAATATTTACTGAAGAATTTTCTTATGTAGGCCTACTGTATATTCTTTGTACGATGATTTTTTGGCTCTATTGAAACTATAAGGGCGTCAAAAGATTGCGCTCTCAACATTGCAAAATACTGCTGGCCATGACTGAAAAATTGATGAGGCAAATTGAGACCTATACGTTCCAGAGTTTTCCCTTGAGCTTCATTGATTGTGACAGAGTATGCCAAATAAATTGGAAAATATTGCCTCTTAAAACAAAATGATAGTGTTTTATCGGATGCTGTTAAATCAAGTAGAAGGATTAGACCTCTCTGCCTAATTTTAACTGCACTTATTATTTCCAAATCCAAGCAATATGGTTGCATTTAGGAGCCCTTGGGAAACGTTCAGATTTCTAAGCAGCATAACGGTTCAAGCGTTTGGAATATGTGGAGGCAAGTCATTTATTTCCAAGGAATTCAAGAACTCTGAGGAGTCTAATAAAACTGGCCGCAAACCGTCACATATAATTTTGGAATATAACGAAGAAATGCGATGATGTGCACCTCCATACATCTTAGAACAATGTGGACCGTATGGGTGTGGCACAGTAACATTGGCACCAAATGAAACGAAGGACATAGCATTGTACTGCCGATTAGTCTCTCTGAAATTCCTTGAGATATCATCTCCAGTGAAAAATAATTGTTGCAGCATGTCAAATGTTTTATATTTAGTCAGATTAATTTTACATTACAACAGCAAAGGTCAAAGTAACCAAGTGAAGATTTCTCTCAAGAGAAATACAGTGCAGAACAATGTTTAAATTTGTTCGTCAAGGACCCTACAGTGTAACGGTATAGTATCTGGAATTGTACCTGAAATGCCGTATTCATATTGGAGTTTAAAAGTGGCTTCGTATTTTTCTCCGATTTCCCACTTGTTTGCGGCTAATGTTCTATTTCGTAAAATGGGTTTATTTATAGCAGCATTTCTCCCCAAATTAACGTCATAGCTTATTAAATAACACTACTAGTTGAAACCCGTCAAAAATGACGGTCAATAGAAAAATATTTACTGAAGAATTTTCTTATGTAGGCCTACTGTATATTCTTTGTACGATGATTTTTTGGCTCTATTGAAACTATAAGGGCGTCAAAAGATTGCACTCTCAACATTGCAAAATACTGCTGGCCATGACTGAAAAATTGATGAGGCAAATTGAGACCTATACGTTCCAGAGTTTTCCCTTGAGCTTCATTGATTGTGACAGAGTATGCCAAATAAATTGGAAAATATTGCCTCTTAAAACAAAATGATAGTGTTTTATCGGATGCTGTTAAATCAAGTAGAAGGATTCAACCTCTCTGCCTAATTTTAACTGCATTTATTATTTCCAAATCCAAGCAATATGGTTGCATTTAAGAGCCCTTGGGAAACGTTCAGATTTCTAAGCAGCATAACGGTTCAAGCGTTTGGAATATGTGGAGGCAAGTCATTTAGTTCCAAGGAATTCAAGAACTCTGAGGAGTCTAATAAAACTGGCCGCAAACCGTCACATATAATTTTGGAATATAACGAAGAAATGCGATGATGTGCACCTCCATACATCTTAAAACAATGTGGACCGTATGGGTGTGGCACAGTAACATTGGCACCAAATGAATCGAAGGACATAGCATTGTACTGCCGATTAGTCTCTCTGAAATTCCTTGAGATATCATCTCCAGTGAAAAATAATTGTTGCAGCATGTCAAATGTTTTATATTTAGTCAGATTAATTTTACATTACAACAGCAAAGCTCAAAGTAACCAAGTGAAGATTTCTCTCAAGAGAAATACAGTGCAGAACAATGTTTAAATTTGTTCGTCAAGGACCCTACACTGTAACGGTATAGTATCTGGAATTGTATCTGAAATGCCGTATTCATATTGGAGTTTAAAAGTGGCTTCGTATTTTTCTCCGATTTCCCACTTGTTTGCGGCTAATGTTCTATTTCGTAAAATGGGTTTATTTATAGCAGCATTTCTCCCCAAATTAACGTCATAGCTTATTAAATAACACTATAGTGGCCTGCATCAACGCAGCTGCCAAATATTAAATAGCAAATAATAACTTACTTCCATTGCCAAAATCAACTGCGTGGTTAGACTCATTGTTATGTACTCTAAAAAAATAATCAATAAACAACAATATTCACTTATACAACTAAGTTCAGAGACTTCCATTCTCAAGTTGGTTGCTGATGAGAATGCGATGAGACTGATCGCCAATAATAAAATCCTTGCAATTTTTGCAATTTGCTTGCAAACGCAACTCAGGATGACGAACTTCATTTTGAAATAAACAGAATGAAACTGCTCTAAATAATCAATTTCCATCACCTGTTGAAGGTACAATACTTTGCATTTCCATGACAGTAAATTATGCAAGGGAGCATAGAATCACTTCGCCACTACTGGAATGAGCATGGACTCACTTCGCCAGCCACCGTAATGGAGGGAGTTTTAGAATTATATGTTCAGTGTTTTTCAAAGATCGTATTAACACAGGGAAGCCCAGTCTTAAGGCTACATTCTGAGCTATCGCCCCAGATTCCAGGTTCGATCCCTGCTCTGCCAAGAAATTTAATTCTGGTCTGAGGGCTGGAACGGGGCGCACTCTTGAGGCAAACCTAAGAAGAGCAAAATTTGATTCCCATCTCAACAACCTTGGATGTGGTTTTCCGTGGTTTCCCACTTCCACTCCAGGCAAATACCGGGATAGTTCCTAACTTAAAGCCTCAGTCGTCAACTCTCCATTCCCCATACTAATTACAAATGCACACATCAATACAGCCATCACATTAACACAGGTTATCAGAGAAAGGTTTACACTCACACACCAAAGTAGACGGGGCTGAGTGACCACGATGTCTGAGTCCATCAAATGAATTATGTTCGACAATTTTCTCTCAAGGCGAAGCGATTGTGCCGATTTTCATTTTCAATTTAAAAGTATCTGGCAACGTAAATCATGGAGAATTTCTTACCTTACGGGAATAATAAACGTAACATATGTTTAGACAATGTAATACCAATTGCAAGATAGAATAATTGGGAAATAGAATTACATGTCTGAGGAGGGAATCAAACTCCTTCGACGATGCATAATCAATTTCGTTGTCCACAATGTTAGCCGCTGAGCCACCCAGACAACGAAATTAGAGTGCAATATTAAGAGACGTAAACAACAAACGCACTTAACTGCCAGTTACAGTTCATCAATATTTCCCTTATTTCATGATTCTCAACTCCCTATTCCCCATACTAATTACAAATGCACACATCAATACAGCCATCACATTAACACAGGTTATCAGAGAAAGGTTTACACTCACACACCAAAGTAGACAGGGCTGAGTGACCACGATGTCTGAGTCCATCAAATGAATTATGTTCGACAATTTTCTCTCAAGGCGAAGCGATTGTGCCGATTTTCATTTTCAATTTAAAAGTATCTGGCAACGTAAATCATGGAGAATTTCTTACCTTACGGGAATAATAAACGTAACATATGTTTAGACAATGTAATACCAATTGCAAGATAGAATAATTGGGAAATAGAATTACATGTCTGAGGTGGGAATCAAACTCCTTCGACGATGCATAATCAATTTCGTTGTCCACAATGTTAGCCGCTGAGCCACCCAGACAACGAAATTAGAGTGCAATATTAAGTGACGTAAACAACAAACGCACTCAACTGCCAGTTACAGTTCATCAATATTTCCCTTATTTCATGATTCTATTCCAGTATATATCGGGATACAACATAAGCGATATTTCCCTTTTCAATTCTCATAAACAAAGATCACACTACGATACGGTGGATCTTTTATCCGCCATTTCTCTCATGAAGAAACGCAATTGTGGCAACGCGCAATTGCCACATATATTACCTTTTTCTTTAAACATATAAAAATATACCGTAACATATATTTTCCTTTTAAAGACACACTGCAAATCTGCATGCCAAGAGCTTTCGTTAGAATGCCATACGAAGCCAATCGGTTAAGTCGTTTTCAAAATCTCGTGTGTACAAAATATACATTAGTGTTTTAAATATATATGGCAACAGAGAATTCGTTACTTTACAGGAATGATAAAAGTGAAATATGTTTCTACACTCTAATACCAATCGTAGGAAGGAAGAAAACAAAAAAAAAACATATCCGAGGTGGGAATCGAACCCTCTCGACCATGCAAAGGATGGCAACAGAGAATTCGTTACTTTACGGGAATGAAAAAGTGAAATATATCTCTACAATGTAATACCAATCGTAGGAAGGAAGAAAATGAAAATAAATAAACGTATCCGAGGTGGGAATCGAACCCTCTCGACCATGCAAAGGATGGCAACAGAGAATTCGTTACTTTACGGGAATGATAAAAGTGAAATATGTTTCTACAATGTAATACCAATCGTAGGAAGGAAGAAAACGAAAATAAAAAAACATAACCGAGGTGGGAATCGAACCCTCTCGATGGGAACAGAGAATTCGTTACTTGACGGGAATGATAAAAGTGAAATATGTTTCTACAATGCAATACCAATCGTAGGAAGGAAGAAAACGAAAATAAAAAAACATATCCGAAGTGGGATCGAACCCTCTCGATCATGCATAATACAAATTTCTGGCCAGTAACCTTATCCCCTTGGCCAACCAGACAACTATGTGACACTGCAGTATTAAGTTATCTAACCAGTATACACACTCAACCTGCACTTTATGTCCTTCAATTCGTGGTTTATTTAATATAATTCTATTTCAATGCATATTGTAAAAACATAACTAACATTATTGGAGACCCTTTTTAATTCTCATAAACAAAGATCTCAGTTAGACGCGACCGGAATCGCCATTTTCCTTGTTGAGAAAGGCCATTGTGCGCATGCGCGAGAGTGTCAATATTTTCCTTTTAAAGAAACTCTGCAAATCTGCATGCCAAGAGCTTTCTACAATGCAATACCAATCGTAGGAAGGAAGAAAATGAAAATAAAAAAAAACATATCCGAGGTGGGAATCGAACCCTCTCGATCATGCATAATACAAATTTCAGGCCAGTAACCTTATCCCCTTAGCCATCCAGACAACTATGTTTCACTCCAGTATTAAGCTATCTAACCAGTATACACACTCAACCTGCAGTTTATGTCTTTCAATTCGTGGTTTATTTAATATAATTCTATTTCAATGCACATTGTAATAACATAACTAACATTATTGGAGATCCTTTTTAATTCTCATGAACAAAGATCTCAGTTAGACGCGACCGGAATCGCCATTTTCCTTGTTGAGAAAGGCCATTGTGCGCATGCGCGGGAGTGACAAATATTACATATTTCCTTAATCATTTAAAAATATACCGTAACATATATTTTCCTTTTAAAGAAACTCTGCAAATCTGCATGCCAAGAGCTTTCGTTAGAATGTCTTACGAAGCCAATCGGTTAAGTCGTTTTCACAATCTCGTGTGTACAAAAAACAGCTTAGTGTTTTAAATATATAGATAGTGGCCTGCATCAACGCAGCTGCCAAATATTAAATAGCAAATAATAACTTACTTCCATTGCCAAAATCAACTGCGTGGTTAGACTCATTGTTATGTACTCTAAAAAAATAATCAATAAACAACAATATTCACTTATACAACTAAGTTCAGAGACTTCCATTCTCAAGTTGGTTGCTGATGAGAATGCGATGAGACTGATCGCCAATAATAAAATCCTTGCAATTTTTGCAATTTGCTTGCAAACGCAACTCAGGATGACGAACTTCATTTTGAAATAAACAGAATGAAACTGCTCTAAATAATCAATTTCCATCACCTGTTGAAGGTACAATACTTTGCATTTCCATGACAGTAAATTATGCAAGGGAGCATAGAATCACTTCGCCACTACTGAATGAGCATGGACTCACTTCGCCAGCCACCGTAATGGAGGGAGTTTTAGAATTATATGTTCAGTGTTTTTCAAAGATCGTATTAACACAGGGAAGCCCAGTCTTAAGGCTACATTCTGAGCTATCGCCCCAGATTCCAGGTTCGATCCCTGCTCTGCCAAGAAATTTAATTCTGGTCTGAGGGCTGGAACGGGGCGCACTCTTGAGGCAAACCTAAGAAGAGCAAAATTTTATTCCCATCTCAACAACCTTGAATGTGGTTTTCCGTGGTTTCCCACTTCCACTCCAGGCAAATACCGGGATAGTTCCTAACTTAAAGCCTCAGTCGTCAACTCTCCAATCCCCATACTAATTACAAATGCACACATCAATACAGCCATCACATTAACACAGGTTATCAGAGAAAGGTTTACACTCACACACCAAAGTAGACGGGGCTGAGTGACCACGATGTCTGAGTCCATCAAATGAATTATGTTCGACAATTTTCTCTCAAGGCGAAGCGATTGTGCCGATATTTATATAATAATTTAAAAGTATCTGGGAACGTAAATCATGGAGAATTCCTTACCTTACGGGAATAATAAACGTAGCCTAACATATGTTTAGACAATGTAATACCAATTGCAAGATAGAATAATTGGGAAATAGAATTACATGTCTGAGGTGGGAATCAAACTCCTTCGACGATGCATAATCAATTTCGTTGTCCACAATGTTAGCCGCTGAGCCACCCAGACAACGAAATTAGAGTGCAATATTAAGAGACGTAAACAACAAACGCACTTAACTGCCAGTTACAGTTCATCAATATTTCCCTTATTTCATGATTCTCAACTCCCTATTCCCCTTACTAATTACAAATGCACACATCAATACAGCCATCACATTAACACAGGTTATCAGAGAAAGGTTTACACTCACACACCAAAGTAGACAGGGCTGAGTGACCACGATGTCTGAGTCCATCAAATGAATTATGTTCGACAATTTTCTCTCAAGGCTAAGCGATTGTGCCGATTTTCATTTTCAATTTAAAAGTATCTGGCAACGTAAATCATGGAGAATTTCTTACCTTACGGGAATAATAAACGTAACATATGTTTAGACAATGTAATACCAATTGCAAGATAGAATAATTGGGAAATAAAATTACATGTCTGAGGTGGGAATCAAACTCCTTCGACGATGCATAATCAATTTCGTTGTCCACAATGTTAGCCGCTGAGCCACCCAGACAACGAAATTAGAGTGCAATATTAAGTGACGTAAACAACAAACGCACTCAACTGCCAGTTACAGTTCATCAATATTTCCCTTATTTCATGATTCTATTCCAGTATATATCGGGATACAACATAAGCGATATTTCCCTTTTCAATTCTCATAAACAAAGATCACACTACGATACGGTGGATCTTTTATCCGCCATTTCTCTCATGAAGAAACGCAATTGTGGCAACGCGCAATTGCCACATATATTACCTTTTTCTTTAAACATATAAAAATATACCGTAACATATATTTTCCTTTTAAAGACACACTGCAAATCTGCATGCCAAGAGCTTTCGTTAGAATGCCATACGAAGCCAATCGGTTAAGTCGTTTTCAAAATCTCGTGTGTACAAAAAATACCTTAGTGTTTTAAATATATACTAGTTGAAACCCGTCAAAAATGACGGTCAATAGAAAAATATTTACTGAAGAATTTTCTTATGTAGGCCTACTGTATATTCTTTGTACGATGATTTTTTGGCTCTATTGAAACTATAAGGGCGTCAAAAGATTGCACTCTCAACATTGCAATATACTGCTGGCCATGACTGAAAAATTGATGAGGCAAATTGAGACCTATACGTTCCAGAGTTTTCCCTTGAGCTTCATTGATTGTGACAGAGTATGCCAAATAAATTGGAAAATATTGCCTCTTAAAACAAAATGATAGTGTTTTATCGGATGCTGTTAAATCAAGTAGAAGGATTCAACCTCTCTGCCTAATTTTAACTGCATTTATTATTTCCAAATCCAAGCAATATGGTTGCATTTAAGAGCCCTTGGGAAACGTTCAGATTTCTAAGCAGCATAACGGTTCAAGCGTTTGGAATATGTGGAGGCAAGTCATTTAGTTCCAAGGAATTCAAGAACTCTGAGGAGTCTAATAAAACTGGCCGCAAACCGTCACATATAATTTTGGAATATAACGAAGAAATGCGATGATGTGCACCTCCATACATCTTAAAACAATGTGGACCGTATGGGTGTGGCACAGTAACATTGGCACCAAATGAAACGAAGGACATAGCATTGTACTGCCGATTAGTCTCTCTGAAATTCCTTGAGATATCATCTCCAGTGAAAAATAATTGTTGCAGCATGTCAAATGTTTTATATTTAGTCAGATTAATTTTACATTACAACAGCAAAGCTCAAAGTAACCAAGTGAAGATTTCTCTCAAGAGAAATACAGTGCAGAACAATGTTTAAATTTGTTCGTCAAGGACCCTACACTGTAACGGTATAGTATCTGGAATTGTATCTGAAATGCCGTATTCATATTGGAGTTTAAAAGTGGCTTCGTATTTTTCTCCGATTTCCCACTTGTTTGCGGCTAATGTTCTATTTCGTAAAATGGGTTTATTTATAGCAGCATTTCTCCCCAAATTAACGTCATAGCTTATTAAATAACACTATAGTGGCCTGCATCAACGCAGCTGCCAAATATTAAATAGCAAATAATAACTTACTTCCATTGCCAAAATCAACTGCGTGGTTAGACTCATTGTTATGTACTCTAAAAAAATTATCAATAAACAACAATATTCACTTATACAACTAAGTTCAGAGACTTCCATTCTCAAGTTGGTTGCTGATGAGAATGCGATGAGACTGATCGCCAATAATAAAATCCTTGCAATTTTTGCAATTTGCTTGCAAACGCAACTCAGGATGACGAACTTCATTTTGAAATAAACAGAATGAAACTGCTCTAAATAATCAATTTCCATCACCTGTTGAAGGTACAATACTTTGCATTTCCATGACAGTAAATTATGCAAGGGAGCATAGAATCACTTCGCCACTACTGGAATGAGCATGGACTCACTTCGCCAGCCACCGTAATGGAGGGAGTTTTAGAATTATATGTTCAGTGTTTTTCAAAGATCGTATTAACACAGGGAAGCCCAGTCTTAAGGCTACATTCTGAGCTATCGCCCCAGATTCCAGGTTCGATCCCTGCTCTGCCAAGAAATTTAATTCTGGTCTGAGGGCTGGAACGGGGCGCACTCTTGAGGCAAACCTAAGAAGAGCAAAATTTGATTCCCATCTCAACAACCTTGGATGTGGTTTTCCGTGGTTTCCCACTTCCACTCCAGGCAAATACCGGGATAGTTCCTAACTTAAAGCCTCAGTCGTCAACTCTCCATTCCCCATACTAATTACAAATGCACACATCAATACAGCCATCACATTAACACAGGTTATCAGAGAAAGGTTTACACTCACACACCAAAGTAGACGGGGCTGAGTGACCACGATGTCTGAGTCCATCAAATGAATTATGTTCGACAATTTTCTCTCAAGGCGAAGCGATTGTGCCGATATTTATTTAATAATTTAAAAGTATCTGGGAACGTAAATCATGGAGAATTCCTTACCTTACGGGAATAATAAACGTAGCCTAACATATGTTTAGACAATGTAATACCAATTGCAAGATAGAATAATTGGGAAATAGAATTACATGTCTGAGGTGGGAATCAAACTCCTTCGACGATGCATAATCAATTTCGTTGTCCACAATGTTAGCCGCTGAGCCACCCAGACAACGAAATTAGAGTGCAATATTAAGAGACGTAAACAACAAACGCACTTAACTGCCAGTTACAGTTCATCAATATTTCCCTTATTTCATGATTCTCAACTCCCTATTCCCCATACTAATTACAAATGCACACATCAATACAGCCATCACATTAACACAGGTTATCAGAGAAAGGTTTACACTCACACACCAAAGTAGACAGGGCTGAGTGACCACGATGTCTGAGTCCATCAAATGAATTATGTTCGACAATTTTCTCTCAAGGCGAAGCGATTGTGCCGATTTTCATTTTCAATTTAAAAGTATCTGGCAACGTAAATCATGGAGAATTTCTTACCTTACGGGAATAATAAACGTAACATATGTTTAGACAATGTAATACCAATTGCAAGATAGAATAATTGGGAAATAGAATTACATGTCTGAGGTGGGAATCAAACTCCTTCGACGATGCATAATCAATTTCGTTGTCCACAATGTTAGCCGCTGAGCCACCCAGACAACGAAATTAGAGTGCAATATTAAGTGACGTAAACAACAAACGCACTCAACTGCCAGTTACAGTTCATCAATATTTCCCTTATTTCATGATTCTATTCCAGTATATATCGGGATACAACATAAGCGATATTTCCCTTTTCAATTCTCATAAACAAAGATCACACTACGATACGGTGGATCTTTTATCCGCCATTTCTCTCATGAAGAAACGCAATTGTGGCAACGCGCAATTGCCACATATATTACCTTTTTCTTTAAACATATAAAAATATACCGTAACATATATTTTCCTTTTAAAGACACACTGCAAATCTGCATGCCAAGAGCTTTCGTTAGAATGCCATACGAAGCCAATCGGTTAAGTCGTTTTCAAAATCTCGTGTGTACAAAAAATACATTAGTGTTTTAAATATATACTAGTTGAAACCCGTCAAAAATGACGGTCAATAGAAAAATATTTACTGAAGAATTTTCTTATGTAGGCCTACTGTATATTCTTTGTACGATGATTTTTTGGCTCTATTGAAACTATAAGGGCGTCAAAAGATTGCACTCTCAACATTGCAATATACTGCTGGCCATGACTGAAAAATTGATGAGGCAAATTGAGACCTATACGTTCCAGAGTTTTCCCTTGAGCTTCATTGATTGTGACAGAGTATGCCAAATAAATTGGAAAATATTGCCTCTTAAAACAAAATGATAGTGTTTTATCGGATGCTGTTAAATCAAGTAGAAGGATTCAACCTCTCTGCCTAATTTTAACTGCATTTATTATTTCCAAATCCAAGCAATATGGTTGCATTTAAGAGCCCTTGGGAAACGTTCAGATTTCTAAGCAGCATAACGGTTCAAGCGTTTGGAATATGTGGAGGCAAGTCATTTAGTTCCAAGGAATTCAAGAACTCTGAGGAGTCTAATAAAACTGGCCGCAAACCGTCACATATAATTTTGGAATATAACGAAGAAATGCGATGATGTGCACCTCCATACATCTTAAAACAATGTGGACCGTATGGGTGTGGCACAGTAACATTGGCACCAAATGAAACGAAGGACATAGCATTGTACTGCCGATTAGTCTCTCTGAAATTCCTTGAGATATCATCTCCAGTGAAAAATAATTGTTGCAGCATGTCAAATGTTTTATATTTAGTCAGATTAATTTTACATTACAACAGCAAAGCTCAAAGTAACCAAGTGAAGATTTCTCTCAAGAGAAATACAGTGCAGAACAATGTTTAAATTTGTTCGTCAAGGACCCTACACTGTAACGGTATAGTATCTGGAATTGTATCTGAAATGCCGTATTCATATTGGAGTTTAAAAGTGGCTTCGTATTTTTCTCCGATTTCCCACTTGTTTGCGGCTAATGTTCTATTTCGTAAAATGGGTTTATTTATAGCAGCATTTCTCCCCAAATTAACGTCATAGCTTATTAAATAACACTATAGTGGCCTGCATCAACGCAGCTGCCAAATATTAAATAGCAAATAATAACTTACTTCCATTGCCAAAATCAACTGCGTGGTTAGACTCATTGTTATGTACTCTAAAAAAATTATCAATAAACAACAATATTCACTTATACAACTAAGTTCAGAGACTTCCATTCTCAAGTTGGTTGCTGATGAGAATGCGATGAGACTGATCGCCAATAATAAAATCCTTGCAATTTTTGCAATTTGCTTGCAAACGCAACTCAGGATGACGAACTTCATTTTGAAATAAACAGAATGAAACTGCTCTAAATAATCAATTTCCATCACCTGTTGAAGGTACAATACTTTGCATTTCCATGACAGTAAATTATGCAAGGGAGCATAGAATCACTTCGCCACTACTGGAATGAGCATGGACTCACTTCGCCAGCCACCGTAATGGAGGGAGTTTTAGAATTATATGTTCAGTGTTTTTCAAAGATCGTATTAACACAGGGAAGCCCAGTCTTAAGGCTACATTCTGAGCTATCGCCCCAGATTCCAGGTTCGATCCCTGCTCTGCCAAGAAATTTAATTCTGGTCTGAGGGCTGGAACGGGGCGCACTCTTGAGGCAAACCTAAGAAGAGCAAAATTTGATTCCCATCTCAACAACCTTGGATGTGGTTTTCCGTGGTTTCCCACTTCCACTCCAGGCAAATACCGGGATAGTTCCTAACTTAAAGCCTCAGTCGTCAACTCTCCATTCCCCATACTAATTACAAATGCACACATCAATACAGCCATCACATTAACACAGGTTATCAGAGAAAGGTTTACACTCACACACCAAAGTAGACGGGGCTGAGTGACCACGATGTCTGAGTCCATCAAATGAATTATGTTCGACAATTTTCTCTCAAGGCGAAGCGATTGTGCCGATATTTATTTAATAATTTAAAAGTATCTGGGAACGTAAATCATGGAGAATTCCTTACCTTACGGGAATAATAAACGTAGCCTAACATATGTTTAGACAATGTAATACCAATTGCAAGATAGAATAATTGGGAAATAGAATTACATGTCTGAGGTGGGAATCAAACTCCTTCGACGATGCATAATCAATTTCGTTGTCCACAATGTTAGCCGCTGAGCCACCCAGACAACGAAATTAGAGTGCAATATTAAGAGACGTAAACAACAAACGCACTTAACTGCCAGTTACAGTTCATCAATATTTCCCTTATTTCATGATTCTCAACTCCCTATTCCCCATACTAATTACAAATGCACACATCAATACAGCCATCACATTAACACAGGTTATCAGAGAAAGGTTTACACTCACACACCAAAGTAGACAGGGCTGAGTGACCACGATGTCTGAGTCCATCAAATGAATTATGTTCGACAATTTTCTCTCAAGGCGAAGCGATTGTGCCGATTTTCATTTTCAATTTAAAAGTATCTGGCAACGTAAATCATGGAGAATTTCTTACCTTACGGGAATAATAAACGTAACATATGTTTAGACAATGTAATACCAATTGCAAGATAGAATAATTGGGAAATAGAATTACATGTCTGAGGTGGGAATCAAACTCCTTCGACGATGCATAATCAATTTCGTTGTCCACAATGTTAGCCGCTGAGCCACCCAGACAACGAAATTAGAGTGCAATATTAAGTGACGTAAACAACAAACGCACTCAACTGCCAGTTACAGTTCATCAATATTTCCCTTATTTCATGATTCTATTCCAGTATATATCGGGATACAACATAAGCGATATTTCCCTTTTCAATTCTCATAAACAAAGATCACACTACGATACGGTGGATCTTTTATCCGCCATTTCTCTCATGAAGAAACGCAATTGTGGCAACGCGCAATTGCCACATATATTACCTTTTTCTTTAAACATATAAAAATATACCGTAACATATATTTTCCTTTTAAAGACACACTGCAAATCTGCATGCCAAGAGCTTTCGTTAGAATGCCATACGAAGCCAATCGGTTAAGTCGTTTTCAAAATCTCGTGTGTACAAAAAATACATTAGTGTTTTAAATATATATGGCAACAGAGAATTCGTTACTTTACAGGAATGATAAAAGTGAAATATGTTTCTACACTCTAATACCAATCGTAGGAAGGAAGAAAACAAAAAAAAACATATCCGAGGTGGGAATCGAACCCTCTCGACCATGCAAAGGATGGCAACAGAGAATTCGTTACTTTACGGGAATGAAAAAGTGAAATATATCTCTACAATGTAATACCAATCGTAGGAAGGAAGAAAATGAAAATAAATAAACGTATCCGAGGTGGGAATCGAACCCTCTCGACCATGCAAAGGATGGCAACAGAGAATTCGTTACTTTACGGGAATGATAAAAGTGAAATATGTTTCTACAATGTAATACCAATCGTAGGAAGGAAGAAAACGAAAATAAAAAAAACATAACCGAGGTGGGAATCGAACCCTCTCGATGGGAACAGAGAATTCGTTACTTGACGGGAATGATAAAAGTGAAATATGTTTCTACAATGCAATACCAATCGTAGGAAGGAAGAAAACGAAAATAAAAAAACATATCCGAAGTGGGATCGAACCCTCTCGATCATGCATAATACAAATTTCTGGCCAGTAACCTTATCCCCTTGGCCAACCTGACAACTATGTGACACTGCAGTATTAAGTTATCTAACCAGTATACACACTCAACCTGCACTTTATGTCCTTCAATTCGTGGTTTATTTAATATAATTCTATTTCAATGCATATTGTAAAAACATAACTAACATTATTGGAGACCCTTTTTAATTCTCATAAACAAAGATCTCAGTTAGACGCGACCGGAATCGCCATTTTCCTTGTTGAGAAAGGCCATTGTGCGCATGCGCGAGAGTGTCAATATTTTCCTTTTAAAGAAACTCTGCAAATCTGCATGCCAAGAGCTTTCTACAATGCAATACCAATCGTAGGAAGGAAGAAAATGAAAATAAAAAAACATATCCGAGGTGGGAATCGAACCCTCTCGATCATGCATAATACAAATTTTAGGCCAGTAACCTTATCCCCTTAGCCATCCAGACAACTATGTTTCACTCCAGTATTAAGCTATCTAACCAGTATACACACTCAACCTGCAGTTTATGTCTTTCAATTCGTGGTTTATTTAATATAATTCTATTTCAATGCACATTGTAATAACATAACTAACATTATTGGAGATCCTTTTTAATTCTCATGAACAAAGATCTCAGTTAGACGCGACCGGAATCGCCATTTTCCTTGTTGAGAAAGGCCATTGTGCGCATGCGCGGGAGTGACAAATATTACATATTTCTTTAATCATTTAAAAATATACCGTAACATATATTTTCCTTTTAAAGAAACTCTGCAAATCTGCATGCCAAGAGCTTTCGTTAGAATGTCTTACGAAGCCAATCGGTTAAGTCGTTTTCACAATCTCGTGTGTACAAAAAACAGCTTAGTGTTTTAAATATATAGATAGACTAGTTGAAACCCGTCAAAAATGACGGTCAATAGAAAAATATTTACTGAAGAATTTTCTTATGTAGGCCTACTGTATATTCTTTGTACGATGATTTTTTGGCTCTATTGAAACTATAAGGGCGTCAAAAGATTGCACTCTCAACATTGCAATATACTGCTGGCCATGACTGAAAAATTGATGAGGCAAATTGAGACCTATACGTTCCAGAGTTTTCCCTTGAGCTTCATTGATTGTGACAGAGTATGCCAAATAAATTGGAAAATATTGCCTCTTAAAACAAAATGATAGTGTTTTATCGGATGCTGTTAAATCAAGTAGAAGGATTCAACCTCTCTGCCTAATTTTAACTGCATTTATTATTTCCAAATCCAAGCAATATGGTTGCATTTAAGAGCCCTTGGGAAACGTTCAGATTTCTAAGCAGCATAACGGTTCAAGCGTTTGGAATATGTGGAGGCAAGTCATTTAGTTCCAAGGAATTCAAGAACTCTGAGGAGTCTAATAAAACTGGCCGCAAACCGTCACATATAATTTTGGAATATAACGAAGAAATGCGATGATGTGCACCTCCATACATCTTAAAACAATGTGGACCGTATGGGTGTGGCACAGTAACATTGGCACCAAATGAAACGAAGGACATAGCATTGTACTGCCGATTAGTCTCTCTGAAATTCCTTGAGATATCATCTCCAGTGAAAAATAATTGTTGCAGCATGTCAAATGTTTTATATTTAGTCAGATTAATTTTACATTACAACAGCAAAGCTCAAAGTAACCAAGTGAAGATTTCTCTCAAGAGAAATACAGTGCAGAACAATGTTTAAATTTGTTCGTCAAGGACCCTACACTGTAACGGTATAGTATCTGGAATTGTATCTGAAATGCCGTATTCATATTGGAGTTTAAAAGTGGCTTCGTATTTTTCTCCGATTTCCCACTTGTTTGCGGCTAATGTTCTATTTCGTAAAATGGGTTTATTTATAGCAGCATTTCTCCCCAAATTAACGTCATAGCTTATTAAATAACACTATAGTGGCCTGCATCAACGCAGCTGCCAAATATTAAATAGCAAATAATAACTTACTTCCATTGCCAAAATCAACTGCGTGGTTAGACTCATTGTTATGTACTCTAAAAAAATTATCAATAAACAACAATATTCACTTATACAACTAAGTTCAGAGACTTCCATTCTCAAGTTGGTTGCTGATGAGAATGCGATGAGACTGATCGCCAATAATAAAATCCTTGCAATTTTTGCAATTTGCTTGCAAACGCAACTCAGGATGACGAACTTCATTTTGAAATAAACAGAATGAAACTGCTCTAAATAATCAATTTCCATCACCTGTTAAAGGTACAATACTTTGCATTTCCATGACAGTAAATTATGCAAGGGAGCATAGAATCACTTCGCCACTACTGGAATGAGCATGGACTCACTTCGCCAGCCACCGTAATGGAGGGAGTTTTAGAATTATATGTTCAGTGTTTTTCAAAGATCGTATTAACACAGGGAAGCCCAGTCTTAAGGCTACATTCTGAGCTATCGCCCCAGATTCCAGGTTCGATCCCTGCTCTGCCAAGAAATTTAATTCTGGTCTGAGGGCTGGAACGGGGCGCACTCTTGAGGCAAACCTAAGAAGAGCAAAATTTGATTCCCATCTCAACAACCTTGGATGTGGTTTTCCGTGGTTTCCCACTTCCACTCCAGGCAAATACCGGGATAGTTCCTAACTTAAAGCCTCAGTCGTCAACTCTCCATTCCCCATACTAATTACAAATGCACACATCAATACAGCCATCACATTAACACAGGTTATCAGAGAAAGGTTTACACTCACACACCAAAGTAGACGGGGCTGAGTGACCACGATGTCTGAGTCCATCAAATGAATTATGTTCGACAATTTTCTCTCAAGGCGAAGCGATTGTGCCGATATTTATTTAATAATTTAAAAGTATCTGGGAACGTAAATCATGGAGAATTCCTTACCTTACGGGAATAATAAACGTAGCCTAACATATGTTTAGACAATGTAATACCAATTGCAAGATAGAATAATTGGGAAATAGAATTACATGTCTGAGGTGGGAATCAAACTCCTTCGACGATGCATAATCAATTTCGTTGTCCACAATGTTAGCCGCTGAGCCACCCAGACAACGAAATTAGAGTGCAATATTAAGAGACGTAAACAACAAACGCACTTAACTGCCAGTTACAGTTCATCAATATTTCCCTTATTTCATGATTCTCAACTCCCTATTCCCCATACTAATTACAAATGCACACATCAATACAGCCATCACATTAACACAGGTTATCAGAGAAAGGTTTACACTCACACACCAAAGTAGACAGGGCTGAGTGACCACGATGTCTGAGTCCATCAAATGAATTATGTTCGACAATTTTCTCTCAAGGCGAAGCGATTGTGCCGATTTTCATTTTCAATTTAAAAGTATCTGGCAACGTAAATCATGGAGAATTTCTTACCTTACGGGAATAAAAAACGTAACATATGTTTAGACAATGTAATACCAATTGCAAGATAGAATAATTGGGAAATAGAATTACATGTCTGAGGTGGGAATCAAACTCCTTCGACGATGCATAATCAATTTCGTTGTCCACAATGTTAGCCGCTGAGCCACCCAGACAACGAAATTAGAGTGCAATATTAAGTGACGTAAACAACAAACGCACTCAACTGCCAGTTACAGTTCATCAATATTTCCCTTATTTCATGATTCTATTCCAGTATATCGGGATACAACATAAGCGATATTTCCCTTTTCAATTCTCATAAACAAAGATCACACTACGATACGGTGGATCTTTTATCCGCCATTTCTCTCATGAAGAAACGCAATTGTGGCAACGCGCAATTGCCACATATATTACCTTTTTCTTTAAACATATAAAAATATACCGTAACATATATTTTCCTTTTAAAGACACACTGCAAATCTGCATGCCAAGAGCTTTCGTTAGAATGCCATACGAAGCCAATCGGTTAAGTCGTTTTCAAAATCTCGTGTGTACAAAAAATACATTAGTGTTTTAAATATATATGGCAACAGAGAATTCGTTACTTTACAGGAATGATAAAAGTGAAATATGTTTCTACACTCTAATACCAATCGTAGGAAGGAAGAAAACAAAAAAAAACATATCCGAGGTGGGAATCGAACCCTCTCGACCATGCAAAGGATGGCAACAGAGAATTCGTTACTTTACGGGAATGAAAAAGTGAAATATATCTCTACAATGTAATACCAATCGTAGGAAGGAAGAAAATGAAAATAAATAAACGTATCCGAGGTGGGAATCGAACCCTCTCGACCATGCAAAGGATGGCAACAGAGAATTCGTTACTTTACGGGAATGATAAAAGTGAAATATGTTTCTACAATGTAATACCAATCGTAGGAAGGAAGAAAACGAAAATAAAAAAAACATAACCGAGGTGGGAATCGAACCCTCTCGATGGGAACAGAGAATTCGTTACTTGACGGGAATGATAAAAGTGAAATATGTTTCTACAATGCAATACCAATCGTAGGAAGGAAGAAAACGAAAATAAAAAAACATATCCGAAGTGGGATCGAACCCTCTCGATCATGCATAATACAAATTTCTGGCCAGTAACCTTATCCCCTTGGCCAACCAGACAACTATGTGACACTGCAGTATTAAGTTATCTAACCAGTATACACACTCAACCTGCACTTTATGTCCTTCAATTCGTGGTTTATTTAATATAATTCTATTTCAATGCATATTGTAAAAACATAACTAACATTATTGGAGACCCTTTTTAATTCTCATAAACAAAGATCTCAGTTAGACGCGACCGGAATCGCCATTTTCCTTGTTGAGAAAGGCCATTGTGCGCATGCGCGAGAGTGTCAATATTTTCCTTTTAAAGAAACTCTGCAAATCTGCATGCCAAGAGCTTTCTACAATGCAATACCAATCGTAGGAAGGAAGAAAATGAAAATAAAAAAACATATCCGAGGTGGGAATCGAACCCTCTCGATCATGCATAATACAAATTTCAGGCCAGTAACCTTATCCCCTTAGCCATCCAGACAACTATGTTTCACTCCAGTATTAAGCTATCTAACCAGTATACACACTCAACCTGCAGTTTATGTCTTTCAATTCGTGGTTTATTTAATATAATTCTATTTCAATGCACATTGTAATAACATAACTAACATTATTGGAGATCCTTTTTAATTCTCATGAACAAAGATCTCAGTTAGACGCGACCGGAATCGCCATTTTCCTTGTTGAGAAAGGCCATTGTGCGCATGCGCGGGAGTGACAAATATTACATATTTCCTTAATCATTTAAAAATATACCGTAACATATATTTTCCTTTTAAAGAAACTCTGCAAATCTGCATGCCAAGAGCTTTCGTTAGAATGTCTTACGAAGCCAATCGGTTAAGTCGTTTTCACAATCTCGTGTGTACAAAAAACAGCTTAGTGTTTTAAATATATAGATGGCAACAGAGAATTCGTTACTTTACAGGAATGATAAAAGTGAAATATGTTTCTACACTCTAATACCAATCGTAGGAAGGAAGAAAACAAAAAAAAAACATATCCGAGGTGGGAATCGAACCCTCTCGACCATGCAAAGGATGGCAACAGAGAATTCGTTACTTTACGGGAATGAAAAAGTGAAATATATCTCTACAATGTAATACCAATCGTAGGAAGGAAGAAAATGAAAATAAATAAACGTATCCGAGGTGGGAATCGAACCCTCTCGACCATGCAAAGGATGGCAACAGAGAATTCGTTACTTTACGGGAATGATAAAAGTGAAATATGTTTCTACAATGTAATACCAATCGTAGGAAGGAAGAAAACGAAAATAAAAAAAACATAACCGAGGTGGGAATCGAACCCTCTCGATGGGAACAGAGAATTCGTTACTTGACGGGAATGATAAAAGTGAAATATGTTTCTACAATGCAATACCAATCGTACGAAGGAAGAAAACGAAAATAAAAAAACATATCCGAAGTGGGATCGAACCCTCTCGATCATGCATAATACAAATTTCTGGCCAGTAACCTTATCCCCTTGGCCAACCAGACAACTATGTGACACTGCAGTATTAAGTTATCTAACCAGTATACACACTCAACCTGCACTTTATGTCCTTCAATTCGTGGTTTATTTAATATAATTCTATTTCAATGCATATTGTAAAAACATAACTAACATTATTGGAGACCCTTTTTAATTCTCATAAACAAAGATCTCAGTTAGACGCGACCGGAATCGCCATTTTCCTTGTTGAGAAAGGCCATTGTGCGCATGCGCGAGAGTGTCAATATTTTCCTTTTAAAGAAACTCTGCAAATCTGCATGCCAAGAGCTTTCTACAATGCAATACCAATCGTAGGAAGGAAGAAAATGAAAATAAAAAAACATATCCGAGGTGGGAATCGAACCCTCTCGATCATGCATAATACAAATTTCAGGCCAGTAACCTTATCCCCTTAGCCATCCAGACAACTATGTTTCACTCCAGTATTAAGCTATCTAACCAGTATACACACTCAACCTGCAGTTTATGTCTTTCAATTCGTGGTTTATTTAATATAATTCTATTTCAATGCACATTGTAATAACATAACTAACATTATTGGAGATCCTTTTTAATTCTCATGAACAAAGATCTCAGTTAGACGCGACCGGAATCGCCATTTTCCTTGTTGAGAAAGGCCATTGTGCGCATGCGCGGGAGTGACAAATATTACATATTTCCTTAATCATTTAAAAATATACCGTAACATATATTTTCCTTTTAAAGAAACTCTGCAAATCTGCATGCCAAGAGCTTTCGTTAGAATGTCTTACGAAGCCAATCGGTTAAGTCGTTTTCACAATCTCGTGTGTACAAAAAACAGCTTAGTGTTTTAAATATATAGATGGCAACAGAGAATTCGTTACTTTACAGGAATGATAAAAGTGAAATATGTTTCTACACTCTAATACCAATCGTAGGAAGGAAGAAAACAAAAAAAAACATATCCGAGGTGGGAATCGAACCCTCTCGACCATGCAAAGGATGGCAACAGAGAATTCGTTACTTTACGGGAATGAAAAAGTGAAATATATCTCTACAATGTAATACCAATCGTAGGAAGGAAGAAAATGAAAATAAATAAACGTATCCGAGGTGGGAATCGAACCCTCTCGACCATGCAAAGGATGGCAACAGAGAATTCGTTACTTTACGGGAATGATAAAAGTGAAATATGTTTCTACAATGTAATACCAATCGTAGGAAGGAAGAAAACGAAAATAAAAAAAACATAACCGAGGTGGGAATCGAACCCTCTCGATGGGAACAGAGAATTCGTTACTTGACGGGAATGATAAAAGTGAAATATGTTTCTACAATGCAATACCAATCGTAGGAAGGAAGAAAACGAAAATAAAAAAACATATCCGAAGTGGGATCGAACCCTCTCGATCATGCATAATACAAATTTCTGGCCAGTAACCTTATCCCCTTGGCCAACCAGACAACTATGTGACACTGCAGTATTAAGTTATCTAACCAGTATACACACTCAACCTGCACTTTATGTCCTTCAATTCGTGGTTTATTTAATATAATTCTATTTCAATGCATATTGTAAAAACATAACTAACATTATTGGAGACCCTTTTTAATTCTCATAAACAAAGATCTCAGTTAGACGCGACCGGAATCGCCATTTTCCTTGTTGAGAAAGGCCATTGTGCGCATGCGCGAGAGTGTCAATATTTTCCTTTTAAAGAAACTCTGCAAATCTGCATGCCAAGAGCTTTCTACAATGCAATACCAATCGTAGGAAGGAAGAAAATGAAAATAAAAAAACATATCCGAGGTGGGAATCGAACCCTCTCGATCATGCATAATACAAATTTCTGGCCAGTAACCTTATCCCCTTAGCCATCCAGACAACTATGTTTCACTCCAGTATTAAGCTATCTAACCAGTATACACACTCAACCTGCAGTTTATGTCTTTCAATTCGTGGTTTATTTAATATAATTCTATTTCAATGCACATTGTAATAACATAACTAACATTATTGGAGATCCTTTTTAATTCTCATGAACAAAGATCTCAGTTAGACGCGACCGGAATCGCCATTTTCCTTGTTGAGAAAGGCCATTGTGCGCATGCGCGGGAGTGACAAATATTACATATTTCCTTAATCATTTAAAAATATACCGTAACATATATTTTCCTTTTAAAGAAACTCTGCAAATCTGCATGCCAAGAGCTTTCGTTAGAATGTCTTACGAAGCCAATCGGTTAAGTCGTTTTCACAATCTCGTGTGTACAAAAAACAGCTTAGTGTTTTAAATATATAGATATGGCAACAGAGAATTCGTTACTTTACAGGAATGATAAAAGTGAAATATGTTTCTACACTGTAATACCAATCGTAGGAAGGAAGAAAACAAAAAAAAAAACATATCCGAGGTGGGAATCGAACCCTCTCGACCATGCAAAGGATGGCAACAGAGAATTCGTTACTTTACGGGAATGAAAAAGTGAAATATATCTCTACAATGTAATACCAATCGTAGGAAGGAAGAAAATGAAAATTAAAAAAACGTATCCGAGGTGGGAATCGAACCCTCTCGACCATGCAAAGGATGGCAACAGAGAATTCGTTACTTTACGGGAATGATAAAAGTGAAATATGTTTCTACAATGTAATACCAATCGTAGGAAGTAAGAAAACGAAAATAAAAAAAACATAACCGAGGTGGGAATCGAACCCTCTCGATGGGAACAGAGAATTCGTTACTTGACGGGAATGATAAAAGTGAAATATGTTTCTACAATGCAATACCAATCGTAGGAAGGAAGAAAACGAAAATAAAAAAACATATCCGAAGTGGGATCGAACCCTCTCGATCATGCATAATACAAATTTCTGGCCAGTAACCTTATCCCCTTGGCCAACCAGACAACTATGTGACAGTGCAGTATTAAGCTATCTAACCAGTATACACACTCAACCTGCACTTTATGTCCTTCAATTCGTGGTTTATTTAATATAATTCTATTTCAATGCATATTGTAAAAACATAACTAACATTATTGCAGACCCTTTTTGATTCTCATAAACAAAGATCTCAGTTAGACGCGACCGGAATCGCCATTTTCCTTGTTGAGAAAGGCCATTGTGCGCATGCGCGAGAGTGTCAAATATTACATATTTCTTTAATCATTTAAAAATATACCGTAACATATATTTTTCTTTTAAAGAAACTCTGCAAATCTGCATGCCAAGAGCTTTCTACAATGCAATACCAATCGTAGGAAGGAAGAAAATGAAAATAAAAAAACATATCCGAGGTGGGAATCGAACCCTCTCGATCATGCATAATACAAATTTCAGGCCAGTATCCTTATCCCCTTGGCCAACCAGACAACTATGTGACACTGCAGTATTAAGCTATCTAACCAGTATACACACTCAACCTGCAGTTTATGTCTTTCAATTCGTGGTTTATTTAATATAATTCTATTTCAATGCACATTGTAAAAACATAACTAACATTATTGGAGATCCTTTTTAATTCTCATGAACAAAGATCTCAGTTAGACGCGACCGGAATCGCCATTTTCCTTGTTGAGAAAGGCCATTGTGCGCATGCGCGGGAGTGACAAATATTACATATTTCTTTAATCATTTAAAAATATACTGTAACATATATTTTCCTTTTAAAGAAACTCTGCAAATCTGCATGCCAAGAGCTTTCGTTAGAATGTCTTACGAAGCCAATCGGTTAAGTGGTTTTCACAATCTCGTGTGTACAAAAAACAGCTTAGTGTTTTAAATATATAGATGGCAACAGAGAATTCGTTACTTTACAGGAATGATAAAAGTGAAATATGTTTCTACACTCTAATACCAATCGTAGGAAGGAAGAAAACAAAAAAAAACATATCCGAGGTGGGAATCGAACCCTCTCGACCATGCAAAGGATGGCAACAGAGAATTCGTTACTTTACGGGAATGAAAAAGTGAAATATATCTCTACAATGTAATACCAATCGTAGGAAGGAAGAAAATGAAAATAAATAAACGTATCCGAGGTGGGAATCGAACCCTCTCGACCATGCAAAGGATGGCAACAGAGAATTCGTTACTTTACGGGAATGATAAAAGTGAAATATGTTTCTACAATGTAATACCAATCGTAGGAAGGAAGAAAACGAAAATAAAAAAAACATAACCGAGGTGGGAATCGAACCCTCTCGATGGGAACAGAGAATTCGTTACTTGACGGGAATGATAAAAGTGAAATATGTTTCTACAATGCAATACCAATCGTAGGAAGGAAGAAAACGAAAATGAAAAAACATATCCGAAGTGGGATCGAACCCTCTCGATCATGCATAATACAAATTTCTGGCCAGTAACCTTATCCCCTTGGCCAACCAGACAACTATGTGACACTGCAGTATTAAGTTATCTAACCAGTATACACACTCAACCTGCACTTTATGTCCTTCAATTCGTGGTTTATTTAATATAATTCTATTTCAATGCATATTGTAAAAACATAACTAACATTATTGGAGACCCTTTTTAATTCTCATAAACAAAGATCTCAGTTAGACGCGACCGGAATCGCCATTTTCCTTGTTGAGAAAGGCCATTGTGCGCATGCGCGAGAGTGTCAATATTTTCCTTTTAAAGAAACTCTGCAAATCTGCATGCCAAGAGCTTTCTACAATGCAATACCAATCGTAGGAAGGAAGAAAATGAAAATAAAAAAACATATCCGAGGTGGGAATCGAACCCTCTCGATCATGCATAATACAAATTTCAGGCCAGTAACCTTATCCCCTTAGCCATCCAGACAACTATATTTCACTCCAGTATTAAGCTATCTAACCAGTATACACACTCAACCTGCAGTTTATGTCTTTCAATTCGTGGTTTATTTAATATAATTCTATTTCAATGCACATTGTAATAACATAACTAACATTATTGGAGATCCTTTTTAATTCTCATGAACAAAGATCTCAGTTAGACGCGACCGGAATCGCCATTTTCCTTGTTGAGAAAGGCCATTGTGCGCATGCGCGGGAGTGACAAATATTACATATTTCCTTAATCATTTAAAAATATACCGTAACATATATTTTCCTTTTAAAGAAACTCTGCAAATCTGCATGCCAAGAGCTTTCGTTAGAATGTCTTACGAAGCCAATCGGTTAAGTCGTTTTCACAATCTCGTGTGTACAAAAAACAGGCAACAGAGAATTCGTTACTTTACAGGAATGATAAAAGTGAAATATGTTTCTACACTCTAATACCAATCGTAGGAAGGAAGAAAACAAAAAAAAAACATATCCGAGGTGGGAATCGAACCCTCTCGACCATGCAAAGGATGGCAACAGAGAATTCGTTACTTTACGGGAATGAAAAAGTGAAATATATCTCTACAATGTAATACCAATCGTAGGAAGGAAGAAAATGAAAATAAATAAACGTATCCGAGGTGGGAATCGAACCCTCTCGACCATGCAAAGGATGGCAACAGAGAATTCGTTACTTTACGGGAATGATAAAAGTGAAATATGTTTCTACAATGTAATACCAATCGTAGGAAGGAAGAAAACGAAAATAAAAAAAAAACATAACCGAGGTGGGAATCGAACCCTCTCGATGGGAACAGAGAATTCGTTACTTGACGGGAATGATAAAAGTGAAATATGTTTCTACAATGCAATACCAATCGTAGGAAGGAAGAAAACGAAAATAAAAAAACATATCCGAAGTGGGATCGAACCCTCTCGATCATGCATAATACAAATTTCTGGCCAGTAACCTTATCCCCTTGGCCAACCAGACAACTATGTGACACTGCAGTATTAAGTTATCTAACCAGTATACACACTCAACCTGCACTTTATGTCCTTCAATTCGTGGTTTATTTAATATAATTCTATTTCAATGCATATTGTAAAAACATAACTAACATTATTGGAGACCCTTTTTAATTCTCATAAACAAAGATCTCAGTTAGAAGCGACCGGAATCGCCATTTTCCTTGTTGAGAAAGGCCATTGTGCGCATGCGCGAGAGTGTCAAATATTACATATTTCTTTAATCATTTAAAAATATACCGTAACATATATTTTCCTTTTAAAGAAACTCTGCAAATCTGCATGCCAAGAGCTTTCTACAATGCAATACCAATCGTAGGAAGGAAGAAAATGAAAATAAAAAAACATATCCGAGGTGGGAATCGAACCCTCTCGATCATGCATAATACAAATTTCAGGCCAGTAACCTTATCCCCTTAGCCATCCAGACAACTATGTTTCACTCCAGTATTAAGCTATCTAACCAGTATACACACTCAACCTGCAGTTTATGTCTTTCAATTCGTGGTTTATTTAATATAATTCTATTTCAATGCACATTGTAATAACATAACTAACATTATTGGAGATCCTTTTTAATTCTCATGAACAAAGATCTCAGTTAGACGCGACCGGAATCGCCATTTTCCTTGTTGAGAAAGGCCATTGTGCGCATGCGCGGGAGTGACAAATATTACATATTTCTTTAATCATTTAAAAATATACCGTAACATATATTTTCCTTTTAAAGAAACTCTGCAAATCTGCATGCCAAGAGCTTTCGTTAGAATGTCTTACGAAGCCAATCGGTTAAGTCGTTTTCACAATCTCGTGTGTACAAAAAACAGCTTAGTGTTTTAAATATATAGATGGCAACAGAGAATTCGTTACTTTACAGGAATGATAAAAGTGAAATATGTTTCTACACTCTAATACCAATCGTAGGAAGGAAGAAAACAAAAAAAAACATATCCGAGGTGGGAATCGAACCCTCTCGACCATGCAAAGGATGGCAACAGAGAATTCGTTACTTTACGGGAATGAAAAAGTGAAATATATCTCTACAATGTAATACCAATCGTAGGAAGGAAGAAAATGAAAATAAATAAACGTATCCGAGGTGGGAATCGAACCCTCTCGACCATGCAAAGGATGGCAACAGAGAATTCGTTACTTTACGGGAATGATAAAAGTGAAATATGTTTCTACAATGTAATACCAATCGTAGGAAGGAAGAAAACGAAAATTAAAAAAAACATAACCGAGGTGGGAATCGAACCCTCTCGATGGGAACAGAGAATTCGTTACTTGACGGGAATGATAAAAGTGAAATATGTTTCTACAATGCAATACCAATCGTAGGAAGGAAGAAAACGAAAATAAAAAAACATATCCGAAGTGGGATCGAACCCTCTCGATCATGCATAATACAAATTTCTGGCCAGTAACCTTATCCCCTTGGCCAACCAGACAACTATGTGACACTTCAGTATTAAGTTATCTAACCAGTATACACACTCAACCTGCACTTTATGTCCTTCAATTCGTGGTTTATTTAATATAATTCTATTTCAATGCATATTGTAAAAACATAACTAACATTATTGGAGACCCTTTTTAATTCTCATAAACAAAGATCTCAGTTAGACGCGACCGGAATCGCCATTTTCCTTGTTGAGAAAGGCCATTGTGCGCATGCGCGAGAGTGTCAAATATTACATATTTCTTTAAAATGAAAATCCACAGCCTGCTTCCAGTCTCCGACCGGGTCAGGAATGGAATGAATGAAGCCCCCATCTAGCGGCGAGGATACGGACTGTGCCGGCTGCCGAGGCCTGACGCACTCCTCTGGGGCAATGATTAAATGAATGACTGATGAAATGAAATGGTAGTGGAGAGTGTTGCTGGAATGAAATTTTGACAGGGAAAACCGGAGTACCCGGAGAAAAACCTGTCTGCCTCCGTTCTGTCCAGCACAGACCTCACATGGAGTGACCGGGATTTGAACCACGGACCCAGCGGTGAGAGGCCGGCGTGCTGCCGCCTAAGCCACGGAGGCTGTACATATTTCTTTAATCATTTAAAAATATACCGTAACATATATTTTCCTTTTAAAGAAACTCTGCAAATCTGCATGCCAAGAGCTTTCTACAATGCAATACCAATCGTAGGAAGGAAGAAAATAAAAAAACATATCCGAGGTGGGAATCGAACCCTCTCGATCATGCATAATACAAATTTCAGGCCAGTAACCTTATCCCCTTAGCCATCCAGACAACTATGTTTCACTCCAGTATTAAGCTATCTAACCAGTATACACACTCAACCTGCAGTTTATGTCTTTCAATTCGTGGTTTATTTAATATAATTCTATTTCAATGCACATTGTAATAACATAACTAACATTATTGGAGATCCTTTTTAATTCTCATGAACAAAGATCTCAGTTAGACGCGACCGGAATCGCCATTTTCCTTGTTGAGAAAGGCCATTGTGCGCATGCGCGGAAGTGACAAATATTACATATTTCTTTAATCATTTAAAAATATACCGTAACATATATTTTCCTTTTAAAGAAGCTCTGCAAATCTGCATGCCAAGAGCTTTCGTTAGAATGTCTTACGAAGCCAATCGGTTAAGTCGTTTTCACAATCTCGTGTGTACAAAAAACAGCTTAGTGTTTTAAATATATAGACTAGTTGAAACCCGTCAAAAATGACGGTCAATAGAAAAATATTTACTGAAGAATTTTCTTATGTAGGCCTACTGTATATTCTTTGTACGATGATTTTTTGGCTCTATTGAAACTATAAGGGCGTCAAAAGATTGCACTCTCAACATTGCAATATACTGCTGGCCATGACTGAAAAATTGATGAGGCAAATTGAGACCTATACGTTCCAGAGTTTTCCCTTGAGCTTCATTGATTGTGACAGAGTATGCCAAATAAATTGGAAAATATTGCCTCTTAAAACAAAATGATAGTGTTTTATCGGATGCTGTTAAATCAAGTAGAAGGATTCAACCTCTCTGCCTAATTTTAACTGCATTTATTATTTCCAAATCCAAGCAATATGGTTGCATTTAAGAGCCCTTGGGAAACGTTCAGATTTCTAAGCAGCATAACGGTTCAAGCGTTTGGAATATGTGGAGGCAAGTCATTTAGTTCCAAGGAATTCAAGAACTCTGAGGAGTCTAATAAAACTGGCCGCAAACCGTCACATATAATTTTGGAATATAACGAAGAAATGCGATGATGTGCACCTCCATACATCTTAAAACAATGTGGACCGTATGGGTGTGGCACAGTAACATTGGCACCAAATGAAACGAAGGACATAGCATTGTACTGCCGATTAGTCTCTCTGAAATTCCTTGAGATATCATCTCCAGTGAAAAATAATTGTTGCAGCATGTCAAATGTTTTATATTTAGTCAGATTAATTTTACATTACAACAGCAAAGCTCAAAGTAACCAAGTGAAGATTTCTCTCAAGAGAAATACAGTGCAGAACAATGTTTAAATTTGTTCGTCAAGGACCCTACACTGTAACGGTATAGTATCTGGAATTGTATCTGAAATGCCGTATTCATATTGGAGTTTAAAAGTGGCTTCGTATTTTTCTCCGATTTCCCACTTGTTTGCGGCTAATGTTCTATTTCGTAAAATGGGTTTATTTATAGCAGCATTTCTCCCCAAATTAACGTCATAGCTTATTAAATAACACTATAGTGGCCTGCATCAACGCAGCTGCCAAATATTAAATAGCAAATAATAACTTACTTCCATTGCCAAAATCAACTGCGTGGTTAGACTCATTGTTATGTACTCTAAAAAAATTATCAATAAACAACAATATTCACTTATACAACTAAGTTCAGAGACTTCCATTCTCAAGTTGGTTGCTGATGAGAATGCGATGAGACTGATCGCCAATAATAAAATCCTTGCAATTTTTGCAATTTGCTTGCAAACGCAACTCAGGATGACGAACTTCATTTTGAAATAAACAGAATGAAACTGCTCTAAATAATCAATTTCCATCACCTGTTGAAGGTACAATACTTTGCATTTCCATGACAGTAAATTATGCAAGGGAGCATAGAATCACTTCGCCACTACTGGAATGAGCATGGACTCACTTCGCCAGCCACCGTAATGGAGGGAGTTTTAGAATTATATGTTCAGTGTTTTTCAAAGATCGTATTAACACAGGGAAGCCCAGTCTTAAGGCTACATTCTGAGCTATCGCCCCAGATTCCAGGTTCGATCCCTGCTCTGCCAAGAAATTTAATTCTGGTCTGAGGGCTGGAACGGGGCGCACTCTTGAGGCAAACCTAAGAAGAGCAAAATTTTATTCCCATCTCAACAACCTTGGATGTGGTTTTCCGTGGTTTCCCACTTCCACTCCAGGCAAATACCGGGATAGTTCCTAACATAAAGCCTCAGTCGTCAACTCTCCATTCCCCATACTAATTACAAATGCACACATCAATACAGCCATCACATTAACACAGGTTATCAGAGAAAGGTTTACACTCACACACCAAAGTAGACGGGGCTGAGTGACCACGATGTCTGAGTCCATCAAATGAATTATGTTCGACAATTTTCTCTCAAGGCGAAGCGATTGTGCCGATATTTATTTAATAATTTAAAAGTATCTGGGAACGTAAATCATGGAGAATTCCTTACCTTACGGGAATAATAAACGTAGCCTAACATATGTTTAGACAATGTAATACCAATTGCAAGATAGAATAATTGGGAAATAGAATTACATGTCTGAGGTGGGAATCAAACTCCTTCGACGATGCATAATCAATTTCGTTGTCCACAATGTTAGCCGCTGAGCCACCCAGACAACGAAATTAGAGTGCAATATTAAGAGACGTAAACAACAAACGCACTTAACTGCCAGTTACAGTTCATCAATATTTCCCTTATTTCATGATTCTCAACTCCCTATTCCCCATACTAATTACAAATGCACACATCAATACAGCCATCACATTTACACAGGTTATCAGAGAAAGGTTTACACTCACACACCAAAGTAGACAGGGCTGAGTGACCACGATGTCTGAGTCCATCAAATGAATTATGTTCGACAATTTTCTCTCAAGGCGAAGCGATTGTGCCGATTTTCATTTTCAATTTAAAAGTATCTGGCAACGTAAATCATGGAGAATTTCTTACCTTACGGGAATAAAAAACGTAACATATGTTTAGACAATGTAATACCAATTGCAAGATAGAATAATTGGGAAATAGAATTACATGTCTGAGGTGGGAATCAAACTCCTTCGACGATGCATAATCAATTTCGTTGTCCACAATGTTAGCCGCTGAGCCACCCAGACAACGAAATTAGAGTGCAATATTAAGTGACGTAAACAACAAACGCACTCAACTGCCAGTTACAGTTCATCAATATTTCCCTTATTTCATGATTCTATTCCAGTATATCGGGATACAACATAAGCGATATTTCCCTTTTCAATTCTCATAAACAAAGATCACACTACGATACGGTGGATCTTTTATCCGCCATTTCTCTCATGAAGAAACGCAATTGTGGCAACGCGCAATTGCCACATATATTACCTTTTTCTTTAAACATATAAAAATATACCGTAACATATATTTTCCTTTTAAAGACACACTGCAAATCTGCATGCCAAGAGCTTTCGTTAGAATGCCATACGAAGCCAATCGGTTAAGTCGTTTTCAAAATCTCGTGTGTACAAAAAATACATTAGTGTTTTAAATATATATGGCAACAGAGAATTCGTTACTTTACAGGAATGATAAAAGTGAAATATGTTTCTACACTCTAATACCAATCGTAGGAAGGAAGAAAACAAAAAAAAACATATCCGAGGTGGGAATCGAACCCTCTCGACCATGCAAAGGATGGCAACAGAGAATTCGTTACTTTACGGGAATGAAAAAGTGAAATATATCTCTACAATGTAATACCAATCGTAGGAAGGAAGAAAATGAAAATAAATAAACGTATCCGAGGTGGGAATCGAACCCTCTCGACCATGCAAAGGATGGCAACAGAGAATTCGTTACTTTACGGGAATGATAAAAGTGAAATATGTTTCTACAATGTAATACCAATCGTAGGAAGGAAGAAAACGAAAATAAAAAAAACATAACCGAGGTGGGAATCGAACCCTCTCGATGGGAACAGAGAATTCGTTACTTGACGGGAATGATAAAAGTGAAATATGTTTCTACAATGCAATACCAATCGTAGGAAGGAAGAAAACGAAAATAAAAAAACATATCCGAAGTGGGATCGAACCCTCTCGATCATGCATAATACAAATTTCTGGCCAGTAACCTTATCCCCTTGGCCAACCAGACAACTATGTGACACTGCAGTATTAAGTTATCTAACCAGTATACACACTCAACCTGCACTTTATGTCCTTCAATTCGTGGTTTATTTAATATAATTCTATTTCAATGCATATTGTAAAAACATAACTAACATTATTGGAGACCCTTTTTAATTCTCATAAACAAAGATCTCAGTTAGACGCGACCGGAATCGCCATTTTCCTTGTTGAGAAAGGCCATTGTGCGCATGCGCGAGAGTGTCAATATTTTCCTTTTAAAGAAACTCTGCAAATCTGCATGCCAAGAGCTTTCTACAATGCAATACCAATCGTAGGAAGGAAGAAAATGAAAATAAAAAAACATATCCGAGGTGGGAATCGAACCCTCTCGATCATGCATAATACAAATTTCAGGCCAGTAACCTTATCCCCTTAGCCATCCAGACAACTATGTTTCACTCCAGTATTAAGCTATCTAACCAGTATACACACTCAACCTGCAGTTTATGTCTTTCAATTCGTGGTTTATTTAATATAATTCTATTTCAATGCACATTGTAATAACATAACTAACATTATTGGAGATCCTTTTTAATTCTCATGAACAAAGATCTCAGTTAGACGCGACCGGAATCGCCATTTTCCTTGTTGAGAAAGGCCATTGTGCGCATGCGCGGGAGTGACAAATATTACATATTTCCTTAATCATTTAAAAATATACCGTAACATATATTTTCCTTTTAAAGAAACTCTGCAAATCTGCATGCCAAGAGCTTTCGTTAGAATGTCTTACGAAGCCAATCGGTTAAGTCGTTTTCACAATCTCGTGTGTACAAAAAACAGCTTAGTGTTTTAAATATATAGATGGCAACAGAGAATTCGTTACTTTACAGGAATGATAAAAGTGAAATATGTTTCTACACTCTAATACCAATCGTAGGAAGGAAGAAAACAAAAAAAAACATATCCGAGGTGGGAATCGAACCCTCTCGACCATGCAAAGGATGGCAACAGAGAATTCGTTACTTTACGGGAATGAAAAAGTGAAATATATCTCTACAATGTAATACCAATCGTAGGAAGGAAGAAAATGAAAATAAATAAACGTATCCGAGGTGGGAATCGAACCCTCTCGACCATGCAAAGGATGGCAACAGAGAATTCGTTACTTTACGGGAATGATAAAAGTGAAATATGTTTCTACAATGTAATACCAATCGTAGGAAGGAAGAAAACGAAAATAAAAAAAACATAACCGAGGTGGGAATCGAACCCTCTCGATGGGAACAGAGAATTCGTTACTTGACGGGAATGATAAAAGTGAAATATGTTTCTACAATGCAATACCAATCGTACGAAGGAAGAAAACGAAAATAAAAAAACATATCCGAAGTGGGATCGAACCCTCTCGATCATGCATAATACAAATTTCTGGCCAGTAACCTTATCCCCTTGGCCAACCAGACAACTATGTGACACTGCAGTATTAAGTTATCTAACCAGTATACACACTCAACCTGCACTTTATGTCCTTCAATTCGTGGTTTATTTAATATAATTCTATTTCAATGCATATTGTAAAAACATAACTAACATTATTGGAGACCCTTTTTAATTCTCATAAACAAAGATCTCAGTTAGACGCGACCGGAATCGCCATTTTCCTTGTTGAGAAAGGCCATTGTGCGCATGCGCGAGAGTGTCAATATTTTCCTTTTAAAGAAACTCTGCAAATCTGCATGCCAAGAGCTTTCGTTAGAATGTCTTACGAAGCCAATCGGTTAAGTCGTTTTCACAATCTCGTGTGTACAAAAAACAGCTTAGTGTTTTAAATATATAGATAGATGGCAACAGAGAATTCGTTACTTTACAGGAATGATAAAAGTGAAATATGTTTCTACACTCTAATACCAATCGTAGGAAGGAAGAAAACAAAAAAAAACATATCCGAGGTGGGAATCGAACCCTCTCGACCATGCAAAGGATGGCAACAGAGAATTCGTTACTTTACGGGAATGAAAAAGTGAAATATATCTCTACAATGTAATACCAATCGTAGGAAGGAAGAAAATGAAAATAAATAAACGTATCCGAGGTGGGAATCGAACCCTCTCGACCATGCAAAGGATGGCAACAGAGAATTCGTTACTTTACGGGAATGATAAAAGTGAAATATGTTTCTACAATGTAATACCAATCGTAGGAAGGAAGAAAACGAAAATAAAAAAAACATAACCGAGGTGGGAATCGAACCCTCTCGATGGGAACAGAGAATTCGTTACTTGACGGGAATGATAAAAGTGAAATATGTTTCTACAATGCAATACCAATCGTAGGAAGGAAGAAAACGAAAATAAAAAAACATATCCGAAGTGGGATCGAACCCTCTCGATCATGCATAATACAAATTTCTGGCCAGTAACCTTATCCCCTTGGCCAACCAGACAACTATGTGACACTGCAGTATTAAGTTATCTAACCAGTATACACACTCAACCTGCACTTTATGTCCTTCAATTCGTGGTTTATTTAATATAATTCTATTTCAATGCATATTGTAAAAACATAACTAACATTATTGGAGACCCTTTTTAATTCTCATAAACAAAGATCTCAGTTAGACGCGACCGGAATCGCCATTTTCCTTGTTGAGAAAGGCCATTGTGCGCATGCGCGAGAGTGTCAATATTTTCCTTTTAAAGAAACTCTGCAAATCTGCATGCCAAGAGCTTTCTACAATGCAATACCAATCGTAGGAAGGAAGAAAATGAAAATAAAAAAACATATCCGAGGTGGGAATCGAACCCTCTCGATCATGCATAATACAAATTTCAGGCCAGTAACCTTATCCCCTTAGCCATCCAGACAACTATGTTTCACTCCAGTATTAAGCTATCTAACCAGTATACACACTCAACCTGCAGTTTATGTCTTTCAATTCGTGGTTTATTTAATATAATTCTATTTCAATGCACATTGTAATAACATAACTAACATTATTGGAGATCCTTTTTAATTCTCATGAACAAAGATCTCAGTTAGACGCGACCGGAATCGCCATTTTCCTTGTTGAGAAAGGCCATTGTGCGCATGCGCGGGAGTGACAAATATTACATATTTCTTTAATCATTTAAAAATATACCGTAACATATATTTTCCTTTTAAAGAAACTCTGCAAATCTGCATGCCAAGAGCTTTCGTTAGAATGTCTTACGAAGCCAATCGGTTAAGTCGTTTTCACAATCTCGTGTGTACAAAAAACAGCTTAGTGTTTTAAATATATAGATGGCAACAGAGAATTCGTTACTTTACAGGAATGATAAAAGTGAAATATGTTTCTACACTCTAATACCAATCGTAGGAAGGAAGAAAACAAAAAAAAACATATCCGAGGTGGGAATCGAACCCTCTCGACCATGCAAAGGATGGCAACAGAGAATTCGTTACTTTACGGGAATGAAAAAGTGAAATATATCTCTACAATGTAATACCAATCGTAGGAAGGAAGAAAATGAAAATAAATAAACGTATCCGAGGTGGGAATCGAACCCTCTCGACCATGCAAAGGATGGCAACAGAGAATTCGTTACTTTACGGGAATGATAAAAGTGAAATATGTTTCTACAATGTAATACCAATCGTAGGAAGGAAGAAAACGAAAATTAAAAAAAACATAACCGAGGTGGGAATCGAACCCTCTCGATGGGAACAGAGAATTCGTTACTTGACGGGAATGATAAAAGTGAAATATGTTTCTACAATGCAATACCAATCGTAGGAAGGAAGAAAACGAAAATAAAAAAACATATCCGAAGTGGGATCGAACCCTCTCGATCATGCATAATACAAATTTCTGGCCAGTAACCTTATCCCCTTGGCCAACCAGACAACTATGTGACACTTCAGTATTAAGTTATCTAACCAGTATACACACTCAACCTGCACTTTATGTCCTTCAATTCGTGGTTTATTTAATATAATTCTATTTCAATGCATATTGTAAAAACATAACTAACATTATTGGAGACCCTTTTTAATTCTCATAAACAAAGATCTCAGTTAGACGCGACCGGAATCGCCATTTTCCTTGTTGAGAAAGGCCATTGTGCGCATGCGCGAGAGTGTCAAATATTACATATTTCTTTAAAATGAAAATCCACAGCCTGCTTCCAGTCTCCGACCGGGTCAGGAATGGAATGAATGAAGCCCCCATCTAGCGGCGAGGATACGGACTGTGCCGGCTGCCGAGGCCTGACGCACTCCTCTGGGGCAATGATTAAATGAATGACTGATGAAATGAAATGGTAGTGGAGAGTGTTGCTGGAATGAAATTTTGACAGGGAAAACCGGAGTACCCGGAGAAAAACCTGTCTGCCTCCGTTCTGTCCAGCACAGACCTCACATGGAGTGACCGGGATTTGAACCACGGACCCAGCGGTGAGAGGCCGGCGTGCTGCCGCCTAAGCCACGGAGGCTGTACATATTTCTTTAATCATTTAAAAATATACCGTAACATATATTTTCCTTTTAAAGAAACTCTGCAAATCTGCATGCCAAGAGCTTTCTACAATGCAATACCAATCGTAGGAAGGAAGAAAATAAAAAAACATATCCGAGGTGGGAATCGAACCCTCTCGATCATGCATAATACAAATTTCAGGCCAGTAACCTTATCCCCTTAGCCATCCAGACAACTATGTTTCACTCCAGTATTAAGCTATCTAACCAGTATACACACTCAACCTGCAGTTTATGTCTTTCAATTCGTGGTTTATTTAATATAATTCTATTTCAATGCACATTGTAATAACATAACTAACATTATTGGAGATCCTTTTTAATTCTCATGAACAAAGATCTCAGTTAGACGCGACCGGAATCGCCATTTTCCTTGTTGAGAAAGGCCATTGTGCGCATGCGCGGAAGTGACAAATATTACATATTTCTTTAATCATTTAAAAATATACCGTAACATATATTTTCCTTTTAAAGAAGCTCTGCAAATCTGCATGCCAAGAGCTTTCGTTAGAATGTCTTACGAAGCCAATCGGTTAAGTCGTTTTCACAATCTCGTGTGTACAAAAAACAGCTTAGTGTTTTAAATATATAGACTAGTTGAAACCCGTCAAAAATGACGGTCAATAGAAAAATATTTACTGAAGAATTTTCTTATGTAGGCCTACTGTATATTCTTTGTACGATGATTTTTTGGCTCTATTGAAACTATAAGGGCGTCAAAAGATTGCACTCTCAACATTGCAATATACTGCTGGCCATGACTGAAAAATTGATGAGGCAAATTGAGACCTATACGTTCCAGAGTTTTCCCTTGAGCTTCATTGATTGTGACAGAGTATGCCAAATAAATTGGAAAATATTGCCTCTTAAAACAAAATGATAGTGTTTTATCGGATGCTGTTAAATCAAGTAGAAGGATTCAACCTCTCTGCCTAATTTTAACTGCATTTATTATTTCCAAATCCAAGCAATATGGTTGCATTTAAGAGCCCTTGGGAAACGTTCAGATTTCTAAGCAGCATAACGGTTCAAGCGTTTGGAATATGTGGAGGCAAGTCATTTAGTTCCAAGGAATTCAAGAACTCTGAGGAGTCTAATAAAACTGGCCGCAAACCGTCACATATAATTTTGGAATATAACGAAGAAATGCGATGATGTGCACCTCCATACATCTTAAAACAATGTGGACCGTATGGGTGTGGCACAGTAACATTGGCACCAAATGAAACGAAGGACATAGCATTGTACTGCCGATTAGTCTCTCTGAAATTCCTTGAGATATCATCTCCAGTGAAAAATAATTGTTGCAGCATGTCAAATGTTTTATATTTAGTCAGATTAATTTTACATTACAACAGCAAAGCTCAAAGTAACCAAGTGAAGATTTCTCTCAAGAGAAATACAGTGCAGAACAATGTTTAAATTTGTTCGTCAAGGACCCTACACTGTAACGGTATAGTATCTGGAATTGTATCTGAAATGCCGTATTCATATTGGAGTTTAAAAGTGGCTTCGTATTTTTCTCCGATTTCCCACTTGTTTGCGGCTAATGTTCTATTTCGTAAAATGGGTTTATTTATAGCAGCATTTCTCCCCAAATTAACGTCATAGCTTATTAAATAACACTATAGTGGCCTGCATCAACGCAGCTGCCAAATATTAAATAGCAAATAATAACTTACTTCCATTGCCAAAATCAACTGCGTGGTTAGACTCATTGTTATGTACTCTAAAAAAATTATCAATAAACAACAATATTCACTTATACAACTAAGTTCAGAGACTTCCATTCTCAAGTTGGTTGCTGATGAGAATGCGATGAGACTGATCGCCAATAATAAAATCCTTGCAATTTTTGCAATTTGCTTGCAAACGCAACTCAGGATGACGAACTTCATTTTGAAATAAACAGAATGAAACTGCTCTAAATAATCAATTTCCATCACCTGTTGAAGGTACAATACTTTGCATTTCCATGACAGTAAATTATGCAAGGGAGCATAGAATCACTTCGCCACTACTGGAATGAGCATGGACTCACTTCGCCAGCCACCGTAATGGAGGGAGTTTTAGAATTATATGTTCAGTGTTTTTCAAAGATCGTATTAACACAGGGAAGCCCAGTCTTAAGGCTACATTCTGAGCTATCGCCCCAGATTCCAGGTTCGATCCCTGCTCTGCCAAGAAATTTAATTCTGGTCTGAGGGCTGGAACGGGGCGCACTCTTGAGGCAAACCTAAGAAGAGCAAAATTTTATTCCCATCTCAACAACCTTGGATGTGGTTTTCCGTGGTTTCCCACTTCCACTCCAGGCAAATACCGGGATAGTTCCTAACATAAAGCCTCAGTCGTCAACTCTCCATTCCCCATACTAATTACAAATGCACACATCAATACAGCCATCACATTAACACAGGTTATCAGAGAAAGGTTTACACTCACACACCAAAGTAGACGGGGCTGAGTGACCACGATGTCTGAGTCCATCAAATGAATTATGTTCGACAATTTTCTCTCAAGGCGAAGCGATTGTGCCGATATTTATTTAATAATTTAAAAGTATCTGGGAACGTAAATCATGGAGAATTCCTTACCTTACGGGAATAATAAACGTAGCCTAACATATGTTTAGACAATGTAATACCAATTGCAAGATAGAATAATTGGGAAATAGAATTACATGTCTGAGGTGGGAATCAAACTCCTTCGACGATGCATAATCAATTTCGTTGTCCACAATGTTAGCCGCTGAGCCACCCAGACAACGAAATTAGAGTGCAATATTAAGAGACGTAAACAACAAACGCACTTAACTGCCAGTTACAGTTCATCAATATTTCCCTTATTTCATGATTCTCAACTCCCTATTCCCCATACTAATTACAAATGCACACATCAATACAGCCATCACATTTACACAGGTTATCAGAGAAAGGTTTACACTCACACACCAAAGTAGACAGGGCTGAGTGACCACGATGTCTGAGTCCATCAAATGAATTATGTTCGACAATTTTCTCTCAAGGCGAAGCGATTGTGCCGATTTTCATTTTCAATTTAAAAGTATCTGGCAACGTAAATCATGGAGAATTTCTTACCTTACGGGAATAAAAAACGTAACATATGTTTAGACAATGTAATACCAATTGCAAGATAGAATAATTGGGAAATAGAATTACATGTCTGAGGTGGGAATCAAACTCCTTCGACGATGCATAATCAATTTCGTTGTCCACAATGTTAGCCGCTGAGCCACCCAGACAACGAAATTAGAGTGCAATATTAAGTGACGTAAACAACAAACGCACTCAACTGCCAGTTACAGTTCATCAATATTTCCCTTATTTCATGATTCTATTCCAGTATATCGGGATACAACATAAGCGATATTTCCCTTTTCAATTCTCATAAACAAAGATCACACTACGATACGGTGGATCTTTTATCCGCCATTTCTCTCATGAAGAAACGCAATTGTGGCAACGCGCAATTGCCACATATATTACCTTTTTCTTTAAACATATAAAAATATACCGTAACATATATTTTCCTTTTAAAGACACACTGCAAATCTGCATGCCAAGAGCTTTCGTTAGAATGCCATACGAAGCCAATCGGTTAAGTCGTTTTCAAAATCTCGTGTGTACAAAAAATACATTAGTGTTTTAAATATATATGGCAACAGAGAATTCGTTACTTTACAGGAATGATAAAAGTGAAATATGTTTCTACACTCTAATACCAATCGTAGGAAGGAAGAAAACAAAAAAAAACATATCCGAGGTGGGAATCGAACCCTCTCGACCATGCAAAGGATGGCAACAGAGAATTCGTTACTTTACGGGAATGAAAAAGTGAAATATATCTCTACAATGTAATACCAATCGTAGGAAGGAAGAAAATGAAAATAAATAAACGTATCCGAGGTGGGAATCGAACCCTCTCGACCATGCAAAGGATGGCAACAGAGAATTCGTTACTTTACGGGAATGATAAAAGTGAAATATGTTTCTACAATGTAATACCAATCGTAGGAAGGAAGAAAACGAAAATAAAAAAAACATAACCGAGGTGGGAATCGAACCCTCTCGATGGGAACAGAGAATTCGTTACTTGACGGGAATGATAAAAGTGAAATATGTTTCTACAATGCAATACCAATCGTAGGAAGGAAGAAAACGAAAATAAAAAAACATATCCGAAGTGGGATCGAACCCTCTCGATCATGCATAATACAAATTTCTGGCCAGTAACCTTATCCCCTTGGCCAACCAGACAACTATGTGACACTGCAGTATTAAGTTATCTAACCAGTATACACACTCAACCTGCACTTTATGTCCTTCAATTCGTGGTTTATTTAATATAATTCTATTTCAATGCATATTGTAAAAACATAACTAACATTATTGGAGACCCTTTTTAATTCTCATAAACAAAGATCTCAGTTAGACGCGACCGGAATCGCCATTTTCCTTGTTGAGAAAGGCCATTGTGCGCATGCGCGAGAGTGTCAATATTTTCCTTTTAAAGAAACTCTGCAAATCTGCATGCCAAGAGCTTTCTACAATGCAATACCAATCGTAGGAAGGAAGAAAATGAAAATAAAAAAACATATCCGAGGTGGGAATCGAACCCTCTCGATCATGCATAATACAAATTTCAGGCCAGTAACCTTATCCCCTTAGCCATCCAGACAACTATGTTTCACTCCAGTATTAAGCTATCTAACCAGTATACACACTCAACCTGCAGTTTATGTCTTTCAATTCGTGGTTTATTTAATATAATTCTATTTCAATGCACATTGTAATAACATAACTAACATTATTGGAGATCCTTTTTAATTCTCATGAACAAAGATCTCAGTTAGACGCGACCGGAATCGCCATTTTCCTTGTTGAGAAAGGCCATTGTGCGCATGCGCGGGAGTGACAAATATTACATATTTCCTTAATCATTTAAAAATATACCGTAACATATATTTTCCTTTTAAAGAAACTCTGCAAATCTGCATGCCAAGAGCTTTCGTTAGAATGTCTTACGAAGCCAATCGGTTAAGTCGTTTTCACAATCTCGTGTGTACAAAAAACAGCTTAGTGTTTTAAATATATAGATGGCAACAGAGAATTCGTTACTTTACAGGAATGATAAAAGTGAAATATGTTTCTACACTCTAATACCAATCGTAGGAAGGAAGAAAACAAAAAAAAACATATCCGAGGTGGGAATCGAACCCTCTCGACCATGCAAAGGATGGCAACAGAGAATTCGTTACTTTACGGGAATGAAAAAGTGAAATATATCTCTACAATGTAATACCAATCGTAGGAAGGAAGAAAATGAAAATAAATAAACGTATCCGAGGTGGGAATCGAACCCTCTCGACCATGCAAAGGATGGCAACAGAGAATTCGTTACTTTACGGGAATGATAAAAGTGAAATATGTTTCTACAATGTAATACCAATCGTAGGAAGGAAGAAAACGAAAATAAAAAAAACATAACCGAGGTGGGAATCGAACCCTCTCGATGGGAACAGAGAATTCGTTACTTGACGGGAATGATAAAAGTGAAATATGTTTCTACAATGCAATACCAATCGTACGAAGGAAGAAAACGAAAATAAAAAAACATATCCGAAGTGGGATCGAACCCTCTCGATCATGCATAATACAAATTTCTGGCCAGTAACCTTATCCCCTTGGCCAACCAGACAACTATGTGACACTGCAGTATTAAGTTATCTAACCAGTATACACACTCAACCTGCACTTTATGTCCTTCAATTCGTGGTTTATTTAATATAATTCTATTTCAATGCATATTGTAAAAACATAACTAACATTATTGGAGACCCTTTTTAATTCTCATAAACAAAGATCTCAGTTAGACGCGACCGGAATCGCCATTTTCCTTGTTGAGAAAGGCCATTGTGCGCATGCGCGAGAGTGTCAATATTTTCCTTTTAAAGAAACTCTGCAAATCTGCATGCCAAGAGCTTTCGTTAGAATGTCTTACGAAGCCAATCGGTTAAGTCGTTTTTACAATCTCGTGTGTACAAAAAACAGCTTAGTGTTTTAAATATATAGATAGATGGCAACAGAGAATTCGTTACTTTACAGGAATGATAAAAGTGAAATATGTTTCTACACTCTAATACCAATCGTAGGAAGGAAGAAAACAAAAAAAAACATATCCGAGGTGGGAATCGAACCCTCTCGACCATGCAAAGGATGGCAACAGAGAATTCGTTACTTTACGGGAATGAAAAAGTGAAATATATCTCTACAATGTAATACCAATCGTAGGAAGGAAGAAAATGAAAATAAATAAACGTATCCGAGGTGGGAATCGAACCCTCTCGACCATGCAAAGGATGGCAACAGAGAATTCGTTACTTTACGGGAATGATAAAAGTGAAATATGTTTCTACAATGTAATACCAATCGTAGGAAGGAAGAAAACGAAAATAAAAAAAACATAACCGAGGTGGGAATCGAACCCTCTCGATGGGAACAGAGAATTCGTTACTTGACGGGAATGATAAAAGTGAAATATGTTTCTACAATGCAATACCAATCGTAGGAAGGAAGAAAACGAAAATAAAAAAACATATCCGAAGTGGGATCGAACCCTCTCGATCATGCATAATACAAATTTCTGGCCAGTAACCTTATCCCCTTGGCCAACCAGACAACTATGTGACACTGCAGTATTAAGTTATCTAACCAGTATACACACTCAACCTGCACTTTATGTCCTTCAATTCGTGGTTTATTTAATATAATTCTATTTCAATGCATATTGTAAAAACATAACTAACATTATTGGAGACCCTTTTTAATTCTCATAAACAAAGATCTCAGTTAGACGCGACCGGAATCGCCATTTTCCTTGTTGAGAAAGGCCATTGTGCGCATGCGCGAGAGTGTCAATATTTTCCTTTTAAAGAAACTCTGCAAATCTGCATGCCAAGAGCTTTCTACAATGCAATACCAATCGTAGGAAGGAAGAAAATGAAAATAAAAAAACATATCCGAGGTGGGAATCGAACCCTCTCGATCATGCATAATACAAATTTCTGGCCAGTAACCTTATCCCCTTAGCCATCCAGACAACTATGTTTCACTCCAGTATTAAGCTATCTAACCAGTATACACACTCAACCTGCAGTTTATGTCTTTCAATTCGTGGTTTATTTAATATAATTCTATTTCAATGCACATTGTAATAACATAACTAACATTATTGGAGATCCTTTTTAATTCTCATGAACAAAGATCTCAGTTAGACGCGACCGGAATCGCCATTTTCCTTGTTGAGAAAGGCCATTGTGCGCATGCGCGGGAGTGACAAATATTACATATTTCCTTAATCATTTAAAAATATACCGTAACATATATTTTCCTTTTAAAGAAACTCTGCAAATCTGCATGCCAAGAGCTTTCGTTAGAATGTCTTACGAAGCCAATCGGTTAAGTCGTTTTCACAATCTCGTGTGTACAAAAAACAGCTTAGTGTTTTAAATATATAGATATGGCAACAGAGAATTCGTTACTTTACAGGAATGATAAAAGTGAAATATGTTTCTACACTGTAATACCAATCGTAGGAAGGAAGAAAACAAAAAAAAAACATATCCGAGGTGGGAATCGAACCCTCTCGACCATGCAAAGGATGGCAACAGAGAATTCGTTACTTTACGGGAATGAAAAAGTGAAATATATCTCTACAATGTAATACCAATCGTAGGAAGGAAGAAAATGAAAATTAAAAAAACGTATCCGAGGTGGGAATCGAACCCTCTCGACCATGCAAAGGATGGCAACAGAGAATTCGTTACTTTACGGGAATGATAAAAGTGAAATATGTTTCTACAATGTAATACCAATCGTAGGAAGTAAGAAAACGAAAATAAAAAAAACATAACCGAGGTGGGAATCGAACCCTCTCGATGGGAACAGAGAATTCGTTACTTGACGGGAATGATAAAAGTGAAATATGTTTCTACAATGCAATACCAATCGTAGGAAGGAAGAAAACGAAAATAAAAAAACATATCCGAAGTGGGATCGAACCCTCTCGATCATGCATAATACAAATTTCTGGCCAGTAACCTTATCCCCTTGGCCAACCAGACATATGCAGTATTAAGCTATCTAACCAGTATACACACTCAACCTGCACTTTATGTCCTTCAATTCGTGGTTTATTTAATATAATTCTATTTCAATGCATATTGTAAAAACATAACTAACATTATTGCAGACCCTTTTTGATTCTCATAAACAAAGATCTCAGTTAGACGCGACCGGAATCGCCATTTTCCTTGTTGAGAAAGGCCATTGTGCGCATGCGCGCGAGAGTGTCAAATATTACATATTTCTTTAATCATTTAAAAATATACCGTAACATATATTTTTCTTTTAAAGAAACTCTGCAAATCTGCATGCCAAGAGCTTTCTACAATGCAATACCAATCGTAGGAAGGAAGAAAATGAAAATAAAAAACATATCCGAGGTGGGAATCGAACCCTCTCGATCATGCATAATACAAATTTCAGGCCAGTAACCTTATCCCCTTGGCCAACCAGACAACTATGTGACACTGCAGTATTAAGCTATCTAACCAGTATACACACTCAACCTGCAGTTTATGTCTTTCAATTCGTGGTTTATTTAATATAATTCTATTTCAATGCACATTGTAAAAACATAACTAACATTATTGGAGATCCTTTTTAATTCTCATGAACAAAGATCTCAGTTAGACGCGACCGGAATCGCCATTTTCCTTGTTGAGAAAGGCCATTGTGCGCATGCGCGGGAGTGACAAATATTACATATTTCTTTAATCATTTAAAAATATACTGTAACATATATTTTCCTTTTAAAGAAACTCTGCAAATCTGCATGCCAAGAGCTTTCGTTAGAATGTCTTACGAAGCCAATCGGTTAAGTGGTTTTCACAATCTCGTGTGTACAAAAAACAGCTTAGTGTTTTAAATATATAGATGGCAACAGAGAATTCGTTACTTTACAGGAATGATAAAAGTGAAATATGTTTCTACACTCTAATACCAATCGTTGGAAGGAAGAAAACAAAAAAAAACATATCCGAGGTGGGAATCGAACCCTCTCGACCATGCAAAGGATGGCAACAGAGAATTCGTTACTTTACGGGAATGAAAAAGTGAAATATATCTCTACAATGTAATACCAATCGTAGGAAGGAAGAAAATGAAAATAAATAAACGTATCCGAGGTGGGAATCGAACCCTCTCGACCATGCAAAGGATGGCAACAGAGAATTCGTTACTTTACGGGAATGATAAAAGTGAAATATGTTTCTACAATGTAATACCAATCGTAGGAAGGAAGAAAACGAAAATAAAAAAAACATAACCGAGGTGGGAATCGAACCCTCTCGATGGGAACAGAGAATTCGTTACTTGACGGGAATGATAAAAGTGAAATATGTTTCTACAATGCAATACCAATCGTAGGAAGGAAGAAAACGAAAATAAAAAAACATATCCGAAGTGGGATCGAACCCTCTCGATCATGCATAATACAAATTTCTGGCCAGTAACCTTATCCCCTTGGCCAACCAGACAACTATGTGACACTGCAGTATTAAGTTATCTAACCAGTATACACACTCAACCTGCACTTTATGTCCTTCAATTCGTGGTTTATTTAATATAATTCTATTTCAATGCATATTGTAAAAACATAACTAACATTATTGGAGACCCTTTTTAATTCTCATAAACAAAGATCTCAGTTAGACGCGACCGGAATCGCCATTTTCCTTGTTGAGAAAGGCCATTGTGCGCATGCGCGAGAGTGTCAATATTTTCCTTTTAAAGAAACTCTGCAAATCTGCATGCCAAGAGCTTTCTACAATGCAATACCAATCGTAGGAAGGAAGAAAATGAAAATAAAAAAACATATCCGAGGTGGGAATCGAACCCTCTCGATCATGCATAATACAAATTTCAGGCCAGTAACCTTATCCCCTTAGCCATCCAGACAACTATGTTTCACTCCAGTATTAAGCTATCTAACCAGTATACACACTCAACCTGCAGTTTATGTCTTTCAATTCGTGGTTTATTTAATATAATTCTATTTCAATGCACATTGTAATAACATAACTAACATTATTGGAGATCCTTTTTAATTCTCATGAACAAAGATCTCAGTTAGACGCGACCGGAATCGCCATTTTCCTTGTTGAGAAAGGCCATTGTGCGCATGCGCGGGAGTGACAAATATTACATATTTCCTTAATCATTTAAAAATATACCGTAACATATATTTTCCTTTTAAAGAAACTCTGCAAATCTGCATGCCAAGAGCTTTCGTTAGAATGTCTTACGAAGCCAATCGGTTAAGTCGTTTTCACAATCTCGTGTGTACAAAAAACAGGCAACAGAGAATTCGTTACTTTACAGGAATGATAAAAGTGAAATATGTTTCTACACTCTAATACCAATCGTAGGAAGGAAGAAAACAAAAAAAAAACATATCCGAGGTGGGAATCGAACCCTCTCGACCATGCAAAGGATGGCAACAGAGAATTCGTTACTTTACGGGAATGAAAAAGTGAAATATATCTCTACAATGTAATACCAATCGTAGGAAGGAAGAAAATGAAAATAAATAAACGTATCCGAGGTGGGAATCGAACCCTCTCGACCATGCAAAGGATGGCAACAGAGAATTCGTTACTTTACGGGAATGATAAAAGTGAAATATGTTTCTACAATGTAATACCAATCGTAGGAAGGAAGAAAACGAAAATAGAAAAAAAACATAACCGAGGTGGGAATCGAACCCTCTCGATGGGAACAGAGAATTCGTTACTTGACGGGAATGATAAAAGTGAAATATGTTTCTACAATGCAATACCAATCGTAGGAAGGAAGAAAACGAAAATAAAAAAACATATCCGAAGTGGGATCGAACCCTCTCGATCATGCATAATACAAATTTCTGGCCAGTAACCTTATCCCCTTGGCCAACCAGACAACTATGTGACACTGCAGTATTAAGTTATCTAACCAGTATACACACTCAACCTGCACTTTATGTCCTTCAATTCGTGGTTTATTTAATATAATTCTATTTCAATGCATATTGTAAAAACATAACTAACATTATTGGAGACCCTTTTTAATTCTCATAAACAAAGATCTCAGTTAGAAGCGACCGGAATCGCCATTTTCCTTGTTGAGAAAGGCCATTGTGCGCATGCGCGAGAGTGTCAAATATTACATATTTCTTTAATCATTTAAAAATATACCGTAACATATATTTTCCTTTTAAAGAAACTCTGCAAATCTGCATGCCAAGAGCTTTCTACAATGCAATACCAATCGTAGGAAGGAAGAAAATGAAAATAAAAAAACATATCCGAGGTGGGAATCGAACCCTCTCGATCATGCATAATACAAATTTCAGGCCAGTAACCTTATCCCCTTAGCCATCCAGACAACTATGTTTCACTCCAGTATTAAGCTATCTAACCAGTATACACACTCAACCTGCAGTTTATGTCTTTCAATTCGTGGTTTATTTAATATAATTCTATTTCAATGCACATTGTAATAACATAACTAACATTATTGGAGATCCTTTTTAATTCTCATGAACAAAGATCTCAGTTAGACGCGACCGGAATCGCCATTTTCCTTGTTGAGAAAGGCCATTGTGCGCATGCGCGGGAGTGACAAATATTACATATTTCTTTAATCATTTAAAAATATACCGTAACATATATTTTCCTTTTAAAGAAACTCTGCAAATCTGCATGCCAAGAGCTTTCGTTAGAATGTCTTACGAAGCCAATCGGTTAAGTCGTTTTCACAATCTCGTGTGTACAAAAAACAGCTTAGTGTTTTAAATATATAGATGGCAACAGAGAATTCGTTACTTTACAGGAATGATAAAAGTGAAATATGTTTCTACACTCTAATACCAATCGTAGGAAGGAAGAAAACAAAAAAAAACATATCCGAGGTGGGAATCGAACCCTCTCGACCATGCAAAGGATGGCAACAGAGAATTCGTTACTTTACGGGAATGAAAAAGTGAAATATATCTCTACAATGTAATACCAATCGTAGGAAGGAAGAAAATGAAAATAAATAAACGTATCCGAGGTGGGAATCGAACCCTCTCGACCATGCAAAGGATGGCAACAGAGAATTCGTTACTTTACGGGAATGATAAAAGTGAAATATGTTTCTACAATGTAATACCAATCGTAGGAAGGAAGAAAACGAAAATTAAAAAAAACATAACCGAGGTGGGAATCGAACCCTCTCGATGGGAACAGAGAATTCGTTACTTGACGGGAATGATAAAAGTGAAATATGTTTCTACAATGCAATACCAATCGTAGGAAGGAAGAAAACGAAAATAAAAAAACATATCCGAAGTGGGATCGAACCCTCTCGATCATGCATAATACAAATTTCTGGCCAGTAACCTTATCCCCTTGGCCAACCAGACAACTATGTGACACTTCAGTATTAAGTTATCTAACCAGTATACACACTCAACCTGCACTTTATGTCCTTCAATTCGTGGTTTATTTAATATAATTCTATTTCAATGCATATTGTAAAAACATAACTAACATTATTGGAGACCCTTTTTAATTCTCATAAACAAAGATCTCAGTTAGACGCGACCGGAATCGCCATTTTCCTTGTTGAGAAAGGCCATTGTGCGCATGCGCGAGAGTGTCAAATATTACATATTTCTTTAAAATGAAAATCCACAGCCTGCTTCCAGTCTCCGACCGGGTCAGGAATGGAATGAATGAAGCCCCCATCTAGCGGCGAGGATACGGACTGTGCCGGCTGCCGAGGCCTGACGCACTCCTCTGGGGCAATGATTAAATGAATGACTGATGAAATGAAATGGTAGTGGAGAGTGTTGCTGGAATGAAATTTTGACAGGGAAAACCGGAGTACCCGGAGAAAAACCTGTCTGCCTCCGTTCTGTCCAGCACAGACCTCACATGGAGTGACCGGGATTTGAACCACGGACCCAGCGGTGAGAGGCCGGCGTGCTGCCGCCTAAGCCACGGAGGCTGTACATATTTCTTTAATCATTTAAAAATATACCGTAACATATATTTTCCTTTTAAAGAAACTCTGCAAATCTGCATGCCAAGAGCTTTCTACAATGCAATACCAATCGTAGGAAGGAAGAAAATAAAAAAACATATCCGAGGTGGGAATCGAACCCTCTCGATCATGCATAATACAAATTTCAGGCCAGTAACCTTATCCCCTTAGCCATCCAGACAACTATGTTTCACTCCAGTATTAAGCTATCTAACCAGTATACACACTCAACCTGCAGTTTATGTCTTTCAATTCGTGGTTTATTTAATATAATTCTATTTCAATGCACATTGTAATAACATAACTAACATTATTGGAGATCCTTTTTAATTCTCATGAACAAAGATCTCAGTTAGACGCGACCGGAATCGCCATTTTCCTTGTTGAGAAAGGCCATTGTGCGCATGCGCGGAAGTGACAAATATTACATATTTCTTTAATCATTTAAAAATATACCGTAACATATATTTTCCTTTTAAAGAAGCTCTGCAAATCTGCATGCCAAGAGCTTTCGTTAGAATGTCTTACGAAGCCAATCGGTTAAGTCGTTTTCACAATCTCGTGTGTACAAAAAACAGCTTAGTGTTTTAAATATATAGATGGCAACAGAGAATTCGTTACTTTACAGGAATGATAAAAGTGAAATATGTTTCTACACTCTAATACCAATCGTAGGAAGGAAGAAAACAAAAAAAAAACATATCCGAGGTGGGAATCGAACCCTCTCGACCATGCAAAGGATGGCAACAGAGAATTCGTTACTTTACGGGAATGAAAAAGTGAAATATATCTCTACAATGTAATACCAATCGTAGGAAGGAAGAAAATGAAAATAAATAAACGTATCCGAGGTGGGAATCGAACCCTCTCGACCATGCAAAGGATGGCAACAGAGAATTCGTTACTTTACGGGAATGATAAAAGTGAAATATGTTTCTACAATGTAATACCAATCGTAGGAAGGAAGAAAACGAAAATAAAAAAAACATAACCGAGGTGGGAATCGAACCCTCTCGATGGGAACAGAGAATTCGTTACTTGACGGGAATGATAAAAGTGAAATATGTTTCTACAATGCAATACCAATCGTAGGAAGGAAGAAAACGAAAATAAAAAAACATATCCGAAGTGGGATCGAACCCTCTCGATCATGCATAATACAAATTTCTGGCCAGTAACCTTATCCCCTTGGCCAACCAGACAACTATGTGACACTGCAGTATTAAGTTATCTAACCAGTATACACACTCAACCTGCACTTTATGTCCTTCAATTCGTGGTTTATTTAATATAATTCTATTTCAATGCATATTGTAAAAACATAACTAACATTATTGGAGACCCTTTTTAATTCTCATAAACAAAGATCTCAGTTAGACGCGACCGGAATCGCCATTTTCCTTGTTGAGAAAGGCCATTGTGCGCATGCGCGAGAGTGTCAATATTTTCCTTTTAAAGAAACTCTGCAAATCTGCATGCCAAGAGCTTTCTACAATGCAATACCAATCGTAGGAAGGAAGAAAATGAAAATAAAAAAACATATCCAAGGTGGGAATCGAACCCTCTCGATCATGCATAATACAAATTTCAGGCCAGTAACCTTATCCCCTTAGCCATCCAGACAACTATGTTTCACTCCAGTATTAAGCTATCTAACCAGTATACACACTCAACCTGCAGTTTATGTCTTTCAATTCGTGGTTTATTTAATATAATTCTATTTCAATGCACATTGTAATAACATAACTAACATTATTGGAGATCCTTTTTAATTCTCATGAACAAAGATCTCAGTTAGACGCGACCGGAATCGCCATTTTCCTTGTTGAGAAAGGCCATTGTGCGCATGCGCGGGAGTGACAAATATTACATATTTCCTTAATCATTTAAAAATATACCGTAACATATATTTTCCTTTTAAAGAAACTCTGCAAATCTGCATGCCAAGAGCTTTCGTTAGAATGTCTTACGAAGCCAATCGGTTAAGTCGTTTTCACAATCTCGTGTGTACAAAAAACAGGCAACAGAGAATTCGTTACTTTACAGGAATGATAAAAGTGAAATATGTTTCTACACTCTAATACCAATCGTAGGAAGGAAGAAAACAAAAAAAAACATATCCGAGGTGGGAATCGAAACCTCTCGACCATGCAAAGGATGGCAACAGAGAATTCGTTACTTTACGGGAATGAAAAAGTGAAATATATCTCTACAATGTAATACCAATCGTAGGAAGGAAGAAAATGAAAATAAATAAACGTATCCGAGGTGGGAATCGAACCCTCTCGACCATGCAAAGGATGGCAACAGAGAATTCGTTACTTTACGGGAATGATAAAAGTGAAATATGTTTCTACAATGTAATACCAATCGTAGGAAGGAAGAAAACGAAAATAAAAAAAAAACATAACCGAGGTGGGAATCGAACCCTCTCGATGGGAACAGAGAATTCGTTACTTGACGGGAATGATAAAAGTGAAATATGTTTCTACAATGCAATACCAATCGTAGGAAGGAAGAAAACGAAAATAAAAAAACATATCCGAAGTGGGATCGAACCCTCTCGATCATGCATAATACAAATTTCTGGCCAGTAACCTTATCCCCTTGGCCAACCAGACAACTATGTGACACTGCAGTATTAAGTTATCTAACCAGTATACACACTCAACCTGCACTTTATGTCCTTCAATTCGTGGTTTATTTAATATAATTCTATTTCAATGCATATTGTAAAAACATAACTAACATTATTGGAGACCCTTTTTAATTCTCATAAACAAAGATCTCAGTTAGAAGCGACCGGAATCGCCATTTTCCTTGTTGAGAAAGGCCATTGTGCGCATGCGCGAGAGTGTCAAATATTACATATTTCTTTAATCATTTAAAAATATACCGTAACATATATTTTCCTTTTAAAGAAACTCTGCAAATCTGCATGCCAAGAGCTTTCTACAATGCAATACCAATCGTAGGAAGGAAGAAAATGAAAATAAAAAAACATATCCGAGGTGGGAATCGAACCCTCTCGATCATGCATAATACAAATTTCAGGCCAGTAACCTTATCCCCTTAGCCATCCAGACAACTATGTTTCACTCCAGTATTAAGCTATCTAACCAGTATACACACTCAACCTGCAGTTTATGTCTTTCAATTCGTGGTTTATTTAATATAATTCTATTTCAATGCACATTGTAATAACATAACTAACATTATTGGAGATCCTTTTTAATTCTCATGAACAAAGATCTCAGTTAGACGCGACCGGAATCGCCATTTTCCTTGTTGAGAAAGGCCATTGTGCGCATGCGCGGGAGTGACAAATATTACATATTTCTTTAATCATTTAAAAATATACCGTAACATATATTTTCCTTTTAAAGAAACTCTGCAAATCTGCATGCCAAGAGCTTTCGTTAGAATGTCTTACGAAGCCAATCGGTTAAGTCGTTTTCACAATCTCGTGTGTACAAAAAACAGCTTAGTGTTTTAAATATATAGATGGCAACAGAGAATTCGTTACTTTACAGGAATGATAAAAGTGAAATATGTTTCTACACTGTAATACCAATCGTAGGAAGGAAGAAAACAAAAAAAAAACATATCCGAGGTGGGAATCGAACCCTCTCGACCATGCAAAGGATGGCAACAGAGAATTCGTTACTTTACGGGAATGAAAAAGTGAAATATATCTCTACAATGTAATACCAATCGTAGGAAGGAAGAAAATGAAAATTAAAAAAACGTATCCGAGGTGGGAATCGAACCCTCTCGACCATGCAAAGGATGGCAACAGAGAATTCGTTACTTTACGGGAATGATAAAAGTGAAATATGTTTCTACAATGTAATACCAATCGTAGGAAGTAAGAAAACGAAAATAAAAAAAACATAACCGAGGTGGGAATCGAACCCTCTCGATGGGAACAGAGAATTCGTTACTTGACGGGAATGATAAAAGTGAAATATGTTTCTACAATGCAATACCAATCGTAGGAAGGAAGAAAACGAAAATAAAAAAACATATCCGAAGTGGGATCGAACCCTCTCGATCATGCATAATACAAATTTCTGGCCAGTAACCTTATCCCCTTGGCCAACCAGACAACTATGTGACAGTGCAGTATTAAGCTATCTAACCAGTATACACACTCAACCTGCACTTTATGTCCTTCAATTCGTGGTTTATTTAATATAATTCTATTTCAATGCATATTGTAAAAACATAACTAACATTATTGCAGACCCTTTTTGATTCTCATAAACAAAGATCTCAGTTAGACGCGACCGGAATCGCCATTTTCCTTGTTGAGAAAGGCCATTGTGCGCATGCGCGAGAGTGTCAAATATTACATATTTCTTTAATCATTTAAAAATATACCGTAACATATATTTTTCTTTTAAAGAAACTCTGCAAATCTGCATGCCAAGAGCTTTCTACAATGCAATACCAATCGTAGGAAGGAAGAAAATGAAAATAAAAAAACATATCCGAGGTGGGAATCGAACCCTCTCGATCATGCATAATACAAATTTCAGGCCAGTAACCTTATCCCCTTGGCCAACCAGACAACTATGTGACACTGCAGTATTAAGCTATCTAACCAGTATACACACTCAACCTGCAGTTTATGTCTTTCAATTCGTGGTTTATTTAATATAATTCTATTTCAATGCACATTGTAAAAACATAACTAACATTATTGGAGATCCTTTTTAATTCTCATGAACAAAGATCTCAGTTAGACGCGACCGGAATCGCCATTTTCCTTGTTGAGAAAGGCCATTGTGCGCATGCGCGGGAGTGACAAATATTACATATTTCTTTAATCATTTAAAAATATACTGTAACATATATTTTCCTTTTAAAGAAACTCTGCAAATCTGCATGCCAAGAGCTTTCGTTAGAATGTCTTACGAAGCCAATCGGTTAAGTGGTTTTCACAATCTCGTGTGTACAAAAAACAGCTTAGTGTTTTAAATATATAGATGGCAACAGAGAATTCGTTACTTTACAGGAATGATAAAAGTGAAATATGTTTCTACACTCTAATACCAATCGTAGGAAGGAAGAAAACAAAAAAAAACATATCCGAGGTGGGAATCGAACCCTCTCGACCATGCAAAGGATGGCAACAGAGAATTCGTTACTTTACGGGAATGAAAAAGTGAAATATATCTCTACAATGTAATACCAATCGTAGGAAGGAAGAAAATGAAAATAAATAAACGTATCCGAGGTGGGAATCGAACCCTCTCGACCATGCAAAGGATGGCAACAGAGAATTCGTTACTTTACGGGAATGATAAAAGTGAAATATGTTTCTACAATGTAATACCAATCGTAGGAAGGAAGAAAACGAAAATAAAAAAAACATAACCGAGGTGGGAATCGAACCCTCTCGATGGGAACAGAGAATTCGTTACTTGACGGGAATGATAAAAGTGAAATATGTTTCTACAATGCAATACCAATCGTAGGAAGGAAGAAAACGAAAATAAAAAAACATATCCGAAGTGGGATCGAACCCTCTCGATCATGCATAATACAAATTTCTGGCCAGTAACCTTATCCCCTTGGCCAACCAGACAACTATGTGACACTGCAGTATTAAGTTATCTAACCAGTATACACACTCAACCTGCACTTTATGTCCTTCAATTCGTGGTTTATTTAATATAATTCTATTTCAATGCATATTGTAAAAACATAACTAACATTATTGGAGACCCTTTTTAATTCTCATAAACAAAGATCTCAGTTAGACGCGACCGGAATCGCCATTTTCCTTGTTGAGAAAGGCCATTGTGCGCATGCGCGAGAGTGTCAATATTTTCCTTTTAAAGAAACTCTGCAAATCTGCATGCCAAGAGCTTTCTACAATGCAATACCAATCGTAGGAAGGAAGAAAATGAAAATAAAAAAACATATCCGAGGTGGGAATCGAACCCTCTCGATCATGCATAATACAAATTTCAGGCCAGTAACCTTATCCCCTTAGCCATCCAGACAACTATGTTTCACTCCAGTATTAAGCTATCTAACCAGTATACACACTCAACCTGCAGTTTATGTCTTTCAATTCGTGGTTTATTTAATATAATTCTATTTCAATGCACATTGTAATAACATAACTAACATTATTGGAGATCCTTTTTAATTCTCATGAACAAAGATCTCAGTTAGACGCGACCGGAATCGCCATTTTCCTTGTTGAGAAAGGCCATTGTGCGCATGCGCGGGAGTGACAAATATTACATATTTCCTTAATCATTTAAAAATATACCGTAACATATATTTTCCTTTTAAAGAAACTCTGCAAATCTGCATGCCAAGAGCTTTCGTTAGAATGTCTTACGAAGCCAATCGGTTAAGTCGTTTTCACAATCTCGTGTGTACAAAAATCAGGCAACAGAGAATTCGTTACTTTACAGGAATGATAAAAGTGAAATATGTTTCTACACTCTAATACCAATCGTAGGAAGGAAGAAAACAAAAAAAAAACATATCCGAGGTGGGAATCGAACCCTCTCGACCATGCAAAGGATGGCAACAGAGAATTCGTTACTTTACGGGAATGAAAAAGTGAAATATATCTCTACAATGTAATACCAATCGTAGGAAGGAAGAAAATGAAAATAAATAAACGTATCCGAGGTGGGAATCGAACCCTCTCGACCATGCAAAGGATGGCAACAGAGAATTCGTTACTTTACGGGAATGATAAAAGTGAAATATGTTTCTACAATGTAATACCAATCGTAGGAAGGAAGAAAACGAAAATAAAAAAAAAACATAACCGAGGTGGGAATCGAACCCTCTCGATGGGAACAGAGAATTCGTTACTTGACGGGAATGATAAAAGTGAAATATGTTTCTACAATGCAATACCAATCGTAGGAAGGAAGAAAACGAAAATAAAAAAACATATCCGAAGTGGGATCGAACCCTCTCGATCATGCATAATACAAATTTCTGGCCAGTAACCTTATCCCATTGGCCAACCAGACAACTATGTGACACTGCAGTATTAAGTTATCTAACCAGTATACACACTCAACCTGCACTTTATGTCCTTCAATTCGTGGTTTATTTAATATAATTCTATTTCAATGCATATTGTAAAAACATAACTAACATTATTGGAGACCCTTTTTAATTCTCATAAACAAAGATCTCAGTTAGAAGCGACCGGAATCGCCATTTTCCTTGTTGAGAAAGGCCATTGTGCGCATGCGCGAGAGTGTCAAATATTACATATTTCTTTAATCATTTAAAAATATACCGTAACATATATTTTCCTTTTAAAGAAACTCTGCAAATCTGCATGCCAAGAGCTTTCTACAATGCAATACCAATCGTAGGAAGGAAGAAAATGAAAATTAAAAAACATATCCGAGGTGGGAATCGAACCCTCTCGATCATGCATAATACAAATTTCAGGCCAGTAACCTTATCCCCTTAGCCATCCAGACAACTATGTTTCACTCCAGTATTAAGCTATCTAACCAGTATACACACTCAACCTGCAGTTTATGTCTTTCAATTCGTGGTTTATTTAATATAATTCTATTTCAATGCACATTGTAATAACATAACTAACATTATTGGAGATCCTTTTTAATTCTCATGAACAAAGATCTCAGTTAGACGCGACCGGAATCGCCATTTTCCTTGTTGAGAAAGGCCATTGTGCGCATGCGCGGGAGTGACAAATATTACATATTTCTTTAATCATTTAAAAATATACCGTAACATATATTTTCCTTTTAAAGAAACTCTGCAAATCTGCATGCCAAGAGCTTTCGTTAGAATGTCTTACGAAGCCAATCGGTTAAGTCGTTATCACAATCTCGTGTGTACAAAAAACAGCTTAGTGTTTTAAATATATAGATGGCAACAGAGAATTCGTTACTTTACAGGAATGATAAAAGTGAAATATGTTTCTACACTCTAATACCAATCGTAGGAAGGAAGAAAACAAAAAAAAACATATCCGAGGTGGGAATCGAACCCTCTCGACCATGCAAAGGATGGCAACAGAGAATTCGTTACTTTACGGGAATGAAAAAGTGAAATATATCTCTACAATGTAATACCAATCGTAGGAAGGAAGAAAATGAAAATAAATAAACGTATCCGAGGTGGGAATCGAACCCTCTCGACCATGCAAAGGATGGCAACAGAGAATTCGTTACTTTACGGGAATGATAAAAGTGAAATATGTTTCTACAATGTAATACCAATCGTAGGAAGGAAGAAAACGAAAATAAAAAAAAACATAACCGAGGTGGGAATCGAACCCTCTCGATGGGAACAGAGAATTCGTTACTTGACGGGAATGATAAAAGTGAAATATGTTTCTACAATGCAATACCAATCGTAGGAAGGAAGAAAACGAAAATAAAAAAACATATCCGAAGTGGGATCGAACCCTCTCGATCATGCATAATACAAATTTCTGGCCAGTAACCTTATCCCCTTGGCCAACCAGACAACTATGTGACACTTCAGTATTAAGTTATCTAACCAGTATACACACTCAACCTGCACTTTATGTCCTTCAATTCGTGGTTTATTTAATATAATTCTATTTCAATGCATATTGTAAAAACATAACTAACATTATTGGAGACCCTTTTTAATTCTCATAAACAAAGATCTCAGTTAGACGCGACCGGAATCGCCATTTTCCTTGTTGAGAAAGGCCATTGTGCGCATGCGCGAGAGTGTCAAATATTACATATTTCTTTAAAATGAAAATCCACAGCCTGCTTCCAGTCTCCGACCGGGTCAGGAATGGAATGAATGAAGCCCCCATCTAGCGGCGAGGATACGGACTGTGCCGGCTGCCGAGGCCTGACGCACTCCTCTGGGGCAATGATTAAATGAATGACTGATGAAATGAAATGGTAGTGGAGAGTGTTGCTGGAATGAAATTTTGACAGGGAAAACCGGAGTACCCGGAGAAAAACCTGTCTGCCTCCGTTCTGTCCAGCACAGACCTCACATGGAGTGACCGGGATTTGAACCACGGACCCAGCGGTGAGAGGCCGGCGTGCTGCCGCCTAAGCCACGGAGGCTGTACATATTTCTTTAATCATTTAAAAATATACCGTAACATATATTTTCCTTTTAAAGAAACTCTGCAAATCTGCATGCCAAGAGCTTTCTACAATGCAATACCAATCGTAGGAAGGAAGAAAATAAAAAAACATATCCGAGGTGGGAATCGAACCCTCTCGATCATGCATAATACAAATTTCAGGCCAGTAACCTTATCCCCTTAGCCATCCAGACAACTATGTTTCACTCCAGTATTAAGCTATCTAACCAGTATACACACTCAACCTGCAGTTTATGTCTTTCAATTCGTGGTTTATTTAATATAATTCTATTTCAATGCACATTGTAATAACATAACTAACATTATTGGAGATCCTTTTTAATTCTCATGAACAAAGATCTCAGTTAGACGCGACCGGAATCGCCATTTTCCTTGTTGAGAAAGGCCATTGTGCGCATGCGCGGAAGTGACAAATATTACATATTTCTTTAATCATTTAAAAATATACCGTAACATATATTTTCCTTTTAAAGAAGCTCTGCAAATCTGCATGCCAAGAGCTTTCGTTAGAATGTCTTACGAAGCCAATCGGTTAAGTCGTTTTCACAATCTCGTGTGTACAAAAAACAGCTTAGTGTTTTAAATATATAGATGGCAACAGAGAATTCGTTACTTTACAGGAATGATAAAAGTGAAATATGTTTCTACACTCTAATACCAATCGTAGGAAGGAAGAAAACAAAAAAAAAACATATCCGAGGTGGGAATCGAACCCTCTCGACCATGCAAAGGATGGCAACAGAGAATTCGTTACTTTACGGGAATGAAAAAGTGAAATATATCTCTACAATGTAATACCAATCGTAGGAAGGAAGAAAATGAAAATAAATAAACGTATCCGAGGTGGGAATCGAACCCTCTCGACCATGCAAAGGATGGCAACAGAGAATTCGTTACTTTACGGGAATGATAAAAGTGAAATATGTTTCTACAATGTAATACCAATCGTAGGAAGGAAGAAAACGAAAATAAAAAAAACATAACCGAGGTGGGAATCGAACCCTCTCGATGGGAACAGAGAATTCGTTACTTGACGGGAATGATAAAAGTGAAATATGTTTCTACAATGCAATACCAATCGTAGGAAGGAAGAAAACGAAAATAAAAAAACATATCCGAAGTGGGATCGAACCCTCTCGATCATGCATAATACAAATTTCTGGCCAGTAACCTTATCCCCTTGGCCAACCAGACAACTATGTGACACTGCAGTATTAAGTTATCTAACCAGTATACACACTCAACCTGCACTTTATGTCCTTCAATTCGTGGTTTATTTAATATAATTCTATTTCAATGCATATTGTAAAAACATAACTAACATTATTGGAGACCCTTTTTAATTCTCATAAACAAAGATCTCAGTTAGACGCGACCGGAATCGCCATTTTCCTTGTTGAGAAAGGCCATTGTGCGCATGCGCGAGAGTGTCAATATTTTCCTTTTAAAGAAACTCTGCAAATCTGCATGCCAAGAGCTTTCTACAATGCAATACCAATCGTAGGAAGGAAGAAAATGAAAATAAAAAAACATATCCGAGGTGGGAATCGAACCCTCTCGATCATGCATAATACAAATTTCAGGCCAGTAACCTTATCCCCTTAGCCATCCAGACAACTATGTTTCACTCCAGTATTAAGCTATCTAACCAGTATACTGTCCTGGCCCCAGCCCTTTAGGAAAGGACTGTGCCTATAAATACATAAAATATAATAAGAGATAACTACGTAAAAGGCGACATGGCAACGCGACTACGGAGTAGACCGTAGGTCATAGACCTAGCTCCAATAGCAAGCACTTGGACAGGACACAGAGGACATTACACTCCCAACATACCGCTGACTGGACTGACATCGCACCTTTTACTTATAAATAGAGGTACGAACACGCGCCGCGCTCTCTAAGCTTTTGACGCTCTAAGCTCTTAGGAACGTGGATTCTTCTGAACCTGCAGTGACAGTCCTACACTCTATAGGAGTTGTGCTACGTCGGACCGATATGGGGGATGGCCCCATATCGAGTCCCAACGCCACCATCATCATGGAAGACCGGTATTAACGGTGGGGTGAGTGACATCGTGCCTGCTTAATTCCTTTTTCCCCCTAGTTTATTATTTCCATCCTCCCCTATTGCAATTGCCACTATTTCTTAATAAACCCCCTTTCTGAACAGTCTATTGACTACCTTTTTATTTCGTTTAGGTTAAGAAGCCCTTCCCTTTAGATTAGTACCTAGTTTTAAGATCTACATTGAACGCTGACATGCAGGAGGCGCTGCACCGCCAGCGTGCGGCCTAGAGGTGAGCTAGGTGAGTATTCATTCCTCCCGCCAATTCCCCTGTATGTAAATTGCTCTCTAAACGTGTCCGCAGTTCTTCCTAAAACAATCCCAACCTCTTACAAATTCGCCAAGCTACAACCCCAATTTAGATTAATTTCATCCCCTAGATTTAGTATTTGTATTGGCATCCCTCTCAGATACAATACAAATGGTGGGAGGCGCGGGTTAGTCAGACCAACAACACCCTTAACATAACAGATACAATACAAAATGGAGGAGGCCCGGGGTATCGTGACGTTGTCGTCAGACAACGCCTACAGGAGTTCAGACAACGAATTTCTACGATACAGGTCCCTAAAAACCCTCTTGTGCAGCCAAGCAAAATTTACCCAAAATTAAGGAAAATTTTTTGAAGTACGGGTCAAATATTATTTTTGGTACCCACCCACACCCGCCCCAGTAACTAATACATATGTAAACGCCCCCTATACTCATTACATTAGCCAAGCGAGTGAGACAATTTAAATCCCCCCCGAACAGATTTTTTTTAGTAGATTAAGTTAGAGAATATTTTTAGTACACAATAATTATAATACCCCCACCCCCACCCTTATAGATTTCGCGATAAACACCTCTTACGCCAAGCAATTTGAATATTAACAACCCCTATCTAATAAGTCACTAGGAATATTAATGGAAGCCTAGTAGGAAGACGTATTGATAACTACCCTACTATATGCAGAGAAAATTGCTCCTTATTTCAGATTAAACCCCCCACAATGAAGCTCTATTAGGAATAAGATTGTAATATCCCATAGGATAAATGGAATGAATAAATAACTTTGTATTTTTTACAGCAGTGCAACTATACATTGTATATGATTGTAGGCTAAAATATTTTCTTCTGAATCCATTTTAGTATAACTTAGCGGAAGGTAGTATTGGCTAGATGCTTACATAGAGTAGGAGACCTTGCAATCACATTTCTGCAAGGTGCCGCAATAATTAGTTTGTAAACGCATTCAGTCAAGACGTACTACAGTTTCTCTTTTGTTCTGAAAGCCGACCACAGAGGAAATGCTTATTTGTCCATTGTAACACAATCCAATATGCCATATGACTAACACGTGCTCAGCACACCGTCCGCCCGCAGGACATTAAACCTGACACTATCTCGCTAGCTCAGCGTGCAGACGCACTCGAGCGGAAGCCAGACACCTTGAGTTCAATTCCTGGCACTATTCACTCACACGCCAGATAACTTTGCATAAGTTTGCCTGCATTATTTTTGTTTTCAATGCGAAGCGTGCGATAGTAGAAAAACGCACTAATGATTTTAAAGATGTAAGCGTAAAGTACACTCTTAAGGTAGAATTCTTTTTCCAGCAGTACATTTCAAACAGGACATTCAGTTAGCAAAGAAAACACCGTTCCCTCACGAAGTAACATAGGTGAGAAAGGAATCCAGTAGGAATATATGAAAAACGCCGACAAATGCACGGCGATATCAGTATAGCATAAATGCGTAAGCACGGACTTGGGCACAGCAGGGCAACATCGCAACGTACGACAATTGTTATCAAGAGTATCATCGTTAGTATATTAGTAATAAGTATTAAGTAGTTTTAAGTGAAGTATTAAGTGAAGTTGATAGATATCTTGAGCTGGCACAATGGTTAGCACAGCCTCAAGAACACGACGTTATTGATATCTTGCAGCAGGTCCATGGGTGCACCTCGCTTTGAGATAAGGGAAGTATTAAGTGAAGTTGAAGAAATATATTATAGATATCTTGAGCTGGCACAATGGTTAGCACAGCCTCAAGAACACGACGTTATTGATATCTTGCAGCAGGTCCATGGGTGCACCTCGCTTTGAGATAAGGGAAGTATTAAGTGAAGTTGATAGATATCTTGAGCTGGCACAATAGTTCGCACAGCCTCAAGAACACGACGTTATTGATATCTTGCAGCAGGTCCGAGGGAGGACATCGCTTTGAGATAAGGGTAGTATGGAGGAGATTAAGGAGATATTAACACACCTACGTTGATAACAAATGCCATTAATAAATAAGATTAGTGACCACACCGTGGCCCCAAAGTCCACAATTTACGCAAGCCAAATGCGTAAAAGTCGAAACGTCACACCCAGAGGGAATTAATTAGCTACAGGTATATTGGTCAATATAATAATGACAACCGGCGACCGAAGACTATCATTTCAGATTCAGGGACCTAGCCAACCCGCTGAACACGTTAGAAGTAGTCCAGATATTAGAACGCTACTGAACTTTGAAAGGACATAGCCAACCCTTTCGCCTAGATGACGTTCGTTTTAATACTTTCAGGGAATTAAACCCTCCACGTTATACATCTTGTGGCGGTCAATTCAAACTTAATACATAATAAATTTAACGGCCGCTGGGACGCGTTCTGTATCGAAGTACGGACAGCCTGCCAACAGCCGATATCTTTATAGTATTCTGATAAAATATTAGGAGATATTTATATTAAAATAAACTTAATACACAATGAACTTAACGGCCACTGGGATGCGTTCTGTATCGAAGTACGAACAGTCTGCCAACAGCCGATAACTTTATAGTATTCTGGTAAGATGTTAGGAGATATTTATATTAAAATAAACCCAATACAGCATGGATTTAACGTCCGATGGAATGCGTCCTGTATCGAAGTACGGACAGTCTACCAACAGACGATATCTCTTTGGTATTATGTTTAACATGAGGAATATAGTGACACGTTTTATGATATTGTAGCATAGTAGGTACTGAAACCTACACCGCTGGACACATTTGCTGATTTTCTGTATAAAGAGTGACACCACTTGGTTAAAATACATAATCACATGCATCCGTATTTTCTACGACAAAAAGGCAACAGGATATGTAAAAGAAATAAAACTGTGCAACTCAGGCATAATATTAGTCATTCCATATAGAGCAACCGCATTATATTCTTACGGAGCAAAGGTAGGCATTTAATTGAAGATACAGCCCCCATTAACTTTATTAAAGAGCAAAAGTAGCTATTTCAGTGAAGTTACAGCCCCATTATTTTTCTTACGGAGCAAAGATATGCATTTCAGTGAAGACACAGCCCTATTATTTTATTAAGGAGCAAGGTAGCCACCTCATTGAAGGCACACTTTAGAAAATTTTCATGGCTGCGGATACAATATAGAGAGAGCTTAAATATTTAAGAAATACCTTTAATATATATCGCCCCCCCCCCCCCCCCCTTCAAGAGATTTTTTCACCCCTGTCCAGGCACGTTATTCCACTTTACCCCATGTATATAGCATAGCTAAGAAAAGATAGTATTATTAGGTTTAGCATTAAGAATTAAGTTAGATAGTAAATCACCCCCCCCCCCCTATATAACGTGGCAAGTTTTACAAAAGGGTCTTACATACCATGTCGTTAACAGTGTTATAATATTATCGTGTTAATTTATATTTCCTGAAGTTCTATACAGTGCACAGAATTTCCAAGTTAGCCCGGAGAGGCAACAAATAAACAATACTCTATTTAAACTTAACGATCGAGTGTACACGTAGTGCGAGTATCCTTACATAATGTCTGCATATCTATAGATTAGGAAGCGAATACGTCGCTTAATTCACGCTGAGAAAGTGTAAATGTAAAACTTAAGGATTAATTCTCAGCTATAGCAAAGATATACGTCGATATATAAGAAAGTTTTTTACAAATATAAAGGATTCAAGTTCTACGCAATATAAGAGGATATACGCAGCTAAATGCTTAAGGAAGCATGTTGCAGTTTTACAACGACGCATATAAGACGTGGTATAGTGTATGACCACAATGGCCAATATGTCAATGAATACATATTGCACGTTAGTTTATAAGGATATTAGTATATATGTCATAATGCAGACATTAAGTAACGAGATTACCGCGTACGACGTAACGAACTTCAGTGAAAACAAATAACGGTACCAGGGTAAACCAATCCCTCTGTACAAAACGATAAGAGAGATTTCTGATTTCAGACTAATTATACGGTGCACAATCCTGTAATCCCCCAGTAGGACATACATGCAGGATGCCCCCAGGATGAACGTGACGCAAGACCAAAGTTACAACACGCATGGCAGCAAACAGCAGTCAAAACCTACAAACCATACTAGAATGTCAGCCGATTTAGGCAGGAGCCTTCAGCTATTTATTAACAATACTTCAATGCTAATTTTTTCTCTTAATAACTTAACTACATGTTTTTTTACGCACTTCATCAAGTAACTTTGACGGAATTTCACGTTTTCTAGGATATTTCTACAATTTTATTTCATCATCCCCACGTTGTAAGGAGGTTATTAATAGTAGCGCACCCTCATAGCTACACTTGGCCTAGAGTACAATACACTACATTTTTTCTTTCCCTTTTTTACACACGCTACGAAGGGCGCGTGCTAGTTCATAAGGGATCGCCATTATTTAAGCTCCTTACAGCATCATTTCCCATCGTAGGAAAATTACAGTTATGTATGCATCCACGCGGCAGGGCTCGACTGACGGCATCGTACGCAAGTCACGCACTAGTCCGAGTACGGTGCTAATAATGTAAATTTCCTATGTGATTTCATTAAAGATATATCTTTCAGTTTCATTTATTTCAATTTATATTTCCGCTGAAATTCCATTTATTAGCTTTCTTCAATTTTAACAAAACAATGTCAACACTTTTATGAAAATTTTAACTCTGCCAAATGGGCAATACAGATTATGTAAAACATACAATATGGGATATAGACAGATACAGAGAACTATCTGCCATGAAATGACTGTAAAACAAACCACCCCAACACTCTTGCCACGCCTTCCAACCCTTGGCACGGTACAATTTCGCTCATCCCCCCACCCACGAAGAAGACCAGAAGCGACGAAGGACGATACGACGAATCGAAAACAAATTCATATCGACGAAAGAAAAAAAAAAAGAAGAAGAAGAAGAAAAGAAGAAGAAGAAGAAGAAGAGGAAAGAAGACAATAAAAGTTTCCGTCCCCACGTCTAGTCCAATAATCGAGGACGATTATTAAAACAGGAAGAAGACTTGTCCTGGCCCCAGCCCTTTAGGAAAGGACTGTGCCTATAAATACATAAAATATAATAAGAGATAACTACGTAAAAGGCGACATGGCAACGCGACTACGGAGTAGACCGTAGGTCATAGACCTAGCTCCAATAGCAAGCACTTGGACAGGACACAGAGGACATTACACTCCCAACATACCGCTGACTGGACTGACATCGCACCTTTTACTTATAAATAGAGGTACGAACACGCGCCGCGCTCTCTAAGCTTTTGACGCTCTAAGCTCTTAGGAACGTGGATTCTTCTGAACCTGCAGTGACAGTCCTACACTCTATAGGAGTTGTGCTACGTCGGACCGATATGGGGGATGGCCCCATATCGAGTCCCAACGCCACCATCATCATGGAAGACCGGTATTAACGGTGGGGTGAGTGACATCGTGCCTGCTTAATTCCTTTTTCCCCCTAGTTTATTATTTCCATCCTCCCCTATTGCAATTGCCACTATTTCTTAATAAACCCCCTTTCTGAACAGTCTATTGACTACCTTTTTATTTCGTTTAGGTTAAGAAGCCCTTCCCTTTAGATTAGTACCTAGTTTTAAGATCTACATTGAACGCTGACATGCAGGAGGCGCTGCACCGCCAGCGTGCGGCCTAGAGGTGAGCTAGGTGAGTATTCATTCCTCCCGCCAATTCCCCTGTATGTAAATTGCTCTCTAAACGTGTCCGCAGTTCTTCCTAAAACAATCCCAACCTCTTACAAATTCGCCAAGCTACAACCCCAATTTAGATTAATTTCATCCCCTAGATTTAGTATTTGTATTGGCATCCCTCTCAGATACAATACAAATGGTGGGAGGCGCGGGTTAGTCAGACCAACAACACCCTTAACATAACAGATACAATACAATACACACTCAACCTGCAGTTTATGTCTTTCAATTCGTGGTTTATTTAATATAATTCTATTTCAATGCACATTGTAATAACATAACTAACATTATTGGAGATCCTTTTTAATTCTCATGAACAAAGATCTCAGTTAGACGCGACCGGAATCGCCATTTTCCTTGTTGAGAAAGGCCATTGTGCGCATGCGCGGGAGTGACAAATATTACATATTTCCTTAATCATTTAAAAATATACCGTAACATATATTTTCCTTTTAAAGAAACTCTGCAAATCTGCATGCCAAGAGCTTTCGGTAGAATGTCTTACGAAGCCAATCGGTTAAGTCGTTTTCACAATCTCGTGTGTACAAAAAACAGGCAACAGAGAATTCGTTACTTTACAGGAATGATAAAAGTGAAATATGTTTCTACACTCTAATACCAATCGTAGGAAGGAAGAAAACAAAAAAAAAAACATATCCGAGGTGGGAATCGAACCCTCTCGACCATGCAAAGGATGGCAACAGAGAATTCGTTACTTTACGGGAATGAAAAAGTGAAATATATCTCTACAATGTAATACCAATCGTAGGAAGGAAGAAAATGAAAATAAATAAACGTATCCGAGGTGGGAATCGAACCCTCTCGACCATGCAAAGAATGGCAACAGAGAATTCGTTACTTTACGGGAATGATAAAAGTGAAATATGTTTCTACAATGTAATACCAATCGTAGGAAGGAAGAAAACGAAAATAAAAAAAAAACATAACCGAGGTGGGAATCGAACCCTCTCGATGGGAACAGAGAATTCGTTACTTGACGGGAATGATAAAAGTGAAATATGTTTCTACAATGCAATACCAATCGTAGGAAGGAAGAAAACGAAAATAAAAAAACATATCCGAAGTGGGATCGAACCCTCTCGATCATGCATAATACAAATTTCTGGCCAGTAACCTTATCCCCTTGGCCAACCAGACAACTATGTGACACTGCAGTATTAAGTTATCTAACCAGTATACACACTCAACCTGCACTTTATGTCCTTCAATTCGTGGTTTATTTAATATAATTCTATTTCAATGCATATTGTAAAAACATAACTAACATTATTGGAGACCCTTTTTAATTCTCATAAACAAAGATCTCAGTTAGAAGCGACCGGAATCGCCATTTTCCTTGTTGAGAAAGGCCATTGTGCGCATGCGCGAGAGTGTCAAATATTACATATTTCTTTAATCATTTAAAAATATACCGTAACATATATTTTCCTTTTAAAGAAACTCTGCAAATCTGCATGCCAAGAGCTTTCTACAATGCAATACCAATCGTAGGAAGGAAGAAAATGAAAATAAAAAAACATATCCGAGGTGGGAATCGAACCCTCTCGATCATGCATAATACAAATTTCAGGCCAGTAACCTTATCCCCTTAGCCATCCAGACAACTATGTTTCACTCCAGTATTAAGCTATCTAACCAGTATACACACTCAACCTGCAGTTTATGTCTTTCAATTCGTGGTTTATTTAATATAATTCTATTTCAATGCACATTGTAATAACATAACTAACATTATTGGAGATCCTTTTTAATTCTCATGAACAAAGATCTCAGTTAGACGCGACCGGAATCGCCATTTTCCTTGTTGAGAAAGGCCATTGTGCGCATGCGCGGGAGTGACAAATATTACATATTTCTTTAATCATTTAAAAATATACCGTAACATATATTTTCCTTTTAAAGAAACTCTGCAAATCTGCATACCAAGAGCTTTCGTTAGAATGTCTTACGAAGCCAATCGGTTAAGTCGTTTTCACAATCTCGTGTGTACAAAAAACAGCTTAGTGTTTTAAATATATAGATGAATCATCTATTCAATTGAATCGGTTGGAGCTGAAAAGCAATAAGTCAAAAATGGTCATTTTTTAGCCTATTTTCAATTTTGAAAAAATAGGCTTATGAGATCACCTTTTGTCCGTGTGTGTGTGCGTGTGTGTGTGTTTGTGGGTGTGTGTGTGTGTGTGTGTGAGGTGTGTATGTGTCCCCCCTAATAAAATCTAAACGGCTGGAGCGATTTCAATGAAATTCGGTAAGTTCATAGCGCTATTCCCGGCGACCTCGACCGTGCCCTTCAAATTTTGTTACGTCTCACCAATCCAACATGGCGGCAGTGCGAAATATTTCACTAGCATTCAATATCTCCGAAACTATTACCGATATCGCCCTGAAATTGTGTACTGTGATAAAGGGCACTACTAGAAGTTCACCTATGAGACTTCCAAAAACCTGGTGACTACAAAACCAACATGGCGGCCAAGCGAAGTTGAGACTTTTAAATAGACTTTTCTCGCGATTTAACTATCCAAACGTAATGAAACTTGGTATAGCAATTGTTTATACACATTGTAATGCATTGAAGTCTAATTAAGTTCAATTGTTTACATAACCTCAAAATGGCGGCTGTGCGAAATATTTCACTGACGTTCTATATCTCCGAAACTATTACAGATATCACCCTGCAATTTTGTACGGTGATAAAGGGTACTGATAGAAGTTTACCTATGTATATTTCATAAACCTGTTAAGTACAAAACGAACATGGCGACCATGCGAATTTGAAATATTTTAATACACTTTTCTCGTGATTTAAGTCTCTGAGCGCCGTGAAATGTGGTACAGTAAATGATTTTGCAGTTTGTAATTCACCGCCATCTAACTTAATTCAATTGTTTAACATAACCTCAAGATGGCGGTTGTGCGAAATTTTAAAATTACGTTTTTTTTTTCTTGTGTCATAATCATGCGATCGAAGTGAAAGTTTCAATAATGAACCTTGGCAATAATTGTCCTTGAATGGTACATAACTCTATGGCCTATACATATAACAATCCTAAATGGCAAGCTTCCAAAATATTTAGTCGGTTCTCAATATCTATGAATCTTTTACAGCAACCAAACTGTTTTTTTTTAATGTTCATAGAGACTATGAACATATGTTCACCTATAGGACATTCAGTAACCTGGTGAGCACAAATCCAACATGGCGGCGACGCGAAGTATAAATATTTAAATGGACGTTTCTCACGCATTAACTATCCGAGTGCCGTGAAACGTTGCACGTTAAATGCTTATACAAATGTTGATCCACTGGCATCTAATTTATTTCAATTGTTTGCATAATCACAAGTTGGCTGCTGTGCGTAATTTTAAAATCTCGTTTTTTTTTTACTTCTTGTGTTCTAATCATGCGATTGAAGTTTGAATACCACACGTACACAATAATCTTAATGTAATAGTACAAAAATAAAAATCCAACCTGGCGATCATCTGAAATATTTAGACGGTTCTCAATATCTACGAAACTGTTACAGCAATTAAACTGAAATTTTGTATGTTGATAGAGGCAATTAACATCAGCAGGATATATGAAAATAGGCTGTATAGTTCTTCACGGAACTACTTGTTTAAGAATTGGCCCAAGGGCCTTGGAACGGCATAGGAAAGAATTAAGTCAGCCTTCTCTTTAAGCCAGAAACCACTGCTACAAGTAGCGTGATCAGAGGAGAAAGGCATTAAGTCGATGAGTTGCTGCCTTTCAGTGCAGTATTCCGTACTTAATGTTGGCCGCACTGCAAGATTCCCGCGTGTTACAGTGCTATTGTAAATTACATTTACGCAGGGTGTGAGAGGTTTTTATGTTACAAACTTATTTTAAAGTAAAACAAGATGTTCAGTAAATAACATATAGCCTACTTTCTCCTAAATGCATGGATATTGTTATAATACTTTGTCCTTTTCAAGGAGTATAATTGAATGTTGGTTGTAATAGCTTGTTGAAATACAACGTGCTATAAGGAATGAATATGAGGTGTCCCTTGCTAGTACTACCTCTGTAAAAAAATCATTCAATTCGTTTTCACCGTGTTTGATATATGAAATCGATTTGCACACATACATGACCGCTATCTGCAAACTATTGGGCTGATGACCATGTAGTTAGTCAAAAGTTGCTTCCCACAAGAAAGGTATGTTGTTGCAAAATTTGGTAGAGATCAAATGATTAGGTTGGTCGTAATTTGATTTAACCATACGAGTGCAGTGAAACTTTGTACAGTAAATCCTTATACAAATGTTAATCCACTGACATCTAATTTATTTAAATTGTTTCCATAACCACAAGATGGCAGCTGTGCAAAATTTTAAAATCTCGTTTTTACTTCTTATATACTAACTAGCAGAAGTACCCATTCTTCGAACGGTCTTCGGTATTAATAACCAGATGTTATCAATTGAGCTACTGTTGCAATGTTTAGGGGCTTGGAACCTGTTTGTTGGCAAAGAAAAATGATTAGTTAAAATGTGCTCTCAAACTAAATTTACCTAACGTGTTCTTCCTGGCGTGAAAATAAAATTGAAAACTTCGTAGAAGAATCGCAATACACGTCACATACGAACTGACCCTAACCGTTGTGTCAAGTGCCCAACTACAGGAAGACCCCTTTTATAAATTATAAAGGCTTGTGGTGCATGAAAATTCTGTGTTTTTAGCCTCCAATGGCCCAAATTCCTAAAATCAGCAAAAAACAGTCTACTATTTCTATTCAGGAATTTTTGAAAATAATGTTGATGTTTGGAGATATAATAGACCTTCTGTACGACATATCGCACGTGTAAGTTGTGTGAAAAAAAAATCTAGGGTACTCCATTTGCAACCTTTCACAGAAATGTAATAAATGGAGTGGCATTACTTATTCCAGAAATAGACGGAAAGTTGGATGCCACCTCTTGAGATACTGTTGTCATGGTTAGTGGCTTGCATTCCTTCTTTAGTTTATTAAATGAAATTAGTTTTCTGGGAATATCTAAGAAACTGTTGGGTTTAGAGCCTTAAAATATAGTTTTCGAGGACCCTTTACGGCTCTTGAGGGGCCCCGAGTTTTGTTTCTGACCCCAAGGGTTTGAAAATGAGCTTTGTCTCTTCGTCGTACGCCATAATAATGATAATAATTAAAAGAATAATACTACTACTAATAATAATAATAATATAACAAAATAGGGATAGGGATATAATAGACCTTCCGGACCATACCCGCACGTGTAAATCGCGTAAAAAAATTCTAGATTACCCCTTGATCCCTTCAGCGCATTACATGTATTGATGAATATTTCAGCTTAATTTGGATCCGTTATAACCAACGAGCTAGAGAAAGGTATATAGAGAGGCAACGAGCCACGTAGCAGCGCTCTGGGCGGAGGCAACCTGAGTTAAGGCGGCCATGATTCAGAACGTCGTCTGACAAGAGCTTGTTGCGATTATTCGGGCTGTACAGGAACATGCGTTGAATGAAATTTATTTAATAATACATAGACCATGCCGTCAGTGTGTTCGTCATTCAATTGTACGAATAGAAGTAATAAGACAACAGGAGTGTCGTATTTCAGATAAGAAATGCCATCCAAATTCATAAATTAATGAGGTAGACTCTTGACGAAAGCGTGATGCAGCAGTTTAAGTTTGTGTGATATTTACATTTCAGATTCCCTTCGCAGAAGCAGGAACTAACATTTCCACTCTATATACCTTTCTCTAGCTCGTTGGTGATGTTGATGATAATTGTTGTTTTAAGGGGCCTAACATCTAGATTATCGGCCCCTATTGGTTTGGGTGATCGTGAAGATGAAAATGAAATGTAAACTAAAACTAACTACTAACTTACTGTATATACTAGGAGAAGAAACGGAAAATAAAAGGATAATAAGGCAAATAAAGGACAGGAGGAAAATAAATGCCCTCAACCCTCGAAGAATAAGGATTGAGGGACTTGGAAGGAAGGAGAGCCATGAAAGGCAGATAGGAAAGTGAAAGAGGAGAGGGTCCACCCCAGAGGTATTGGATAAAAGGGGGAAAACCGGACCCAGCTCAGGAATCCCTCGGAGTCGCCAACTCCCGAACTCACCAGCCGTGAGCCCCTGAGGGTGTAGCAATATCCAGGGTGCACCAGAAGTGGTGGGGCTACATACACCCTGCCTCCTTGAGGGCCTTGAGTAGAAGGCAGGAGATAACAGGAAAATAAAAAGAAGGCTGACCCCTCGCAGAAGGAGGGTATCAGAAAAAATGAGACAAGGGCCAATTAAGGCGGGAAAGGAAGAGACTCCCTAGGCCTCGGATACCCTAATACCGTCGGGGTCGGAAGAGAACAAGAGTTGACCAAGTGAGGTCGACAGGAAAGAGGATCCCGGCACAAGTAAGTGGAAGCAATGCTGGACTCAGCTGGGGCCCCGTGGTCGCCAACCCAGGTCCCACTAGATGTGAACCCCTGGGGGGTAGCTCGTTAGTAACTATGCCTAATTCTCAAGAGGCTGCTCACGCCGGCCGTGCCTCCATTAGGGTCTTGTGCACAAGGCAGGAGATAGATACAATGAAAAGATCAGGTCTGAACCCTCGAAAAATGAGGGTATCAGGAAAGATGAGACAAGGGCCAAATAAGACATGAATTTGAAAGACTCTCCAGGTCTCGGATACCGTTAGTGCCTGAAGAGAACAAGAGGTGACTGAGGAAGGTTGACGGGTGGATTTGCAAGAAATGCCAGTCTCAGCTGAGGTCCCGTGGTCGCCAATCCACGTCCCACAAGTTGTGAGCCCCCTGGGCGGGGTATGCATATGAACGATATGTATGTAGAAAATTTTGTTCAGTACATAGCAGGAAGTGTCGTTCGCCAAGTGTCTAAAAATTAACTTGTATTGAATGCCTAGAAGTGCTTTTATCGGGTCAATATGTTCAGAAAGAAGGACTGATTAAAGAGAAAGACGTGAAAGATGGCCTTTTGAATCCATCAAATGATGTAGTGAAATATGTAAAACAGCTGGGATTGTCATCAGGAATAATGACAGTATGTTGCGAAAGAACACGAAGAATTTCAAGCTGAAGTTGCAGACAGATGTCTATGCTATGCTGCCGGGTTATCTGTTTCAGAAATCTGACCATCTATTTACAGCTACTGAACCTGGGGAAAGTCTCACTATGCTTCACTCATCGAGCGAATTGTGAAACAGTATTATAAATGCAGGCTTCACCACTTCTGCAGAAATACAGCTCATCGAGAGAGAGGTCAACAGGTGCGTCAGTTGTACACAAAAATTATTCTTTTTAAAGGACAATGAAATCATGCAATGTACTGTGCATAAGCAACGTAGCATATTGTCTTGTAAGATGATTGTATTAGTTATCGTTCAATGTACAAATTAAATTGTCAGGTCTTGCGTAGGCCTAATCTTATATTACGCCTCGTTAGACACGCCTCTCCCTACCTGACTCCCACCCTCTTGACAGTGTATATCATGGCGGCTGCCAGTTCAACCTGCTTCCAAAATGGCGGCGCCATTTCCACTCTATATACCTTTCTCTAGCTCGTTGGTTATAACCTTATTGCCGTTTGCAAACCTTCACAGTAATGTAATCAATGGAATTGTATTGCGTCTTACAGGAAAGGATGGACCTCTGAGATTCTGTTGCCATTGTTACCGGCATGCATTCCTTCATTAATTTATTAAGTGAAATTAGTTTTTTGGGAATATCTCAAAAACTGTTGGTTTTAGGGTCTTAAAATGTGGTTTTCCGTGTCCTTTCAGGGCCCCCGAGTTTCGTTTCTCACATTGAGGTGCTGAAAATGAGCTTTGTCTCACGCTTATTTCAGCATGTATTTTAAGGGGATAGACCCCCTGTTATGAGAGGTACGGAGAAATGTTACATCAATGATTAGTGTCGTGCCTCTGATGGATATCTGTATCAAATTTTACGTTAATCCACCCAGCCGTTCTCGAGTTATAAGGACACAAAAAATTGTCCACAGACAGACAGACAAAAATATATTTTTGCGTGCATCCGTCACAAAACAGTCTGAAACGGGCAAATATGTCAAATTTTAGTAGAAAAGCCGAAAAATCAGACAAACATTCATTTTTATATAATAGAGAAGGGATATAATAGACCTTCCGTACCACACCCGCACGTGTAAATCGCGTGAGAAAATTCTAGAGTACCCCTTGACCCCTTAAGCGCATTGTATGTATTAATGAATATTTCAGCTTAATTTGGATCCATTATAACCTTATAGCCGTTTGAAAACCTTCACAGTAATGTAATAAATGGAATTGCATTGCGTCTTACAGAAATAGATGGACCTCTGAGATTCAGTTGCCATGGTTACCGCCATGCATTATTTCTTTAATTTATTAAGTGAAATTAGTTTTCTGGGAATATCTCAAAAACTGTTGGTTTTAGGGCCTTAAAATGTGGTTTTCGGGGTCCCTTTAAGGTCCCCGAGTTTCGTTTCTCACATTGAGGGGCTGAAAATGAGCTTTGTTTCACCCTTCTACGCCTATTTCAGCATGTATTTTAAGGGGGTAGGGCCCCTTTTATGAGAGGTACGGAGAAGAGTTACATCAATGATTAGTGTGGTGCCTCTGATGGATATCTGTATCAAATTTTACGTTGATCCACCCAGCCGTTCTCAAGTTATAAGGACTCGTAGAAGTTGTTGTCCACAGACACACAGACAGACAGACAGACAGACAAAAATTTTATTTTTGCGCGCATCCGTCATAAAACAGCCTGAAACGCGCAAATATCGCAAATTTCCGTGGAAATTCAGAAAAAACAGACAAACTTTCATTTTTAGCCTACTTTCGATTTTTGCAAAAAATGAAAGTAGACTTATGAGATCAACACAGGGCGAAAAAAGTGTGTCTGTCTGTGTGTGTGTATGTGTGTGTGTGTGAGTATGTGTGTGTGTGTGTATGTATGTGTGTGTGTGTGTCTGTGTGTGTGTGAGTGTGTGTACTCTGAATGTCTGTCCCCCCCTATCAATTCGAACACGGTGAATGCAAATTGAACGAAATTTGGTACAAAGGTAGCACTAGCAAAGGACACCTCAGTGTCATGTTTTATATCGCCGCCATCTTTACTAAAACTGAATGGCGGCCACTCAAACGTTCAAAACGTAAAATCAAATAACGACTAACCAAATCATCCGATCTCTACCAAATTTGGTAACAACATACCTTCGTATAGGATGCGTCTTGTGACCAAATTACAAGGTCGTCCGCCATACCATTTCAGGATGGCGGCCGTGCGAATTATGCAAACTTTATAATCCATATCATGGGACCCACCAGTTCCGATTATCGAGCCGAGAATCGTTTTAACTGTTCTAAAGGAAGAGGCACGTTCGAAATTAATAGTTTATTTTGTAATACTATAGTGCAGACGTGATTTTAAAAAGCTGAACTGATTCAGTAATAAGACAAGATGGCAGCGGATATCTTGTGCCGGACTTATATTTCACTAATTTGAGTATTGCATGCAATATAGCGTACTGATAAAAAATAAATAAACTTTGTATGAAATGCTTTATATATAAATAATATACTCCAGTGATGAAATCGTTTAGTATAAATCATTATTTGCTAACAAGTTCTATGTAAGTCATTTTAAATAGAACGATATTCGTTGACACAATTAGCTCAGTGGTAGAGCGTTAGCCTATCGCTCAAAAGCCTATGGTTCAAACCCGATCAGAGCTAGTTTTTTTGCTTGAAATGTTATATGTTTATTGTTTTGTAATGACTCAGATGTTTTAAAATTAAGCGTTATATTGTGCACATTATGGTGTAAAATATATATTTAATTAAAACATAATTCGCCAGCAGATTTACTCGGGACATCTAGCTGCCAAAAAGGTAACTTCCAGATTTTATTGAAAAGTTTCTTCTTCTGGCCGCTAGAATGCACTCGCTCTGTTAGGATTATATTGTTCGATATTTCACCAATAGATGTCACGACTAGTCTACGTGGGGATCCATTGATTACTATACCATTATCATTCTATGCGCATCGAATTTGAAGAATGACAAGATGATACTACAATACATTTTAACTTTTTATTTTAAAGGGTTTGTAACAGCCTATTTTGCGTTACTTGAAAATGTTACTAAGCGTTATATTGTGCACATTATGGTGTAAAATATATATTTAATTAAAACATAATTCGCCAGCAGATTTACTCGAGACATCTAGCTGCCAAAAAGGTAACTTCCAGATTTTATTGAAAAGTTTCTTCTTCTGGCCGCTAGAATGCACTCGCTCTGTTAGGATTATATTATCGAAAATATCCACATAGTTTGTATACACACGTCTCTGTAGGGTCATGGAAATATTTGTTAATTCAATTAGGGTTGTGAAAGCCATGCACAACCAGACGTGTAAATACATGCCTCAACTCAAAGTTGGATGTTGCCCACGGCAGGTCGTAATAATAATAATAATAATAATGTTATTGGTTTTACATCCCTTTTAACTACTGCTGATTTTAGAGACACCGGGGTGCCGGAATTTTGGCCCGAAGGGGATCTTTAACGTGCCAGTAAATGTACTGACACGGCTCCCTCGCATTTGTGCACCCTCAAATGCCAGCTGACTGCACCAGGATACGAACCTGCAACCTAGGGCCCAGCAGGCGAGAACGTTACCGCTGAGCCACGCCGCCAGTCCGGTCGATTATGTCTCCAGATCCATAACATTCTTGATATACTTCTTATCTTTCTTTCTTCAATGATGGTAGCAGTTTTTATCTAGGTTGTGGCGTTTGGTAGAGGTAAATCGTTTCTAAGGTCTTCAACAAAGAATAGTTCTATTATACTCTTTGATAATAACAACGAGTTATAACTATACTCATACATTTAGGAGAAAGTAGGCTATATGTTCTTTACTGAACATCTTGTTATATATATATATAGAGAGATCATGCTATTGAAGTTTGAATACTACACGTACACAATAATCTTAATGTAACAGTACATAACCAAGGCTTTCATAATATATCAAAATCCAACATGGCGACCATCCGAAATATTTAGTCGGTTCTCAATATCTACGAATCTATTGCAGAAATCAAACTGAAATTGTGTATGTTGATAGTGGCAATTAATATAAGTAGGTTATATGAAAATAGGCTTTAGTTTTTCACGGAACTACTTGTTCATAAATGTGAATATGCTAGAAATGAAGATGAAATTATTCACTTAGTCCTTTCCTCGGTTCCAGGTGAATTCATTAAGTTTGTCTAATACCTTCCTCTTCCTAGCGGCTTCGGTAGCATGCTGAACTGCTATGCCCAAGATCACGGGTTCAGACCCGGCCAGAGTCGTCGGATTTTTAAGAGCGTTAAAATCCATCAGTTTGCCTTCTTTCGGAGGGTAAGTAAGTAAGGTAACGTAAATGTTCCTTCCCGTGCTTTCGGCACCAAATATGGCGGCGGGTAGGAAGAAATTAGGTCTGTAGACTAATGATACACCTTAACTTCACGGTACGCCATTTTACCCTTTATTCCAAAGGAAACCATCATGGCCATCAAAGAACATACATGGAGTCTCAGGGAATACTGCAGTTCTCCATAGGCTCAACACAAACCTCTTAATGTAGAATTATGACATTTGGTATCTAGGGTATATCATTTCTATGATGGAAGCACCCACTTACAGTAGAACGGATATTCGGAAATTCGCTCCTTAAGAAGTCTTTTTCTGCTATAAACCATATCTCTTGACGGCTTCGGTAGCGTAGTCGGTAGCATGCTGCGCCTCTATGCCCAAGATCGCTGGTTCAAATCCGGCCGAAGTCGTCGGATTTCTTTAAGAGCGATAAAAATCCCTCAGTATGCCTTCCTTCGGAGGGGAAGTAAAGCCGACGGTCCCATGTCATAGATTTATGGCATGTTAAAGAACCTTCCACTAATTACACCTGTGTGAAGCTAAATTGTATAAGTTAAGAATGTAAACAATGCTCTTAGGTTTCTATGTTCGTTGCCAAGAGCCGACTGCGGTGACGTCTGGTAGCTAAGTTCTGAACTAGTAGTCGTTGACGGTGGCGTTTGGCGGCAAAAGTAGGAACTTCTTGAAAATTGATCGTCTGCAGTCCTTACTTGAATTAAAACAGATACACACATTATTACAGTCATCACAATTAACACCGGTTATCAGACAGATTCTACACACACCCAAAGTACACGGGGCTACATGACCTCGTTGTCGCAGCCCCTAAACTTGAGAACCAACCAAACCAAATCTCATGAATCACATTAGTTGAGAAAGAATAACCGTCAGTTAATGGCCCCTATGGTAAGAACTAGAAGCGTAGTTTGAGAGACTGTAGAAAATTTGACTATTTTAGGTGTGAGAAGCGACAAGATTAGGCTTTCATTGAGCACCCTGTAACACATTGTGAGGTGAGACACTTATCATCATACGTAATACTGTAGATTTTGGCCAACTAAGGACCACGTAAATTACTCTTCGTGAATTCAGTTTTCTTTGTCGCCAGTATTCCTTCATTCTCTTGCTCACAGCTTCTATCTTTTCGGCTGTCCAATGTTGTTTCTTGTTGGTCGCTGTTTCTGGCTCTAGGATCCCCTCAAATGTGTGTATCTTATTTCTGAAAGTGGTTCTGTTGCGGATGTCATGGTCAGTGATGGTATATTGGCTTTCACGGCCGATGAATTAAAACTCAGCAATTCTTCTAGCTTTGTGCCGTGTCTTCCATCACACAAGACACGGCACAAACCTAGAAGAATTGCTGAGTTTTAATTCACCGGCTGTGAAAGCCAATATAGGCCTACCATCTTTTTGGAAGCCTTCTTAGGGAGGTTGAGGCTGCTTGAGCTTTTAGTTCTTGTAGTCAAGTAGTGCAGTTGCACTCTATATAAAGGGAGGTAGCGTGCAGTTCGTTACTCCTGTGGGGGTCCGGGCGAGGAGACCAAGAGCCCACCGAAGAGCCAGCTTGGTGTCCTAGGCGAAACCCCACACAAGACACGGCACAAACCTAGAAGAATTGCTGAGTTTTGATCAGTGATGATCATTTCTTGTAGATCCTTCTTAGCAAACCATTTTTCATAAGAGTTGCCTTTTCTATTTGCCTTGTTGATGGGGTTAAAATATTTTTAGAGGGTCTGTCGTCAGACATTCTTGAAACATGTCCAAAGAATTTAGCCCTTCGTTTTCGTATTGTATCTGAGATTCTGCTGCATGTTTTATATACTTTTTTGTTACTACGTAATCGGTATGTGCCTGCTCATTTTTCTTAAATTCTTCGTTCCTTAATTTCAATTTCTTCAAAGTCTTTTTTAGTTGTTGTTGTTGTTGTTGTTTGAGTCTTCAGTATTTCGACTGGTTTGATGCAGCTTTCCATGCTTCCCTGTCCTGAGATAATCGTTTCATCTCTATATAGCTACCACACCCTACATCCGAGGCAATCTGTTGAACATATTCTAACCTTGGTCTACCCCTACTGTTCTCATCCTCGACCCGTCCTTCTATAACAAAGTTTGCTATTCCTGGGTGTCTTAGTATGTGTCCTATCAACCTATATCTTCTCTTCATTAGCAGTTGCCAGAAACATCTCTCCTCTCCCACTCGTCTTAATACCTCTTCATTCGTAACCCTATCTACCCACCTGATCTTCATCATTCTCCTGTAACACCACATTTCAAACGCTCCAATTATCTTCTTTTCTGCTGCACCAATAGTCCAAGTTTCACTTCCATATAGCGCCACGTTTCAGACAAAGGCTTTCAAAAATAACTTCCTAATACCTAAATCTATATTCGATGTCAACAGATTCCTCTTCTGTAGAAATGCTTTCCTTGCCTGTGCTAACCTACTTTTTATATCCTCTTTGCTTCGTCCATCGCTGGTTATTTTGCTTCCCAAGTAACACAAGGCTCCTACATCCTTCAGTTGCTCCCCTGCCAATTCGACATCCATAGGGGTTTCTGATTTCTTTCGTCTTCATTCCATTATTTTTTGTTTTACATTTATTTTTTATTTTAGTTGTTAGTCCTAAGCATTCTGATTGAAAGTGGCGTAGTCCTATAGAAATCACTTTCTTATTGTATATGTTCTTCGTAAGGTGGAGAGCTTGTTCCTGTTGTATTACAATTCAATCTAAGTCATATTGTTAAGGGTCTATCTTTATACAGTTTATGAATCCTTTTGTAAGGGAGATTCTGATATTTAAGGCAATTCTAGGACTTGATATACTCTATATGTTGAATATAATGCTTACTTGAGTTGTTCAATTTTAATCTTCGTTAATTGAAGTTTCTATTATAGATGTTGTGGCTTTATTTCTTTGTTTGTTTCTATAAGCGGTAGCGTTTTATTGGGGAATGTGTGTACCTCTATCGGTCTGGAAATCAGCCAAGACTTTCAGTTCCGCAAGACTTTCCAGTCTGTTCCATGAATATTGTTAATTGTTGATATTCACGATTTACTGTGATTGTTAGTTTACGTTCGACGATGTCGAAGTGTAAACATTGTGTGTCAGAAAACTGTATCATAATAAGGCTCATTATAGTACAAGTTTTCATTATGATACAGTTTCTCCAGCCAATCAGAGCTCATTCATTGACCAATTAGGTAAGGATACCTTCCCGCAAGCGCTCAAAACCCAACATGTCTATATAAATTACCGACATGGAAAGTGCACCGTCCATATGTTCGTGTAAATAAACTGGCGAATATGAGACAAGAAACAGCACTGTACCTTAATATCCCAAACTCCAATTTCTACACAGCACATTGCTTTCAAATGACTTCGGTGACAGTTTGACTGAATGCTGGTACAAATCGGAAGGCTGTAAACATATGGCATCGAAGAATATGTATGGCATTGCCAAGCACACAGAGCGCATGCGTCGATCGGACAGAGAACTTGGAAAACCCAACGCGTGCACTCCGATCACAAAATTCAAGTGACTGGATCTCAACAGATATATATGAATATTTATGTTAAAACATATAATAACGTTATAATTATCGTCGATCATAAAGAGTCGTATGCAACTCGCCTATAATGGTAATTAACACACTCGTTTTATAAACATACTCGTGTCTTAATTATTGCCATTATAGGCTCGTTGCAAATAATGTACTATATCAGTCGTATATTTTGAAGACACTATGACTCACCATGTTTAACCTCCATCCTTGCAATTTGAAAGTGATGCAATCACCATAGTGCTGCGCCTTTCAGTTTTCTCTTACTCTTAAGGGGACGTGGTGGCACAGCGGTCAAGCTGTTGGCCTCTCACCACGGCGGACTGGGTTTGATTCCCGGTCAATGCATGTAAGATTTTCAAAGTGAAATGCCATATCCTGTGGTTCGGATTCCACGTAAAAAGGAAGTCCCGTGGCTCATGATCTCGAGATTAACGATCGCGTAAAACTACAATCTTCTTTCTTTCCTTACTCAGTTTTGGATTTTGTGGAAGCATCGTGCATTAAAAAGCAGAAGCCACTCAAGACAGTGCTAAGGGCGTGAAGATTAGAAAGAACTGTGGTAAGGTCACAAGGCTAACTGTGTACGATCTTCGTCTAATGCATAATATGAGAGTTTGGAGTAGAGATGACACATCTGGTGGTTCGGACTCCACGTAAGAAAGATGTCCCGTGGGTTAAAACGTGAGATTAACGATTACATACTGTACATTTTCACGCTTCCACTTGGCGGTATGCTATAGGTGATCGTTGAAGTTAATCGTTAGTGATGACGAATGAAATATGACTTTTTTACGGCGAATTCTACATTTTAATAATATGGACTTTGATTATAAAGGAACAAACGTATTTTTCTACTTCGATCATGTTCGAAGAAGTCGAAAATGCATCTCCGGTAATTTGAGCTACATGTGTTCTCTATCATGCTAAGGAATATACACTGCTCACAAAAATTAGAGGATATTGTAAGGTTAGCTCACTACTCTCGAGGTGCATTAATAACATTTATTTCGGTGCAGCTGGTTAAGTTATGGATTTACAATTGTTAACATGGTTAGGGGGCGTGGTGGAGCAGCGGTCAAGCTGTTTGCCTCTCAGCATGGTGAACCGGGTTCGATTCCCAGTCAATGCATGTGAGATTTTCGAAGTGAAATGCCATGTCCTATCGTTCGGATTCCACGTAAAAAGTAGGTCCCGTGGCTCATAATCACAAGATTCACGGTCACGTAAAACTGCAATCTTCTTCTTCTTATTCTTTGATAACATGATAAGAACGTAAATACTTTACGAATGTGGGACATGGTGGCGCAACGGTCGAGCTGTTGGCCTCTCGCCAAGGTGGACCGGGTTCGATTCCCAGTCAATGCATGTGAGATTTTCGAAGTGAAATGCCATGTCCTATCGTTCGGATTCCACGTAAAAAGTAGGTCCCGTGGCTCATAATCGCATGATTAATGGTCATGTAAAACTAGAAGCTTCCTTTACATTACGAGTGTGTGATTATATAAATGATTTTGCCCAGCAAGTACCAAAGACCGTTCAAAGAACGGGTACTTCAGTTAGTACGAGTAAACATTAATGCTCAAGAAGATACTTCGAGTATTCATTCATTGATCTGATTGTTGCTTTTGTTTCCTTTGAGGGCTTGGACATCGTGGCCATTTAGCCGCGTGCACTTGGGTATGTTTTACGTGTATATATAATTTTATATGATAACCAGTGTTATGGTGAGTGATAGTATATTTGTATTCTAGGTGAGAATTGGGAAAGAATCGACCGTGGCCTTAAGTTAGGAATGGGTACAACTCAGCCTCACGAGGTAAAACTTGATGGGTTCGATTCCCACCTCGACCATCCTGGAAGAGTGGTTTTCCGTTGTTTACCCACTTCTACTCTAGGCAAATGCTGGGATGTTTCCTAACTAAAAAGGCCACGGGCTTCTCCCTCCCAATCCTTATCTGATTTACAAATACAAGCAACCAAGTATTGATGCGAGCTGAAGAGTTAACTAGCGGGATGGGAGGTGGGACGGGGAAGCTGCCTGTCCCTCAGCTAATATTATTATTATTATTCTTTCTTCGAACGCGCCAACTAGTGACTACGTAGGTTAACCAAAATGGGTTTCAGCTTGATGAGTTGGGATTGGTTTCACATTCTTAAGAGTCTTCTTCCTAGCCCATATCTCCTTCATTTTCTGACTTTGTAGTTGTTTAGCAGCTTCTGACCTCGTTGGTCTCTGCCCTTTCTTTAGTTTAATCTGTTGGTCTTCTTTTAACATTTTCCGGAAAGCTTGTCTGTCTTGTTTAACGGATTCAGTGATGTCAAAGCTTTGCAGATCTTGTTTAACTTACTGGTACCACAGAGATGTTGTTTTCTTGCAGGAGCTGGCTCTGTGGAGTACACTGGTCAATCTTGACTCGTTCATTTTTATAATACGATATTATTTCAATCTGGGTTATTCTTACTTTATTTTACTTCCATTGTTGCGTAAACATTCTCGACCAATTGTACACATAATTTAACTTTGGGGCTATATGTCCAGTGAAACAATTTGTTTCGACATGGCTTCCTATCATATACCATTTATCCATGGAGGCTATATGCCATTGTTTACTCTTTCTTTCTTTCTTTCTTTCTTTCTTTCTTTCTTGACAAACTTTGAATAAGGGACAAGCAGTTGTCTCGAAACGTCGTTTTCTTTTTAAGCTTCATAAGATCTAATAGCCCCAAAGCTATTATTATATATTTTACTTGACCTTTACTTTACTGCAGCCTCCGTGACTTAGACGATAGCGCGCCGGCCTCTCACCGCTGGGTCCGTGGTTCAAATCCCGGTCACTCCATGTGAGATTTGTGCTGGACAAAACGTAGGCAGACAGTTTTTTTTCCGGGTATTCCGTTTTTCCCTGTCGCAAATCTCATTCCAGCAACACTCTCTACTATCATTTCATTTCATCTGTCATTCATTTAATCATTTCCCCAGAGGAGTGTGACAGGCTTCGGCAGCCGGCACAGTTCATATCCCCGCCGTTAGATGGGGGCTTCATTCATTCCATTCCCTGACCCGCTCGGTCAACTGGAAGCAGGCTGTGGATTTTCAATTTCATTTTCTTTACTTTACTGAGTCGTTAGAGCTTGTGACTGGTAGAAAGAGTACACTGGTATACCACATATTTTATTTTTCTATAACTGTTGGAGCTATCTAATATATAAAAAATCCTCTCGGCACGCCGGAAGGCGGAGGTAGATTTCACCGGGCAAACTAGGGGATTGGCTATAATAGGCAAAATATGCAGGTTTTCGTAGGAGGATCAGACCTCATTGATTGCAAGAAAGTATTTTACATTTGGAGGTTAAAAATCAACTTTTTTTCGTTTTTGTATGCATATTTTTATCATTTTATTGCCTATGGGGATGGTAACCTTCTTGTCATTCGGGGTTCATTTTTATACTTGTGATCACACTGTCCTTATGCAAGGTTTGGAACTGATGTGTAACTATCTGACAGTCTGTTACTTCTTCTCGCAAAATGTTATCTCCCGCAGAGATTTTTGTTGGTTCCTCAGTTTAGGGGCTGCGACAACGTGGTCATGTAACCCCGGGTGTGTAGAATCTGATAAACGGTGTTAATTTTGATGACTGTTTTAGTGTGTAATTCAGGTAAGGTGTGCAGACGGTCAATTTTAAGTAGTAGTTCCTAATTTTGTACCATATCCTAACGTGAACGACACCTAGCTGTGAACTTGGCTACTAGATGCCACCGCAACCAGCAACTTGCAACGAACTTTGAATTGATTCGATATTTCACGTATTAAGAGAGTTATAGCGACATTTCACTTTTTCGAAAAAAAAAAGGTCCCCCCCCCCATTTTCACCCCCTTTAACCGATTTTGCCCATTAACGAACTCGACCGATTTTTTAAGGGGTTACATATTATGTAAAACATTAAAGTGATTGGTGCAAAATTACGGCAGTTATCGTGTCCTCAACAAACTGATATAGCCTATATGCATATATATACACACACATATATATAAACTTTTGAACTGATGGTGGTTTGGGGGTCTGGGGGATGTGAAACACGAAGATATGTCGAAATTTTCCGGAAGTCGAAACATGGCACCCATTGCAATAGTTAGCTTTCTGATGAAATCTACCTAAAATAGGCTACATAATTAAAAATACTACCATCAACGACACCTAGCTGTGAACTTGGCTACTAGATGCCACCGGAACCATCAACTCGCAACTAACGTTGGAACTTCCCCTCCGAAGGAAAGCATACTCAGGGTTTTTTGGCGCTCTTAGTAAATCCGACGACTTCAGCCGGGTTTGAACCCGCGACCTTGGGCATAGAAGTTCAGCATGCTACCAGTTCCGATACCGAAGTCGCTTCCCACAGACATATGAAAACAGAATGTGATCTCGTGCAGTGGCGTTGTCATAGCAACTGCTGATGGCTCAACCCGTATCAATTAAAAGTAAAGTTGTCATGGCAACCACTCTTGGCACTTGGAATTTTCTTATAATTTAAATCATTTTGCTCACTCCGTGGCGTAATGGTGGGTCATATCGAAAATTCTTTCAGACAAAAGTTTTAGGTAATTATTGGAGGAATATTGTCCATTTTGTACGGTTTTGATATTGTGCCTATTAAGAGAGATATGATTAATGTTTCCCGAAAAACCCACTTTTTTCCACCCCTTTGGACAATGGTTGGTGCTATCAAAAAACTTATTTGACATAAATTTTTGGCACTTATACGACACATATTATGAACTTTGAATGGATTCGATATTTCACGTATTAAGAGAGTTATAGCGAAATTTCACTTTTTCGAAAAAAGCCCCCCATTTTCACCCCCTTCGACCGATTTTGCCCATTAACGAACAAGACCGAGATTTTATAGGGATACATGTTATGTAAAAAATTCAAAGTGATTGGTGCACAATTACGGCAGTTATCGTGTCCACAAGAAACTGATATATATATATATATATATATATATATATATATAGATAGATACATATATACATAAATTATATATAAACTTTTGAACTGACGGTGGTTTTGGGGTCTGGGGGATGTGAAACGCGAAGATATGTCGAAATTTTCCGGAAGTCGAAACATGGTACCCATTGCAATAGTTAGCTTTCTAATGAAATCTACCTAAAAGTGAAAGTCTGTATGTATGTATATATGTTGGTTCCGTATACAAATCTACACCGTTCCACCAATCTCAACCATATTTTGCATACACATAGTTTAGGACCCAGAAGGAACCACTGGCTACATGAATTTTCGATAGTCTTTCTCATTCTTCTGATTTCGGCCCTTTTTCACTCAAAAACAGGCTAATCAAATCATAAAATATACTCATGAAGGAATGGCAAGGCAGATAGTTTCCATGGCAACATAGCTCAAGTCGAGGCACGGCCGACTTGATGCCAATTGCGCTCAGCACTACCGGTATAGAAAATGAGGATCTTTACTTGAAATCCCGTTAGTTACTCAACTGCTCACACAGCACTGTCAACCGAGTTTAGCATAACAAAGACTTGACACTATCTTCTTTCTACTATATATTTTTCAAATACCACTCACTCACTCACTCACTCACTCATTCATTTATTCATCACGAAATCTCAGAAACCACCGAACAGATTGGAATGAAATCTGGTATGCAGCTTTCTCAAGGGCCGCAAATGCCCACTAAGAGAGAAATTTTGGCTATTCAGGTTCTCAAGGGGTGTTAAGGGGGTAGACCTGCATTTAATTGAACAGCAATATCTCCCGATTGGTTTCATGGGGGGATGTGATACTCGGCATAAAAACTCATCATTAAAAATAAGAAGACATGTGTCTAGGGTTTTTCGATGTGGTGTATATTATGAGGTGAAAGGGGTGAAAAGTGGGGATTAAAAGATTCTTAATGGAGCGTGTCTCTTAAACGACATAGGCGAGGAGTTTGAAACACAGCGAAAAAAATCAACATAAAAAGAAGTAAATATGTGTTTGACAGTTTTTTCATAAATCCAATTTAAGGGGCCCATGGGGAGAGATGAAATACTGGGGGGGGGGGACAGGAAAGAAAGTGTCCTAACTGATTGACTGACTGGCTCACTCATCAAACTCAGGGGGAAAAACTGCTTTAAAGTAAGTAAATAGCTGTTCGACAGTTTTTTTTCATAAATCAAATTTAAGGGGTTCATGGGGAGAGGTGAAATTCTGAAAAAAGAAAATTGAAAGAAAATGTCCAGACTCACTCACTTACTCACTCACTCATCATCGCCTAGCCAAAATTATTGAAGTTAGAAACATGACAGTTTGGGGATATGTTCATTGTATGTCAAAACCGTCTACTAAGGGAGGATTTTCGGATATTCAGGTTCTAAAGGGGTCTTAAGGGGATTAAACCTGCATTTCATTGAATAACAATATCTCCCGATTGGTTTCATTGGGGGATGTGATACACGGCATATAAACTTATCATTAAAAAGTAACAAGACACGTGTCTGAGGGTTTTTCGATGTGTTTATGAGGTTAAAGGGGTGAAAAGTGGGGATTGAAAGATTCCTAACGGAGCGTGTATCTCTTAAACGACATAGGCGAGGAGTTTGAAACTCAGCGGAAAAAAAATCAGCATAAAAATAAGTAAATATGTGTTTGACCGCTTTTCCATAAATCCAATTTAAGGGGCCCATGGGGAGGGGTGAAATTCGGAGGGGGGGGGGGGACAGGAAAGAAAGTGTCCTAACTGATTGACTGACTGACTCACTCATCAAACTCAGGGGGAAAAACTGCTTTAAAGTAAGTTAATAGCTTTTCGACAGTTTGTTTTTCAATCAAATTGAAGGCGTTCTTCAGGAGGGGTGAAATTCTGAAGAAAAAAAAATGAAAGGAAATGTCCTGACTCATTTACTCACTCATCATCGCCCAGCCAAAAATATTGAAGTTGGAAACATGACATTTCGGGGATATGTTCGTTGTATGTCAAAACCGTACACTAAGGGAGGTTTTTTGGATATTCGGGGGGTTAAACCTGCATTTCATTGAATATCAATATCTCACGAGTGGTTTCATTTGTGGATGTGATACTCGGCATATAAACTAATCATTAAAAATACGCAGAAATGTGTCTACGCGTTTTTCGATGTGGTGTATTATTATGAGGTGAAAGGGCTGAAAAGTGGGGGTTGAAGGATTCCTAATGGAGCGTGTAGGCCTATCTCTTAAACGACATAGGCGAGAAATTTGAAACTCAGTGGAAAAAAAATCAGCTTAAAAAGTAAGTAAATCGGTTTTCGACTGTTTTTTCATAAATTAATTTAAGGGGCCAATGGGGTGGGGTGAAATTCTGGGGGAAAAAATGAGAGAAAGTGTCCTAACCGACTGACTCAGGGGAAAAAGACAGCTTAAGAAATAAGTTAATAGGTGTTCAAGCGTTTTTTAATCAATCCAATTTAAGGGGCCCATGGGGAGGGGTGAAATTCTGGTAAAATAAATGAAAGAAAATGACCTGTCTGACTCACTCACACATCACGCCCAGCGAAAACTATTAAAGTTGGAAACATGAAATTTTGGGAATATGTTCGCTGTATGTCGAAAACGTTCACTAAGGAATGATTTTTGTTTATTCGGGTTTTAGAGACGTGTCAAGGGGGTAAACGTGCATTTCATTGAATAACGATATCTCATGAGTTGTTTGTTTGGGGATGTGATATTCGGTATATAAACTAATCATTAAAAATAATCAGACATATGTCTAAGGGTTTATCGATGTGGTGTATATTATGAGGTGAAAGGGGTGAAAATTGGGGGTTGAGGGATTCTTGACGGAGCGTGTATCTCTGAAACGACATAGGCGTGAAGTTTGAAATTCGGTGGGAAAAAACAGCTTAAAATACAAGTAAATAGGTGTTCGAACGTTTTTTCATAAATCCAATTTAAGGGGCTCTTGGAGAGGGGTGAAATTATGGGGAAAAAAACAGGAAAGAAAGTGTCCTAACTGATTGACTCACTTACTCACTCATCAAACTCAGGGGGAAAACAGCTTTAAATAAGTAAATAGGTGTTTGACCGTTTGTTTCATAAATCCAATTTAAGGGGTTCATGGGGACGGGTGAAATTATCAAAAATAAATGAAAGAAAATATCCTGACTGACTGACTCACTCACTCATCATCGCCCAACCAAAATTATTGAAGTTAGAAACATGAAATTTTGGGGATATGTTCGTTGTATGCCGAAAACGTCCACTAAGGAAAGAGTTTTGGATATTCAGGTTCTAAAGAGGTGTTAAGGGGGTAAACGTGCTTTCCATTGAATTACAATATCTCACGAGTGGTTTCATTTGGGGATGTGATACTTGGCACATATACTAATCATTAAAAATAAGCTGACACATGTCTAATGGTTTTTCGATGTAGTGTATATTATGAGGTGAAAGGGATGAAAAGTGGGGGTTGAAAGATTCCTAACTGAGCGTGTATCTCTTAAACGACATAGGGAGGAGTCTGAAACTCGGACGAAAACTATCAGCTTAAAAATAAATAAATAAATGAATAAATAAATAAAATAAATAGGTGTTCGACCGTGTTTTCATAAATGCAATTTAAGGGGCATATGGGGAGGGGTGAACTTCTGGAAGAAAAACGTCCACTAAGGAAGGATTTTTGTATGTTTGCTCTCATCGACCAACCAAAACTATTAAAGTTAGAAGAATGATATTTTAGGGATATGTTTGTTTGTTGTGTGTCGAAAACGTCTACTAAGGAGGGATTTTTGGGTATTCAGGTTCTAAAGGGGTGTTAACGGGGTTAAACCTGCATTTCATTGAAAAACAATATGATACGACTATGACGCGAGCGAAGCGAGGCTAAAATTGAGATGGTGTGTGTCTGTGTATTACTCAATCTCGCAAGTACCACTGGTCCTATTTACGTGAATTTTACATGGAAGTAGCTGATTTACCTGGTTAACATATAGGTTACTTTTGATTTCAATACTTTGCACTATTTAAAATGGCGACCATTTTAGTGACGTCACTACACCCTTTGGTTTCAAACTTTCATATTTCCATTTCAAATAAAAAGAGAACGCTAAGAAATAGCAAACTTTTGATGGCATATGCGAGGTTTAAAATTAAAATTTTCTATCCGAAAGGTATCTGCAACTGTTAGCGAGTAAAACCTAAATTTGTGCTATAAAACACGGTCAACGCCGAGCGGTGTAGTTGGACAAAATGTTCCATCCTTAATCTCCTTCTGCGCAGCACCTCGCCTATCCCCTGTTTTAACTGTCACCTTCACATTTTAATTTATTTATGACGCGTAGCGAAGCACGGGTACTTCAGCTAGTATTAAATATTTGTTAAATCTTTGTAACTAAAACGAATCAATCCGATCGGGTACCGGGACTCGACCCTGCAACCTTCTGCATGTGCTCCTTGAATAACGAGTTATTATTATTATTATTACTATTATTATTACAACTTTTTATTTCAACAGCTTTGAATGTCTTGTTATTGTTATTATGGAAAGAGCTGCCGTTATTAATATTATTATATAAATACAGTATTTCTTAGATATCAAACGAAGTGAGATATTAGATAAAGAAAGTGCTCTTTAGGCAGGACGATTTCATACATCTGTCAGCTGATGATCTCCATCTGGCAGAGTTACGAATACGTTATTTTTCTTTTCTCTCTCTCTCTCTCTCTCTCTCTCTCTCTCATAATATGTCAGCGTGCGACTGCGATGGACAACGTTTTCAGAGACGCAGGCCTACACAGAAGCTTGATGACGGAGGCGAGGAGGTAGGCGTGAAAGGCGCGTTTTGGCCACATTCCCCGCGTTACGCTTCTCTCTGGCTCCCATCAATATCAGGAGCTAAATTATCGCGATGCCCATGCCCCTCAAATGAACCAACAACAACTGCTTGAGCACGATGTAGCAAAGCTCCTAAATGAATCTTTTTTTTTCTTCTTTTAGTCAGTTTACCCTCCAGGGTTGGATTTTCCCTCGGACTCAGCGAGGGATCCCACCTTTACTGCATCCAGGGCAGTGTCCTGGAGCTTGAAACATTGAATCTCGGGATACAACTGGGGTGGTGGGACGAACACCTCGCCCAGGTGGTCTCACCTGCATAGCGAACAGGGGCGTTATGAGGGATGCGAAGGGATGGGGAGATTTGGGAGGGATCGGCAAGGAAGAGAGAAGGAGGTGGCCGTGGCCTTACGTTAGGTACAATCCCGGCATTTGCCTGGAGACGAAATGGGAAACCACGGAAAACCCCTTCGAGAATGGCTGAGGTGGGAATTGAACCCCGTTCACTCATTTGGGCCACCCCAGGCTGAGTAGACCCCGTTTCAGTCCTCATACCACTTTTCAAATTTCGTGGTAGAGTCGAGAATCGAACCTCGGACCTCCGGGGTGGCAGCTAAGCACGCTGACCACTATCTCACGGAGGTGACTCTAAATGAATCAATAACAACCTAAAGGAAAGAGTGACTCTCGTTTATTAGAAGCAAGGGCTGATATACCACAATGTACCGTGATAAGTCAGCCCTTGCTACGAAAAGTTGAGGTCTGGATATTCATTGAGAGGTCTGTTCATGTTCATAAGCCTTACCAGAACGTTTAATCTTAACAAGTCGTGTGGCTCGTTCTTAAATTAATTAAAAGAACACATTATGCTACATACAGATTGCTTCATTAGTGGAGAGACCATGATTTACAACACTCTTAGACAAATAAACCAGTCCGAGCTTGAGATTACCACTTAACAAGAGAAGTAGAATGGAATGAATGCAAATATTTGGCACTTTTACTATTCATATTACTAGCGGACCCGTGCACGAAATCTCGCATGTTCATAAACCACACTTTCCCCTATAGTTTTATAATGAGAGACTTAAGGAGAATGGTTGTTATGGTTTTATTTCAACCAAATGTCATTTGTGTGCTGAGTTCATTGATTGACAGCGAACCCGTTAGTAAATTAACGTTTAATATTTTCTACATGAAACAGGCGTCCCTACGGCCAAAATGCGAACTGAACATCATTTAAGTCGCGTATTTTCCTACAGCAACAGTATTTGCAAATTGCACACTTCTTACAAAAATTGATATTTATGAAATTAGAATGCATTTCGTCACTGCTAATGTCATTTGAGTGCTGAGCCCATTGATTGACAGCTGAGCCGTAACCCTCACCGATTATTCGATATTTATGAAATTATACGATTTGAGTACTCATTCGTTTGATTTACTGTTTCTGAAATCCATGCAAAAAGATAAAGGAAAGACCTCAGAATGTTAAAATGACATGAAACAGACGTCACAGAGGTTAAACTGTGAAGGGGACAGCAATTATGGAGCGTATATTCCTACAGCAAGAGTATCTGCAAATCGCACAGTTCGTACATATTTTAAATGTCATTTTTTAAAGAAATGATAGATATTTATGAAATTAAAGTGCAATTCGTCATTGCCAATGTCTATTATCTTTCATTTGAATGATCATTTGTCACGATTGATCGGTCGCTTGTGAGTGCCGAAGGAGGGATCTATACTACTGAAATAATAATAACTAGCATTACCCATCGCGGCTTCGCCCGCGAATATTCTAGTTGTAAAGAGTACACTTAGCAAAATCTCAATCATGAATGCTATGACTGATTTATCCTTGGTATGAATAATCAGGCTTTATCAATTCAGCTACTGGTGCAGTGGTTAGGGGTTTGTCATTCCTTCATAGGTACAGTATATCAGAGCGAAGTTAGTTTTCTGGGAATATCACAGACACTGTTAATTTATGGACCTTTAAATGTGGTTTACGGAGACCCTTTATAGTCGGGTGAAAAATATCTTTCATACCACACTCACACGTGAAAATTGCGTGAATTTTTTTTAGAGTGCCCCTTGACCCCCTTAAGCGCATTATACTGTATGTATTGATGAATTTTACTGCTTAATTTGGTTCAGTGATAACCTTAAAACCGGCTGGAAACTTTCACAGTAATGTAATAATTGGAATTGCATTGCGTCGTACAGAAATAGATGGACCTGTGAGATTCTGTTACCATGGTTACCGTGTTGCATTCTTTCATTATTTCATTGTAAGTATACATGTTTTAAGGTATTTATTTAATTGTGAGGCATTTAAAGAGTAAGCGAGTGCGTTTCGCTTACGCATTGGGTTATGCTGAACCTGTATGTGTAGGTTAGTGTTAATGGAACCTTATTTTCAAAACTAGAATGGGACCTTAGCAGAATAATATAGGGAGGGATTTGCTGATGAAAGCAACGGAACTCTGTTTCTCAGGCTGGCTGCGTTGCGCAGCCGGTTGGTATTTGAGGGGGGCTTTTACTATATTAATCAAAATATCCTTAATGACCCAATTTTTTTCTTTTATCACTTGGTGGATTGCGTCCTATTTTTTACGATTTTTACCCAATTGAATAATTATTCAAGCAGTAGATAAATTAAATGGATTATCAATAATTGTTTTAATAGTAATCACACCACTTCTACTCATACATTTTATTATCTTCGAATTACCTTCACAGCATTCCTCTTCTCCTATATTGCGTAGTGGCTAGCATTCTTGGCTGTCACCCCAGAGGCCCGCGTTCAATTCTAAGTTCGATCAAGAAATTTAATTCTGATCTTAGAGCTGGAACGGGGTCAACTCAACCGTTTGAGGCAAAACTGAGAAAAGGGTCGATTCGATTTCCACCTCAGCCATTGTGCTAGTATTTTTCCGTAGTTTCGCACTTCTACTCCAGCAAATTCCGGGATAACACCTAAGTTAAGGCCACGGCCGCTTCTTACTCAAATCTACCTCAATTACAAATACTGTACTTACCAGTACAGACATCACAGTAACACAGGTTGTCAGACAAGTTCTAGATGCACCCAAATGCACGGGGCTACATGACAAAGATATCACAGAACCCCTAAAATCAACGAGAACAACCTACGATATTATTGAAAGTTTGAGAAATGTGATGATTTTGTTTTTCTCTTAAGGTATAAAATAAGTTTGTTGTTGTCGATTATTTTAGAGGCTGATAACCTGTATTTATGTGATGACTAGAGACAGTAAAAATTCGCGTCTCGCGAAATCACGAAAAACGATTAAAACTAATAAACATTGGTTTAGAACTTGTTTTACATAAAATTATCATATAATTACACGTTTCAACTCGCGGATCACTCGCGAAAAATCGCAACAAATCTATGACTCGTGAATTTTGCATCTCTTTGTCGTTATTCGCGAAAAGACGGAATTTTTCGGCAATTAATAAATAAATTAACTAATTTTTTTTTCTTGTATAATATTTATTGACCAAGTTCCAAAACAAAACTGTTTTGCCTTGTCATAGCTGAATAATTCCACATGGTTTGGAATGATGTCACTAGATGGTTCGAGTTGAGATGGTTCGTAAACGACTTGATAGGTGACAGACGCTATATGAGAGGAATAGCCTAATACTAGGCCTATCGGTTTTTTTCCCACAGTTTTCGTGAATAGAAGAATAGAAAAGCGAACCTTTCGATAGCAAACTTGGAACAGTTGTCCAGGTACAACTTTGAAAGTTAAATAATGTAAAGTTTCTTAGAACTGTTGTCTGCGTACAACTCTCAATAGCTAATTATTACTGACATAATAACTTAATGAAACAGTGTAAACAATTAAGTTTTCAAATTCACTCAATAATTTTTCAAATTCACTCAAGAACCGAGAATGTTAGCCCCATTCAATCAAGATTGACTGTCTCTAGCGATGACTGTAGTAGTGTGTATAACTGTCTTCGTGACAGTAATGAGGTAGGTGCCCCTGGACTTCAATAAGGTACTATCCCGGCATTTGCCAGGGGTGAATGTGGTAGAACCCAGGGACAACCACACTCAGGATAGCCGCTGTCAGGGTCGGAATTTGACCCTTGTATCTCCGGACTTGCTGCAGCTGCCCGTGAGGTCGTGGTGCACGATTATACGAGCACGGCTACGCCACGGGACTGATTGATTAGAAGCGTTTTTTTTAGCGTATGGCTTTTAGTGCCGGGAGTGTCCGAGGACATGTTCGCCAGTTTTTTGTAGTTGCTTCGAGGTGGACACCCAATGGGTGAGCTACACGTACCGTCGTGTGTGGAGTGTTGTCTGGGGTGGAAAGTTTGAATGTATGGACAAGGAGTTGGAAGGTAGCGGCTGTGGCCTATAGTTAGGGACCAACCCCGGCATTTGCCTGGAAGGAAGATGGGAAACCATAGAAGACCATCTTCAAGGTTGCCGGCGGGGGGATTTGAAACTCCTCGCCTCCCGGATGTGAGCGAGTGCCAGCAGTCATGCCGTAACGACCACGGCTAACTCACCCGGTATTAGAAGCTTTCATGTTGCACATGTAGAGAATCTATCATTTGGCGGCTTCGGTGGCGTAGTTGTTAGCATGCTGAGCTTCTGTGCCCAAGGTCGCGGGTTCAAACCCGGCCGAAGCCGTTGGATTTTTTAAGAGCATTAAAAATCCGTCTGCATGCCTTCCTTAGGAGGGGTAGTAAATCCGGCGGGCTCATGTCTTAGATGTATGGCATGCAAAAGAACCTTCCAAGAATTACACTTGTGTGAAGCTAAATTATAGGTTATTTTGACTAACGCTCTTCAGTTCCAACATTCGTCGCCAGGAGCTGAATGTGGTGGCATCTAGTAACCAAGATCACAACTAGTTGTCGTTGACGGTAGCATTTGCTAGCAAAAGTAGGAACTACTTGAAAATTGAGTGTCTGCAGTCCTTACCTGAATTACAGATAACACACACTAATACAGTAATCACAATTAACACCGGTTATCAGACAGATTCTACACACATCCAAAGTACACGGAGCTACATGACTGCGTTGTCGCAGCCCCCAAACTGAGGAGCCAACCTTGCTGTCATTGAATTGAAACCTTTTATTTCCTTTTCGTTCTTTGCAGATTGACACGTTTCTCGTGCATGAGGCTTGTAACGCTTTGTTTGATTGAAGTGACATCTACTTGTGATAAAGAATAACGGAGGCAGTAAATGTGCTGCCGTTCTTGAGTGCTCGCACGATTGGTCATATCGCGTGTTAAAGAGCCGTCACGCAGACAATAGCTTCTCTTCTGCCGCAATTAAGACTTGACTTCCAAGGTAAACAAATAATTACCAACGTAAATTAGTCAAGTGAATATCTTTCTAACCAGAGTACCTCATACAGGGTGAGTGGGATCTGACCAGACAATCTGGAGGCAGGGTGGAGGGAAGGGTGTGTATCTAATTCAAGCCCTCATACCAAAATTTCTTGGCAGATCTGGGAATCCTACCCTGACATCCGGAGAGACGGCCAAGAATGCTAACCTCTACACCAGGAAGAAAGCAATGGTATTGAATTAAGAGTATCTCAATAATTAAAGCACGATCGTCGCCCCTTAATCTGCAGGCCAAGGTCGCTTGGTAGGCGTGGGCCCTACATGGGCTGTAGCACCACGTTCATTTTTTTCTTTTGTCAGCTTACTTGGTTGACAAGTACAGTCACGCGGGTAGAATATGACTCAGGCGAATAATGGGAAGGAAGCGGTCGTGGCCTCAAGTTAGGCACTATCCCAGCATTTGCATGGAGTGGAAGAGGAGGAAACCACGGAAAACCACTTCCAGGATGGCAGTGATAGGAATCGAAGCCACCTCTCATGAGTTTTGCCGCACTTGGCTGTGTGTACTTCATTCCAGCCGTTCCTGAGACCGGAATAATAATTTTGGAAGTGCCGGGGATCGAACCGGGACCTCCGGGGCTAAAGCCAAGAATGTTTGCCGCTACACCCGGAGGTGAAATAATGTTGATTCATTTGAGGGGCTGGACATGTTGGTCATTTCAGCTCCGTGCATAAAATTTGTCTGAATATCTGTGTTTTTGTGGTGTCTGGATGAATGGGTGTATTTGTCATTTGACCACCTCGTGGCGGAGAGGATAGCATTGTTGGCTGTCACCCCCAATGTTCCGGGTTCGAACCCAGGCTCTGCCAAGAATTTAAAAGTCAGGGTATGGTCTGGTACGGAGTCTCCCAGCCTCGTGATGCAAAATGGGAACCTGCCAGATGCTAATTGCAAGAGGAGAAATGGAAAGGAACTGGTCACCCTACCACACGCAAACTCCGGCTCGGGATGCCTGGTTAGTGATCCCTTGCCGAAGGGTTCTAATTCAGGAGGGGATATGGCATTTAAAAAAAAATGTCATTTAGGGAAGGAGGCAGCGTGGCGGCCTTTAGTTAGGAACCATCCTGGTATTTTCCTGCAGTAGACGTGGGAAACCATAGAAAATCATTTCTAGGATGGTTCAGGTGGGAATTGAACCCATCTCTTCTCAGTTTTTCTTCAAGAAGCTGAGTGTACCCCGTGGCAGCACTCATACCAGAATTAAAACTTTTTGTCGAAGTCAGGAATCAAATCCAGGACAGCAAAGAGTACTTACCTCTGCACCATCAAGGGATTTTTAGCCTATTTTAATTTTATGAAAGACAAAAAAAAAGGCTTTTGAGATCACCCATTGTCCGTGTGTGCGTATGTGTGTATGGATGTGTGTCTGCCCCCCCCCCCCCCCCCTTCCCACTAATAACTTCCAAACGGCTGGAGCGAACCAATCACACTCGGTAAGATCATAGTAGTATTTTGGCCGACCCCAACCGTGACCTTTAAATTTAATTAAGTCTCACCAATACATGGCGGCTGTGCGAAATATTTCACCGGCATTCTATATCTCCAAAACTGTTACTGATATCACCCTGAAATTTTGTACGGTGATAAAGGGCACTACTAGAAGTTCACCTATGAGACTTTCAAAAACCTGGTGACTACACAACCAACATGGCGGTCAAACGAAGTTGAAACTTTTCAATAGACTTTTCTCGCGACTTAACCATCCAAACGCAATGAAACTTGGTACAGCAAATGTTTATGCACGTTGTAATGCAATGACATCTAATTTATTTCAATTGTTTACATAATCTCAATTTGGCGGCTGTGCAAAATATTTCACCGGCATTTTATATCTCGGAAACTATTACTGATATCACCCTGAAATTTTGTACGGTGATAGAGGGCACCACTAAAAGGTCACATATGACTTTCAAAAACCTGTTAACTACAAAAGTAACATGGTGGCCAAGCGAAATATATACTTTTAAATAGACGTTTCTCGCGATTTAACCATCAAAACGCAATGAAACTTGGTACAGCAAATGTTTATGCACATAGTAATGCAATGGCATCTAATTTAGTTCAATTTTCTACATAACCTCAAGATGGCTGCTGTACGAAATATTACACCGGCATTCTATATCTCTGATACTATTACTGATATCACCCTGAAATTTTGTACGGTGACAAAGAGTACTACTAGGAGTGCATATATGATACTTCTAAATACCTGTAAAATACAAAACGAACATGGCGCCCAAGCGAAAGTGAAACATTTTTATAGACTTTTCTCACGATTTAACCATCTGAGCGTAGTGAAATATGGTACAGTAAATGTTTATACACATTGTAATTCACTGGCATTTAATTTAGTTCAATTGTTCGCATAACCTCAAGATGGCGGCTGTGCGCAATTTTAATATTACGTTTTTATTTCTTGTGTATTTATCATGCGATCGAAGTGAACGTTTGAATAATGAAACTACGCAGATATCGTCATCTAATAATACATAAATCTATGGCCTACATATATAAAAATCCAACATGGCGATCATCCGAAATATTTAGACGGTTCTCAATATCGACGAATCTATTACAGCAATTAAACTGAAATTAGGTAGATTTCATTAGAAAGCTAACTATTGCAATGGGTACCATGTTTCGACTTCCGGAAAATTTCGACATGTCTTCGCGTATCACATCCCCTAGACCCCAAAACCACCGTCAGTTCAAAAGTTTATATATAATTTATGGATGTATATGTATATCACTTTCTTGTGGACACGATAGGCTAGCTACCGCAATTTCGCACCAATCACTTTGAATTTTTTACATAATATGTATAGTAGTGGAGTAGTGGGTGTTCCAAGCCACTCTAGAACCCTCCTCTTACCACTACTAAGCCTCAGCCATGTTAAATATTTGTCGAACGCGTGGTCCGATTTTGACAAATGAGGTGTCTTTGGACTCGGGCTGACGTCCTCTTTGCTATGGACTACTTGTTATATTTTTGAATTTTTTTTTTGAAAATTTTTGTTTTCGAAAGTTGGTGATAGTTTGAAAACCAAACATGGTAGAACGTTGTTCCATGGCTGAAACGAATGGTCTTTATGACCTTTATTTTTTGTAATAAAACTTTTTTATTTTTTATATTTTTTTGAAAACACTCGAATTTTGAAAATCCTATATTTTGGAAACTAGGAACTCTACAAAAAAAATTGTTTAACGTAAATCAATGGTCCCTACCCCCTCTACCCCCCAAAAAAATTTCAAGTCTCTAGGATGAAAACCTGTAGTAGTGGGGTAGTGAGAGAGCTGTCTACCAACTTATTGAACCCTCCTCGTATTTGCCCCGAAGCTGATATCTCGCTAACCAATGGTCGGATTTGAACATGAAGGGTGTCCTAGCACTCGTAGTGATGCCCCCTACTTTCCTATAGGCTCTTTATTTGATTAAAAGACCAAAACTAAAAGGTCATGTGCTTTTAATATTTCGCGAACCAATCATGCTAGAGGCATGTTCGACAGGTCCAAGGACTCGGGGTGACGTCCTCTCTGCTATGGACCACTCGTTATAATTTTTAATAAAATTGGAAACTCGATTTTGGGGTAAACACGTGTTTTTGTGATTTTGCCGATATCTCGCGAACCAATCATGCTAGAGGCATGAACGAGGGGTCCAAGGATTCGGGCAGACGTCCTCTTTGCTATAGATCACTCGTTGTAATTTTAAAAAATTTTGGAAACGCGATTTTGGGGGTAAACACGTGTTTTTTTGTGATTTTTGCCGATATTTCACGGATCAATAACGCTAGAGATGTGTACGAGGTGTCCTAGGACTCGGGCTAACGCCCCCTTTCAAATGTGATAGATATTTTTTTCCAAAAAATAATTCACAAAGGGCCTAACGCCATACATGTTGAGAAAAAAATTCTTTACCGTTACCTGTTTATAATGTTTATGAAGCGTGGTGGTTGAGAGAGACGATACGGCTGGGTGTGTGTGTGTTTCAACGAACCTGTCGCTGACCACGGTGGCTGTGTTCAATAGATCAATCGCTATTTCGGCTGGTCGGTGTATGACAGAGTGAGGGTGCGTTTTTTTTCACACCTTTTACCTTTAACGTGTAAACGGTGATGAGAACTTGGTTCTATGTTGATCGAAGCGAGTACAGAAAACACACTTGCAAACGAGCAGGAGGTGAATGTCATTTGAGCTTATTGGAAGGCTCCGATCTGACTTGACAACAGGTGCAATGGAAAAAATGACCAAGACGCTTGAAGGTGAAATAATCTGACCATTGTGCTGGCAGGGAAGTGCGAAAGGCGTGCACACATGTGTGAAACCACAGGCACGCTAAACCAGTGACATCCTGTCTTGCTTTGTACGTGACAAAATGCAAGTCCATGTGACATTTGATCTACCGCAGGTGTTCGCCTGAGACGTTATCTGTCCACGTGCATGATAACTGTTAACAAGTCACATTCTGTTTTGCTGCGTACGTGACAAAATGCAAGTTCAGGTGAAATTTGATCCGGCGCAGGTGTTCGCCTGGGACGTTAGCTGTCCACGTGCACGATAAGAGAATGTTCAAAGCGTGGGAATCGCTGAATCAGTAAAAAGTATGATGCAACTTGTGGGAATGATGTCACAACCAATAGAGAGGCAAGAGCTGCAAACAGCAGTGGTGGGAGGTGAAGGGAGGGAGAGGGGAGGGGGTGATGTATGAGAGAACACAGGAGGAAAGGGAAAGACAAACATGTATGAACATGCATGAAGCGCGGAGCGCTGTATACATAGAGCTATAGGTGGTGTACAACATGTGTGAATAAATAAAAAGTACACAGGTTCACACAACATGTAATTTATTGATCCAAGAATTAAACGTAGAGTTAAACCCTAACCATTTGACGTAGAGTTTATTTCCTTTTTGTTTCAACACTTTTTCCACAAGATAATGCTGAGGAAATGCTGTTTTCTGAAGTTCATGGAGATAAAATCTACCTTTTATGGGTTGATGGTTGAGGTCCTCGAGTTAATAGGTGACTGGACTGTCCAAGTAGACTCGACGAATTCGAAATAGTTCAGTCCCCCACTGAGGCGTGTAGCCCTTATTGAAGGCAGACTTAAATTTGCTCACACGAACAAAATCCCCAATGTTCAGTCGGTGACGTTTAGGATCGGCTGTTTTTATGGGGTTAAACAGTTTATCCAATCGCTGAATATTTTTAGTCACGAGGCGTGGCTTGGTCCCAATCGTTCTATGTTTGGTGTCATTGTAACGTGACACTAGCTCAGGTAACATGTCCAACCAGCGATAACTGCCCTGAGCGGTAAACGTTTTCCACATATGGGTTTTCAATGTTCGGTTGAACCGCTCGACCACACTGGCTTTGAGATTGCTGTACGTGGTGTAATGGTGAATATCCTTAGATTTGAGGAAACTGGAGAAATCCTTGTTGAAAAATTCTTTCCCCTGGTCGGTTTGTAGCAACTGAGGTTGACGTTTGGAGTGTTGAATAATATGTTGAAAGGCCTTGGTAACTAGTGGGCCAGACTTGCGACGCACAGGTTCAACAAAGGCCATTTTGGAATAGACATCAATGACGGTCAACATATAGCGTACACCGTCGTTAACGCTAGCATAGGGTATCATTTCAACCAAGTCAGCCTGCCAAAGTTCATCCACACCTCGTGAAATCACCTTGAGTCGTGGATAATGACGCCTAGCTGGGCGATGCAACTCGTGAGCAATACCCATTTTAATGGGTGAGGGCTTAAACAATAATTTTGGCATTTCGAAGTTCTTGTTCAATTTCTTGAATTTCCCAATCGTGACCGGTATGGCCAGCTTGACGTGAGGCATGCAACAACTGTAGCCGCTGGACGAGCTTATTGGGAAAGTGCCAGTAGGTAACATCCACAAGAGGTTTTAATGGTTTAAATGTCACTCCCGAAGCGGATGCTTTACGACGAGTACTTTGACTGGTGGGAAACATTTTTGCAATGATGGTTTTATATTTTTGAGATATATTGGCATTCACTTGTTGCGTGGGATCATACTGTCTTTTGTGGGCATGGGTATCCAATAAAATGGATTTATATTTGTCAAGATCCTCTGACGTATAATCATGGGAAGAGGGGGTCCGAGAAAAGAGCAGCTTTAATAGTCCTGGCGTTAATTTATAGTTGATGTTTTTAATGACAGCTTTAGTACGAGCAAATTTAATGGATGAATCGCCAATTTTAAAACTATCATCCTCATAGCGAACACCATACGTGGTATCTGTGTTTCCAATAAATAGATCGGTGAAATAGGGTTCCAATGTTGATCCATAATATTTTATTAAAATGGTTTTCAGTTGAGCTTTATGTTGAGGGGTGGCCAAGAGTTGTGAAAACGGAGACGCCCTGGAAGGGCAAGGTGTATCGACCATGGCCAAGGATTTCTTTTTTCTCAAAAACTCTGCAAGGGGTGCGGCTTTTTTTTGAGGCGTAAACACTTGTTCCTCTTCATCCTCAACTTCACTAACACTAGTCAAATCTTCCTGTTCCTCTTCCTCTTCCTCAGGGTCCTCGTGCAGTGTCTGCGTGGCTTGTGAAACGGTGGGTAGCGTTTCAGATGGCTTGAAAGAGGGTTTCAACATGGCTTTTAGTGGAGGTGTTAAATGTTGCTGAATAAACAAAGCATGATTGGCACGTGATTGTTTCAATTGACGAAACTTTTGGCGAATAGTATTTTTTGCTCTAATAATATGCTTTTTCAATTGACTCTCTGCTAACGCCATGGTGTCTTGACAAATGACTTGATGGGGAATGAGACAGGGCCTTAAATAGCAATAAAATGATCAAACCCTAAGCGATACCGTCCTTGGTTGAGTTCACTTTGTTTGTCAATCACTAAACAGGCATGACGTTGAGTGTTCCAGCACTTGGCACACAATTCTGTAAACATTTGAAAGGTCATATCCGGATTCACATGTTCATTATAAATGTGACGACTGTTCCTCTCGTCCTGGCGAAATAAAACAATGACATTGGCATTGTCACGAATCAACTGTTTGGACATTTTTGAATACGTTTGTCCGAGATAGAAGCAATCGATATGTTTGTGTCGACCCATGCTGAAATAGCTTTGAATGATACCTTGACGTTCAGTGGATACATCATCGAAAATCATGAGTGAATCAGGCTTTACCTCATCCGGTGAAATCACATTTTCTTGCATGGAAAATGTAAAATAACCCATATTCTCTTTTTGTAATCCAGACATGACTTGATCCAGAAACACGTAGAGGGGTTGGTAGAGAGATTTTGCAAAAATATAAATATTTTGAAAACGCAGACCATTGGGCGCTGTGATGAGCGTTAGCAAAAGATTAGTCTTTCCACAGCCGGAAGGCCCCACAATGATGCAGCGAATGGAAGATGGAAACAGTGAACCATGGCGTTGTTCACGTGATGTGGGACAGAGATGGGAAACCATGTCCCCCACGGGGAATGACTCTTGCTGCTTAATAATCTTCATGTCAACTAAGGCTTAGACAGGCTAGCCGGCTGTCTATATACAGGACACCGAGCCTTGTCATAGAAACAGTAGACTGCTACTACAGGTTGACGATGGATGTCTTTGGACGTGCGTTGAGGGCCAAAGCTAGGCCTGTCCCCATACATGATCCTAAACAAGAAACAGATCCTGCTAATAAACACTATGTGGATAGGTCAGTAGTGCCACGCACAAAACAGGGAGATTATGACTTTAAGGGAAAGCGGTTAACCCGTGTAAAACATCCTCAAGTGTCTACAGACGTTACTACGAAAAAGTATGTGGATAACAAAGTGTATGAGTTTTATGACAAAGTGCCCCAGCTTATGGTGAATGGCTATAGCGCTAATCACCATCGGATTATTCACGTGGAAGACCCACAAGACGAAGACGATGTCTGTACCAAGCGTTACGTGACCCATGAAATGAAAAGGCTTTATAAATTTATCCCATGTGTATTTTTAGTGTATCTGACAAATGATAAACCTGTGAATGACAGAAACCATTTACCGCTAGTCCATGATCAGCACTTGACCTATGTGCTTGCTTCGGGTTTAAGCCACTATCGATTACACTATGATGGAACCATTCACATCAAATATGCCATACCTGATGAGAACCATTTACAAATAAAGATAAATGGTCATAGGATGTTGCTTCATAACCATGAAATGGTCAATGCTGGTGACGAATTATCCTTTCACCTCATGTTGACATGGGATGAAAAGCAAGCGGGAAAAACCATAAACGATTTCCCACTTTATGTGGAATTGGAATATACAGCCATGAAATAACCATCTGACGTTAGTTGTGATTTAAACTTTCTTGTGAAAGGTTGTGGGTCATTATCATCATGGTGAAACAAAGGTATGCAGTGAGAAAGACTAAAAAAAGGACTTTGTCCTTGGCAAAGCCAGGGTTTTCAACATTCGAGGACAAGCCCTTGCGAAAGAAAAAAAGAAAAAATAATGTATTGACCATAAGGAAAGCCCTTCGAGCAGCACAGAGACATGTTATTCCAAAACGTCAGCGACAGGTTTCAAACCAAGGGCGAGTGATTCCCGTCCCCAAACGAGCGGGATTTTTACCTGCATTATTTGCTGGTTTGGCTGCTCTGGGCTCACTTTTGGGCGGTGCCAGTGCAGTGGCGAAAACCATTAAAGCCGCGCAGCAGGGCAAGCAACAACTCAAAGAAAGTCAGCGACACAATGAAACGATGGAAGCGATTGCCATGGGGGCTAGAAATGCCAATTTAAAGCCAGCCTTTTATCAACAAGGATTTGGGATTTCACCATTTCGAAATATTAAAAAAAAAAAAAAAATAACCTCAGCCATAGCGAGACATGCCCTGACGCATCAACAAGTGGAAAGCTATGCTAAACAACTAAAGCTTTCTCATTTTCGAGGTGTGTTTATGCGAAACCAATTACCCCCACGACCCTGGAAACAGGAATGTGCTGTTGTCAATTTGGATGATCACCGAGGACCAGGAACGCATTATGTAGCTTATGTCAAAGAGGGATCCATGGTATGGTACTTTGACAGTTTTGGGAATTTGCCCCCGCCCATGGAACTAGTGACCTATTTTGGAAACAGGATCAAGATATATTATAATGTGAAACGTGAGCAAACGTTTAACAGCCAACAGTGTGGACGTTTGTGTTTAATTTTTTTATATAAGACGCAGCATAAGCAAAAACGCCACCAGTATGTCGGTAGAAAGTAAAACGTTTACACTGCATGGACGTGGACCTGAAGTCAGCCTAGACTTCTACCCGCCTATCGAATTGAGTGAAAAACCCTATGGTTTAGGACTTGTTTCTCTTGAAACGTACAATCGAATATACAACATACGTGAAAATGTGAACAACAAGTTTTACTATGATGATTCTGTGCTCACCCTGAACTCTGGTGGATACACGATCGATGATATTTATGAACACATTTATGTGGTGTTGATCAATCAATATGGTTTAAAGTCATTTCTCGACGGAACGCACAAGTTTGAACTTGTAGGCAATACCAACACTCATCGCTGCAGTATTTTCTCCTCATTCAACATTGACTTTAAAACACACCCCGATTCCATTGGCCCATTACTAGGATTTAAACCACGTGTGTTGGAGCCCAACAAAAAACATGAATCAGACCATGAAGTGAAATTCATTGAGGACCATCATGTGTCGGTGACGTGTAATATTATTAGCCAAGTGTACACCAATCAGGAACCATCGCATTCGCTATATGACTTTATTGTGACATCGCCCAATGGGTATATTATTCGTGAAAACCCTCCAGTGGTGCTTTTTCATGCTGTGGCTGTCGATAGTATTAGTAATATAACATTAAGACTGATCAATAGAGATCAACAACTCATTGATCTAGATTCTACCACACCAGTGACTTACAAGTTGGTGCTAAAGCCACTATGAAATTTGTGTATAAAGTAACAACACCGTCTAGGAATGGTGTTAGTTGTTTGCCACGTGAATACACGTTAACATCTCAGAACAAGCAGATTTTACAGCATTTGGGTTACCGCGTCAACCCTCATAATGAATTCTATCCTAGAGATAGCGAACCACATCGAGGAGCAACCAGGAGTGGTAAGAATTGATCTCCATTCCTATCAAGCTCAAACACCTGGACTCAATAACAATGATGAAATTCAATTTGTTATCAACAACCAAGATATTTACACCCTACCGCATGAAAGTGTCATTCAGATTGAAGGTCGGCTCACCAAAGCCGATGGCTCTACACCTACCACATCCAAGTTGGCCAACCATGGTTTGGCCTTTCTGTTTTCTGAAGTGCGGTATGTCATTAACGATATCGTGGTGGATAGCACTCGAAATGTGGGCATTTCCAGTGTCATGAAACTATACCCCTCTTATAGTGAGGAAGAAGCTAAAACACTTTGCATGGCAGGTTGGTGTCCTGACTCGACCAATGACTGGATGGTACACACCGATGGGACCTTTACTGGATATTTACCTCTTAAACTAATTCTAGGCTTTGCCGAAGATCACCAACGCATTGTGGTCAACGCAAGGCAAGTGCTTTATCTGGTGAGAGACAGGAGTGATAATAATGCACTCAAGGGAGCCGACAATGCCCCCATCGATTCAAAAATTCAACTACAACGCTTGCTATGTAAAGTTCACCATGTGACCCTCGAAGATAGCAAAAAACTGGACGTACTCAAAATGGTAAAGAGAGATATGCCTCTACCCATGGAATTTAGAAGCTGGGCACTCCATGAGTATCCGCTATTGCCCACTACCAACACACACAGTTGGTCTGTAAAAACAGCTCGCTATACAGAGAGACCTCTCTACCTGATTGTGGGTTTTCAAACGAATCGCAAGTATCAACAAACCAAAGATGCCTCGCAATTTGATCACCTGCAATTGAGAAATGCACGTCTTTTCCTCAACGGAGCTGTGTTTCCCTATGAAGGACTGGATTTGGATTTTTCAAAAAATAAGTTTGGGCCCCTGTACGACTTGTTTTCTAAATTTCGATGGTCGTATTATCAAAAAGAGAACGGCCCCATGCTACTACCCCAAGCGTTTAAGGCAAGAGCACCACTGATTGTTTTTGACTGTTCATACCTGGAAGAGTCTGTCAAGCCATCCAATATCGACATTCGACTAGATTTTGAAACGCATGACAATGTACCAGCCAATACGACGGCCTACTGTTTGATTATTCACCACAAACAAGTCAACTATTATCCACTGTCCAACCAAGTGACGAGTGTATAAATAACAGGTCATCCCACGTCAAGCCACTCAGTCATGTCTTGCTTTAAAGCCTCAAGAGACGTTACATCCATGAATTTAAACTCTGAGGAACAGCGTTTCAAGACTTTTGCCACATGGCCAGTGCCTTTCATAAACCCTCAAGCCTTGGCGGCCGCTGGATTCTACTATTTAAAAACAAGAGATGAAGTGAAATGTGCCTTTTGCCCCATCATCATAGACCAATGGCAGGAGGGCGATGAACCCATGCAGGAACATCAGCGCTGGTCACCCACCTGCCCCTACCTGCGTAGAGTGGAAGTGGGAAATATATCCTGTCATTCAAGCTATCCCTCACTTGTGACTCTGGGTGATGAAAAGAAAACAAGTTACGATACGTGTGGACCGTATGGTATCCATGGTGCTTCGGTGAGCAGCTCACCATCAAAAACGCCTAGTTTAGAGACATTGGGACATCATCGGTGTTATGGACGTTACAAACACAAGAGACTATATTGTTGTATCAGTTGCTATCGTCCTTATCCCAAAATGACAAAGGCCTGTAAGACGTGTAATGATAATAAAATGATGTAATTCTTAAATTCTTATTTTTTTGCTTTTGCCTCTGTCCTACCCTAACCTTCTTTTTTGGAACTAGCATGGCAGGTAAGTCCATGCCATGATCACACCTGATCGTCAGTCAGTCGTCAGTTGAACTTGGTCCAGACAAGCGTCAACATGTTGCGCACACTCATTGTGGATTGCCAAGGGTTTAAAATTGGTGACAACAAATTTATATTTAAACAAGTGGCCGTGATCGATTGTACCACGTTTTGGATATCACAAGCTACGCATTTGCTATTTAAACCACCCCATGCTTTTGATTTGTTGTGTGAAAAAGACCGTAAACAAACCCAGTGGATTGAAAATCATAGGCAACTAAACTGGAATCAGGGAACCATTTCCTATAAATATTTGGATGTGGTTATGAAAGCACACTTGTCCTCGGCCAATGTGGTATTTGTGAAAGGTAATGAAAAACGTCAATGGTTGCAACCATTTTTGGCGTCTTACTGCCAATGTATCGACCTCATGGAGTTGGGCTGACCCTCCCTGCAAACGCTCATGGATACTTGTTCCTGTGGCAACATTACCCATACAGCCCTATCGCATGCGTGGCATCTCTTTCATTGGTTAACCACTCATGCCTGCTGGGAGTTGTTGAACAAAATTATAACTCAAGATTTACCTGTGAATGACGTCAGTGAGATTTCTACAAGCGACGTGTAAACATCTACAGCACGTGATACCATGGAGAAAGGCAATGCTACGGACAAAGCCATCGGCAAGTTCTTTGTGTGCAAAAAGAAACTAGACAGTTTTCCCAAAGAGGAACTCTTGGCGCTGCCCAAGTCGTTCATTTATTATGTGGCCGCCAACGCGGTCAAAGAAATCTGGCAACATGTACCAAAATCATGGACTCAAGACCCTGTGTTGAGTGAATTGCAACCCTGTACGGATTACGATCACCATAAGCAAGTGGCCATGGCAAAAATACCGTCTATGCGTCAGTGTGCGACTTGCCAGCTAGTGAAACTGTATCACGGTCATAAAAGTCCATGTAAAGACTTTGTTGAATCATTCCACGAGTGTCATGGCGAGAAAAAGCAACAACAACAAACACAAACATCGTCCACAGAGGAGGAGGAAGACCAAACCTTTTTACCATCGATGGAAAAGGATATGCCAGACCTGTACTGGCAATGGCGTCATTGACAAAGTGATTCAATACTTACCTTTCGAAATCCATCTTCCAGGTTATCGTTTTTGCGGCCCTGGAACTCGTCTCGAAAAACGTTTACAACGTGGTGATGTACCCATTAATCTTTTGGATCAAGCATGCAAGGAACATGACCTTTCTTATCGCCATAGTCATCCTGGTTTAAGACATGTGGCAGATAAATTGTTATTGAAGAAAGCTAAACAACGTTTCACATCCAGTGATGCCTCAGTGGGTGAAAGGATGGCAGCCCTAATTGTCATGAGTGCTATGAAAGGAAAGTTGATGATGCATGGACATAAACATTGAGGAGTGAGGAATTGGGATTTGTTTGTATTCTATTTTTCTTTTGTCAATTCACTATGACTATGAAATAAAAACAAAAGTTTTCCAGAGCACGATGTTTTGTTATTTTTAATTTTAAGAAATCGTGATGTTGATGGCTGATTTTTTCATTTTACACATTTCACACATGATGAATTCCACACACTGTCATTTATCATTTTGCAATTTACAGTTTTTGAAAACGTTCGTTTCAAGTTTAATGTTTTTGATGATATGGATTTTTCCATTTTGCTGATGACACATTTTAAACAATGTCCGTTTGAAGTTTTTGAATTTTCAAATTTCACACATGGCCATTTCCAGTTTTTAAAAATGTCCGTTTTAAGTTTTGCTGTTTTGGTGATATGGAAACATGGAATTTCCATTTTGCTGTTTTCATATTTTTTCCATTTGGTGTATGTCGAAAGTTGAGATTTGACAATGATGTTGATGCGAGTGCTTGACCTTGATAATACTGCAATGTGTTGATGTGTGTTTGGAGAAACGTCGAGGTCTACGACTACTGCAGGTAAGACTGTTTTTACAAAAATAATGTCTTTTGACTGCCACATTTCAATGAAAAAACGAAACTATTTGAAACAAAATGAGTATATAAGTGACCATTTACCCCCTCCCCACCCACCCACCGTACCTCACCGTGTTTGCTCTGGTCAACCATATACACCAGTTTTCTCTCTCCACTCATACATTCACACCTGTCTTTGGGAACAAACACAACCACTTTATTTATTCTCAAAAGCACATTCTCGACATGCTCACTCATCCCAAAAGAACTTTTTAGTTTATCATTTACATTACGAAAAATAATTAAATACTAGTTATTAAAGTTACTAAAAATCTTACTTATTTCATATTTACAAAAAAAACTCAACTTTGTACAGCGTTAAAAGAATCACACTATTTACCAATCAAAAAATTTAAAAAAATAAGGTTGCATAGAACGTTTTAAGAGCAAAAGGTCCAAGTGGGTTGTCACTATTTTACAAAATCTACTATTTACAATTGCAGAAACCAATATTTACAAAATTCTAAATCTACAAGTTACAAAAAGCCATGTCCCATAAACGATTAAACAATGAAATCACACCTCCTCCTCGTTGCGATTATAACCCCAGGGCAGGCTGGTGAGCAGGTCATCAGCCCACACACGTTTGTTATCCATGGAGGCGAGGGTGCGTTTTCTCTGTTCCACAAGATACAGATGATGGTTGCTGGATTGTATCCTGCACTGTGTATGAGACATAGCTTTGCCAGTGCGTAAAACCGCTAGATAGTCATCAACACGTAGCGATTTTACCACTGCCCTACCTACACCTTTTGCTCTTTTGGCTTCCTTACAATCGAGTGTGCGGTAAGCATACATTTTTGAAGCCAAACCTACGAATTCCGTCATAATGGAATCACTGCATTCATCTTTTAAAACGCCCATTTCCTTCTTGTTTTTTATGGGCAGCTGAAACATGTTGTCAGCGCTATAGCAAGAAGTGTCGAACCAGTCACTATGTTGCCTCATGACGTCATAGGGGTTGCAGTGGCGAATGTGGTAAATGAATGAGTCCGTGTCCATATACAAAAGAGAGACGTCCTCAAAATGGCGTTTGGCAAACTCATAGTGGAATCGATACATGACCGATTTAGAAAAGTCTAAAATGACTTGACCCAAGTAAATGGGTTTATCCATGGTCACGCTGGTCTTACTCATTTCAATAGTAGCCAAATCCTCATCGATAATTTTGATCGATTTGAAATTTGGCTTGGCAATGTACCGCCGGGCACCCCACCGCCCCTCCCAGACATTCACCAATTTAATGTCACGGTATTTGCGGACATTCTCCATAGACTTGCCATAGATGCAGTTGTTCATTAATTTAAAAAAATTAATTTCAAACTGCTGTGTTGCCATTTGTCGGTGCTCTGTGTTGAGTCGCATGTATGGCTCAAGCCATGCTTTTTGAGCAAAAGAAATACCCCTGTGGATTTTCTTTAACACCAAGCCTTGGGCGAGGCATTGCACCAACATTTGGATATGTAGCACATACCGATTTTTGTTGTAAAGTGTGCCCATGAGTTTTTCAATTTTCACTTTACTGTCAGGGGGAACCATTTGCTCAAGGCAGAATGGGAAATCGGCATGTTCATCATACAAGGATGAGGGGTATTCAATATCCACTTCTAGCACATATCCACGGCCTGTTTCTTGGCTAGCCATGTTCACATCAAATTCTGACACTTGTTTGTCTGTCAGCCAAGCAAACTTTCCATAGGGCAAAGGCTGACTCATGGCGTAACCGTACAAATTATTCACGTCATAGTACATTAAGTACGATTCTGGTTTGTCTAGTGAATAATCAGGCATGTAGACATTGTTCGCTTTGGCATGGCGCTGGTTAAGTGACACAAAGCCGCCACGAATGCCCTTTTCAAAAAATAGAACCATGTCTACGTCAGTGAGTAAATCCAATTCCACTTGAGTGTATTTCAAAGCGGCATCAAACGAGAGTCCAGGACTCGTGTAATAGTGAGCCGGGTCAAGACCGTAAATGTGTTGACACAAGTTACGGAATTTTTCAAACACATCAGTGAGCAGCAATACATCCAGTTTTAGGTAATGCAAAGCATATTCACTTAGCGTGTTCATGCCAAACACTCGCCAAACTTGACATGCATGTGCATAGTCTTCATCGGAAACGGTACTGCGTGTTAGTTTCGAGTAAAATTTCTCTTGTGGTGGGAGTTTTCTTTGCTTTAACACGTCCCAGCTATTGCAGAAATCATACGGGAATATACCTTTCCGAATGCACAATTGAAATTGCTCAGGATCATTAAAATGCATTCTAGTATTTTTTAATTCCTCCTCATTCAAGCCATTCACAAGGCTGTCTAGCGAGGATGCCATAAACTTAAAGGAATCCAAAAATCGAATGCTAAAGTTGCTCAACCACCATGTCAGGGCCGTAAAACGCTCATGGTTTTGTGGAATAATGGTAAACGAGCCCTTGTTGACATGGCCCAATTCACGAATCAAAAACTGAATGTCATAATTTGCCAGATTATGGAAAAAGACACTGATGAAACGAGGAGCTGGAAAGTTCAAGTTGCATTTACTATGCGCAGCTCCACGAAACTCCCCCGTAAAGTGCGAGTGATCACGAACGGTGTCTTCAGCATTGATCAGTGGCTTTTCGCAAATATGACATGTTGTGGCATGCTCATACCACTGCTGCTGTTCTTGAGATAGGCTCATGGGTACTGGGTGGTCCAGTATTTCCTGTACATGGTCGGCCAACTTGATAAGTTCATCCAAGAACCATTTGGCACAATCTGGCCCCTCACGGTATTTGTACACGGATTGTGTGGGGTCATAGGCACACACCACATTAAATCCTATGGCAAAGGGTTCATGTTTTTGAATGGGTGTGGTTGAGCTCATGGAGGGATCTGGTTCACATCCCGCCATGGGTGTAGTGAGAGCTTCGAAATCTGCATATACCACATAGGGGACAGTGTCACGCTTATGAATGTCCTTAAACTTTAACACAGCCTTGTCCCCTTGTGGCAATATCAGTCTCACCGCTTCCTGAGAAACACAATCCACCCTATGACGTTCCAAAAGCGTAGGAGTGGTAAAATATTGCAGACAACGGTCACAAATATGTTTCTTAGGTTTATGTTTAGACATTTGACTGCTTAGCAATCTACTCAGGCTTTTAATGAGGCAATAGTGATTCACCTCTCCTACAGATAAATATAAAAGATGAATGTGATGTCGTTTCGGTTCTTTTGTGGCATAAAGAGGACCCACAATCTCATCACCATTAAGGCCATAGACCATGAACGAAAAGTCTTGGTTATCTTGTTCAAACCTATGGATCTCGGTTAAGTCCATAGGGAACGATACTCGAGTTAAATTTAAAGTTTGTTTCAATTCTTCAAACTTGGCCTTGTACTTTCCCGGTCTGTAACAATGCTGTTGTACTGGCTGCAAATACGCAGCCACAGACCACAGAAAGCAATCATTGTCACGATTCTTTATATTGACCACAGCATTTTTCGAAGCTATGGCTGGTGGTGTTTCAATATAGCTAGACCCAGCGTTCAACGGGTTGAATTGACAAATGTTGATTTGCAAATGATGAATTTTGTCTAAGGCAAGGCCACTCGGTCCTTGTTGCAGTTTATCAAATTTTGATAGCAAGGCATTCACCACGTGGGTTTCATACCACTGTTCCAAATTATGGGCTATGAATAACTCTTGCATTTTACTGCAAATATAAAATGTCTCTTTATGCTCTACGTCCTTCTTTTTATATATGAAATCGCACACCAGTTCTGTATTCACCTTTAAAGCCGTATGCAACCTTTGCGCTGTGCAAATTTCAATTTTGAAAATTTCAAAACAAGATTGTAAAAATTCTTTGGGAATCAAACTTTTTCTAACATTGACCACGCGTCCAGAGCACACACGTGATTTGAAACAACTATTTAGGCGTTCCCAAGTTAGGCTATCGGTAGCAGTGGCAAAAGACATTATTTTGAAAGAACACTCTCACCTGAGTTTTCAGCTGTAGACTGCTTGACAATGATTCCACTCTAAAGCCACTTGGTTTTCAACTGTATTTGCAATAGCAGTGAACCTTTTGTTTTCCAAATATCTAAAAAGAAATAAAATAAACCACCATAAGTATATCCATTCCATATAGTTTATGCATTTCATAAACAAAACAAAATCAAACAGGTTATATATATATAAAAAACAAATCTCACCTTGACGTGTAATGCTTTGCTATATTCCCGTCTCGTGGGCTAGTGTGGAAATGGTTTCCTTTTCTAGTTGTCCGTTTTTCTCTCTTTTCCAATCTCTTTCCCACAGACACACGACAGGTAGGCTATACACGTTATCTGCAAACAAATAAATAAATAAATAAATAAAATCATTAATTACCTAATCAATAAATAATTACATGTATTTATATAAAAATCAATAAATATATAAATATATACCTACCCCACAACAAAGTTAAGTATTTTCCACCAACACCAAAACTGATAAACAAGACCAGGGGTTTCATGCAACGCAGTGTGTTCAAAGGTAGTCACCTAAGTGAGCGTGGAAATGATAACGACATGTCTTTATATATGCTACGTTGCATGTATAATCTTTTTTTTTCCATGCTTTGAAGATTCTCTTATCGTGCACGTGGACAGCTAACGTCCCAGGCGAACACCTGCGCCGGATCAAATTTCACCTGAACTTGCATTTTGTCACGTACGCAGCAAAACAGAATGTGACTTGTTAACAGTTATCATGCACGTGGACAGATAACGTCTCAGGCGAACACCTGCGGTAGATCAAATGTCACATGGACTTGCATTTTGTCACGTACAAAGCAAGACAGGATGTCACTGGTTTAGCGTGCCTGTGGTTTCACACATGTGTGCACGCCTTTCGCACTTCCCTGCCAGCACAATGGTCAGATTATTTCACCTTCAAGCGTCTTGGTCATTTTTTCCATTGCACCTGTTGTCAAGTCAGATCGGAGCCTTCCAATAAGCTCAAATGACATTCACCTCCTGCTCGTTTGCAAGTGTGTTTTCTGTACTCGCTTCGATCAACATAGAACCAAGTTCTCATCACCGTTTACACGTTAAAGGTAAAAGGTGTGAAAAAAAACGCACCCTCGCTCTTTCATACACCGACCAGCCGAAATAGCGATTGATCTATTGAAAACAGCCACCGTGGTCAGCGACAGGTTCGTTGAAACACACACACACCCAGCCGTATCGTCTCTCTCAACCACCACGCTTCATAAACATTATAAACAGGTAACGGTAAAGAATTTTTTTCTCAACATGTATGGCGTTAGGCCCTTTGTGAATTATTTTTTGGAAAAAAATATCTATCACATTTGAAAGGGGGCGTTAGCCCGAGTCCTAGGACACCTCGTACACATCTCTGGCGTTATTGATCCGTGAAATATCGGCAAAAATCACAAAAAAACACGTGTTTACCCCCAAAATCGCGTTTCCAAAATTTTTTAAAATTACAACGAGTGGTCTATAGCAAAGAGGACGTCTGCCCGAATCCTTGGACCCCTCGTTCATGCCTCTAGCATGATTGGTTCGCGAGATATCGGCAAAATCACAAAAACACGTGTTTACCCCAAAATCGAGTTTCCAATTTTATTAAAAATTATAACGAGTGGTCCATAGCAGAGAGGACGTCACCCCGAGTCCTTGGACCTGTCGAACATGCCTCTAGCATGATTGGTTCGCGAAATATTAAAAGCACATGACCTTTTAGTTTTGGTCTTTTAATCAAATAAAGAGCCTATAGGAAAGTAGGGGGCATCACTACGAGTGCTAGGACACCCTGCATGTTCAAATCCGACCATTGGTTAGCGAGATATCAGCTTCGGGGCAAATACGAGGAGGGTTCAATAAGTTGGTAGACAGCTCTCTCACTACCCCACTACTACAGGTTTTCATCCTAGAGACTTGAAATTTTTTTGGGGGGTAGAGGGGGTAGGGACCATTGATTTACGTTAAACAATTTTTTTTGTAGAGTTCCTAGTTTCCAAAATATAGGATTTTCAAAATTCGAGTGTTTTCAAAAAAATATAAAAAATAAAAAAGTTTTATTACAAAAAATAAAGGTCATAAAGACCATTCGTTTCAGCCATGGAACAACGTTCTACCATGTTTGGTTTTCAAACTATCACCAACTTTCGAAAACAAAAATTTTCAAAAAAAAAATTCAAAAATATAACAAGTAGTCCATAGCAAAGAGGACGTCAGCCCGAGTCCAAAGACACCTCATTTGTCAAAATCGGACCACGCGTTCGACAAATATTTAACATGGCTGAGGCTTAGTAGTGGTAAGAGGAGGGTTCTAGAGTGGCTTGGAACACCCACTACTCCACTACTATGTATCCCTATAAAATCTCGGTCGAGTTCGGTCGAAGGGGGTGAAAATGTGGGGCTTTTTTTTCGAAAAAGTGAAATATTGCTATAACTCTCTTAATATTTTAAATATCGAATCGGGGGCGTGGTGGCTCAGCGGTCTAGCTGTATGCCTCTCACCAAGGCGGTCCGGGTTCGATTCCCGGTCATTGCATGTGAGATTTTCGAAGTGAAATGCCATGTCCTGTGGTTCGGATTCCACGTAAAAAGGAGGTCCCGTGGCTCATGATCTCGAGATTAACGGTCACGTTAAACTACAAGCTTCCTTCCTTTTTTAAAATATCGAATCCATTCAAAGTTCCTATGTGTCGGATAAGGACCAAAAATTTAGGTTTGAAAAGTTTTTGATAGCACCAACCATTGACCAAAGGGGTGGGAAAAAGTGGGTTTTTCGGGAAACATTAAACATATCTCTCTTAATAGGCACAATATGAAAACCGTACAAAATGGACAATATTTCCTTAATAATTACCTTAAACTTTTGTCTGAAAGAATTTTTGATATGACCCATCATTACGCCAAGGGATGAACAAAATGATTTCGTAATTAGAATAAAATGCCAAGTGGGTCCCAGGAATCAACCTGGGAGGAGTCCTTACGGCTCTGGGCTAATGGGAGTGAAATGCGTTGTTGCATGTCAGCTGCGACTTAAACATATTGGATTCAGCAAGAGAATCCAACTTAGCCTCTTTCACTCCAACTCCAGCATGTAACCTACAAGAGGTGCCCCCTGTTAAGCCGAGCAACCCAGTGGAAGGTTGGGTAACCAATCCCAGCGGGAAGCTGGGTCGGCGAGCCGATCAGTGCTGGGGACTCCAAGGCTCACAACCTTGGCAGTACATTGGTCAGTGTGCAATATCACTGGCCCCCTATCTACAGTTTTTTCAACTGTGAAAAGCATGGAGGAAACGTCTGCTGAAGCAACTACCCCAGGTGGTAACTAATCCACCGTCGTCTTGCACGACGCATGCAGGCCTTCGGACTCTGGGGAGCCTGCAACGACATGCTTGGAGGTATCGGAGACTCCTACAAACAAGATCAGACACAAACGACGCAACTTCTACGCAACATTCAACGTGAACTCCCTTATGAAGGTCGGTAAATTGAAACAACTGATTGACACCCTACAACATCATCAAATCCTGATCGCAGCAATTCAGGAAACAAGGTTTGTTGATGCAGAAGCTTTTGACTCCCAGGGGTATAGAATCTTCAAAGGTAAAGTCGGAAAACGTGTAGCAAAATCCATCCCCCACCTTGGCACAGGATTTGTGGTCAGTAAGAAGATTTTAGAGTCCATCACCAACTTCACGTCCCCCAACAGTCGAGTCTCGATCCTTTCGTTTCGGAGCACAAATAAAATCTACACCATGGTGAACGTCCATGCCCCAATTAATCAAGCTAACAGAATCGATCCACAAGGGACGGAAATATTCTGGGAAGAGCTTGAAGATATTCTATTCAAGATTCCCAAGGAACACATCATCGTCCTTCTTGGGGACTTCAATGCTCAGCTCGGTAAGGAAAAGAAATTCAAGAATATTATCGGAGAATTCCCGGCCCACAGAAGAACAAACCGCAATGGAGAAAGGTTAGTGGAGTTGTGCAAGGCGTTCAACCTAGTGTTGAAGTCAACCGCTTTCAAACGACTTCCTGCAAAACAGAAAACATGGACATCCCCAAATCCCCATCTCGGCGAATTCCAAATTGACCACGTTGCTATTTCTCGTAAATCTCGTAGAGAAATCCAGAATGTAAAAGTCTTAAGAAGCGCGAATCTTGACTCTGATCACTATCTTTCAAAGATAAAATTAAAACTTCTTCCAAGATCCACCAAGAGATTTCAGGGAAGAAAGATCAACAGGTTTGATGTGGAAAAACTGAAAACACAAAGCGAATTCAGTCAGAAACTTGAAACACTTGAGCCACAGAATTGGGAACAACTCAAAGAAGCAATTCTTGAAACGGCACAGGAAACCATCCCACTGACAAAGTTGAGGCGGCATCCTTGGTGGACTAATGAATGTGACGATGCCATTCACCAAAGGCGGCTTGCCTGGTTGCGATGGAACAAACATAAGAATGAAGAAAACAGAGAGAGATTCCTGGTCGTGAGAAAGCAGGCTGATAAAACCATACGCGGGATAAAACGAGCATTCCAAAAAAATCAGTTGGCACAAATAGACCAAGATTTCAAAAAGAACAACACCCGTGATTTCTATAAAACCTTCAAGCAAAATCTCAGTAAATACACACCACCCGGTCTTCACTTTAGGAATCCCGATGGGAAAGTTGCTTACAATGACAAAGACAACTGCCAGATCCTGGCGAAATACTTTGAGTCCCTTCTCAATTGTGAGGCTCCAACATCGAAATTTTCCTTTCACAGTAATGTGCTCGTCAATCCAGACTCAAGTCCACCAACTAGGGAAGAAATCAAGCAGATCATTCACTCACTTAAGAACAATGAAGCACCAGGTGAGGATTCAATAGTTGCCGAACTCTGGAAATACGCAGGTGAAAAACCAGTCGACAAGCTAACGGATATCATCCGGGAGATTTGGGAAACAGAGAAACTGCCCAGTGATTGGACATCGGCCCTAATTCATCCCCTGCACAAGAAAGGTGATAAAGCGGACGTAAACAACTATCGTGGCATATCACTCCTCTCGATAACATACAAGATTCTCGCGAAAGCGCTTCAAACGAGAGCGGAAGCACAGCTCGATCAACACCTGGGCGAATACCAAGGTGGATTTCGAAAGGGGCGCTCTTGTGTTGAGCAAATCATGAATCTAAAATCAATTCTATCGTACATGAAACTGAGAAGTAAGAAATTTGTTGTGACTTTTGTTGATTTCAAGAAGGCTTACGACTCGCTGGATCGAAGTACCCTGATCCAGGTTTTAAGAGAATTTGGTTTAGATAATAAGACAAGAGCAATCATTCACCAATCCCTATTGGATACGGCTTCCAAAGTGAAATTCAGGGGAGAGATTTCTGAATCCTTCGCAATACGGACAGGGGTGAGACAGGGAGATGGGCTCTCGCCTCTTTTATTCAACTGTGTTCTTGAGAAAGTTATTCGAGAATGGTGTAAAGAATTGTGTAAGGATGGTATAGAGAATGGGGTCAGACTAGGTTGTAAGAACAAAAACCTGACAATCGACTGTTTAGCTTTCGCAGATGATGTTGCAATTTTCTCTAATTCTCTTGACACAGCCACACAACAAATCAATCAATTACAGGTGCAAGCAGCAAAGGCAGGTCTTCAGATTTCGTTTGAGAAAACGCAGTTTATAACGAACATCAAGTCGGAACCCAGAGAACTTACGGTGAATGGAGGACAAATAAAACAGGTAGAGAAATTCAAATACCTGGGTGAATGGATTGAGCCCAACATTCGTGAAAAGGAAGCCTTCGTGGCACGGATTAACAAAATGGAAATGGCTTACCATTTAACCAAAGACATTTACAAATCACGATCGATGTCCTTCAAGGCCAAACTGAGGCACTTCGTTACCGTTATTCGCCCGGAGGCGTTATATGCATCAGAATGCTTGGCGATGAATAAGAAAGGCCTGGCAGAACAACTCGAAGCCAAAGAAAGGAAGATTCTGAGAAAGATCTTGGGCCCGGTCAAGGAACGAGATGAGTATAGAAGACGACACAACGATGAACTCTATCTACATGTGGAGAAAATAATGGACACCATTCGCAAAAGAAGACTCTCCTTTTATGGCCATTTAACACGAATGAACTCCGGAAGATTGTCCAATCGAATCTGTGCCTACTTTGTGGGAAAGAAAACCAAAGGGATCTGGTTTACAGAGGTGGAAAAAGACCTACAAGAACTGGGGATATCACATGAGGACATCTTGGAACGTGACTCTTTGAAGAAGAAACTTGGGGAGATACGGAGTTTTCAGCCAAAACCTATATTGAAAACTGGCAAGAAGTGGACCGAAGAACGAAGGGAAGCTCACCGAAGAAGAATGCGCGAATACTGGGCCAATGTGAAAGAACGAGGGAAAAGGCAGTTGAAATAACGTGGTCCATAGACGACCGAAACGATTTAAAAAAAATGCCAAGTGCCATCAGAGGTTACCATGACAACGCTTCTAAATTGATGAGGGATGAGCTATCAGAGGTTGGCATGACAACGCCACTGCACGAGATCACATTCAGTTTTCTATCTGATTCTGTGGGAAGCGGCTTCGGTGACGTAACCGGTAGCATACTGAAATCTATGCCTAAGTTCGCGGGTTCAAAGCCAGCCGAAGTCGTCGGATTTTCTAAGAGCGCTAAGAATCCCTCCGTATACTTTCCTTAGGAGGGGAAGTTCCAACGTTCGTTGCGAGTTGATGGTTGTGGTGGCATCTAGTTGCCAAGTTCACAGCTAGGTGTCGTTGACGGTAGTATTTGGTACCAAAATTGGGAACTACTGCTTGAAATTGACCATCTGCAGTCCTTACCTGAATTACAGACTAATACAGCCATCACAATTTACACCGTTTATCAGACAGATTCTACACACACCCAAAGTACACGGGGTTACATGACCGTGTTGTCGCAGCCCCTAAACTGAGGAACCAACCAACATCTCTGCGGGAGATAAAATTTTGCGTGAAGATGTTAGACTGTTAGAACGTTACACATCAGTGGCGCAACCTTGCATAAGGACAGTGTGACTACAAGTATAAAAATGAATCCCAAATGACAAGAAGATTACCGTCCCCATAAGACAATAAAATTTTAAAAATATGCATAGAAAGACGAAAACAAAGTTAATTAAGCTCCAATAGTAAAATACTTTTTGACAATAAATGAGGACTGATCCTTCTACGAAACCTATTGCCTATTATAGCCTATCCCCTAGTTTTCCCGGTGAAATCTACCTCCGCCTTCCGGCGTGCCAAGAGGATTTTTTTATATGCTGATATAGGCAATTAACATTAATAGGATATATGAAAATAGGCTGTATAGTTCCTCACGGAGCTACTTGATGTTTTTTTTGAAACCTCAGTTGGTAATACTGTTGACCATAAACTCTTCAATCTTAATGAAGCGAGTTGGGTCGTAGTAACGATAGTGACTGTCTACAGAAGTGCCTCGTGTGGGGGCCCAAAGGACGTACAAAGAGCTATAAAGAAAGGGCAGTTTGCAAGCAAAGGGAATGCCAAATAAGACGCATGAGTTATTTGTTCCTTGATGAATGTTAATGGTCACTTATGCTGTCACTTCTCATGACATTGAGTGTTGTGTACTCGGTTACGATGAGCAGATCTGAAGATTTCAAACAGACTTGGTTAGTGTACTGCTCTAAAATAATGATTGATGTGTTCTGTCGTGAAACTAAAATCAAAGTTTATTAACTTCATCTTATCTGTCCAAGCCATTTCAACAACAACAAAAGAAGTGAATTCCATTTACAGGGAACGACACGTGAAATGGCTGCTATAAATCTCCTCTTCTGTTAAGGTAATTTTTTATGTGAATAGTCAGACACGCAATATCATGGTTGATAATGTTTTCTGTTGTTGATTAATTCAGGGTGTGAAGAACTTCGGATTTGGATTAAGAGCTACACAGTCTCATAGAAACTTTATTAATAACTAGCAGTAGTGCCCGGCTTCGCCCGGAGGATTTATTTGTTTTATGGATGATAATGAATACTAACTTACTACAGAAATGATATTAAACTAACAGAAAATGAATAATATAACTTTTTGTGATGGTGGTGGTGGTAGTGGGGGTGATAAGTAGTAGTCTACAGTCTAATTGACGTAACATTCAGGTCATTTTGCCGTAATATAATGATAATAATGAATAGGGAAACGGATATTTGCTAACTACTGTACTGACATATGTAATTTACAATCGAATTGAAAGATATGATTAGAAAGAGGAGGCAGTGAACTAAAAGACACTGCCTAGGGCCTATATCTCATTAGCTGTTCGAAAAATAGACACCAATAGTGTCGTCTCTTGTCGCATAGTGCCGTAGGAAAATATGCAGAGCAGTTTGGAAAAACGTCGGCTGGCCCAAGCTCCTGAGGTACCGGTAGCAAAAATGTTATTTATCGTAACATAGCACTCAACGATAAGGTTCGGAATAAATGAAGGTAAATTTGAAAGCACTAACGCTTATTGTCGCTGATAACCTCAATGCACTGCACCAACAACATGGCACTTAAACAGAGGCATAATATTTTCAAGATAATAACTGTTTTAAGGGCCTAAGAAATCTTTTTGAACTTATTAGTCCCTGTGACTGCCATTTATAAGCAGCTTAAGATGTAATCATTTTCACAATTCTGCACCAGAACACTGGTAGGGGTGACGTGATACAGCCCGCATTGCCAGCCAATAAAAGACTTATTAAAATATTCTTACAGTTACACTACTACGGATATGAATAGTTCTAGCGCCTTAAAATGTGGTTTTTAAGATCCATTTGTCTGTTGTTCTAAATATAAGGAATGGAGAGGGTTGTCCAAAATATCAAGCGGACAGTGTTACCAGTAGGGTTTCAAAGGGTAAGTACGTAAAATACGATGCAATTAGGTGGAACGGTATAATTTTGTGCTAAAGGACCTAAATGCAGGGAATAGAGTGGTCTGTCCAAAATATCATGTTGACGGTGTTACTCGTCGGATTCCAAAGGGTAAGTATGTAAAATTAGGTTCAGATCGGTGAAACGGTGTAGATTTGTGCCGAAGGGCTTAAATGCAGGGAATGGAGTGGTCTGTCCGAAATTTCAAGTGGACACTGTTGCTCGTCGGGTTCCAAAGGGTAAGTATACAAATTTTGGTTCAGATCGGTGAAACGGTGTAGATTTGTGCCAAAGGGCCTAATTGCAGGGAATGGAGTGGTGTGTCCGAAATTTCAAGTGGAAAGTGTGGACAGTGTAAGTGGACAGGGTAAGTAAGTGGTCTGTCAAAAATTTCAAGCAGACAGTGTTAGTCGTCGGGTTCCAAAGGGTAAGTATAAACATTTCAGTTCAGATCGGTGAAACGTTGTAGATTTGTGACAAAGAGCCTAAATGCAAGGAATGGAGTGGTCTGTCCGAAATTTCAAGTGGACACTGTTGCTCGTCGGGTTACAAAGGGTAAGTAAACACATTTTTGTTCACATCGGTGAAACGATGTTGATATGTGCTAAAGGGCCTAATTGCAGGGAATGGAGTGGTCTGTCCGAAATTTCAAGTAGACAGTGTTACTCGTCGGGTTATAAAGGGTAAGTATACAAATTTTGCTTTAGATCGGTGAAACGGTGTAGATTTGTGCCAAAGGGCCTAAATGCAGAGAATGGAGTGGTCTGTCCGAATTTTAAAGTGGACAGTTTTACTTGTTGGGTCGAAAGGGTAAGTATGAAATATTAGGTTCAGATCGGTGAAACGGTGTAGATTTGCGCCAAACGGTCTACCTGCAGGAAATGGGGTGGTCTGTCCGAAATGTTAAGTGAGAGTGTTACTCGCAGGGTTCCAAAGGGCAAATATACAAATTTTGGTTGAGATTGGTGAAACGGGGTAGATTTGAGCCAAAGGGCCTAAATGCAGAGAATGGAGTGGTCTGTCCGCAATTTCAAGCAGACAGTGTTACTCGCAGGATACCAAAGGGTAAGTATACAAAATTTGGTTCTGATCGGTGAAACAGTGTAGATTTGTGCCAAGGGGCCTAAATGCAGGGAATGGGGTGATCTCTCCGCAATTTCAAGAGGACAGGGTTACCCGCAGGGTTCCAGAGGTTAAATATATAACTTTTGGTTGAGATCGGCGAAACAGTGTAGATTTGTGCCAAAGGGCTTAAATGCAGGGAATGGGGTGGTCTGTCCGCCATTTCAATCAGACAGTGTTACTCGCAGGGTTCCAGGGGGTAAATATACAAATTTTGGTTGAGATCGGTGAAACGTTGTAGATTTGGGCCAAAGGGCCTAAATGCAGGGAATTGAGTGGTCTGTCCGCAATTTCAAGCAGACAGTGTTACTCGCAGGGTACCAAAGGGTAAGTATACAAATTTTAGTTCTGATCAGTGAAACGGTGTAGATTTGTGCCAAGGGGCCTAAATGCAGGGAATGGGGTGATCTGTCCGCAATTTCAAGAGGACAGGGTTACCCGAAGGGTTCCAGAGGATAAATATATAAATTTTGGTTCTGATCGGTGAAACGGTGTAAATTTGTGCCAAAGGGCCTAAATGCAGGGAATGGGGTGGTCTGTCCGCCATTTCAAGCAGACAGTGTTACTCGCAGGGTTCCAAAGGGTAAGTATACAAATTTTAGTTCTGATCAGTGAAACGGTGTAGATTTGTGCCAAGGGGCCTAAATGCAGGGAATGGGGTGATCTGTCCGCAATTTCAAGAGGACAGGGTTACCCGAAGGGTTCCAGAGGATAAATATATAAATTTTGGTTCTGATCGGTGAAACGGTGTAAATTTGTGCCAAAGGGCCTAAATGCAGGGAATGGGGTGGTCTGTCCGCCATTTCAAGCAGACAGTGTTACTCGCAGGGTTCCAGAGGGTAAATATACAAATTTTGGTTGAGATAAGTGTAACGTTGTAGATGTGTGCCAAAGGGCCTAAATGCAGGGAATGGAGTGTTGTGTCTGCAATTTCAAACAGACAGTGTTACTCGCAGGGTACCAAAGTGTAGGTATACAAATTTTAGTTCTGATCGGTGAAACGGTGCAGATTTGTTCCAAAGGGCCTAAATGCAGGAAATTGGGTGTTCTGTCCGAAATTTCAAGTAGAAAGGGTTACCCGAAGGGTTCTAAAGGGTAAGTATACAAATTTTGGTTCTGATCGGTGAAACGGTGTAGATTTTTGTCAAAGGGCCTAAATGCAGGAATTGGGGGGGTCTGTCGGAAATTTTACGTGGACCATGTTATTCACAGGGTTACAAAGGGTAAGTATACAAATTTTGGTGGAGATCGGTGAAACGGTGTAGATTTGGGCCATAGGGCCTAAATGCAGGGAATGGGGTGGTTTTTCGGAAATTTCAAGTGGACAGGGTTACCCGCAGGGTTCCAAAGGTTAAGTATACAAATTTTGGTTCAGATCGGTGAAACGGTGTGGATTTGTATACATAACAGACAAACAGACAGACAGACAGACAAACATTGAGCTTTATATATATAGATAGAGAAGTCATAATGATATTACACTCTTACGTCAGATTCAGAGAATGTTAGGGGAAAGTCATTCCTCTACATCCTCTCCATCCTGGTCTACCTCTAATGGTATGACCAGTTGAATGGCCCTTGACGTTTCTCTCCCGCACGGTGTGGTGAGAATTACAGTTCTCATAAGTCCGTCTCTCCCTGCTCTGATTTCTCTGACACGTTCCTTCTTCCACAAATGGCGTGGAAGGCCGTCTTCTTACAGCAAGATGACGTCGCCCACTCAGTTTTTTCCTGATTTCCTCTGAGGACGACGTAGCCTACTTGGTGGAAACTCTGCAGAAGCATCAGGTACTCCTTGCTCCATCGTGTCCAGTAATCGTCAGCTGATTTTTGTCGGAGTCTGAATCTAAGGTCCCTGGTTAGTTCCCGGGTTTCGGCACCAAATGTGAAGAACGTCGCATTTGGGTTAAGTGCTCCATCATCTGTCTCAAAGAAACTTTATTAATAATAGATAAAACCTAAAGATATTACACCCTTACGTCAGGCACATAGAGATTCGGAGAATGTCAGGGGAAAGAAATGTTGCGATATTGTGGCCAGGTAGCCCCTATTGACGTCAAATTGGCAGGTGGAAAGCTAAAGGAAGTAGGAGACTTCTGTTACTTAGGAAGCAAAATAACCAGTAGTGGACGAAGTAAAGAGGATATAAAATGTAAGTTGGCTCAGGCAAGGAAAGCATTTCTAAAGAAAAGGAATCTATTGACATCGAATATAGATTTAGGTATTAGGAATTAATTTTTGAAAGCCTTTGTCTGGAGTGTGGCACTGTATGGAAGTGAAACTTGGACTATTGGTGCAGCAGAAAAGACCAGAATTGAAGCGTTTGAAATGTGGTGTTACTGGAGAATGATGATCAGATGGGTAGATAGGGTTACAAATGAAGACATATTAAGACGAGTGGGAGAGGAGAGATGTTTGTGGCGACTACCAATGAAGAGTAGATAAGCTATAGGTTGGTAGAACACATGCTAAGATACCCAGGAATAGCAAAGTTTGTTATAGAAGGAAAGGTCGAGGACAAGAACTGCAGGGGGTAGACCAAGGTTTGAATTCGTGAAACAGATTGCCTCGTATGTAAGGTGTGGTAGAGCTACATCAAACCAGTCAAGAGATTGGAGATTCAAATGACAGCCCCGTGTACTTGGGTGTGCGATTGGAATCTGTCTAATAGCCTGTGTTACTGTGATGACTGTTTTAATAGGCTATATCTGCTCTGCCAAGAAATGTAATTCAGACTTGAGGGCTTGAATGAGGTACACTCAACCTCGTGAGGCAAAACTGAGAATAGTTGCGTTCGATTTCCCATCTCAGCCGCCCGGGAAGTGGTTTTCATCTTCTACATCATGCAAATGGTTCCTATCTTAAGGCCACGGCTGCCACCTTCCCATTCCTTCCCTGTATTACAAATATACACACTACTACATACATCACAATGACACAGGTTGTTATTAGTCAAATTCTATACACATCCAAGTACACAGGGCTAAGGTCCGTTTTCACCAACTCTTCACTAACGATTAGTTAGTTAATTCCCATTTAACTTAAATACGAGATTTAATGCGTGATTATCTTCGATGCATTTCACGAGGCCATTTGGGTTCGCAATTACTTAAATAAGATTTACGGCTCTGGCGCATGCGTAGACCCGGTTTCATCTTGGAGAAACATGGCGGACAGATCAAGAAGCGTGTAGCACTGATCATTGTTTGCGATGCTTCCTTGAGATTCCCTGGAACGTAATTATAAAGGAAGGGAAATACAGAAGACCTTATTCGTGGCAAAAGCTTAAATTGATATAAACAAAGTATTTAGGAGAACTGGCAGTTGTGTCAATAGATAGCGCAATAGGACGCACTTACGAAGTTATCTTGTAGCGTAAGTGGTTGATGTGCAGATTCTCAATTAATTATGCAGCGATGGAAGGAGTTGGAATCCCCCCTTCGGATATATTTTTTTAAATTTCCGTATTCGTCTTTCTTGGTATTAAAACTTAGTTATGTGTGTAATCTTTTATAATTTCATTGCCATAAACATATTTTATATTCATATGGATGAAAGTTCGTGTGTAACTCGGAAACAAACCGCCATTGTGGAATGCGCAAGGCACAGTTCAGCTGTTTCCCGCCCCTTTAAAGATGATTTAGAGAGTTGAGTGGTAAGATAACGAGCGTTTCTGTTTGGTGAAATGCCCGTGCTAAGTTTTTTTTTTTAGCGTATGGCTTTTAGTGCCGGGAGTGTCCGAGGACATGTTCTGCTCGCCAGGTTTTGTAGCTGCTTCGAGGCGGACACCCAATGGGTGAGCTACACGTACCGTCGCGTGTGGAGTGTTGTCTGGGGAGGAAAGTGTGATTGTAAGGACAAGGAGTTGGAAGGTAGCGGCTGTGGCCTACAGTTAGGGACCAACCCCGGCATTTGCCTGGAAGGAAGATGGGAAACCACTGAAGACAATCTTCAAGGTTGCCGGCGGGGGAATTCGAACCACCTCGCCTCCCGGATGTGAGACCTAAAGACCCATCGTCCAGAAATTGCCTCAATTGATTTTAGTGGCCCTATGTTGACCATAACATATTGTTTAAATAATATTTCATTATTTGTTGTTCTTTAATAAAAAGAACACTTTCTATGTAAGGAAACATGGTGATTGCCAATGGTCGATTTCAAGAAAGTGAAGTTTGTTTTCTGAATAAATGTGTTTTTGATTTAATGTAGCCTACCTATTCCAATCCATCTCAAGCAATTTTGAAGTTCCAAACAATCTCGCTCGAATTTCAAGATTAGAGCAATTAATCTCGTCTCGTCTCGAATTTAAAATTTCCATATCGCACACCATTAGTTGAAAGAAAAAAATGCTCAGTTTACTCTTCAATTCATAGTTACTCATTTCCTTCTGGAGGCACGAGATTTAGACTTTTCTTTGTAACATTTACTAGGAAAGTTTCGAAAGTAAGTATTTCGTCATTTTATTGCACGAGCAGTAGGTACACCAGGTGACACAAACAATCGCCATGAGAATCCACTCCCGTAGCTGGTTCAACGACGTAAAGGGGCGTCAGTAGAAAAATGAGAGAAAAACAAGATGTTCAGTAAAGAACATATAGCCTACTTTCTCCTAAATGCATGGGTATTGCTATAACTCATTGTCCTTTTCAAGGAGTATAATTGAATGTTGGTTGTAGTAGCTTGTTGAAATACAACATGCTATAGGGATATTAAACATGAATATGAGGTGCCCTTTGCTAGTGCTACCTCTGTAAAAAAAATTCATTCAATTCGGTTTCACCGTGTTTGAATTGATCTGGGGAATGGATTTGCACACATACATGGCCGCTATTTGCAAACTATTGGGCTGATGACCTTGTAGTCAGTCATAAGATGGTTTCCACAAAAAGGCATGTTGTTGCAAAATCCGGTAGAGATCGAATAATTAGGATGGTCGAAATTTGATTTAAGCTTTTAACATTTGGGTGGCCATCATTCCGTTTCCGTCAAGATAGCGGCGATATAAAACATGACACTGAGGTGCCTTTTGCTAGTGCTACCTCTGTACCAAATTTCGTTCAATTCGGTTTCACCGTGTTTGAATTGATAGGGGGAATCGATTTGCACACATACTTGGCCACCATCTGCAAACTATTGGGCTGATGATCTAGCAGTTTGGTCAGAATATGCTTCCCACATAAAGATTTGTTGTTGCAAAATTTGGTAGAGATTAGATTATTAGGTTGGTCGTAATTACATTTTAGCCTTTAACATTTGGGTGGCCGCGATTACGTTTCCGTCAAGATGGCGGTGATATAAAACATGACACTGAGGTGGCCTTTTCTAGTGCTACCTCTGTACCAAATTACGTTCCATTCGGTTTCACCGTGTTCGAATTAATAGGGGGAGTCGATTTTCACACAAAGATGGCCGCCATCCGCAAAATATTAGGCTAATGACCTATTAGTTTGGTCAAAGGATGCTCCCTCCATAATGGTATGTTGATGCAAAATTTGGTAGAGATCGGATGATTAGGTTAATCGTAATTTGATTTAAGCTTTGAATATTTGTGTGGCCGCCATTACGTTTCCGTCAAGATGGCGGCGATATAAAACATGAAACAGAGGTGCCCTTTGCTAGTGCTACCTCTGTACCAAATTTCATTCCATTCGGTTTCACCGTGTTCGAATTAATAGGGGTAATCGATTTTGACACAAAGATGGCCGCCATCCGCAAACTATTAGGCTAATGAACTATTAGATTTGTCAAAGGATGCTTCCTCCATAAAGGTATGTTGTTGCAAAATTTGGTAGAGATCGGATGATTAGGTTAGTCGTAATTTGATTTAATCTTTGAACATTTGTGTGGCCGCCATTACGTTTCCGTCAAGAAGACGGTGATATAAAACAAGACACTGGGGTGCCCTTTGCTAGTGCTACCTCTGTACCAAATTTCATTCCATTTGGTTTCACCGTGTTCGAATTAATAGGGCTAATCGATTTTGACACAAAGATGGCCGCCATCCGCAAACTATTAGGCTAATGACCTATTAAATTTGTCAAAGGATGCTCCCTCCATAAAGGTATGTTGTTGCAAAATTTGGTAGAGATCGGATGATTAGGTTAGTCGTAATTTGATTTAAGCTTTGAACATTTGTGTGGCCGCCATTACGTTTCCGTCAAGATGGCGGCGATATAAAATATGACACTGGGGTGCCCTTTGCTAGTACTACCTCTGTACCAAATTTCGTTCCATTCGGTTTCACCGTGTTCGAATTAATAGGGGCAATCGATTTTCACACAAAGATGGCCGCCATCCGCAAACTATTAGGCTGATGACCTATTAGTTTGGTCAAAGGATGCTCCCCGTATAAAGGTATGTTGTTGCAAAATTTGGTAGAGATCGGATGATTAGGTTAGTCGTAATTTGATTTAAGCTTTGAACATTTGTGTGGCCGCCATTACGTTTCCGTCAAGATGGCAGCGATATAAAACATGACACTGAGGTGTCCTTTGCTAGTGCTACCTTTGTACCAAATTTCGTTCAATTTGCGCTCACCGTGTTCGAATTGATAGGGGGGGGGGACAGACATTCAGAGTCCACACACTCACACACACACACACACACACACAGACTCACACACATACACACACACAGACAGACACACTTTTTTTTCGCCCTGTAGTGATCTCATAAGTCTACTTTCATTTTTTGCAAAAATCGAAAGTAGGCTAAAAAAGGGCAGAAACTTCTGAAGCCCCGTCCTCTGTTTGGACATCGACCTGCAAATCCCCGACTAAAATCTAGGAAAAGCTTCCTCAGAGCAACAGAAGCTCTTGTCGGGACTTCACGACAATCCCGAAGCAATTTGTGGCGTGAATGGTTCTACAGCCCTGGACAATGGTTTCCACCCTCTGAAAAACTACCAGCCGGTTTCACAGAGAAATGGAGTACATGGAGATCACTCAATAGACTTCGGTCGGGTGTCACAAGATGCAAAAACAACTTAATGAGATGGGGTTTCCATGTGGAGTCACCGTCTTGTGAATGTGGAACAACGCAGACGTCTTACCATCTGCTTAAGTGCAGTCAGTGCCCAGCAACATGTACACTAGAAGACCTGTTACATGCAACACCTAATGCCATAGAGGTCGCCAACTTCGGGCGGCTATAGTTTGAACAAATTGAAATTTAAAATGTTGTATATAATATTATGTATTTATTGTATATTCAATTTCAGACTGTCAAGTGTTTCTGACACGAATGAATGAATGAATTAGAGGGAATGACGCAAGCGCAGAGTGCCGACAAAGAAAGAGGAGAAGCAAACCGGCGTGCCCGGTACCTTTCGAGTACAACTCACGATGGCAGACAGACGTGTACTGACAACGTGGTCGCCAATTTAAATGCTTGTTGTCATCCGGAATTAAATGAGCACGTGGGACTACTGTCGACCAATATATTATTTGCACTCGAGTTTGAAGGTTATTTGTGAAGTAACCAATAGACCTACATAAAATCCAATAACATCATCATTTTTGTCGTTCTATTATACGTTAGTTTATGTAGGTTTGGAATTTTTAATTTATATTTTAATATTTTTTATCGCAGTTGGAACACAAAATGTGCCCGTTTTTAAGGGTGTTTCAACCATGCGTCACATTTAAGAATTATTATCTCAAAACCCCGTCATCAGATCGAATGCAAATTTTAACATAATATACATTGGAATTTTGTATAACCGGTTTATTAATTTCAAAATTCTGTGTGTCCAAGAAACAAAGTTGTTATCATTTTTGTAAGGTAACTTTTTCTCGGCTCGGGGTGGTTGGAAAATATAGCTCTTGGTCGCGTTGTAATCCGTATACATCAAGAAGTTATGCTGTATGACTGTGAAATACGTAAATTAATTCACTTATTTTATATAAGCCCCGTGTACTTTGGGTGAGTGTAGAATCTGTCTGATAACCAGTGTTGATTGTGATGGCCGTATTAGTGTGTGTTATCAGTTTTTAATTCAAGTAAGGCCTGCAGACATTCGATTTTCAAGTAGTTCCAAATCTTGCTACCAAACGCCACCGAAGCCAATAAATCTTATTTTATTGAGCTCTGTCTTTCTGTTCCTCTCTCCTAGTACACCACAAAGAACGAGAGTGGAGCAAAGTCCCTTAAGGGATGATTACGGAATGCCTCTTAAAACAAATGCGGTGTCCAGTCGGTGCGGTACTTCTCAAGGGATTCCCCCGCTGCGGTTATTGCTCGTAAATGATCGATACTGGGCAGCCCTCCTTTTACTCCGTTAAACTAACACTCTCCGTAGAATGGAATGGAATGGAAATGCTGTCCGTTCCCTCGGGAAGGCCCGAGCTGGTCCGGACCGCATCGCGCTCTGCTCCGCTCTGCTCTGTCCAAGGCGATTATAGAGACCTACTCGCACCGCATCGCCACAAGCTATTGCCAACAGCCCTTCGCTCTACTTTATGGCCATTTTTAGATGGTGGTCTCCGATAACAGTTTCCGGGCAAAACTAAACTCAAGCGCAATAGGGAGGGGCTTCCCAAATTGATGTCTCCTTTCACCAAAAGCCCCCCCAGGGGCTCACATCTAGTTGGACGTGGGTTGGCGACCACGGGGCCCTAGCTGAGTCCGGCATTGCTTCCACTTACTTGTGCCGGGCCCCTCTCAATCTCCTTTCCTGTCGACCTCACTTGTTCTCTTCCGACCCCGACGGTATTAGGGTATCCGAGGCCTAGGGAGTCTCTTCCTTTCCCGCCTTAATTGGCCCCTGTCTCATCTTTTCTGATACCCTCCTTCTGCGAGGGGTCAGCCTTCTTTTTCTTTTCCTGCTATATCCTGCCTTCTGCTCAAGGCCCTCGAGGAGGCAGGGTGTATGTAGCTCCACTACTTCTGGTGACTCTCGATATTGCTACACCTTCAGGGGCTCACGGCTGGTGAGTTCGGGAGTTGGTGACCCCGAGGGATTCCTGTGCTGGGTCTGGTTTTTCCCCTTTTATCCATTACCTGTGGGGCGGACACTCTCCTCTTTCACTTTCCTATCTGCCTTTTATGACTCTCTTTCCTTCCAAGTCCCCCAATCCGCATTCTTCGAGGTTTGAGGGCATTTCTTTTCCTCCTGTCCTTTATTTGCCTTATTCTCCATTTGTTTTCCATTTCTCCTTCTAGTATATAAGTTACTAGTTAGTTTTAGTTATAGTTTACATTTCAATATCATCTTCACGATCACCCAAACCATTAGGGGCCGATAACCTAGATGTTAGGCCCCTTAAAACAACAATTATTATCATCATCATCATCTTCATCATCATCACCAAAAGCATTCATGAGCAAAGTACGGCCCGTGGGCCAAGTGCGGCCCTTGAGCTAGTCTATTCCACCCCACGACATGGTTTAGAATTATACTACCTACAATTACACATAGGTCATATATTCTGCTCTGTGTACCTAGAAGTGCAAAACTATTTCAATCTCATTGTGTTTATGCGTTTTGTGTATAATATCTTTTTGTGTGAATAATCTCTACGACGAATTTGAATGAAGATTTCAGAACTTCAAAGTTATTGAACAGGACTTGGACGTTCTCATCATGCCATTTAATGTTGACTGAGAAACAGTAAAATCAGAGTTGCAAGTAAAACTGATTGAGTAACAACGTAACAACGAATTAAAAGAAACTATTCCTCAACGTTTCGAAAATGGAGTTCTACACAAGGCCCAACCAAAATCAAGCTTCCCAAACTTGAAATCTCATGCACAAAACATAACTGCCATGTTCGCATCTTACTATATTCGTGAATAGGTGTTTTCTACAATGAAGCATTAACCGTTCATTACTCAGATCACCATCAATTAAAACATAAAAGAGCCTGCACCTTACCATAAGAACACGCGTATTAATTTAATTTATTAAAAATCCTCTGTCTTTAATATGCCTCTTCATACATCTAAATCTACCATATTTTCATTTCAAAACGATTATACATCACTATTCTCCATAGATAATCTCAACAGCATTCTAATCACCATTCTCAACAAGAAGAATCTGAACAACTGACTATCATAAAAGGAATATAATGAAACTCCTTCAAAGACCAAAGCCCCCTGTTACCCATTTCTGGACCACCAAAAAGAATCCCATAGTTCAAATGCTAGACTCCTGGCAATGGCCCACCAGCAAGAGGTGGCCATGCTACTAACCATATATATTCCTTGAGAAAAGGTACCGTTTCACTATAAACATTCAAAAAGTGATCTTCAGGGAGGAACAAGAAACACAACGAAAGCAGCCACGGAACATTGAACAGCTCCGAAAGCAGAGGTCAGAGAGGATGAAGCGAATGTGGGCAGAGAAAAAAAGGACATGTAGCAAGATTTGAAGTATTGATTTTACGTGCTCTGTAATAGTGTTATTCGATTAAATAAATTATAATAATAAACATGTGTTGTTCTTTTTTCGGCACGCCTAGATTACTTTGTATTGCATCTGGCCCTGCCCCTAATAAGTTTGCCCATGTCCGATCTAAAGCGTTCCCTCATATTCCGCACCTTCAGTGTTACGGAGTAACGCATTACTTGTTATGTCGTTACTAGCAACCGTTAGATTTTGCAGTAACGAGGGGGTAATGACGATACTAACCGTAACGAAGAAACGAAAATGCTCGCTGCATTTTAGAGCTGGTAATAAGCGATGTTTCGTTCATCGATTAATAATCAATTATTCAAATAATATCAAATAAATCGAAATCGATTAATCGATTTATCGACTGCTCGTTAAAGAGATTAATCGATCAACTGAATAATACGTAGATTAATTGGCTAACGGAATAATCTATTAATTGATTAGCACACATGGGACATGAAAGGAAGTTTTAATGAGAGGTCAGTGCTTAATTTGAGTTACTCTTATTTTCAGCGGCTTCGGTGGCGTAGTTGGAAGCATGCTGAGCTTCTATGCCCAAGTTCGCGGGTTCAATCCCGGCCAAAGTCGTCAGATTTTTTAAGAGCGTAAACAATTCCTCAGTATGCCTTCCTTCGGAGGGGAAGTAAAGCCGGCGGTCCCATGTCATAGATTTATGGCATGAAAAAGAACCTTCCACTAACTACACTCGTGGAAGCTAAAATTTGTAGGTTAATTTGATAATCCTAAATTAGTACCAACGCTCGCCGCCAGGTGACTGTGGTGGCATATAGTAGCCAAGCCCGCAGTTAGGTTTCATGGACGGTAGCATTTGGTAGCAAAAGTAGGAACTACGTGAAAGAAAATTAAACGTCTACAGTCCTTCTACCTGAATCACAGATAACGCACACGAATACAGCCATAATTAACACTGGTTATCAGACAAATTCTACACACACCCAAAGTACACGGGGCTACATTACCGCGTTGTCGCAGCCCCTAAACTAAGGAACCAACCAACCATCGCTTAATTTGAGTTACTCTTATTTTCGGAATGATGTACAGTATTGGAATCTATAAAAGTTACTTTTTGCCTAAATATACTGAACCCGAGGGGGTCATGCTGACTGATATCGAACGTGGATCTCAGAGACTGTGATCTCAGTATAAAGGTTCCACCAGGGAACGAACCCGAGGTCTGTTGAGGGAGTTTCATTGTAAAAACCCCTAGAGAAAAGTGTATATTTAATCACTGGTGTGATTTCAGTTGATAATGACATTATTTATTAAAATAATGCAGGGAAATTGAGCGGAATACAGCATTATTGGACTACTTGGAGTAGGCTATGCTGGACTTCGAGCACAGTAGTGCAGAGTTTGACGTTTTACTAATAGGCCCAGAATAGTAGGAGGAGACTCTTGGAGCCGTGTCAATCTTGCTGACCTAGTTAAGTCGTCTGGAAGAGGTTGGGGTGTTGAATAATGACCCAGTTTTTCCCCGACTGAGAATAGGACGAAGAAGAGTGGGGAGAGATCCCAAGGAAAATCATTGATTACTCGTGATTGGAGTAACGCAATGACATGAGAGTTGCACACAGGTGAATCTTTAGCCCGGAGGCTAATTTTAGAGCCTTTAATCTGCGAAATTGACGCATATTTAATGGAGTGCGGAAGGACATAGGACTATGGATGTTCGCGGCTGGGTTTGACGATGTCGCCAGGGATTCCCACAGAAACAGCGTCCCCACGCTATGGAGAAAGGAATTAATATTAATTAATTGGCCGAGCGATCCTTCAGCACGCAGATAGTTCTGGGATCAGTGAAGAAAAAGGAACCCGATGAGCATGGTTTCGAGACCAGAATCATGCTGGGAGAGGAGTCGAGATAGCGCGGGAAAATTTAGCTCTACTTTTTGTGTGAAACCAATATAAGGGAGTCGACCCTTGGCAGAACACAGTTTTTGTCACACAGTCGGAGACAGTTGTTGAGGCGGAACGTATGTCGGTCCGGCTCATAAAAGGACGCTCAAACAAAGGTTTGAACATTTGAGTGAACCATTATATTCACCGCACATCGTAATGCACCAAGTGAGAAGATAATAATGTATAGTCAGGAATTAATAAGAAGTACGGTAATCAACGAACTTTATTGTGTGAAATGTGGATTACCGAAGGCAAGGAAGGAGGCCCGGACTTCGATTGGGGAAGCCGTGCAGTAAAACTTTTAGAAAGTTTTTATTAATGACAGTCGTGCTGCAGGTGTAGTCAGCAGTACGAACAATGGTTTGTGATCACTTAGGAAGCACCGTGTGATATAAGGTGCAGAGCTATTGAAAATAATAATCTGTGTAAGGTTATCTACAATGTTAAGCGCAGTGTAGAATATATTGACTGATCATACATGTCTTATTACGCTGGAATGCGCTGGGAGAAACTTTACGAAGCATTTGGTAATGTCTTAAGAATACCAAATAGTAACGCTCAGGACGGAAGTAAGCATATTTATGCAAATCAGGAAGCTTACCGTAGGATTATTGATAGACTGTTGGTGAATTCAGGGGGCAGATGAACCAGACTTTCAATCAGGAGTTGGTAGGAGCACGGAAGATGCCGTCGACACCTGCAATTTTGATATCTTTGCTAGGGAATTTCAACCAATGAAAAGTGTAAAAAGTGATGTGTGTTATGTATAAATCATATGTGAAATGTCTTTTAAATTAATGGTTTAATAAGTGTTATAAAGTGTCATGTGTTTTGGAAGCAATAGCTTCCTTATAGAAATGCAAAGTGTCGTGTAGTTAGCGGAAGAGATGTATCATAAAATGTGTGTATTCAAGATGCAAATGTCACACTAAATCTGCATATGGCAGGCGACCCGGAAGGATATAAGTGGTTGGAGCCACCATGATGAGCCGATATATGTGAGTACCCCACAAATTATGTTGATGTAGAAGTATAGGCCACTGCATGTAATGTGATTTCAGAGTTATAAAGATGCCAGTAAGAATCAGTATTAGGAGATAGACCCTCCAGGTTTAATCATTATTGTGCTGATTTTAATAGAGTTGAGATGTTATTTTGCATCAGTGAGTGGATTAATCGTTACCACTATTAATTAAAAATGGCAAATTGGTTATGTAAACGTAACGGAACGAACACGGTTGTTCGAGTTTTAAGATGATTAAGTTGTGTCGGATTTTGGTAATTTATGTCAGTGAGAATAATAATAATAAATAATAATAAAAGGTATGGATGAACGCATCAGGTAAAAATGTTGTAAGCAAGAAATATTTACGCTAATTGCAAGACTTATCGATCTAAGCAGTAAGATTATACAGTAAGATTACGTTAAGGGATTAAGAAAAGAATTTAATATCAGAATATATTGTATTAATGGGAATATAATTATGTCAGGAAATGGAAGAGCTTTCTAGTGAATTGAATTTGCAGCTTATGTAAAAGCTTATAGAGTAATTGATAGATTTCTCTTAATAATTATAGGACGAAGGTCATAACATTAGGTCATGAACCAGGTGGTCTATTCGACGTATGAAATCTCGTATGCCGTGGGCATACTGAGAGATGTGCTTTGTGCCAGAGTGTATTTAGTGATTGGACCCTAACTCTGATGATGGATATGGAATGTTCCGGGTTCGAATCCCGTGATAGGTGAGAGGAAAACGATGGACATCTCTGCACTCTATCTGATCGCCCGAGAACTTATTATTGAGTGATTTGGCTCGTTGAAGCGAATCTTATGACGGCAGCATGTGTGGCTGACCGCAGCATTTATTTAAGATACCGGTTACCTACTAGACCAATGTTTTACGAACCTCGTGCCTTCATGTTGAAATGGGCCTATTTGGTGCCAATTATTATATCCTCAGGGTAGGAATAAATGTTAAAGCTCATCCAGTACCTATTTGCATAATATTCAGTTTAAGTCCATCGGGATATGTGTGTCACTGGGACCACGGTATTTGTCTTGTAAAATCTTATACTGCTTGGGGAGAAAGCCATGAGACAGGAAGCGAGGGTAGAGGTAATGTTGTAACCTCCCTCCACTCCTATTGTATACAGGCCGCTCGGAGGAGGGTCTGGAGCCGTCAAGCGAACCGTGAAAGAAGGTTTAAAAAGGGCAGATTTTAGACCCTAGTTGTAGTGTGAAATGAAACATTGTTATATTGAGTAATTAAGTCATGTGGTTTAAGAACACATTGATAATTATAGATCACCCTGATGGTTCATGATTTTAGCAATCTAACGAATGGTTAGACGTTGCATTGGTACTGTCACTGACAACTTTTTCAGAAGTTGGTTACTCGACGCCACAGGCTATGCGCGCAAGGTAGTTTAATAGTACCATCCGACACAGCAATAACTAACGTTTTTTAAGATGAAATCACAAACGGCATGCAGTGGAACTATATAAATAGAAGAAGTGTAGGGGTAGCTTACATAATTATGGAGTTGCACGTAGACTGCTGTGCAACACCTGAATAGGCTAATGCATCTAAAGCATTTGGTGGGAAGAGAAAGATCAAACACACACGGTACACATAATTGTCAAATTAAGACGAGGTTTAAGGAATAAGTAATTTTGTGAAATTAAAGAAGTCACATTGGATGACAGTAGAATCAAAGTATAGTTTGTTTCTGAAGTTGTATGTGCATCAGCGCACTAGAGTATATTGTGAAGTTGATATAGGGGTAAAGGTTTGTGTTATGATATGATTTTATTATGATAATATTATGTTCATATTAGTGGATTGTGGAAGTAATTTTTGTTTGATTTTTGTTTTATGGTTGTGGGGATTGTTTTGTTTGTTTGAAGCCATGATTTTATTACTGAATTAAAGTTTTAGAATAGAGTTGTGCCTTATCATTGTAGAGTTGATACCTTTTAGCCTCAAATCCAAAATATGCAACTGCTCAATGGGGGAACGGTACACGCCCGGGTCCTGACGCTAGCTGGAGGCGGAAGCATATTTTCCATCGAGATTACTCACATGGGTACAATACAAATACATAAATGAACAAAGAGGCCTTCATTATTTATGTTAACAACAACCAAATAAGATACAGTTACTGTGGAAGGAAAAACATAAATCAAATTGGGAAGGGTTGCGAATGCAGAAAACGAAGAGTTTTCAGCAAAAATTTTGAATTATTGTTGATTGTTTACAATTTACGACAAGAACATTTTTGTTTTACTTTGTTTCAGCCTAGTTTTTACGAAGAAAGAACATAGTGTTTTTGAAATATAAGATAATATATATTTTAATTAATTAAATGTACATCGAATAATCGACAATACAATTTATCAATTATTCGGCCAACCAATTAATCGATCAAACGGCCAATCGATTTAAGGCACAATCGATTAATCGTTTTATGTAGGAATATCTGTTCTTCTATTTCGATTAATTGATTATTCGATAACTGAAATTAATCAATTAAAAGTACCATCACTACTGCTTTTAGACAATGGAGCAGTTTGGAAGGAAAGAATCTTGTATATTTACGTGACTGTTAATTTGGTGATCATAAGCCACGGGACCTCCTTTTTATGTGTAATCCTAACCACAGGATATGGCATTTCACTTTGAAGACCTCTTATGCATTGAACGGGAATCAAACGCGGTCCACCTTGGTGAGAGACAAACAGCTTGACCACTGCGCCACCACGCCCCCTCTCCCGCCCCCGGAGCAAGAAGGGATTATTCTTGATGGGTGAAGATGATAATGATGATAATTGTTGCTTTTAAGTGGCCTAACATGTAGGTTATCAGCCCCTAATGATATGGGTAATAGCGAGAACTGTGAGGGAAATTAAAGTAATGCTACGGCCTATAATAACTAGCTACAGATTTACAACTAAAACTAACTACGTTACTGTTTTATACAGGGTGTTTCATAATTCCCGTTACAAACTTTGTGGGCTTGTAGTGGGGACCAAGACGGCTAAGTTTAACATAGTAACTTTTGTCTGGAAATGTACGGTACCGTTTCTTCACTACCCGCAAAATACCACTGCAGCACACGTTCACAATCCCGAATTTTCGGTGCTCTGTCCGACTCCTGATGCTTGTCGTCTGGGGCTCGATGTGACTACTGTACCACGGACGTCTACCTCCGTGCCATGTTCTGGTACACACGGTCACCAATCCCTGGTCCTCAACATCCGCCGCTGCCATAACCCGCGCCAGTAGGTCTTCCTCGGATTCTACAGGTATCTCGTGAATCAAGGTTTTTATGTGACCCCACAGGTAGTAGTCTAGCGGTGTCAAGTCGGGTGAATGTGCAGGCCAAGCGATTGGGCCACCAGGACCTATCCACTGTTGCACAAATCTGTGGTGCAGATAATCTCGGACCGCAAGTGAAATAAGAGGTGGTGCGCCATTGTGCTGAAACCACATGTTTTGACGCATATACACTGCCATATCGTCTAAAAACTCATGCAGTACGACTTCAAGGAATACCAAGTACGCGGGACCCGTGTGATTTTGTGGAAGAAGGTATGGAATGTCAACAAACCTGTAGAGGATATGGGACATTAGGTGATCGCTCAATGACGTACGTAATCGAGTCAGTGGCGCGACAATGCGGGGGATTTGAACGTGTGTGGTAGTGTTTTTATGCGGGTAGCTAAACCTAACCGTCGTGGTCCCCACTAGAAGCCCTCAAAGCCTGTAATGGGAATTTAGGAACAGCCTGTATACTAGAAGAAGAAATGAAAAAAAAAAACAACAACAATAAGGTACAGAATAAAAGACAAGGAAAAGAAATGCCCTCAACCCTCGAAGAATGAGGATTGAGGGCCTTGGAAAGTAGGAGACCCATGAAAGGCAGATAGGAAAGAGAAAGAGGAAAGGGCCCGCCCTAGAGTCAGTGAATAAAGGGAGACATTCGGACCAACAATGACCATAATGCCACATTTTCATTGTTGCCTGAAGCAAGATTACTTTTAGTCCCAGAGCAGTAAGTGACTCGCCCTCCGTAACAAAAGAGACAAAAGTCAAAACGGAATTGCCAATATCTTTGGTTGGTTGGTTCCTTAGTTTAGGGGCTGCGACAACGCGGTCATGTAGCCCCGTGTACTTTGGGTGAGTGTAGAATCTGTCTGATAACCGGTGTTAATTGTGATGACTGTATTAGTGTGTGTATCTGTTTTTTAAATTCAAGTAGGGACTGCAACTTTGAATTTTCAAATAGTTCCTACTTTTGCCGCCAAACGCCACCGTCAACGACTACTAGGCCTAGTTCAGAACTAGCTACTAGACACCACCGCAGTCGGCTCTTGGCAACGAACGTAGCAACCAAAGAGCGTTGTTTACATTCATAACCTATCCAATTTAGTTTCACACAGGTGTAATTAGTGGAAAGATCTTTAACATGCCATAAATCTATGACATGGGACCGCCGGCTTTACTTCCCCTCCGAAGGAAGGCATACTGAGGGATTTTTAACGCTCTTAAAAAATCCGACGGCTTCGGCCGGGTTTGAACCCGCTATCTTGGGCATAGAAGCTCAGCATGCTACCGACTATGCCACCGAAGCCGCTTGCCAATATCTTGGATGAAGGCATAAATTGAGTGTGTTCTGTTATTGAAAATTATAGTGACAATCTGTCACAAAAATTCCCTTACCTGAACAGCCATCTTGAAATTAATATTTTAAAATGGTGGAAATTTGTGTGTTGACTATCATAATTTGAATAGATCTGTACAATTATATAATATCAATTTATGAAGTCATAACATATTAATTCACTCACACATTCCTCCACAATTATTCATATGGGGTGTGGTGGCGCAGTTGGCCTTTCACCATGCATGTGACATTTTCAAAGTGAAATGCCATTTCCTGTGGTTCAGATTCCACGTAAAAAGGAGGTCCCGTGGCTCATGATCTCGAGATTAACGGTCACGTAAAACTGCAATCTTCCTTCATATTGTTCTAGTTGGTCTACGTATTCAAGAGGAAATCTTTACATGCTAGTTTGAAAGTTGTTAGTGTCCACCTTGTTGCGTAGAGGATAGCACTCTTGGCTGACACCGCGGAGCCCGGGTTCGATTCCCAGCTCTGCCAAGAAATTTAGTTCTGGTTTGAGGGCTGGAACGGGGTACTCTTAACCTCGTGAGACAAAAAGTGAGAAGAGGTGGGTTCGATTCCTACCTTAGCCATCCTGGAAGTGCTCTTCCGTGGTTTCTCCACTTCTACTCCAGGCGAATGCTGGGATGGTTCCTAAATTAAGGCCATGGCCATCTCCTTTCCAATCTTCATCTGAAAATACTCACACTAATACAGTCATCACAATAGGGCAGGTTATCAGACGAATTCCGCACACACCCGAGTACACAGGGTTACGTGACCACAATGTCGCAAAACCCCTTCATGAATCAACAACAACAACGAAAGATGTTAGAGATGTACAATAATACCAACGCCAGTAAAAATAGGCAAGCTAAAACAAGTTAACGTTGAATTTGACTAGTGGTAGCCAGTGAATGTTCTGACAAATTCATCCCAGGGATCTAAATGCAATTCGAAACAATTATAGCAGCTTAAATCAGCATGTCTCCAGTTATCACACTGCCAGGTGAACAAGAGTTAGTGCCCTGTTCGGACGACAAGTTAATCTCTGTAGAATCATGTTACCTAATACCTAGATTTAACTCATTCCATCTCTCGACTGTGCCAGTTTCCACACGCGAAAGGTATCTTGTTCCTCTCCAATAATATCGACCATCTGTTGGCAACATTTCAATGTGATCTTCAGCTGACACGTCCAGTAGGTGACGTACACTAATCTGCTCCGCAAAGCGCTGTTCGTTAAGCCTAGTTTCCATAGGAGCGGTTTCGCGTGCAGAACACCGGAAAGATCGGAACTGAAGGTTTCCTCCCCTGCGGCTACGACCATATTATGTGACGCGGTGGTGATCAATTGGGCAGCCGGCGAATGCGTGCAGTATCGGTCCGTCAGCTCATAAAACAAGCTTGCGTTGGTGTTGGCCAGCGACAAGAGGCAGATGGATTTTCCATATTTCCATATTTCCATATTTTTCCATATTGTGGCAACAGTGTTAATAATAATAATAATAATAATAATCTCCTGTACTGATTACATGAAAAGGCACAACCAAGTGGCCAAAATAATGCACCTACACCTTGCTCAAAAGCACTTATTATCTGATAATATTTTGCCTAACTATCAGTATGTTCCCGACGCCGTTTTGGAAAATCCTAGTCACAAGTTGTTATGGGACCGATCAGTTATTACTGATAAAACCATACCAGCAAACCGGCCAGATATCGTTCTTGTGGACAAGGTGCAGAAGAAAACCTTCCTAATTGATATTGGAGTGCCCAATTCCCATAATCTGCAACAAACCTGCTGTGATAAGATCAGCAAATATCTGCCCTTGGCTGAGGAAATACGGTAAATGTGGAGACAGGAAAGTGTAGTGGTTCCGCCCATAGTAATTTCTTCTACCGGCATCATCCCCAAATCATTGCCTCGCAATCTACAAATATTGGGAATACATCCTGGTCTGCATACAGTATCACCATGCAGAAGGCCGTCATCTTGGAGACCTGTTCCATAGTTCGCTCGTTTCTCAAGAGAATTAGCCATACCGTCTTGCAAATAAGCCGACGATATGTTGATATGTCCCACTTAAGTGGTAAATGAATGTGGAAATAATAATAATAATAATAATAATAATAATAATAATAATAATAAATCAAACTGACAGAAAAGTTTAAATATCTTGGTGAGTGGGTAGAACCCACCGTCTGTGAGAAAGAAACCTTCACTTTGCGCATGAATAAAATGGACCAGAGGCTCTGTATGCAGCGGAATGCCTTACTATGAACAAGAAAGGCCTGGTAGAAAAATTGGAGTTCAAAGAAAGAGGAAAGAAAGAAAGAAAGAAAGAAAGAAAGAAAGAAAGAAAGAAAGAAAGAAGGAAAGAAGGAAAGAAAGAAAGAAAGAAAGAAAGAAAGAAAGAAAGAAAGAAAGAACGAAAGAAAAATCTTGAGGAAAATTATTGGCCCGATTGAAGACAAATGTGAATGTAGACTACGGCATATTCATGAGCTGTATATTTATGTCAAAAAAATCTCTGATGTTGTGAGGAAAAAGAGAATTGCATTGAATGGCCACTTGCATAGAATGAAACCTACACGATTGACGAACCGGATCTTTACCTATCTCAAAATTGAGAAGACCAAGCCAGCATGTTTCGAAGAGATGCAAAGTGACCTACAAGAGATGGAGATTACCTGTGGAGATATTCAAGATCGCAATCCCCTCAGGTAAAAACTAAACGACCACCAGGGTTTTCAAGAAAAACCAAATTTGAAGACGGGAAAGATGTGGACGGAAGAAATAAAAGAGCAACACCGGCAACGTATGAAGGAACACTGGGCTAAGATCAAAGCCCAGAGAAGACAGCTGAGATGACGTGGTCGTTAGTAGGCCGATACGATTAGAGAATAAATGACAAGAGATCTCCAAATATAAAGACCGAGTGGAGCCTATCAGGAAGCAATGACGGATTGGAAAGGTGACTATCATACCAATTGTTATACCAAGCACTGGCGTTGCACCAAGGAGTCTACTACTGGGGTTGAAAGAATTTGATGCTGACACCAATTCATACAAATCAATGCAAAAAGCAGCGATCATCGCGACAGCCACATTAGTTAAAATATTTATGGACTAGGTAGTGAAAATAGTTTTTATTGGTGGTGATTATGCTCTGATTTCATGTAATCTGTATAGTTGCCATATATTTTACAGATAATGTTCTGAAGGAAATAATAATAATAATAATAATGAAATGAAAATCCACAGCCTGCTTCCAGTCTCCGACCGGGTCAGGAATGGAATGAATGAAGCCCCCATCTAGCGGCGAGGATATGAACTGTGCCGGCTGCCGAGGCCTGACGCACTCCTCTGGGGCAATGATTAAATGCATGACAGATGAAATGAAATGAAATGATAGTGGAGAGTGTTGCTGGAATGAAATATGGACAGGGAAAACCGGAGTACCCGGAGAAAAACCTGTCTGCCTCCGTTTTGTCCAGCACAGATCTCACATGGAGTGACCGGGATTTGAACCACGGACTCAGCGGTGAGAGGCCGGCGTGCTGCCGCCTAAGCCACGGAGGCTTCCAATAATAATAATAATAATCATAATAATAATAATAATCCGGAAGCTTTAAATGCAGCGGAAAGTCTCGTCATGAACAAGAAAGGGATGATGGATAAATTGGAAACCAAGGAAAGGAAGATTTTGAGGGAAATCTTAGGTCCGATTACAGAGAATGGTGAGTTTAGAAGATGGCATTACCAGGATTTACATACACATTTGGAGAAAGTTACTGACGCGATGCGGAAAAGGCGGATTACGTTTTATGGGGACATGGTCTCAATGACGTCAAGACGATTAACTTATCGCATATTTATTTTTATCCGAGAGAGAAAGACAAAGGGAGCCTGGTGCAGTGAGATACAAAATGATCAGCACGAGATTGGGATCATATGCGAAGATCTCCAGGAGCGTGACCACCTTAAGAGAAAACTCATCAAATGTCAGAGTTTCCAACCTAAGCCGAAGCTGGAAACTGGAAGGCATCGACAAAAAAAGAGAAAGGAACAACACCGTCTACGAATGAAGGAATATCTGGCAATTTTTAAAGCTAAAGGGAAACAGTTGAAATGACGTGGTCCTTAGTTGGCCGAGACGAAACAAGAAGACATTGTGTGTCCTCCAAGAGACCTGGTGCTGGTCTTTCACGTGAGACCTTAGGCCTGTAATAATGAGGATTAAATGCATGATGAAACACTTCCCAAACACCCATTCTCCGAGACAGAATTTAACAGTAGATCTACCAAACTACGATGACTGATCAAATTATTGTTGTTGTTTCTTTTAGGGGCCTAACGATATCGTGGTCATGTCGCCCCGTAAATTTCAGTGTGTGTAGAATTTATCTGATAACCTGTGTCACTGTGATGCCTGTACTAGTGTGTGTATATGTAATTGAAGTAGGGTTGTGGGTAGGAAGTGGCCGTGTGCTTAAGTTAGGTACCATCCCGGCATTTCCCTGGAATATATAATACATGATCCGTTAACAAAATACATGAAATATCAATTGGGCACTTTGTGCTTCGGTATGCCATTTTCGTACAATCTATAATTTTTTTGTGAATTTGATCAATGTTAAAAATTATAGAAAATAAAATTTTCTGAATTAAAATCGTGCCTATACTAATACTATATGGAATTGAAATCATTTGGCAATACCTCACAGTAAAGAATCTTTCCTCGCTAGAAAGAGTGAAGACATTATTCATAAAAAAGAGCAATCCGAGTGTCAAAATCTACCAGGTCACGATTCGTCTACCTCCTGGCACGAGAATCATTTCTTATAGACGACCTTAGACATTATTTACCTCAACTGAACAGCAGAGCCTCGGAGAAACTACTAACATCATTAAAGACATACCTCAAGAATTTTATGGAACCGGAGTCATGATCAATCGGAAGTGAACAACAGCCAACTTTGAGTTGAGGCATGTGTTTAGAGTCTGACTGTCAATGGTTTTCACCAGCCTATTTGTATTAACGAATCTTTCCATGACCCTACAGTGACGTGTGTACGCCAAGCGTGAACAAGCATGTGGACGCTACCACTTAGAGCTCTGTAGTAAAAGAAAACAATCAATCAAAAGACTATGCAATACAAATCGCCAGAGCGCAATTTAAGTGAACATGTTCATTCTTTTTTTCGATGTCTATTTGGCTGCAATAAAAGTAACCTATTATTAAAATAATAGTAATGTGTTATGGATGTCAAAATCAATTTTAGATGAAGAAAGTTTAATATCAGTGAGAATTTTCTTATAATATCGCATCAAGCATTGCAAATCTTTCTTTTAACAAGTGGCCGTAATGAGTACAATATATCATCCGTCAACACCAACACGTATTGGAAAACTCTATACATGCTTCACTTAACAGAATAGAGCAACACCACCTATATACAGGCCTTTGCACTGAATTGAAAATAAGCAAGATGGCGGATACCGAAGGCAGAAGTTTGTAATCATACCTTTGTTGTTGTTTTTGTGCGATTTATTCAGTTTTTTGCTGTAAAATATGGTTTACAAGTGTTGTGTGCCGAAGTGCAGGGGGAATTATGATCATGAGAATAAAGTTCGAGTGTTTAAGTTCCCCGAAGAAGAGAATTTGAAGAAACTTTGGATATCAGCTATTAAACGAGAAAACTTCGTACCAACGAAACATTCTGTGGTAAGTAGACTACCAATACGGTACACGTTTTTTAATTATCTAAGCAGTGTTAGCCTACCGTACCACATAAATAGCCGATACACCGGTAAGCTTAATAATGTAAAGAATCACCTAGGCTGCTATAAATAATTCTAAGAACTATTTCATTGCCTTGCAAGCAACACGTAGGTGACCAAGCCTAGTCATTTTAAGGTTAGAGTTGGAGCAATACTTTGCATTTAGGCTAAGTTTCAAATAATAATAATGAACGGTGTTTCCACATTAAATAATTAATAAACGAATCTCCCAACATGCGAGGCAAGTTTGTTGTGCATGGACGAATTAAACATGTGATCAAATACCGTACTGAAAATGTTTTAGTGTGATAATTATAGATTTATTTTTAATGCATGCATATTGAGAATCGGTGTTCAAAGCTAATGATTTATATAATTGAGTCTGGCCTCACTGGAAAGTCATTTAATATGCACCACAAATTGCTCAGATTCCTGAGTAAGTAGGTACCTAACCCCTTTATTGCTCCCAGCGGAGATGTTTTAATAGGAAATTCCCCAGTGAAGGTAACTGTTTAAAAGCAAGATATAAAATATAAGTAGACCTGTAGCTCAATAGTTTGTTCTAAAACTAATCTTCTGATACCGGTACCATATAGTACTCGAGACGAAAGAGTAGGCCTAGAAAAAATGCTAGCCTATGGTACTCAATGATTTACAGTACCGGTACCATATTTATACCTTGGTTGGCAATTGATATTTTTAAATATAGGCTAAGTTACTCTATACATGCCAGAAATCACTACTATTTCCCTAAATATACCCAGGTGTGTAGGCTACTTCGATGATAAGCTGTATTCTTTGCATATTCATAACAATTTCTTGTCCAATATACAACTTTTTATGGAATTATCTGCTGAATTTTAAGAAATTTGGTCAGTTATCATGAACCATATCACTAAGATATTTCTCAATACATTGAGTAATAATAAATACATTCCTAGATCACTTGGAAAGTGCAGCAGTTATCTCACTAGGACCCAAAGAGCCCACTGTGACGATGTAGCTCAGAATGTAAGATTAATTATCGGTAGGCCTATACACTTTACTTCAATGAATGTTACTCAGTATGATTCTTTTGCAAATTGCAGGTTTGTGAACTGCATTTTAATGCTCAAGACATTCGACAGAATACTGTATTCAATTGTGAAGATGGCCAAGAGATTACACTCCCATTAAAAGTGCCAAGACTTAAACCTGGTGCTGTTCCATCTCGTCTATCAAATTGCCCAGAGTATTTAAGTACCCCAAAGTCCTACAGAGACAGCCCTCAGGAGAAGAGAGCTAGGAGAGAAAATAGGAACCTGCAGACTGCAATTGAAGAAAGTGAGGCAGAGTTTAATCTGCAAAATGAGGCATTGTCATTTTCCAGCTTCGAGGAACTGAATGATAAAATAGGACTTCTCAATACACCAGAGTCATGGAGTGTAATTTCTAAGGACAACAACATTTTAATTCTTTTCATCACCTTCTGTCCTATGCCTAAGGTTATTTGTAGTGTAGTGATTGCAGCATCATTACAGTTAGAAGTGTACTACAAGGAAGTTAAGTTAGACAGGATAGGTGATTTCCCGTTCCCAAATATTGTAATGAACATTTCTGACATTAGAAACATCCTTGAACGTTTGGATACACTCAATTTTAATGGGGACGAGAAAAAAAATAGTTCCTCTGAAATCTTGGCGTTAGCTTCGAACATTTTGGAATCTGTAAGCTTATCAAACCCAGACTTAGTAGAACATATTGAGTTTGTTACAGAGCAAATTAGACTTTGGTCTGGGCAAAAGAGAGTTTATAGCCCTTCCTTTCTGATTTTGTGTTCAATGCTACAATCAATCTCGCCCCACAGCTATGCGTACTTGAGACATTTAAATGTAATAGTGTTGCCCCATCCATGCACGATCAGGAGGCTATGTTCTACATTCAGGTTAGATCCTCGAGTGGAGCAGCATGAGGAGAATTTTTTGAACTATATAAAGAACAAATTTTCTGGCAATGAATGTGATAAATTTGTTGTACTCATGATGGATGAAGTGTATGTGAAACCAATGATGGATTACAAAGGTGGTAATATTGTTGGAAAAGCTTTCAACAGCGAGAAACTGGCAACAAGTGCCTATTGCTTCATGATATCTAGTCTACTGTCAGATGTTAAGGAAATGGTACATGTACTGCCAGTGAAATCCATGTCTGGGGAACAGTTGCACTGTATACTGAAGAAAATTATTATTGGCTTGGAAGAAATAGGATTTCATGTGGTTTGTGTAGTAAGTGACAACAGTTCTGTAAATAGGAAATGTATGCAGCAGTTTTCACCGCAGAAAGAACTGAAGTGTGTTTACCCTCATCCTGTCGATGAAACAAGGCCTCTTTTCTTTGTGTTTGACTCTGTCCACTTGCTTAAGTGTGTCAGAAACAACTGGTTGAACCAAAAAGATGAAGATATGTGCATGAACTATCCTGATTTTGACCCAGTTAGCAATGATGTACACAAAGCCTCATTTTGCTCTGTGAAGAAATTGCAAAATATAGAGCATGATAAGTTGGTGAAGTATGGCTACGGTCTCTCTGTAAAGGCCTTATGCCCTACTTCACTTGAACGGCAAAATGTAAAACTTGTTCTTCAGGTTTTTAATGAAAATGTCATTGAAGGGTTGAAAGTTATGGGGGAAAAGTGTGACTTATTGCATTATAAACAAACTGCCTGGTATATTGAACTAATGTTAAATTGGTGGAATATAGTAAATGTAAGAACTCCCGGTAAAGGAGCAAGACTCAACAATATCCTCATGTGCCCAGTGTCATCAGATTCTATTGAAATTGTTAATTATTTACATAAATTCTTGCAGTGGCTAAATAAGTGGAAAAAACTAAATGTAAAAGGGTCATTGTCCTCTGAGACAATGGCTGCCATGATACTGACAACAGAAGGCTTGTTAAAGTTGAAAGATTATTGCTTGTCAACTCTAAATTTCTCTTATGTTCTGTTTGGGAAGTTTCAGACTGATGTATTAGAGGGAAGGTTTGGCAAATACAGGCAGTTGGCAGGTGGCCAGTACAATATTTCAATAAGGCAGGTGTATGAAGTAGAACACAAGCTAAGGATTCAATCATCCATGTCCCTAAAGATCAAATCCAACTTATTTGGTGAAATTAAAATAAATGAATTGTGTGAACCTACCTCAGAGGCTCCTGAGTTTCCCACTGATGAGCAAAAATTCATTGACCGTATATATATAGATGACAGAGATTTTGATGGTTGTAAGGATGATATCCCTATTCTAGTGTACTTGGCAGGGTATTGTTGTTATAGTGTGACTAAACGATTACAATGTAGTCATTGCAAGGAAATTCTTTGTACCAGTGAATTTATTGACCTTGATGATGAGGCATACCATTTGATCAGGGATAAGGACAGAGGTAGGCTCTTAGTCCCAGAAATGTATGTTGTAAATGTTGTTGTTCACAATTACTTAATAGTTTTAAAGTTGTGTGGTGACCTAGAATCTGATTTTCTTAAAGTTGAGAACCACAGGGAGCTTGTGAGTAACATTACAATGCAATTTGTTCGTTCCATGGAACTTTTGTGGGAGCCTGATATTTGCATGAAAGGACACACTGTAGAAAATGTTTGTAAGAAAGTGGTATGGGTATCCACCAACATCCTACTGAACAATTATTGTAAGAAAAGAAATTCTTTACCAAAGTCGACATTCTCAAAGAAATCTACAATTTTCTATAAGCGTTGAGACATTCCTTCGAGGATAAATACAATAGAGTGCACATTGCCACACTGCGCCTGTACTGTGACGTGAGAGCAACACCTGGTCATGCCCTACACGTGTACTAAAATGGTTCGAATCAGTGACCCATGCATCGTATCCTCCCCTTGTTAGTAATGAATAGAACTCACTTTAAATAGCCCAATTCTATCATCACGTGTAGTATTTCAGTGTTCCAAACCACCGCAGTTCCCTGCAGTCAGCTGATCGAGATGTTGCTGTCAACAATGTGATGTCATCAGCCATCTATTGGATTTAAGATCGAAAAGACATTCAAATAAAATGCAACGACCTCGTAATTCTGCCCCTTAAAACAACAAAAACTACCGTACCTAAAATTCAATCTTCTCCTGTGATATTTGTAAATATTTTCTAGAATAATACCTATTTCATCCAGAGTTTTTCAGTTGTCATGTTTGAACTGAGGAGTGAAGAATTCATGCCTGCCTAGTAGCCTAATTATAAAATATGTTATATTATATTTAATGACAAAAGGTGCATCCTGTCACTGTTATAATTACAAATCACATTTTTACAAAAGTTAGCCTAATTTTATAATATGCATTGTCAACAAGAATCAGTACCCCACATCAGTCCCTCTGTTGTGTTCAAAATCATTTTCAATATTCCTCTACTCCAGTATTTTAAATGCGATCATTGCAGTTGGCCTTTAAATGAATCCAATATAGCACATTGTGGTTCCCCAGCTACCGTATCTGTCTTCCAAGGTACTTTGTTTTTCACTTTTTGTTACTGTGCCTGAAATTAACAATCGCCCAATAAAACTGGAGCGCCTGTTTTTCCAAAATCACCGTACCAAAAATAGATAGATACTCCAGCTACATAACTGTGATCCACCCGCTAGGCTTTTAGAATATTTCTATATGCCACATTGTTTCTGGTAGTAATACAAAACCCAACTTGAAAATGGCTTTTGAATACCAGCCATTTATGTGTCAAATCTGATTTTATGGCAGATGTACATTTTGATCTCTCTGTTAATAGTCAGCCCAAAGGCTGGTTGGATCCTCAACAAGCACCACTGTAAGTTATGCTAATAGAAACCCACAAAGCAGCACTACGATGAGACATACTAGGCAAGGTTCCTCTGTACAACTTGAGTACAGTTAGTGTCAGTACTGATGTACTGACTCAGTACATGGCACCAGCCATACCTTGGTAGCTTCCACATAATCGCAATCATGAATGAAATGAGACATTAGTGAAAAGCCACATTTTGCTCCAGCCTGTGCGACAGACACAAAAACACTACAATCATCAAGAGATGGCACAAGTAAATATTTGGATCATGTTTGTCAAATTTCAGGTTGTCATACTTATTTCCGATGAGAAGATGCAACTGTTTAATTATGTACTCTTATTAGATTCAGCTACTCCACTATTCACACCATAAATATATCCATTCAGCAAGTATGTCAACAGACAATCTTGACAGCTTATGAAATTTGAAATCAATTTTATTGTTTTTTAGTCTAATAAGTGAATTTATTTTCAGTCGGTCTTCATGTTAAGGGACACTGGGACTGAGTTTTCATATTTCTGTAATTATCAATGGATATTGTTCTAATTTTACACACATCACTCAAATACTAATATACACTATACTACTGATTTACACTTTTCGATCTCTAACCGTTTAGGAGATATGATTATTTTTATATAGAAATTATGCAAATTTTGAAAACGGTCCTTGCGTTAAACAGATAGAGGTAGCTCATTTATCATGACTTTCCCATATAGATATTTAGTATGAAAGCAATCCTTGTGATTGGTTTTGAGTTCATATGAATATGTGTTGAGATATAAATTAACTCATTTCACAATTTTTTTTATTCCATTAATTGCCTATTATTTAAAATTAGAATATTTTTAATGACAAACCTAAGAATACTACAGTAAAACTAATCACTGAACTTATGGATGCATTAATATAGAATATGAATACAAATTTGCAATATTATAGCAGCAAATCTAATGCGCAAGGACCAGATATTGTATCAAAAAATGGGAAGCCGCGATAAATGGACTTTTATAAAAATATGCATATTTTTTGGTTATCAGCTTTCAATTTTAGGTAATTATCAATGAATATTGTTATAATGTTACACACAGCACTCTAATAGTAATATACACTAGACTTCTGATTTACACTTTTCTATCTCTAACCGTTTAGGAGATACGATTATTTGAATATGAAAATATGCAAATTTTGAAAATGATCCTTGCGTTAAACGGATAGAGGTAGGTCATTTATCATGACTTTCCCATATAGATATTTAGTATGGAAGCAATCCTAGTGATTGGTTTTAAGTTCATATGAATATTTGTTGAGATATAAATTAACATACAGTATTTCACAATTTATTTATCCCATTAATTGAAAATTAAAATATTTTTAATGGCAAAACTATGAATACTACAGTAAAACTAATCACTGTGCTTATGGATGCATTAATATAGAATATGTATAAAAATTTGCTACATTATAGCCACAAGTCTGATGCATATGGGGTGAATTTTGTTCCAAAAAATGGGAAGCTCAGATAAATGCACTTTTATAAACCCATGCATATTTTTTTAGATATCAGCTTGCCTTGTCAGCTAAAACTGCCCAGCACCATATGTTAACACCCTCTTTCTTGCTTTTCTGAGCTCCTTATTAGGAAAATAAGTACAGAAATACTCGCCTCAATGAAAGTCCATGAATAGGAGGCGTTCAAATACCACGCACTAGACATTTCAAGAATTCGCTGGGCCTTTAAATATGGCGGAATTTGGAAAAGACTTTCACTAAATTGTCCGCTGGAGTCAGGGGCATAATTATATCAAAGAATAAAAAAATCAATATTTTTGCAATTTCTGACAATAACTCAGTCCCAGTGTCCCTCTGTACCCAATTAAATTGGGCGAGGAGTAAAACTTTTCAATTCACACTTGCGTACAGGACCTCTAAAAATACTTGGATTAATTAAGCACTTAAGTGTATAATTAATCCAAATAATTTTTCCACATTGACAGAAAGTTGTGAGTCGATAGTCCTACGTTTTACTCCCCGACCAATTTAATTGGGCCAATTAACATGTGGAGCAACTAAAATGCAATTAATTCATTAGATTATGAATGCAACATTGAAAAATGACTTCGAAAAGTTCAAGTTGTATGGACACCATTTTTGTGGCACCAAATATTAGAATGTTATCCTGAAAGTCTTGAAATAGCCTATTATGAACAGTCTCTCCTCCTCTCACCCTGTCTGTCGCATTTCTCCGCCCTTTGTAGCCTTACAGCCTCAATATATTCGAAAGCCATCCAAGTTTCATTGTCTCTATAACTTATACAGGATTGTCGGCCTCTCCCCCCATGTGTCCAATGACATTTCAAATATCTTCAAGCTCAAATGAGTGCCTTTTGTTATGGTTTAGAAAGTCATACCTCACATATAAAAATATTTGGTTTAGTAATGTAGTCATTGTGCTTCAACAGCTATTGGATCAAAATTTAATGCTTTTCAGTCGGTCAACATGATTGTATCCAATTGTAATGGGTGTTTCTCTACTCTTGAAAAAAATTTACATGAGAGTAATAAATGCACTTAGATGACTAGTTTTGACATGGATTAATAGCCTGAGTGAAAAGGATCTGATGTGACATTGTGTGTTTATGTGAATAGCCTACTATATATTTTAAACTAGCAGAGACATTGCTGTGTTAAGGGTATTTTATGCTCAACTTTGCATCCACTCACAGTGTATGTAAATATTTAGGATGCTCTGGATATGAAAATGAAAATAATAAAATATACACCTCATATTTGTAGGTGACAGGTATGATGTGCAATAAATTACTAGAAAAAAGCCAATCAAATTAAGAAACTGTTGCTTTGGTAAGAGCATAAAATAATTGTAAATTCGGTTGTACCCTAATCTTAACTTATTGGCTAAGTTATAAACAATATTAAGATTGAAATTAGATTAACTCGTGGTGTAGTGGCTAGCATTCTTGGCTGCCGCCCTGGATGTCCAAATTCGATTCCCGGCTCCCCAAAGAAATTTTAATTCTAGTCTGAGGGCTGGAACGGGGTACACTCAGACTTGTGAGGCAAAACTGTGAATTCCACAGTACGGTACATTTGAGAAATAAATTATCAACTTGTAAAAAAAACAAAAAAAAACAGTTTACCTTTCTGCTTAGTAAATTGACAAATATTTAGATATTTGCTATTCATACTCCATAGATCATAATGGAAAATTCATTAAGTATAAAATTTTATTTGTGTGTTGTGTTGTATTTTACTTTTTTTGTATTGCCAGTAATTGTAGACTATATAAACTTTGAATCTTATCTAAAATAATTACACAACGTTATATGCTCTAAGTTATTGGTTGATATTTCTGGGATTTTGCGGTGACAATCCCCTGAAAATACACACAATTTTCCAGGATAGCCAGCCCCCCCCCCCCGAAATAAAATTGTATATACGCCCCTGACTGTGGCTGATGGCATTATCATAATAGTAAATCTATAATTTAAATGATGAAATGTGTACCCGGAAGTTTTCGTGAAGAAGACACAGTTGTTTACATGTCAAGTCTAGATATCTAGCTAAAAACCTGATCTTATGCAAATATTGAACATAACTGTATCAAATGCGTATATTTTACTGCTGTTAATTTAGCGCTATGTTTTGTGGCCAGTGAACTGTTGACATAAAATTGATCCAGAAACAGTAAAATAGTGTATGTTTCATTTTTTCCTACGGTACGGTACCTAGTTTCCCGTGAGGTTTCACTTTCAGGTGAAGGATGAGAAGAAGCTTATTCAGTAGGCCTAGTATATTTGTTTGTTACGTAAGTAAAGGTAAGAAGGATGAAGTCATCATAATAGCCTAAAATTGCTGCCGACTACTATGTATCAGTTGGAAGGAACCCGTCATATGGGCCATGGCCTGCGGCGAGCTCCAGCAGCTCTGCCTACAGTGCCCGCCATCTTGTTTGAATGCAAAGGCCTGTTATCTAGGTGGTGTTGAATAGAGACACTGCTGTGTTAAAGGCATTTTATGCTCAACTCGGCTTCCACTCACAGTGTGTGTGCATATTTAGCCTGCTGTGAAAAAATAACAAGAAGTTCCATGACGAACTAAAGAGCCTACTTTTCTTAAAATTAAGTTTCATGCCACTGATTAATCTACAGTATATGAACCTATCTAGAATAATGACGAAATTAAGTTGGTAATATCGAAATGTCTAATTAGTTCGAAATATAACTGGTATAATGTTGCCTAATAGAGCATTACAGTTGGCAGCCCTGGAGACCGAATATATGTTTAGTTCCATCTCTTAAGGTACAGAATAAAAAAATTGGTCGAAGTCCAATGGACGCTACATGCAGTTAGACATTGGATCTATCAGCACGCGTAAAAGCATGTTGGCAACAATGTCATGCATGTGCTGGTCAGAAATAACCTAATCTGAAATATCATGATATCTTGTTGTGCAAATTTTGGACGAAATCCATTTGTTAGTCTAGAAGTTACATGCATTTTAAAATTGGACCTATCAGCAGGCATAGAATCATGTTGGCAGCACTGACTTATATTAATTATTCCAAATTAATCTAGAATGTCAGGTCCTATACGTGTGCAAAGTATAGGGCTGTTGGCTTGCACACTTCCTGATATATCGATATTAGGTTAAAAATATAGACAGCATTTATTAACAGTTGGCATCCCTGATTGCTCTTAAGAAGACTTATAGTCATATATGTTATGTTACACATAGCACATACGAAATTTGGTTGACATCCAACTGATAGTATAGAATTTACATGTATTTACAAATTGGCCCTATCAGCAGGCTTAGAATCATGTTGGTAGAACTGAAGTATATAAGTTACTCCAAATTAATCTAAAATGTCAGAATATACGTGTGCATAGTTTAATGCTGTCGGCTTGCATACTTTCTGATATATTGATATTTGGATAAAATAATAGAGAGAGCAATTATTAACAGTTGGCAGCCCTCATGGCCCTTAAGAATACACTCAGTCATATCTGTTTATGTACACATATTACATACAAAATTTGGTTGAAATCCAATTGATAGTCTAGAAGTTATAGGCATTTAAAAATTGGACCTATCAAAGGCTTAAAATTATTTTGGCAACACTGTCATGTATGGCCTCCTGGAAATTAAACTTAAATAGTGTTATCTACAGTACATGTGTGCCAATTTGGAATAGCTCCCATGCATACCTTCCAGGATATCCAACATGGAGCTCAAACTTCTAGTGCGTTTTTTCATGAGTTGGTAGCACTGACATCATTTTCAAATAGGGACGTGAGATATTCCAGTGTACATATTTACTCATACTAAATTTGGTTTCGATTTCTGCAGCCGTTTAGGAGTTGATAGGGGGGGGGGGACACACACACACAGCCAGACAGACAGAAGGACAGACAGACACACATTTTCCCGGATCGATCTCATAAGTCTACTTTTTCCTCATTTTTAGCCAATTTTCGTTTATGAAAAAAATAGGCTTATGAGATCACCTTTTGTCCGTGTGTCTGTGTGTGCGTGTGTGTGTGATTCGTGTGTGTGTGTGTCCCTCCCCTAATAAAATCTAAACGGCTGGAGCGATTTCAATGAAACTTGGTGAGTTCAAAGCACTATACCGGGCGACTCCGACCGTGCTCTTCAAATTTTGATACGTCTCACCAATCCAACATGGCGGCTGTGCGAAATATTTAACCAGCATTCAATATCTCCGAAACTATTACCGATATCACCATGGAATTTTGTATGATGAATAAGGGAACTACTAGAACTACTACAAAACCAACATGGCGGCCACGCGAATTTGCGACTTTTAAATAGTCGTTTCTCGCGATTTAACCGACCAAACGCAATGAAACTTGGTACAGTATATGTTTATATACATTGTAATGCATCGACATCTAACTTCATTCAATTGTTTACATAATCTCAATATGGCGGCTGTGCGAAATATTTCACCGGCTTTCTATATCTCTGTAACTGTTACCAGTATCACCCTGAAATTTTGCACGAAGATAAAGGGCACTACTGGAAGTTCATCTATGAGACCTTAAAGAACCGGTTAACTACGAAACGAACATGGCAGCCAAGCGAAGTTGAACGTTTTAAATAGACTTTTCTCGCGATTTAATGATCCAAACGCAATGAAACTTGGTACAGCATATGTTTTCCTAGTAACGCGATACTGGGAGCTACTTTATATAGAGACTGTTGTTAGTAACGCGATACTGGGAGCTACTTTATATAGAGACTGTTATACACATTGTAATGCACTGGTATGTAATTTAGTTCAATTGCTTACATAACCTCAAGATGGTGGCTGTGTGAATTTTTTAAATTAAGTTTTTGTTTCTTGTGTCGTAATCATGCGATCGAAGTGAAAGTTTGAATAATGAACCTACGCAATAATTTTCCTTTAAAGGTACATGACTCTATGGCCTATACATATAACTTAACAATCCATCATGGCGACCATCCGGAATATTTAGACGGTTCTCAATATCTACGAATCTACTACAGCAATCAAACTGTTTTTTTAATGTTCATAGGGGATATGAACATAAGTTCATCTATAGGACTTTCAAAATCCTGGTGATCACAAATCCAACATGGCGGCGACGCGAATTATACATATTCATATGGTCGTTTCTCGCAATTTAACAATCCAAGTGTAGTGAAACTTGGTACAGTAAATCCTTATACAAATGTTAATCCACTGTCATCTAATTTATTTCAATTGTTTCCATAACCACAAGATGGCAGCTGTGCGAAATTGTAAAATCTCATTTTTAATTCTTGTGTCCTAATCATGTGACTGAAGTTTGAGTACTATACGTACACAATAATCTTCATGTAACAGTACATAACTCTAAGACCTATATTTATATAAAAGTCCAACATGGCGACCATCCGAAATATTTAGACGGTTCTCAATATCTACGAATCTATTACAGCTATAAAACTGAAATTTAGTGTTTTGATAGAGGCAATTAACATTAGTAGGATATATGAAAATAGGCTGTATAGTTCTTCACGGAACTACTTGTTTCAAAATGTGAAAAGTAGGCAAAGAAAATAACTAGCGGACCCGTGCGAAAAAATCTCTCATGTTCATAAACTACACTCCCCAAATAGGTTTATAATGAGAGTCTTAAGGAGAAAGGTTGTTATGTTTATATTTCAACCAAATTATTATAGAACTCTATTAACATTTCAGTTAGAATTCCAAGTTCTACGTTCCCTAACTAAAAAGGCAATCACTGAAAATTGGATCATCATAACACTCACCGGTTATTCGATATTTATGAAATTTTACGGTTTGAGTACTCATTCCTTTGATTGACTGTTTCTGAAATGCATGCAAAATGATAAAGGAAAGACCTCAGAATTATAAAATGACATGAAACATGCATCACAGCGGCCAAAATGTGAAGTGGACAGCTATTATGGAGCGTATTTTCCTACAGCAGCAGTATCTGCAAATCACACACTTCGTACAGTTTTTTAAAATAAATTTCTTAAAGAAATTATAGATATTTATGAAATCGGAGTGCAATTGGTCACTGCTAATGTCTATTCTCTTTAATTTGAATGCTCATTTGTCACGATCGGTCGCTTGTGAGCGCCGCAGGAGGGATCTATACTACTGAAATAATATGTATGATAATAGGTTATTATGAAAAATCAAAATAAGACTCACATACCATTCATATACAAGTTACTGTTCTCAATGCTAGAAATTTGTTCATGATTCTATTTTTGTGTGAATCTTTTCTATGAGTATTTAGTTTTAATATTCTGTTATGTAATGCTGAGAAATAACAGTAGAATTAATCGCAATATGTACTGAGTAACATAGAAGTGGCATTAGGACATAGTTCTCCATGGAGCAGTTTATCTATTTTTTAATATGATTAATGAAGAAATATCTATTAATTTATTGTCCTTTTGATTTAACGCAACTGCTCGGAAGCAGAGAATTTGATTTCGAATCCCGACTTCGGTTCCATTCTCAAGTTAAACTTAACAGATGTGTAAATGTTGAAGATTAAGATGATTTTGCTCAAGAAAGATTTAATCATGGCAGTTGACAGTTAAGATTTTACACAAGAGAGATTTGATCAAGTCTACGTGATCAGAATTTGGCTTTTACACAAGAAAGATTTGATGAAGGCGAAGTGATCCGAATTTGGCAATTAATATTTTGCACGAGAGAGATTTTATCTAGTCTGCGCGATCTGAATTTGGCTTTACACGAGAAAGACTTGTTGAAGGCAAAGCGTCTGAATTTGACAATTAAGATAATACACGAGGGAGATTTGATCAAGTCTACGTGATCTGAATTTGACTCTTATATGAGAAAGATGTTATGAAGGCAAAGTGATCCGAATTTGGCAATTAATATTTTCCACGAGAGAGATTTGATCAAGTCTACGTGATTTGAATTTGGTTTTTACACGAGAAAGAATTGATGAAGGCAAAGTGATCCGAATTTGGCAATTAGGATTTTGCACGATAGAGATTTGATCAAGACTGTGCGATCTGAATTTGTCTTCTAAACGAGAAAGACTTGTTGACGGCAAAGTGTCTGAATTTGGCAATTAAAATTTTACAGGAGAAATATTTGATTAAGGCAAGTGGTCTGAATTTGGCAATTTAAATTTTGTTGTTGTTGTTTGAGTCTTCAGTCTTTTGACTGGTTTGATGCAGCTCTCCATGCCTCCCTGTCCTGAGCTAATCGTTTCATCTCTACATAGCTCCAACACCCTACATCCGAGGCAATCTGTTTAACATATTCTAACCTTGGTCTACCCCTACAGTTTTTGTCCTCGACCCTTCCTTCCATAACTAAGCTTGCTATTCCTGGGTGTCTTAGTATGTGTCCTACCAACCTATCTCTTCTCTTCATTAACAGTCGCCAGAAACATCTCTCCTCTCCCACTCGTCTTAATACCTCTTTGTTTGTAACCCTATCTACCCATCTGATCATCATTCTCCTGTAACACCACATTTCAAATGCTTCAATTCTCCTCTTTTCTGCTGCACCAATAGTCCAAGTTTCACTTCCATAGAGCGCCACGCACCAGACAAAGGCTTTCAAAAATGACTTCCTAATACCTAAATCTATATTCGATGTCAGCAGATTCCCTTTTTGTAGAAATGCTTTCTTTGCCTGAGCCTACCTACTTTTTATATCCTCTTTGCTTCGTCCATCACTGGTTATTCTGCTTCCTAAGTAACAGAAGTCTCCTACTTCCTTCAGCTTTTCACCTGCCAATTAGATCTCCATAGAGGTTTGTGATTTATTTCGGCTGCATTCCAGTATTTTTGTTTTACATTTATTAATTTTCATCATGAATTCTTTCCGTAAGACGGAGTCCATACCATTCAAAAACTCATTCAAATCCTCAGGCTTGTCGGCCAAGATGACGATGTCATCAGCAAATCTCAGAGTTGAAATTATTTCTCCTTGAATCTTCACTCCCATTTTAATTTTTTCTCTAATTTCCTTCATTGCTTGTTCAATGTAAAGATTGAAAAGTATGGGTGATAAGTTGCAGCCTTGCCTTACACCGTTCTGAATGCCAGCTTCTCTCTCATGTCCTTCAACTCGAATGACTGCTGTATGGTTTCTGTACAGATTGTATATCACTCTCCTATCCCTGTACTTTATTCCAATCGATTTCAAAATGTCAAACAATTTAGTCCAATCAACATTATCAAAAGCCTTTTCTAAGTCTACAAAAGCCATGAACGTTCATTTATCTTTCCTTATTCTACCTTCCAAAATCAGCCTAAGACTTAGTACAGCTTCCCTTGTTCCTACATTTCTCCTGAAACCAAACTGGTCTTCACCCAACTCCGTTTCTATCTGGCTTTCAATCCTCTTGTAAATTATTCTAGACAGGATCTTTGTAGCATGAGTAATCAAGCTGATTGTACGGTAATCTTCACATCTGTCAGCTCCCACTTTCTTTGGTATAGGGATGATTACATTCTTCTTGAAATCAGGGGGTACCTCACCTGTCTCATAAATCCTACACACCAAGTGAAATAACCTGATCAGACCTTCATCTCCTATGCAGCGTAGCAACTCAATCGGTATATCATCTATGCCTGGTGCTTTGTTCCTGCTTAAGTCTTCCAAAGCTCTATCAAATTCTGATCTCAATATTAAATCTCCTTTCGCATCCTCATCAATTTCCTCCTCCCTTTCCATTACATGATTCTCAATCTCCATTCCCTTATACAAACTCTCGATGTAATCTTTCCATCTCTCAACCTTTTCTTCCCTATCTGTTAGAGGCTTTCCATTTGTGTTCTTAATATTACAGCACTTAGTCTTCTTTTCCCTAAAAGTATTCTTAATCCTTCGATAAGCTGTGTCTACTTTTCCTAATTGCAGACAATTTTCTATACCTGCACATTTCTCTTTCAACCATTCTTCTTTCGCTTCCTTGCACTTCTTGTTAACCTAATTTCTCAGACGTCTGTATTCTGCTTTCCCCTTTTCATCTCTTACATTCTTGTGTTTCCGCCTTTCATCCATCAATTCTAGTATATCCTGAGTGATCCACGGTTTTCTCCCTATTCTTTCTTTCCTACCAATGTTTTCTTCTGCGAATTTTGTTATTTCATTCTTCAAAAGTGCCCATTCGTCTGCAATTGAAGTTTGTTTAGGGTTTTTCATTAGTCCTTCCCTTATACTCTTCTTGAATCTTTCGTTTACATCCTTCTCTTTCAGTCTGTCTATTGCCCACCTTTTTGGCTTTTGACTTTTCTTCAGTTTCTTCAACTTTAATCTGCAATTCATTACAACCAGATTGTGGTCAGAGTTTATGTCAGCACCAGGATATGTTTTACAATCCAAAATCTGGTTTCGAAACCTCTGCTTGACCATAATGAAGTCGATTTGGTAACGCCCTGTATCTCCTGGTCTCATCCATGTGTATATTCTTCTATTGTGGTTATTGAATAATGTGTTCGCTATGACCAATTCATGCTCGGTGCAGAATTCCACCAGCCTGCTTCCTCGATCATTCCTTTCACCTAATCCGAAATCTCCTACTATCTTCCCGTCTCTCCCTTTTCCTACCACAGCATTCCAATCTCCCATTACTATAACATTTTCATCACCCTTGATATACCTCAGAATTTCGTCTATTTCTTCGTAGACCTTTTCAACATCCTCATCATCAGCTTGACTGGTAGGCATATAGACTTGTACCACTGTGGGGCAGGTAGGTTTAGTATTGATTTTTGCTACAATAATCCGTTCACTATATTGCTCATAATATTCTACCCGCTGTCCAAGTTTCCTACTCAATATGAGGCCAACCCCTGCTTGGCCATTGTTTGATTTAGTGCTAATGAACCTATAGTCTCCTGACCAAAAGTCCTGTTCTTCCTGCCAGCGCATTTCACTAATCCCAACCAAATCCAACCTCAACCTATCCATTTCCCTTTCTAAGTTTTCTAACCTTCCACTTCCTAGCAGACTTCTAACATTCCACGGATCGGATTTAAATTTTACAAGAGAAATATTTGATCAAGGCAAATTGATCTGAATTTTGCAATTAAGATTTTACACGAGAAAGATTTGATCAATGCAAATTGAACTGAATTTGGAGAAAGGCTATACGTCGGGTTACACGTTGGGATGAGCAGTGATGCAACTTTTTTAAACTCTAGGCAACACAGCCAGTCCAAAGTGATGTGAATTTTAATTCATTTCATGATTTCATTATTTTATATATCTCCATTCACTGTCATTGTATTCCTTGTTGAACTGGTTCACCTCGGGGATCGACTAAATGTAATGTACAGCTCAGAACCTTGTTTTTGTTTTCAGAGACGGTAGTGATTAAGGGACTGTTTTGTTTTTTCTACACCGAGTGAGTCCTGGGAGTTGGAAAGCCGCCAACACATTTTACTGTCAAATGGTGTTGGGTTCGCTAGGCTAGGCTTGTTTGTACTTGGCACGCTGTTTTATTCAGCCCAGCTGCCAATACACTAAACCGAACTCGAGGCTAATTGGCTTCGTACGCTGTACAGTATTTGTTTGTACAGAGGTTGGCTGGCTCTTAGAAGTCCTTAACTCAGTCAACATCCCCTCGCTTCGTCTCGACTCCACAATAACCTACTTGAGGGAAATGAGTTGTTCCGCTCGGCACCGTGCAGATTTAGCAATGTGTTAACATCAGGTGAAGCACCAATCCATAATCTCTCTCCTCTCCTAGTTAGTCAAGTATTACTAGAGGCAGCTCCAAACTCGCACTTCCAACACTGGGCTTGAGGGAGATTGTTCAAGTGCTATTAACAGACAGCAGAAATTACAGTAATTCAATCAAGTAATCTTTTAAAAAAGATTAGATCAGGTATTCCTGTTGTTATTTATATATGGTGTTATTCCTTATCAAAATGCATAACAAGTGGTTCCGTGAAGAAATAAATTGCCTATTTTCATATGAGTCGTCCAGTTACAAAACTCGTTTAGTCCACTTGTGAATAAGGATCAAGTCGTAAAATTATTTATTTACTGTAATTATTTTATTTTATTTTATTTTGCGTTGCTTTGTTTTATTTTAATTTTGTTTTGTTTTGTTTTATTTTGATTTTGATTTGTTTTATTTTATTTCGTTTTATTTTGTTTTAAATTGTTTTATATAATTTTTTGTTTTGCTTTTTTGTTTTGTTCTGTTTTATTTTATTTTGTTTTGTTTATTTTGTTTTATTTTCTTTTGTTTTATTTTGATTTTGATTTGTTTATTTTGTTTTCTTTTCTTTTATTTTGATTTTCCATAAAAAACATAAAACCAAAAACAAAACAAAACACGAAGCAAAGAGAAAAATTCAAGAACAAAAGCAAAAGCAGAAAACAAAACACAAGAAACAGAAAGTAAACAGCAAAATTCAAAAAAAAGCAAAAACAGAAAACAAACACAACAAAACCAAGAAAGAACATCAAAAAGTAAAATTCAAAAGCAAAAGCAAAAAGCAAACACAAAACCAAAAACCAAAAACACAAAGCAAAAAAAAAAGGTAGAAAACAAACACAAAAGATACGTGAGGCAAACGTTTCTCATGAAAATGATTCTTATTCACAAGTGGATTAAACGACGACTCAATTACAGTATCCTATTGGTCTTATCTATTAAAAATTCTTCCGCCTATCAAAAGGATCGCCATGTTGGATTGTTCTGCATAGAGGCCAAGCTGAATAAGGTCCCAATCTTCTACGTCTTCTTCTTCTTCTTGGTCGTAGTTTGATTTCGAAAGTCGTCACCCTCCACGCAATACCTCGCCATACACCGCGGTCCTATGCTGTGTGCATTACGTGGCAGATTAGTCAGACTCTTTATCTGGTCAAGGTACCGGTTCGGGGCACGTCCCCACAGCCGTTTACCGTCAACTTTACCCTGGATGATACACTTCACAATGCCGTCTCGCCGGATGACATGGCTGACAAATCTCAACATTTGCCTTTGGATTGTTAGGAGTAAGCGTGCTTTAGGAGCAATCTTTAGCTCCTACAGAATAGATTCATTTGTTCTTCTTGCTATCCTCGATATTCATAGCATTCTTCGATAACACTTCATCTCCTATGGCAGGCTGTTCCAGCCGAGTAACTCGCCCGTGAGCAGCGGAGTACTCGCAGCCTTGCCTGAGTAAACCTGCAACATTCAATACAGCTCTGCTGTGGGGGGCTGCCGTCACTTCGCGGTGGATACATCATGACTGGCAGCAAGCGTATGGTCTTGTGTTATGACCTTCGCTCAGTGACGTATTGGCTCTCACCCCCAGTCCCTCTCCAACCGTGCTCCGAGCATTACTGCTGAGTACTCGCGTGTATGCATACTCAAACTCATGGATTTGGAACAGCCTGTCCTATGGCATGCAGCATTTATGGTCCAGGACTCAGAGCCTAACGTGACGATAGGAAATACCAAAGCTTGAACCAGTCGCTTCTTTGTTTCCTTGGTGATATGATGATCTTTCCATATTCTTGTTAGACTGGACAGTGCTTTCTTAGCCATACCTATTCTGGTCGGTTGGTTCCTTAGTTTAGGGGCTGTGACAACGCGGTCATGTAGCCCCGTGTACTTTGGGTGTGTGTAGAATCTGTCTGATAACCGGTATTAATTGTGATGACTGTATTAGAGTGTGTTATCTGTTAGGTAGATTTCATTAGAAAGCTAACTATTGCAATGGGTACCATGTTTCGACTTCCGGAAAATTTCGACATATCTTCGCGTTTCACATCCCCCTGACCCCAAAACCACCGTCAGTTGAAAAGTTTATATATAATTTATGTATATATGTATATATGTATCTATCTCTCTCTCTCTCTATATATATATATATATATATCAGTTCCTTGTGGACACGATAACTGCCGTAATTTTGCACCAATCACTTTGAATTATTTACATAATATGTATCCCTATAAAATCTCGGTCGAGTTCGTTAATGGGCAAAATCGGTCGAAGGGGGTGAAAATGGGGGGCTTTTTTCGAAAAGGTGAAATTTCGCTATAACTCTCTTAATACGTGAAATATCGAATCCATTCAAAGTTCATAATATGTGTCGGATAAGTGCCAAAAATGTATGTCAAATAAGTTTTTTGATAGCACCAACCATTGACCAAAGGGATGGAAAAAAGTGGGTTTTTCGGGAAACATTAATCATATCTCTCTTAATAGGCACAATATCAAAACCGTACAAAATGGAAAATATTCCCCTAATAATTACCTAAAACTTTTGTCTGAAAGAATATTTGATATGACCCACCATTACGCCAAGGGATGAGAAAAATAATTTCGGAATTTTAAAAAATGCCAAGTGCCATCAGAGGTTACCATAACAACGCTTTTAAATTGATAAGGGATGATCTATCAGAGGTTGCCAAGACAACGCCATTGACGAGATCACATTCATTTTTAGCCTACTTTTCACACTTTTCAAAAATGAGGAAAAAGTAGACTTATGAGATCGATCCGGGAAAATGTGTCTGTCCTTCTATCTGTCTGTCAGTCCTTCTGTCTGTCTGGCTGTGTGTCCCCCCCCCCCCTATCAACTCCTAAACGGCTGCAGCAATCGAAACCAAATTTAGTATGAGTAAAGATGTATATCGGAATATCTCAGGCCCATATTTGAAAAAGATGCCAGTGCTACCAACTGCTTAAAAAACGCACTAGAAATTTGAGCTCCATGTTGGACATCTTGGAAGGTATACATGGGAGCTATTCTAAAATTGGCACACATGTAGATAATACTATTTCAGTTTAATTTCCAGGTGGCCATACATGACAGCGTTACCAAAATAATTTTAAGCCTTCTGATAAGTCCAATTTTAAATGCATATAACTTCTACACTATCAATTGGATTTCAACCAAATTTTGTATGTAATATGTGTACATAAACATATATGACTGAGTGTATTCTTAAGAGCCACCAGGGCTGCCAACTGTTAATAATTGCTCTCTATTTTGTATCCAAATATATCAGAAAGTATGCAAGCCGACAGCTTTAAATTATGCACACGTAAATTACCCGACATTTTACATTAATTTGGAGTAACTTATATACGTCAGTTCTACCAACATGATTCTAAGCCTGCTGATAGGACCAATTTTTAAATACATGCAACTTCTATACCAACAAATGGATTTCATCCAAAATTGGCACAAAAATATATAATATTTCAGATTATTTCTGACCGGCACTCGCATGACATTGTTGCCAACATGCTTTTACGTGTACTAATAGATCCAATGTCTAAATCCATGTAACGTCCTTTGGACTTCAACCACATTTTGTATTCTGTAACTTAGGAGATGGAAGTAAGAATATATTCAGTCACCAGAGCCATGGGCGCCCATAGGATTGTTTCCAGGGGGGGGGGGGGGGGGCAAGTAAATATTTTCGTTTCATTACCTACCTGTCACCCCCCTCGAACCCCCCCCCCCCCCCCCACACACACACACACACACACACACAAAGAAGGTTTCATATCTTACTTACTTCGTGAAATTCATTATTTGACTGCTCTGAAACCATTGGCTACTTTGTGGCAAGTATGGAAGGAATGTTTTCTTTGATTTTTTGTCCGTTAACGTTCGCTTTCCTTCGTGATTCAACGTCGTAATGTTCAATTCTTAAAAACAGGAAAAATCTAGTGGTATCGACAAAAATAAAAATCAAGTACCGTAGTTCATTAAAATGGTATCGTTAATCCAGTTCGCGAACTTTCTCAATAACTGGACATATTTTCACACGATCCCAAATCATTAAGTTAAACTGTGGAAATATCCCAACATCTGAATCAGCCCAATTATTTAAATAGCACTGTTTCCAAATACGGTAAGCTACGGTATCTAGTTTGTAGGCCTACTAGCCATCACAGCAGATCGTCAGGTCTTTCCTCTTCTAAACAACCAATCGGAAATACTTCGCATTGCTCTTATTAGAATCATGAAACACTTGTAGCCAACCATCTGATCAACTCAAGCCAATGGTTTTAGTAAAATTTAGATTTGTCAATAAAAATATTTCGCCTGATTATTACTAACCACTAAGTAAAATGGATAAAAACCACTATATCACGTACTTCTTACTACCATTATTCGAATTCTTGACTGAAACAAGAGGAATGGTGATACAGGAATGATGATATGAACATAAACAAACCACTTCTTTCAATGTGCCTTATGCTCAAGCTTTTCTCTGTTTATGAAAATAATAGACGATAAGATGAAACTAACAGATATTGTACAATTCCGTAGAGTTTTATAAAATTAACAAGTGATATATTTCGTCGTATTATTGTACCTGTGACGTAAATAATAAACTGTCGAACCAATCTAATACAAATACTTTTTGAGTTTTTTTAAATTTATGTGTGTTAAGGTTACCCTTAAAGAGGGGAAAATTAACCTTCTTATATTCAATAACTGGCATTGTTTTAAATATTGTTGCTTTATTTGTAAACAGGGTTAAACCTCACCCCTTGTACTTGACTCTGAGTGAAATTCCGGTTTATGTAATAACGTGTCATTAGGCGAGTGTGTATAAGTAATGTTATTTCAGAGTACCGATACCGTAGTTTTGAGATGAGTGCCCCGGAACATGAAACATGATACGTACGTGGTATTTCCCTGAAGGTAGTGTTGAAAATATCGTAAGCCTACTAGGGATGGCTGCTGTCAGCGTCGGCAATCACATTTTGAATATTTAGGTAACCAGTCGTCATCGTGGAGCTTAAATTGAGGTACTCAACTACACAGATGGGCTTAAAAATCAAATTACAACATTCTGTCCTTTCTTACAATGCATGCCACGTATGGATTTACGTTGCTGCCCCCGACTTGGAATATGCTGATTTATTAAAGGTGTAACCTTCCCAGGTCACAAGGGATCGAACCCTTACTTTCGGGACGTACGATTTTCATAATCGTCCATATATTTTTATTTGATGCCTTTTTATGTTTTATAATTATGTAATGAAGTGTATAATATCATGTGATTTATTTCCGATTAATTTGTTTAGGTTTTAAGGGATTGTAATTGGCAGGATCTGAGTCTAGTTATATGTGAATATTTTAACATTGGAATAATCTTCAGTCAGAGAGTCTGGAAGTGTGTGCAAGAACCAGGAAGCAGGCTTGTTGTCACCTGAGTTTTTCTCTCGCAAGCTCAAGTGCATGATGACTCATGCAGGTAGGAGGCTTGGCAACCCTATGCTAGGGGTGTGACTAGGGTATTTTGAAGACCAAGAAGGCACTCATTATATGGTAATGTTTTGTTTTGGTTGGCTGGACCCGTGAGGGAAGCCAGGTAGGCCAGTGATTTGTGGAGGGGAGATGAATGTTATTAGGACTTGACGAAGCTGAGAGGGCGACTCATTCTTAGGACTCCGTGGGGAGTAGTACTCATTCTTTGGACCGCGTGTAGGGCGGTGTACTCATCCTCTGGACTCCGTGTGGAGTGGTTCGTATTCTTGGTAGGACTCCGTGAGGGAGTGGAACTTGTATTTTGGACTTGTGTGTTTTTGGTGGAGAAGGAAGGTATTTCTTACGATCACAAGTTGGTGTTCGATGTACAATTACTGAGTTGCTGGCTATACATTCTCAAGGGAATTATGAGCCAAGTTTCAAACAAATAGTCTAGATTGTTTGTCTCGAATCGCATGAAGTATTGTAAACTAACGTCTGTATACATTAAATTTTAATAGATATCATACACAACCAATGAGCAAAAACAATTATTTAAATACCGGTAACGAGTTTGGAATTTCCTCATTGGTACAATTTAACATTCATGTCAGATCAACAGCAAGAACACCAAGGTGACTAAGACAATCCTTTTATTTATGTCCTTAAATAATCAACAATGCCAAAGTATATTCTCTTGTGGAGGGCTTAAACTTAATCAACTTGACGTTTAATGACCAAGCAGTTTTGTACAGTTTCCCAGAAAATTTTCCGTCCCTAAAACCTGCCGCCTTGGCAGTTGCAAGTTTGTCCCCCCGTCGGGTCTGAATACAGTAAATTATCCAATATTGTAAGCACGACCTTACAGGACCAGAGTTTTACTAGTAAGCATAGAAAAGCTTATTTTAGGGGTTAAGATACGCTAGCGATGTCGCAATGTCTAAACATATCTCCTGAACGTGCTTTTCATATCGACACTGCCGAAGTGAGGTGGCTAAAATAGTAGCCACTCAAGATAGGGATGGGGAAACACTAGGCATAACCGTATTGAAATTTGGAGCTTACCTAGATGTTATCATGATCAGCATGATCATCCATTGGTGACAGAGTGCATGGCATCATTAGAACCATATTTGTATTTAAAAATTGTAAATATATATTACGTCAGCAACATTACAGAATTTTGTTGTTGTAACAGTTGTCAGTTGACTATCTGTAACTTTCTTTTATGAAATAAACTGGTGTGACAATGAACAATCTTATTTCAACATTCTCGGAAATCCAGGCCCCCCCTAAGGGCGCCCACGAGTACCAAATGGCCGAACAGGCCCACTTAAAGCTTGAATATTCTAAGAACAATTTTTAATGAGCATCCACAAACTAAGTCCATATCGGCCAGTTTGTCAATGACCCTTCTACACATTTGCTGTTGTTGCAAAAGTGATATGCGAGGCAGATTGCGCCTGATCGAGCACCATTACGTAATAGACTATGTAGAGAACGAATTAGTGTATTCACTAATTGAAGCAAAACTATTATTTAGCAAATATTGTAATTTTTAAAAATTCAGATTTCTGAGGTGTGCCAGACAGGCTTAATGCGCCCACTGCCACTATACAGTATTTATTGTTTGGCCTGGCGGAATGTTAAATATGAAAAATGAAAATCTACAGCCTGCTTCCAGTCTCCGACCGGGTCAGGAATGGAATGAATGAAGCCCCCATCTAGCGGCGAGGATATGGACTGTGCCAGCTGCCGAGGCCTGACGCACTCCTCTGGAGCAATGATTAAATGAATGACAGATGAAATGAAATGGTAGTGGAGAGTGTTGCTGGAATGAAATATTGACAGGGAAAACCGGAGTACCCGGAGAAAAACCAGTCTGCCTCCGTTATGTCCAGCACAGATCTCACATGGAATGACCGGGATTTGAACCACGGACCCAGCGGTGAGAGGCCGGCGTTCTGCCGCCTGAGCCACGGAGGCTGCAGGCGGAATGTTAAATATCTGAAGTACAAATTTAGTACAAATTAATTAGAATACTGTAAGAACTTTTGCAAAAAAAAAAAGTTTGTTCTCTGTCTGATTTTCATATCGCTTTAATTTTCAAGGATCCAGGGGGGGGGGCATGGCCCCCCCTGCCCCCCCGTATGGGCGCCCATGACCAGAGCTGCCAACTGTATTGCTCTATTAGGCTACATTACGTCTAGTATACCTTATTTCGAACTAATTAAGACATTTCGATATTACCCACTTAATTTCGTCATTATTCTAGATAGGTTCATATACTGTAGATTAATCTATGTCATGAATCTTAATTTTAAGAAAAGTAGGCTCTTTAGTTCGTCACGGAACTTCTTTTTCCATCTGACTATGAGGGAAGCGGCTAACTGATAGCATGCTGAACTTCTATGCCCAAGGTGCTGGTTCAAAGTCGCCGGATTTTCTAAGAGCGCTAAAAATCCGTCAGCATGCTTACCTTCGGAGGGGAAGTTACAACGTTCGTTGCAAGTTGCTGGTTGCGGTGGCATCTAGCAGCCAAGTTCACAGCTAGGTGTCGTTGACGTTAGTATTTGGTACAAAATTAGGTACTACTACTTAAAATTGACCGTCTGCAGACCTTACCTGAATTACAGACTAATACAGTCATCACAAATAACACCGTTTATCAGACAGATTCTACACACACCCAATGTACACGGGGTTACATGACCACCTTGTCGCAGCCCCTAAACTGAGGAACCAACCAACATCTCTGCGGGAGATAAAATTTTGCGTGAAGAAGTAACAGACTGTTAGATAGTTACACATTAGTTCCAAACCTTGCATAAGGACAGTGTGATCACAAGTATAAAAATTAACCCCAAATGACAAGAAGGTTACCATCCCCATAAGACAGTAAAATGTTAAAAGTATGCATAGAAAGACGAAAAAAATGTTAACTATTCTCCAATTGTAAAATACTTTCTCGCAATAAATGAGGTCTGATCCTCCTACGAAAACCTGCATATTTTGCCTATTGTAGCCTATCCCCTAGTTTGCCCGGTGAAATCTACCTCCGCCTTCCGGAGTGCCGAGAGGAATTTTTTTAATTCAAGTAAGGACTGCAGACCATAATTTCAAATAGTTTCTACTGTCGCTACCAAATGATACCGTGCATGACACCTATATGTGAACTTGGCTACTACTAGATGCCATCGCAACTAATGCCTGGTGACGAACGTTGGAGCTTAAGAGCATTAATCAAACCTAACCTACAAATTTTGCTTCACACAAGTTTAGCTAGTGGAAGGATCTATTACATGCCTATACCTATTCTTCTTTTAATTTCTCCTTCACAGTGGAAATGCGAACTCCTAGGTAGACTATTTCTTCCTTGAGATCGATATCTCGTATTAGCTGGAAGGCACGAGGTAATGCAGGCTGTCTGTCCACTACCATCAAGTAACACTTGGTTCGGTTTAGTGTAAGGCCTGCTTCTTCACTGAATGTTTAAATATAGGAGAATAAAGATGAGTATTAACAGGTGTCAAATAATTCGATGATGATGAAAAAATGAAAATCCACAGACTGTTTCCAGTCTATCCAACCGGGTCAGGGATGGAATGAATGAAGCCCCCTATCTATGATAGTGGAGAGTGTTGCTGGAATGAAATTTATGACAGGGAAAACCGGAGTACCCGGAGAAAAACCTGTCTGCCTCGGCTTTGACCAGCACAAATCTCACATGGAGTGGCCGGGATTTGTACCACGGACCCAGCGGTGAAAGGCCGGCGTGCTGCCGTTTAAGCCACGGAGGCTTGTGATGATGATGAATGATGATAATTGTTTCTAGCTGGGCCTAACATCTAGGTTATCGGCTCCCAATGGTTTGGGTGATAGTGGAAATGAAAGATGATCAAATTAAAGTTACAACTAAAACTAACTACTCATTTACTAACTAGAATAATGTAAATAAAAGACAGGAGAAAAGGAAATGCCCTCAAACCTCGAAGAATGAGAATTGAGGGACTTGGAAGGAAGGAGAGCAAAGAAAGGCAGAGAGGAAAGGGAAAGAGGAGAGTGTCCACCCGAAAAGCAATGGGAAAAGGGGGGGGGGGGGGGAAACTTGACCCAGCTCAGGAATCCCTCGGGTTCGCCAACTCCCGAACTCATCAGACATGAGCCTTTGAGGGTGTAGCACTGTCGAGGGTGCATCAGAAGTGGTGGGGCTACATACACCCTGCCTCTTTGTGGGCCTTGTGCAGAAGGCAGGAGATATCATGAAAAGAAAAAGAAGGCTGACCCCACGAAGAATGAGGGTATCAGGAAAGATGAGACAAGGGTCAATGAAGGCGGGAAAGTGAAAGACTTCCTAGGCCTCGGATACCCTAATACCGTCGGGGTTGGAAGAGAACAAGAGTTGACCAAGAGAGGTCGACAGGAAAGAAGACGGAGAGGAGCCCGGCACAAGTAAGTGGAATCAATGCCAGACTCAGCTGGGGTCTCGTGGTTGCCAACCCATGTCCCACTAGATGAGAGCCTCTGGGAGGGGGAGGGGGGTCAAATAATTTAATTCTTTAACGAAGTTAAGACATAGACCAAGTATTATCCAATATGGTAATGCTCTTGCCTCATATGAGTAATCCAATTACTAGAAAATACGCCCAGTGTGTAACCAATCACCCCACGAAGAATGAGGGTATCAGGAAAGATGAGACAAGGGTCAATGAAGGCGTGGAAGTGAAAGACTTCCTAGGCCTCGGATACCCTAATACCGTCGGGGTTGGAAGAGAACAAGAGTTGACCAAGAGAGGTCAACAGGAAAGAAGACGGAGAGAAGCCCGGCACAAGTAAGTGGAATCAATGCCAGACTCAGCTGGGGTCTCGTGGTTGCCAACCCATGTCCCACTAGATGAGAGCCTCTGGGAGGGGGAGGGGGGTCAAATAATTTAATTCATTAACGAAGTTAAGACATAGACCAAGTATTATCCAACATGGTAATGCTCTTGCCTCATATGAGCAATCCAATTACTAGAAAATACGCCCAGTGGGTAACCAATCACACATTCTATTACTTTTCTGAAAAATATGTGGTATGCTTTTAGACTTGAAACATAAATAAACTCTTAAGAGTATCTTAATAACACTCATGTTCTAAAATGGATCAACCATGTTACAGGTAGCAGGGATGGACATGGCTACTCCCTGGCAATTCCCAGAAGGAAATTGTTTTGCTGTCATTAAATATAGGCTACAACTAAATTCACTTTAACTTGATAACATCTCTCCGAGAGAGTGGACATAGCTCTTAAAGCTTTTACAAGTAAAATTCAATTTCAACATTGCCTTCATATTTCTAAGGAAAAATGAAAGATCTAAAAGTTAAATCTCTGGGGAAAGATAGTCTCTGGTTTGATATCAGGCGATATACATAGCTCGTGTGTCCGGTTTATGAGGGACTAGCAGAAGTACCCATTCTTCGAACGGTCTTCGGTATTAATGACCAGATGTTACCAATTGATCTACTGTTGCAATGTTTAGGGGCTTGGAACCTGTTTGTTGGCAAAGAAAAATGATTAGGTCTAGCTAAAATGTGCTCTCAAACTAAATTTACCTAACGTGTTCTTCCTGGCGTGAAAATAAAATTGAAACCCTCGTAGACGAATCGCAATACACGTCACATACGAACTGACCCTAACCGTTGTGTCAAGTGCCTAACTACCGGAAGACCCCTTTTATAAATTATAAAGGCTTGTGGTGCATGAAAATTCAATTTTCTTTAGCCTCCAATGGCCCAAATTCCTAAAATCAGCAAAAAACTGTCTACTATTTCAAATCAGGAATGTTTGAAAATAATGTTGCTGTTTGGAGATATAATAGACCTTCTGTACGACATATCGCACGTGTAAGTTGTGTGAAAAAAATCTAGGGTACTCCTTGAACCCCTTAAGCGCATTGATGAATTTTACAGTTTTAGTTGGTTCCGTGATAACCTTATAGCCATTTGCAACCTTTCACAGAAATGTAATAAATGCAGTGGCATTACTTATTCCAGAAATAGATGGAAAGTTGGATGCCACCTCTTGAGATACTTTTGTCATGCTTAGTGGCTTGCATTCCTTCTTTAGTTTATTAAATGAAATTAGTTTTCTGGGAATATCTAGGAAACTGTTGGGTTTAGAGCCTTAAAATATAGTTTTCGGGGACCCTTTACGGCTCTTGAGGGGCCCCGAGTTTTGTTTCTGACACCAAGGGTTTGAAAATGAGTTCGTCTCGTCGGTGTACGCCATAATAATGATAATAATTGAAATAATAGTAATAATAATAATATAACAATATAGGGATTGGGATATAATAGACCTTCCGTACCATACCCGCACGTGTAAATTGAGTTAAAAAATTCTAGAGTACCCCTTGACCCCTTAAGCGCATTATATGTATTGATGAATATTTCAGCTTAATTTGGATCCGTTATAACCTTATTGTCGTTTGCAAACCTTCACAGTAATATAATAAATGGAATTGCATTGCGTCTTACAGAAATAGATGGACCTCTGAGATTCTGTTGCCATTGTGACCGGCATGCATTCCTTCATTAATTTATTAAGTGAAATTAGTTATTTGGGAATATCTCGAAAAATGTTGGTTTTGGGGCCTTAAAATGTGGTTTTCGGGGTTCATTTAGGGCCCCCGAGTTTCGTTTCTCACATTGAGGGGCTGAAAATGAGCTTTGTCTCAACCTTCTACGCTTATTTCGGCTTGTATATTAAGGGGGTAGGCCCCCTGCTATGAGAGGTACGGAGAAGAGTTACATCAATGATTAGTGTCGTGCCTCTGATGGATACCTGCATCATATTTTACGTTAATCCACCCAGCCGTTCTCGAGTTATAAGGACACAAAATATTGTCCACAGACAAACAGACAGACAGACAGAAAAAAAATTGTCGTGCATCCGTCACAAAACAGTCTGAAACGGGCAAATATGTCAAATTTCCGTGGAAATGCAGAAAAAACAGACAAACATTCATTTTTATATAACAGAGAAGGGATATAATAGACCTTCCGTAGCACACCGGCACGTGTAAATCGCGTGAAAAAATTCTAGAGTACCCCTTGACCCCTTAAGCGCATTGTATGTTTTGAATATTTCAGCATAATTTGGATCCGTTATAACCTTATAGCCGTTTGCAAACCTTCACAGTAATGTAATAAATGGAATTTCATTGCCTCTTACAGAAACAAGTAGTTCCGTGGAGAACTATACAGCCTATTTTCATATATCCTACTTATGTTAACTGCCACAATCAACATACAAAATTTCAGTTTAATTGCTGTAACAGATTCGTAGATATTGAGAACCGTCTAAATATTTCAGATGGTCGCCAGGTTGGATTTTTATTTTTTGTACTATTACATTAAGATTATTGTGTACGTGTGGTATTCAAACTTCAATCGCATGATTAGGCAACAAGAAGTAAAAACGAGATTTTAAAATTACGCACAGCAGCCATCTTGTGATAATGCAAACCATTGAAATAAATTAGATGCCAGTGCATCAACATTTGTATAAGCATTTAACGTGCAACGTTTCACGGCACTCGGATAGTTAATTCGCGAGAAACGTCCATTTAAATATTTATACTTCGCGTCGCCGCCATGTTGGATTTGTGCTCACCAGGTTCCTGAAAGTCCTATAGGTGAACATATGTTCATAGTCTCTATGAACATAAAAAAAATCAGTTTGGTTGCTGTAAAAGATTCATAGATATTGAGAACCGTCTAAATATTTCGGGAGCTCATCATTTAGGAGTGTTATGTGTATAGGCCATAGAGTTATGTACCATTCAAGGACAATTATTGCCTAGGTTCATTATTCAAACTTTCACTTCGATCGCATGATTACGACACAAGAAATTAAAACTTAATTTTAAAATTTCGCACAGCCGCCATCTTGAGGTTATGTAAGCAATTGAATGAAATTAGATGGCAGTGCATTACAATCGGCAAAATCAATTACTGTACCACATTTCACTGCGCTCAGAGAGTTAAATTACGAGAAAAGTCTATTAAAATATTTTAAATTCGCTTGGTCGCCATGTTCGTTTCGTACTTTACAGGTTTGTGAAATATACATAGGTATACCTGTATCAGTACCCTTTATCAACGTACAAAATTGCAGGGTGATATCTGTAATAGTTTCGGGAGATATAGAATGTCAGTGAAATATTTCGCACAGCCGCCATTTAGAGGTTATGTAAACAATTGAACTAAAATAGACTCCAGTGCATTACAATGTGTATAAACATTTGCTGTACCAAGTTTCATTAGATTTAGATAGTTAAATCGCGAGAAAAGTCTATTTAAATGTCTCAACGTCGCTTGGCCGCCATGTTGGTTTTGTAGTCACCAGGTTTTTGAAAGTCTCATATGTGAACTTCTAGTAGTGCCCTTTATCACCGTATACAATTTCAGGGCGATATCGGTAATAGTTTCAGAGATATTGAATGCTAGTGAAATATTTCGCACAGCCGCCATGTTGGATTGGAGAGACGTAACAAAATTTGAAGGGCACGGTCGAGGTCGCCGGGAATAGTGCTATGAACTTCCCGAGTTTCATTGAAATCGCTTCAGCCGTTTCGATTTTATTAGGGGGGGACACACACACGAATCACACACACACGCACACACACACACACACACACACACACGCGCGCGCACACACACACGGACAAAAGGTGATCGCATAAGCCTATTTTTTCAAAATTGAAAATAGGCTAATAAATGGACCTCTGAGATTCAGTTGCCATGGTTACCGGCATGCATTCTTTCATTAATTTATTAAGTGAAATTAGTTTTCTGGGAATATCTCAAAAACTGTTGGTTTTAGGGCCTTAAAATGTGGTTTTCGGGGGCCCGAGTTTCGTTTCTCACATTGAGGGGCTGAAAATGAGCTTTGTCTCACCCTTCTACGCTTATTTCAGCTTGTATTTTAAGGGGGTTGGGCCCCTTTTATGAGAGGTACGGAGAAGAGTTACATCAATGATTGGTGTCGTGCCTCTGAAGGATGTCTGTATCAAATTTTACGTTGATCCATTCAGCCGTTCTCGAGTTATAAGGACTCAAAAAATTGTCCACAGACAGACAAACAAACAAACAAACAGACAGACAGACAGACAGACAAAAAAAATATTTTTGCGCGCATCCATCATAAAACAGTCTGAAACGCGCAAATATCGCAAAATTCCGTGGAAATTCAGAAAAAAAACAGACAAACTTTCATTTTTATATATATAGAGATTACTACTTGTGATAACTCCCGAAATATGACATTTTCACAAATAATATGAAAAACGATACACATTGTAGTGGTTACCGTGGTGTGTGTGGTTCTGGCCGATCTACGAAGGGCTCTCGAACTGCCTAACACCCTGTCCCTTATTCTCCGTGATGGCGGGCCGTCAGCAGACCTTGTCATCTGGTTCATGAGGGAGAGTGATTACTTTTTTAAGTTTTAACGTGAGTTAAGACTTTTAATTCAGGTTGTCTGTTTTATGTTTTTAAGTATTTCATCTATTTTATTGTTTACTATGCCGTATTTGTTTTATTGTTTTTTACCACCCCACTTTTACTATTTTTATTCAAATAAGGCATACTTGTTGGGGCTCACTGTCTGTTTTATATAAACCATTTTCGTTTCATCCATGGCAGTGAGCTGTTTTTATCATCATCCTTTAATCCGATAGGCCCCTTAAAACAACAATTATCATCATCATCTACATTGTAGTGGTAGAATACTGTAGTTTGTGACTGTTCAGTTGCTCCAGTGCTCCATTTGTCGGATAATATGTGTTATTGTGGTTTATAAACTAGTTTGGGTTACGACTGGGGAGGTGGCATTCGTAGCCATAAATTAGGCACCAGACCGGTATTAAAAGTAGAATCAAAAGGCAAATCAATAAAAATTTCTAGAATAGTTGAGGTGGAATTCAAACCCATTTCTACTCAAATGCCCTCACAAGACAGAATGAACCCCGTTATAGCCCTCAGACCAGAGTTGGATTTCTTGGGATAGTTTGGAATCGTACCAAGTGGTTCTAATTTTGGCACAAACCGAATCGAGTTTGATTACCGTGAAACATACAACTGAAGGTTTTATAAATAGAGATGATGATGATGATGATGATTACAATAACAGAACACAAACTTAATTTTATCTTACTGCATGGGTTTTGCTAATAGGTAACATGATTTATTATTGTACTGCTGATGACCTGAATGTTACGCCCTAAAACCAAAACACTATTTATCAATCAATATGATTTGTAGCTAGAATTTATGACAGTTCTTTGCAACTATCGTTAAATTACCTTGTAATAACTCTCGTCTAGACTGCCGTATAAGTTTCCGCAGACATATACTGCTGTAGTATTAGACTAGATTTAGCAGGGAATGGCAAAAGAGCTAGATATGCTCAACTATTTCGTCATAGGATATAAAAGTAATCGAGCGTGCTAGAAGTGTAAACACAAACGGGCCATTAAACAGTTCATAGCATCATAGTACTAAAGACAGAATCAGATATATTCTTGATTTAGGTTAACTTACGAGAGTAATACGTTACAAGGTATATCTTGAACAAGAAGTTCCGTGACGAAATAAAGAGCCTACTTTTCTTAAAATTAAGATTCATGCCAATGATTAATCTACAGTATATGAAACTATCTAGAATAATGAGGAAATTAAGTTGATAATATCGAAATATCTAATTAGTTCAAAATATACCTGCTATCAAGTAGCCTAATAGAGCACTACAGTTGGCAGCCCTGGTGACTGAATATATTCTTAGTTCCATCTCTTAAGGTACAGAATACAAAATTTGGTTGAAGTCCAATGGACGTTACATGCAGTTAGACATTGGATCTAGCAGCACGCGTAAAAGAATGTTGGCAACAATGTCATGCGTGTGCTGGTAGGAAATAATCTGAAATATTATGATATCTTGTTGTGCCAATTTTGCATGAAATCCATTTGTTAGTATAGAAGTTACATGTACTTTAAAATTGGACATAACAGCAGGCATAGAATCATGTTGGTAGCACTGACTTATATTAATTACTCCAAATTAATCTAGAATGTCAGGTGCTATACGTGTGCAAAGTATAGAGCTGTTGGCTTGCAAAATATAGACAGTATTTATTAACAGTTGGCAGCCCTGATTGCTCTTAAGAATACTATAGTCATATCTGTTACATGTTACACATAGCACATACGAAATTTGGTTGAAATCCAATTGATAGTATAGAAGTTACATATATTAAAAAATTGGTCCTATCAGCAGGCTTAGAATCTTGTTGGTAGAACTGACGTATATAATTTACTTCAAATTAATCTAAAATGTCAGGTACTATACGTGTGCATAGTTTAAAGCTGTCGGCTTGCATACTTTCTGATATATTGGTATTTGGATTTAAAAAAATAGAGAGAGCAATTATTAACAGTTGGCAGCCCTGGTGGCTCTTAGGAATACGCTCAGTCATATCTGTTTATGTAAAGATATTACATACAAAATTTGCTTGAAATCGAATTGATAGTATAGAAGTTATATGCATTTAAAAGTGTAGAAGTTATATGCATTTAAAAATTGGACCTATCAGAAGGCTTAAAATTATTTTGGCAAAACTATCATGTATGGCCTCCTGGAAATTAAACTGAAATAGTACTATCTACATCTGTGCCAATTTTGGAATAGCTCCCATGCATATCTTCCAAGATATCCAACTTGGAGCTCACATTTATAGTGCGTTTTTTCAGCAGTTGGTAGCACTGATATCATTTTCAAATATGGGCTTGAGATATTCCGGTATACATCTTTACTCATGCTAAATTTGGTTTCGATTGCTGCAGCCGTTTAGGAGTTGATAGGGGGGGGGACGACGACACACACACAGCCAGACAGATAGACAGAAGGACAGACTGACAGACAGCCAGACAGACACACATTTTCCCGGATTGATCTCAGAAGTCTACTTTTTCCTCATTTTTGAAAAATGTGAAAAGTAGGCGAAAAATTACGTGGTACAAGGAAATTATATAAAAATATCCCCTTGAATCACACATCACTATATGACCAGATTGATGACTTTCTGTCGGTGACCACAACTATATCTGTCGGAAAATACAGACCAGTGACATCGGCACTACACAGGACAGAGTCGTCATTGCTCCAAGGAATTAGTTGTTGTTGAATCTTTATGGGCTTTGTGATATTCTAGTCATGTAGCCCCGTATACTTGGGTGGGTGTAGAATTTGTCTGATAAACTGTGTCACTTTGATGTCTGTTCTAGTGTTTGTATTGGTAATTGAGGTCGGATTAGGATAGGAAGTGGCCGTGTCTTTAAGTTAAGTACCATATCGACATTTGCCTGGAGTAGAACTGGGAAACCACGGAAAGCCACTTCCAGAATGGCTGAGGTAGGAATCGAACCCGCCTCTTCTCAGTTTTGCCTCAAGAGGCTGAGTGTACCTCGTTCCAACTCTCAGACCAGAATTAAATTTCTTGACAGAGCCGGGAATCGAACCCGGACCTCCACGGTGACAGCCAAGAATGCTAGCCACTACGCAACGAGGTGGACTCCCTGGTACTCATTTCTGTTGTATGCTGACCGAACCTCAGGACCATGTGCGTTTCTGAAAGTGGTAGTTTTGTTTCCTAAATCCACTATCCAGATGATAATCGAACCCACTCCCTTTCAGTTAGAAGCTCAGCACCTCTACCGACTGGGCTACGCAGCCCCCCCCCCCCCCCCCCCCCTAACTGAATCAACAACAAAAACAAGAAATGTCCTGTGAAGGGCATCTTGCTATGTTCAAGCAGTCGATAACATTCTTGACGTCCGGTCTTGTGACCCTGGTTCTCAGAGGTTAACAGTCGGCTCTTCACGGCACTGTGGGTGAAGACAGTGACTTGTCTGTTCACATGCACCATATCTTATCTTCACTGCCTCTCCTGCTTCTTTTCTTACTGAGCATAATACAGACCGGAAGAGGGTCCTCAAAGCATGTGCCAACCTGCGACATACTGGCCATCCAGTTAGCAAACAGTGGCGGTTACATCAGGGCCTTGCGGGGCCCTGGGCAATATGATAAGGAGGGGCCCACAACAATAGGAAAATAAATAAATAATAAAATATTTTGAATACACTACAGTACATTTTTAGCCTTTTTTTTTTCAATTTTGAAAAAAAAAATAGCCTTGTGAGATCACCTTTTGTCCGTGTGTGTGTGCGTGTGTGTGTGTGCGTGTGTGTGTGTGTGTGAGGTGTGTGTGAGTGTGTGTCCCTAATAACTTTTAAACGGCTGGAGCGATTTAAATGAAACTGTGTAAGTTCATACTACTATTCCGGGCGACCTCGACCGTGCCCTTCAAATTTTATTACGTCTCACCAATCCAACATGGCGGCTGTGCGAAATATTTCACCAGAATTCAATATCTCCGAAACTATTACCGATATCACCCTGGAATTTATTGCACTGATAAAGGAAACTACTAGAAGTTCACCTATGTGACTTTTGAAAAACTGGTAACTGCAAATCCAACATGGCGGCCATGCGAATTTGCGACTTTTAAATAGACGTTTCTCGCGATTTAACCAACCAAACGCAATAAAACTTGGTACAGTATATGTTTATACACATTGTAATGCACCGACATCTAACTTGGTTCAATTGTTTATATAACCACAAGATGGCGGATGAACGAAATATTTCACCGACATTCTATATCTCTAAAACTATTAGCTGTATCACCCTGAAATTTTATACGGAGATAAAGGGCACTACTGGAAGTTCACCTACAAGACTTTCAAAAAGCGGTTAACTGTAAAACGAACATGGCGGCCAAGCGAATTTGAAAATTTTAAATAGACCTTTCTCGCGATTTAATGTTCCAAACGCAATGAAATCTGGTACAGGAAATGTTTATACACATTGTAATGCACTGGTATCAAATTTAGTTCAATTGTTTACATAACCTCAAGATGGCGGCTGTGCGAATTTTAAAATTAAGTTTATATTTTTGTGTCGTAATCAAGTGATCGAAGTGAAAGTTGATTAATGAACCCACGCAATAATTTTCCTTCAAAGGTACATGACTCTATGGCCTATACATTTAAAAATCCAACATGGCGACCATCCGAAATATTCAGACGACTCTGAATATCTACGAATTTATTATAGCAATCAAACTGATTTTTTAATGTTCATAGGGGCTATGAACTTAAGTTCACCTATAGGACTTTAAATAACCTGGTGATCACAAATCCAACATGGCGGCGACGCGAAGTATAAATATTCACATGGACGTTTCTCGCAATTTAATCATCCGAGTGCAGTGAAACTTGGCACATTAAATCCTTTTACGAATGTTAATCCACTGGCATCTAATTTATTCCAATTGTTTCCATAACCACAAGATGGCAGCTGTGCGAAATTTTAAAATCTCCTTGTTACTTCTTGTGACCTAATCATGCGATTGAAGTTTGAATGCTACACGTACACAATAATCTTCATGTAACATTACAAAACTCTAGGACCTACATATATAAAATCCAACATGGTGGCCATCCGAAATATTTAGTCGGTACTCAATATCTACGAATCTATTACAGCAATCAAACTGAAATTTGGTATGTTGATAGTTGCAGTTAATATAAGTAGGATATATGAAAATAGGCTGTTTAGTTCTTCACGGAACTACTTGTTAATAGTATAAAAGAAACCTTTAAGACCCCTTGAAGAAGATTATGTAAACTATAAAATATTAAAATATTACTTTGCTACTTTTTTCCCGGCTGAAGTCTTCTATTATTTCACTGAAATTTAAACTTGCTAAACGGTTACGGGAGGTCATCGCTGCACTGAAAAAAGAATATGAATTATAAATTAGTTTTAAAAGTATAATTAATTAATTAATTAAATTTAAAAAATCCATGGCGCGGGGTCCTGGGCGGTCGCCATCCTTGCCCTCCCCTAGATCCGCCCCTGGTTACATCCACAATACTCGAGCAGGGGCGCCCTTAGCATTTATAATAGAACACTTTTAATAAACACAACAGATGCACTTTATTACGACTACTTTTATTTCTAGGAATGGTCCTGGGATATAACTCAGCTTTATCGGCTTGTATGTACGGGAAACAAACGTCCCCCCCCCCCCCAAAAAAAAAGAACGGGACCGTCGAGATTTAAAGGAGCATATCCTGAATATTAATAAAATTGTCACGATTTTTAAGTTTGAAAAAATTAATAATAATTATCTGAAAAATATGCGTAATTAAACGAAAAATATGTTTTGTTTTGAAATATCCACGACCCTGTCGTAGTTCGTAAAGACTTCAGGCGCTTGTCAAGTCTCAGCAAGATTTTTTTGTTATTATTATTAGGACTCAGATTTTTAGGTGCTAAAGATCGGGAAAATATTTATTTTTTATGTATTAAAAATACCTGAAATATGTGACAAAAAGTAAGAATATTTAATTATAATTTAGTTTATTAATGTGAATATAAACATCATGCAGTATTCACGAATGCAATTCATGCTATAACTCACTGACTGCTCAAGCATTACAATACACAGCGAGATACATCTTCAGATTGTCCATCACAAATGACCGACGAATATCGCGAAATAATTCTTCTGAAGGCGCGCAACTGCGGGAATATTTTTCTTGCCCTTGAGGTGTTGTGTAACATGAGATCACTATTCAGCCTTGAGTACTTTACCACATGGTTGGCAGAACAGAACGCCCCCATCAGAAGTAAAATTATCTTTAAATTCTGGAAGAGACGATAACTTGTGGCTGTTTTTACTTTAGGGATCGTAGAACCGCCTTACACTTTACAGTGCCAGAAATGAACTGCATGTGAGTGACACTGGTTCCAGGTAGCTGGGGGAGGGGGAGGTCTAGCACGTGGTGCAATATGGCTCTGGACAAGGAAATCCCCGTCTTCCACAGTGAGTGGCACGGGGCGACAAGTTCAGAATAACTCAGTTGCAAGCTGACATACGCTCTGCATGAAGTTTAATATGATGATAATTGTTATTTTAAGGGGCCTAACATCGAGGTTATCGGCCCGCATGAAGTTTAGATAGCTCACAGGTTCTTCCTCGTTGAAGTATCACAGAACAACAATGCAATAAACTGAAAAATCTAGTATACTAATTTAAAAAAATTGTAAATTTTATGTATTTTTATGTGCTATTAAGGGAAAAGCAGGAATTTATGTATTTATAGAAAAAAAACTTAAAATATTTATTTACCTAAAAATACGAGCCCTAATTATTATCATAAGATATAAAGTATGAAACTTAAAAATAAACTTACTAATGTTTTCTTTTTTTCTCACAAAACTTTTATGGTACTTGCATGAATAAAAACAGAACTAAAATAAACTTTGTTTTTATTTATTCCTCTATATTGGATTTTTGGTTGATCGATTTTTGTGGAACTTCTTAAAATTAAATTTTGTAAATGGCCATAACTATAAAAATAAACTATATGTTAGAGTCAAACTATAATGTCTTTAACCTCCAACAATCCCCTCCAATAAGGCTGTCGCGATTTTGACTGGCAAAAATATGGTCAGCGTATTTATATGGGATTTCAACCAGGCTTCGTGCTCTGAAAAATGACAATTTCATTAAAATTAATGTTAGTTCCTCCAGTGCACGGAGGAAATTCGATTAGTGGATGTGCTATTAGGCTATTTATATTATTTATATTATTTAGTTATTTACTTATTAATTAATTCACTATTTTACACCCATTGGATTACATAAAACAAAATTAATTATGATCTGCTTCTCGACGTTCCTCCATTCTTCCTTTCCCTAATCTCCTCGTCGATCTTCAGGTGTAACTTCCCAAATGTGGCCATATTGCAGCACCATATTTACAAGAGTGCCAACACCTGACATTTCAGATAAGAAAATACCACTGGATTTCAAATTGTAAAAAGAATGTTTAATGAATTGTCCTTACAAAAATTGAGGGGTATGCTGTGCCTTACGGCATCTAGGGGAACCCAAGCAGCTACAGTTTCTTATTACTTTGTGTATAAAACTCGGTTAAGTTTAAGTTATGTCGAAAAATGCATGGACATGGTTGGTTCCTTAATTTAGGGCAGGCTGTTCCAAATCCACGAGTTTGAGTATGCGTACACGCGAGTACTCAGCAGTAATGCTAGGAGCACGGTTGGAGAGGGACTGGGGGTGATAGCCAATACGTCACTGGGCGAAGGACATGGCACAAGTCCATGCACTTTCTGCCAGTCTTGATGTATCCATCGCGAAGTGACGACAGCCCCCCACAGCAGAGCTGTATTGCATGTTGCAGGTTTACTCGCCCAAGGCGGCGAGTACTCCGCTGCTCAGGGGCGCGCTGATCGACTGGAACAGCCTGATTTAGGGGTTGCGACAACGCGGTCATGTAGCCCAGTGTACTATGGGTGTGTATAGAATTTGTCTGACAACCGATGTTAATTCTGATGGCTGTAGCAGTGGGTGTTATCTGTGATTCAGGTAGAAGGACTGCAGACGATTATTTTTTTCAAGTAGTTCCTACTTTTTCAACCAAATGCTACCATCCACAACACCTAGCTGCGAACGTTGCTACTAAATGCCATCGCAGTCAGCACCTGGCGGCGAACGTTGGAACTAATATAGCGTTTTCAAACTAACTTACAAATTTTTCCTTCCACAAGTGTAGTTTGTGTGAGGTTCTTTTTCATGCCATAAATATATGACATGGGACTGCCGGCTTTACTTTCCCTCCGAAGGAAGGCATACTGAAGGATGTTTAACGCTCTTAAAAATCCGACAACTTCGGCCGAGATTGAACCCGCGATCTTGGGCATAGAAACTCAGCATGCTACCAACTACGCCACCGAAGCCGCTACATGGAAAGTGAATGGCCTCCTTTCGCAGCTCGGAGAACATCCTTCAAGTTTGTTGTGAACATCCTGAAAGACTTTGGCAACATCGAGGATGATCTTGAGAAGGTCTGCTTTGGCATATTGAGAGCTTCAATCCACATGCTGCATAATCATTTACTGCTCGAGTCAAAGCTGCGTGGACCTGAGTGGAATGTGCATCGCAGACTATTATGAGTATAATGAGTGGCGGTGACGAGTGATGCGGTTTCTCGGTCCTAACGTAGTAACAGAAGCAAATACATTAGTCGGTGACTCAGTCACTCATTCCCAACGCCACACTGGTTTCAGAAAAGACCCATGTTAGCAGTATTGGAATAGACGAGAATGTCAGGTAACACGGCGGGCTGTCGACAAGCTTCTCAATTCACGCCTGCTCCTACTCTGCCTCTGCTCTTCATCCCGCAAGTTCACAGAGCTTGGAACCGAGCAGTATATGGTGTATCGTAATGTATATTGTATGTACTGTACCTTATTGGTGGTGTATAGGCTTTCACGGCCAGTGAATTAAAACTCAGCAATGTATTCTAGGTTTGTGCCGTGTCTTGTGTGAGGTTTCGCCTAGTTCGCTACTCCTGTAGGGGTCCGGGCGGGGACACCTAGAGCCCGCTGATGAGCCAGCTCGGTGTCGTAAGCAAAACCTCACACAAGACACGACACAAACATAGAAAAATTGCTGAGTCTTAATTCACTGGCCGTGAAAGCCTATATACCATCTTTTTGGAAGCCTTCATAGGAAGGTTATGGCTGCTTGAGCTTTTAGATCTCGCAGTAAAGAGGTGCAGATGCCCTTCATATTAAGGGAGATAGCACGCAGGTCGCTACTCCTGTGGGGATCCAGGCGGAGACACCAAGAGCCCGCTGATGAGCCAGCCTGAAAACCTCACACCAGACACGGCACAAACCTAGAAAAATTGCTGAGTTTTAATATACCTTATTATTCTGGAACTTTATGGTCCTCAAGAAAGCCGGGCGCATATCCTTTTGGAAATATATATAAGACTAGCTGAAGAACCCGTGCTTCGCTACGCGTCGTAAATAAATTAAAATGTGAAGGTGACAGTTAAAACAGGGGAAAGGCGAGGTGCTGCGCAGAGGGAGATTAAGGATGGAACATTTTGTCCAACTACACCGCTCTGCCTTGACGGTGTTTTATAGCACACATTTAGGTTTTACTCGCTAACGGTTGGAGATACATTTCGGATAGAAAATGCAATTTTTAACCTCGTATATGCCATCAAAAGTTTGCTATTTCTTAGCGTTCTCTTTTTATTTGAAATGGAAATATGAAAGTTTAAAACCAAAGGGTAGAGTGACGTCACTAACATGCTCGCCATCTTTAAATAGTGCAAAGTATTGAAATCAAAAGTAACCTGTATGTTAACCAGGTAAATCTGCTACTTCCATGTAAAATTCACGTAAATCGGACCAGTGGTACTTGCGTGATTGAGTAATACAAAGACACACACCATCTCATTTTTAGTCTCGCATCGCTCGCGTCATAGTCGTGTCATATTGTTATTCAATGAAATGCAGGTTTAACCCCGTTAACACCCCTTTAGAACCTCAATATCCAAAAATCCCTCCTTAATAGATGTTTTCGACACACAACAAACATATCCTCAAAATATCATTCTTCTAACATTAATAGTTTTGGTTGGTCGATGAGAGTGAACATCCAAAAATCCTTCCTTAGTGGACGTTTTTCTTCCAGAATTTCATCCCTCCCCATAGGCCCCTTAAATTGGATTTATGAAAAAACGGTCGAACACCTATTTATTTTATTTATTTATTTATTTATTTATTTTAAGCTGATTGATTTCCTCCGAGTTTCAAACTCCTCGCCTATGTCGTTTAAGAGATACACGCTCCGTTAAGAATCTGTCAACCCCCACTTTTCATCCCTGTCACCTCATAATATACACTACATCGAAAAACCATTAGACATGTGTCAGCTTATTTTTAATGATTAGTATATATGCCAAGTATCACATCCCCAAATGAAACCACTCGTGAGATATTGTTATTCAATGAAATGCACGTTTACCCCCTTAACACCTATTTAGAACCTGAATATTCAAAACTCTTTCCTTAGTGGACGTTTTCGACATAAAACGAACATATCCCCAAAATTTCATGTTTCCAACTTCAATAATTTTGGCTGGGCGATGATGAGTAAGTGAGTGAGTCAGTCAGGACATTTTCTTTCATTTATATTTGATAATTTCACCCCCTCACCATGAACCCCTTAAATTGGATTTATGAAACAAACGGTCGAACACCTATTTACTTATTTAAAGCTGATTTCCCCCTGAGTTTGATGAGTGAGTAAGTGAGTCAATCAGTTAGGACACTTTCTTTCCTGTTTTTTCCCCCCAGAATTTCATCCCCCTCCAAGGGCCCCTTAAATTGGATTTATGAGAAAACGGTCGAACACATATTTACTTGTATTTTAAGCTGTTTTTTCCCGCCGAATTTCAAACTTCTCGCCTATGTCGCTTAAGAGATAGGCTACACGCTCCGTTAAGAATCCCTCAACCCCCAATTTTCACCCCTTTCACCTCATAATATACACCACATCGATAAACCTTTAGATATATGTCTGATTATTTTTAATGATTAGTTTATATACCGAATATCACATCCAGAAAGAAACAACTCATGAGATATCGTTATTCAATGAAATGCACGTTTACCCCCTTAACATCTCTTTAAAACCCGAATAAAGAAAAATCATTCCTTAATTGACGTTTTGACATACAGCGAACATATTCCCAAAATTTCATTTTTCCAACATTAATAGTTTTCGCTGGGCGTGATGAGTGAGTGAGTCAGACAGGAAATTTTCTTTCAATTATTTTTACCAGAATTTCACCCCTCCCCATGGGCCCCTTAAATTGGATTGATGAAAAAACCCTTGAACACCTATGAACTTACTTTTTTAGCTGTCTTTTTCCCCTGAGTTTTATGAGTGAGTGAGTTAGTCAGTCAGTTAGGACACTTTCTCTTTTTGCCCCCCAGAATTTCACCCCACCCCATTGGCCCCTTAAATTAATTGATGGAAAAACGGTCGAACACCGATTTACTTACTTTTTAAGCTGAATTTTTTTTCGCTGAGTTTCAAATTTCTCGCCTATGTCGTTTAAGAGATAGGCCTACACGCTCCGTTAGGAATCCTTCAGCCCCCCCACTTTTCACCCCTTTCACCTCATAATAATACACCACATCGAAAAACCCTTAGACACATGTCTGCTTATTTTTAATGATTAGTTTATATGCCGAGTATCACATCCACAAATGAAACCACTCGTGAGATATTGTTATTCAATGAAATGCAGGTTTAACCCCCTTAAGACCCCTTTAGAACCTGAATATCCGAAAATCCTCCCTTAGTAGACGGTTTTGACATACAATGAACATATCTCCATACTCTCATGTTTCTAACTTCAATAATTTTGGCTGGGCGATGATGAGTGAGTGAGTGAGTCAGGACATCTTCTTTCAATTTTCTTCTTTCAGAATTCCACCCCTCCCCATGAACCCTTTAAATTTGATTGATGTAAAAAACTGTCGAACAGCTATTTACTTACTTTAAAGCAGTTTTTCCTCCTGAGTTTGATGAGTGTGTCAGTCAGTCAATCAGTTAGGACACTTTCTTTCCTTTTTCCCCACCCCAGAATTTCACCCCTCCCCATGGGCCCCTTAAATTGGATTTATGAAAAAACGGTCAAACACATATTTACTCCTTTTCATGTTGATTTTTTTTCGCTGAGTTTCAAACTCCTCGCCTATGTCGTTTAAGAGATACACGCTCCGTTAGGAATCTTTCAATCCCCACTTTTCACCCGTTTCACCTCATAATATACACCACATTGAAAAACCCTCAGACACATGTCTTCTTAATTTTAATGATGAGTTTATATGCCGAGTATCACATCCCCCAATGAAACCAATCGGGAGATATTGCAATTCAATGAAATGCAGGTCTACCCCCTTAACACCCCTTTAGAACCTGAATATCCAAAAATCCTCTCTTAGTGGGCATTTGCAGCCCTTTGGGAAGCTGCATACCAAATTTCATTCCAATCCGTCGGTGGTTTCTGAGATTTCGTCATGAATGAGTGAGTGAGTGAGTGGTATTTGACAAATATATATAGTAGATGATAGTGTCAAGTCTTTGTTATGCTAAACTCGGTTGACAGTGCTGTGTGAGTAGTTGAGTAACTAACGGGATTTCAAGTAAAGATCCTCTTTTTCTATACCGGTAGTGCAGAGCAGAACTGGCATCCAGTCGGCCGTGTCTCGACTTTAGCTATGTTGCCTTGGAAACTATCTGGTTTGCCATTCCTTCATGAGTATATTTTATGATTTGATTAGCCTGTGCTTGAGTTCAAAAGGGCCGAAATCAGAAGAATGAGAAAGACTATCGAAAATTCATGTAGCCAGCGGTTCCTTCTGGATCCTAAACTATATGTATGCAAAATTTGGTTGAGATTGGTGGAACGGTGTAGATTTGTATACGGAACAGATCCACATACATACTGAACCCTTTTACCCTCTGTTGGATAAATGATTCTATGTTTTATTTCTCCAATTAATAAATATTTCAACCAGCATCATGAAAGTAGCCAGACGGAGTTGAGGAAATTTCAAGCATTGGTTGGAGACAGCGGGGACATACCTGAAGCAGATTGACAATAGGCTAAATACTTTAGCTGTGAAAGGAAATAGCATAGCGATGTGTCAGAAGGACAGGTGTCGGCCGCCTCAAATAGAAGCGACGCGCAGTGAGACATGCTTCTGGTATGTTCATTGTGATATTCGCGCCTAGAAGAAATATGATGCAGTAATGTGAGTGGCTGATGAGCAGGCTGGACACTCCTACGACGCCAAGATCTGCTATGAACCGCCAAATTACAGAAAATGTGAGAACCAATGAGAGAAGAATGCCTAGTTAACGCGGCAGGTCTAGCGTGGGCACGCTCGGCTAGCATTCACGCGGGAAATCGCCTAGACAAAATCTCTACGATCGATTCTAGGATTAATGAGCATATTCTTGACCTGTGCAATGTTACGAGTTCAGTGATATCTATTTCATGCCTGTACCACAATTATTTCGAGAAATTTTTCCATAAATTCCTCCCCATCGAGACCTAGGGCCAGTTCTTTTATAAGTGGCATGAAGAGCCAAGACTTGGACTTCTACTCTGTGCGTCTGCGGACGTAGACTTCTATTCTGTTCGTCTGAGGACGTAGACTATTATTTTGTGTGTCGTGGACACTGGTTGACTTTTATTTGGTGTGTCGTGGACACTAGTCAGTTATTACTTTGCGTGTCATGAGAACACAGAAATTATTGTAAAGTGTTAAATTCAGTGATAGATAGTCACAGTACTATATTGTAGGGGCAGTATCGTCGATAATTCGCCAACGAACTGTGACAGGGAAAGTAGTACCTGAACAGCGAATTTAGTAGTCAGATATCAAGTGTATAATAATCTAATTTTTGAAGCAGCGCCAGAGATGACACCGACGACTACAGAGGAAGTTTGGAATTCTCAACACTCCGTCCAGATGGCTGAGATGAGATAGAACCATTCAGTTGGGAAATGGCAGCAGACGTTCTTTGACGGGTGACTACAAGAGAGATGAGTACAAAATAATATTCTTTATTATTTGATAAATTAACTTATGGTTTATGGGACATATTTTTGTAAATACATTGCTTGTGTGATTAACGTAGTATACTTAGTTTTGGTCTGACACACTTTTGTATGGAAGCAGCTCGCACGAATGTAGTTAGTGGAAGGTTCTTGTTTTTGTATAGTGTTAACTAACGTAGCTATGTGAACGGCCGTGTTTGCATATGTTACGCAATGCGGTTAAAAACGTCTCTACGAGATCTGTTGTGTTTCAGGAGTAGGACTGAATTAATGTAATTATACAGTAGACTGGAGGGTAATTAAAATTGTTTAAGATTTATTATTGATCAGATTCAGTGTGACTATTGCCGATTGGAGCAATGTAATTTGTAACGAAGAGTAATCAGCTCTATCGTAGGTTTTAAATATTGTGTTTAATGTTTGTGAGCACCTATTCAGCAGACCTGTGTGAAAAGCGTCATGTCAGTCCCAGATGTGTGTATGTGTGTATTTTTGTGGTATTACAAGCGGGAATTTCAGCTGAGACTGATTTCTGTCAGCTTGGTACCCGGTCCATATTGTATCCTTGCGAGGGCAATTGTGGATTTGTGATTATGTCTGACCATATGTTGAGTTGGATGAGATTTTTGTTGCTGTTGATTCCGTGAGGTAACGGAACAACTGGTCGGCTATTTATATACACTGGACTGGGACACGACAAGTATTTTAGGAAAGGGGGGAGATGTTTCACAAGGCTGTCTGAACGTGCAAAGCATGGTCATTAGTGAGGAGTGCTCGTTGGCTCCCTAATTACTTGAATTACAGATAAGAACTGATCAATGGTAAAAATGGTTGAAATAAATGGGAGTTGCCTACGAATCACGATAATCTCCGAAGCGTTACCTTAACATGCAGTTTCGTTCATATAAAGTAATCTTAGCCGGTCAGGCTTTTGTTGTTGTTGGTTTATTCCAGGTTTATTTTCATTTCAGTGACCCGTGAGTCACGTGTAATGCTGTCTTTCCTTGTGTGTATTGAGCAATTGGCCAGTTGGTAGCTCATGTTGTTAAGTGCGTCTTCGCGCTAATGAGGATCTCAGAGAGATTCCTGTAAATAATAGATTTGTAGTGTGTGTGTCAGCATTAGAGTTTTTTAAGGGTTTTTATTAATGTCATGCCCATATCCATAAACGTTGATTTACGTGATGATTGTTCGTGAGCACCGTGGCTGTTATCCCGTTGTAAACGAACGGTCATCCAAGTACTCATTTTCTCGTAGTTAGTCATCACGCGCACATAAAACTCAAATGCAAGGTAGTGGAACTAGGATCCACATTTTATTATAAAGGGGGAGATCCGTTTGACTCCTCAAAGTGTTAGATATTCCTGTCAGGGAATGATTCAGGGAATGATTCAGGGAATGATTCAGGGAGGATATATTTTTATTATTGTTTGTTTATTTTCTTTTATGCACAATTAGTTATTAAATCATGTTATTATCTTACGTCTTGTCTCCTTACTTTCTTAATTACAGTTTTTATCCTATGACCCTTGCCTCAGTAAAGCATGTTGTTTGGCGGACGTAAACATCACACTATGAACTGAGCGCGACCCCTTGATCAAGATTCTTGCATAAAACACTGCTATTCTGAAGGGTTCATAGGGATAAAACTGGCGCGGCCAAGCGTGGGGCCATTTACTGTGGTGTAACGGCGGAGATTACACATGTCAATAGTGGCGTATTTGAGTAAAACTGACATGCCGCAAGAGCAGGCAGATATGACAGTATTTAATCTCCGGGAAGTGATATTTTATTAAAAGTAATTGAGGCGAAGTGGATACCACCAAATGTGTGAAAAATAAATTAAAATCAGGAGTTTGCAAAGTAGAATACGGTTCACGTTTTTGTCTTTTAAATTAAAGTAAAATTAATATGTGATACCGGGCGCCCAATGATAAAATTAAAACTAGATTTGTTAGAAAGTCAAACTCATGGAAATATTAGGAGGCTGTAGCCTAAAAATGACAATTAATACTTTGTTAGTTAGTCAGTGTTAATATCAGATCAGGATAACAATTTAATGACTAAATATGTGCTTGGGTTTAAAATTAAATTGAGTAAAACTAGAACCACTCAGAGATGCAATTGACTAGTGGGAATAAATGTAAAAATAAATGAACTGAGTTGGATAAAGAAAGTAAATGTGCATTGGATTTTATGTGTGTGTCAAAGGGCATTGCTTTATGCCATTTCCCTAATGTCTCATATAAATTGTGTAATATGGCAACGGTGGAGCAGATCCAGGAGATCATTGAGAGTGCGGCGAGGAGAACACAGGAATTGTTGGATATTAAACTGTCAGAACAAAGTGAGTCTATAAACAAATTATCTGAGCCGAGTGAATCGCTAAAAACGAAACTATCAGAACAAAGTGAATCGCTAAATACTAAACTGTTAGAGCAAAGTGAATCATTGCGGACACAATTAAACAATAGTAGGCTAGAACAAAGTGAGTCTATAAACAAATTATCTGAACAAAGTGAACAATTGCGGACACAATTAAATAACAGTAGAATTGAACAAAATGAATATCAGGCGGAACAAGCTAGGTTATTAAAGAGTGAAATCAATGACACTATCAATTCGCAGTTAGAGGCGCAAAATATTAAAAACACGAACCAATTAGCTTCGTTAACCGCAGAAATGAAAGATCACACTAATCAACAGATGATATTACTGGCCCTAGATGTTAGCAGGAATAATGAGAAACAATTAGAGCAGATTAAAAAAATGGAAGATATTTTTGATCAAAAACTTAGCATTCTGGATGAAACGGTGTTGGCTAAATTAGAACAAATTGAAATAGCATGCACGATGAATACAAGCGAGGTCAAAATAGCTCAGGATAAGTTGGAAGGACGATTTAAGGAGATGGAGAAAAGCGGCAGGGTCATTCAACAACAATTATCAGCAGTAGATGAAAACATATCCGGCATAATTAAAGATATGGACCGTCTCGAGATAAAATCAGCGGAACAATGGAAAAGCCTAACAGCGGAGCAAGAGCAATTTAAGAGTACATTAGACGAAAGGCTGAGCCAGATAGAAAGTAATCAGGATGACACAAAAAGCCAGATCGAAGGGCAAGTAAGCACGATTAAGGAACAGATTAGGAAAGATTGGAAGAAAATGAATATTGATTCTAAAGAGGAAAGATCCACCATTCTTAAAACAGTAGGCGAAAATCACACGCGTATTCAAGCTTTGGAGCAAGAGGTGAAAAATAAACTTAAAGAGCAGACGGACAGGATCATTAAAGCCGAACTCCGCTCATTAGAACAATCATCTATATTTAGAACGGGAACAGTGAAAGACAAGCCGGATAACTCAAATAGTCCAGAGTCCAGCACAGCAGGAAGTCAGACTCAGGCAGACAGCCCATTAACAACAAACACGGAAGGATTTCGTAAGAATGTCGATAGGAGCTCGACACCACAAGACGGTCATCAGCCCACACAATTTATTCAAGTAATTCGCTCAAATGACTACAAACCGCAGAAATACACGGAAAATTCAGGGGTGACACCTAAAGCCTTTATCAAAGAGATGGAAGACCATTTCAATGACACTGGGGTACCTGAAGCACGAAGATTAAGGATGATGGAGAGGTTTTTTCGGGAAATGTCCTCACATGGTTTTTAAGCTTCAAATATACATTTGGAAACATGTCAGATTTCAACTTAGCGTTTCTGCGCAAATATTGGTCGCCCGCAACACAACAGAGTCTAAGGATGGAGCTTTACTCAAGGAAGTACCAAACCACCCAGCAAACAAAATACTCAGATTTCTTTAACATGCAAATGTTAAAATTTCGCGACCTTGATTACCCTTTAAATGAAGCAGATCTGGTGATGACTATAGCGAGACAAATGCCAGTCAACGTACAACAAGTACTAGTCGCAGCGAACGTTAGTACGGCCCTACATGCAGAGCAGATACTACGGCAAATAGATGAGACTACATCTCATAGTCATTATAGAGGAGGAAGACAGCTGGAGTTAGTCAATACTACAGAGGTCATAAAACCAAAACAGGCAAACACCAAAACGCAGGGCACTAACACAAGAACTTCCACACCTAGGCGAAACCAGGAAGAAGGAGAAAACAGACCATATCAGCGTAACGAAAATCATTACAACAATAGGTCATACCAAGGTAACAATAGATACCAACAGAGAGGATATCAGCAATGGCGTGAAAATCGAAGGAATGACAGGCCTTATGGAAGATACGGTGATTACAATGCCAATCAACGATGGAAAGGGAGAAGAGATCAAAATCAAGGAGAGCCACGTAACTATCGAGATGACTGGGATGATAGGCACGCTCAATCGCAAAATTACTTAGAGGAGTTACACGCTAGTCAAGGTGGAGAGCTAGGATGATGGGAAAAGGCCATTGGGAACATGAAGAATCCTGATACACATACTGAGGAAGCTGGAAGTCTACGGAGACAACAGGGATATCAAGGACATGAGCGACAGAAGGATGATGGGAGTCGAAATGGAGCTAAAAAAATGTTAAATTTGGATAAAGGAGACAGGCTACAAACACAACAGTCGGAAGTTGAAGATGGATGGATAGTAGCGAACATACAAGATTGGATTGCTTTGCCAGAAGACTGCCTGGAGGAGACGGTGAAACCACGGAACGATGAAATTAGGCAATTACCCATTATTTACGCGAGGATTGGTGGAATTAATATAAGATGTTTATAGGATACGGGGTCACAGATCAGTCTGGTATCGGAGGCCTTGGTTCGAGAGTTGGGACGGAGTCAGAATATTCCTGTAATTCCGGTACCACAGCTCAAAGTGAGGGGTGTTATTCCTGAACGCACCGTCACTTGTAAACGTCAGGCATACTTAGAGCTGAACATATTGGAACACACTTTTGGGCAAACATTCATTATCATGGCAAAGATGAATTTCAATATAATTCTTGGTGCAAATTTTATTTGTGACTATCAAGCAGTGATAGATTTGCACAAAAATACTGTCAGTTTTAGAGAGTATGATCAGCTGAAAAATGTTGGATTGCATATGGATGAAATCACTACCGGAAGAGATGTAAATTCTTGGGCATTGGAAGCAATATCGGAAGAGACGGAAGAGGAGGTACGAAAGGCAGAAGGTAACATAATAGAAGGAGCTGTTGTGGAACTAGATGAGGAGAGTGAATCCCAGGAGATATGGTCTTTATTAACAGAAGGAGATAACAGTGATGCACAATTTGAAGAGTTACTACAGGAGCGGCTCAATGACATTCAACTTGGGGGTGAACACAGAAAAAAGTTGGAAGAGATATTAAGGAAGCACAAAACAGTATTTGATACAGTACCTGGAAAAATATTAAATTTTAAATATTCTATGCAAGTCGAGGACTGGTCACCTTTCAAATGCAGATTGTACCCAATTCCTGAAAAATATCGTGGTCAAGTTAAGGTCATTATAGAGATGTTACAAGCTGGAGTGATAAGGAAGACACCGACACCTTATCTAAATGCGATTTTGGCAGTCACAAAACCAAATGGATCTATTAGACTTTGTTTAGATGCCAGAAATCTTAACACAAGACTCATTTTTCCTGAGTATGACAGAGCGCCAATCATCAGAGACGTACTAAAAGGCTTTAAAAACAAGAGCATTTATTCATCTGACGATCTGACGAGTTCGTTCCACCATATTGAATTGGATGAGAAGTCACAGCAGTAGGGGGGTAGTGAGAGTTCCAAATAGTGTCATGGCCGCCGCGTGAGTCCAAGCCAATATCTCGCAAACCGATGGTCGGATGTTGACATATGAGGTGTCGTTGGACTCGGGTTGACGCCCTCTTTCCAATGGACCACTCATTTCAACCCCTAAATAAAACCTACCCCTACTAGGGGGTGAAATTTTAATTTTTTAGTGAAAGCCTCTTTTCAATTGGGACATGTATAAGGTGCGCTGCTAAAATGAACTTAAACGTGGTTGCCCATATCGCGCATGCGTTTTACGAGATGCCGCTATGGATGAACATTTTTGTTTTTGTTTTGTACGCATGCGCACTTGGGATTTTTGTAAGAGGGCGAGCTGTTTGAAAAAAATGATTGATAAGAAGGGGTTTTGGTGGTGAGGAGAGAGCCAGATAGTCGCCTACTTTCCTACGACGTTTGCCGATATCTCTCGAACGCAAGGTCGGATTTGGACGTGTGACGTGTCAAATCGCTTGTTTCAAAGCCCTATATATGTTATTAATAGGTTAAAGTTTTGAGAATGAGGGAAACAGGCGTTTTGGGGTAAAATTATGATTTTAGACTTTTTCTGATATTTCACGAATGCCTGGTCGGATTTGGTCCTATGACGTGTCAAATGGCTTGTCTCGAAACCCTCTTTATTTTGGTAATAGGTTAAAGTTTTTGAGAATGAGGGAAACAGAATTTTTTGTTGTAAAACCGTGATTTTAGACTTTTTGTTATATCTCACAAACCAATAACGCCAGAGACGTATACGAGGGGTCGTAGGACTCGGGGTGACGCCCCTACTTATCTCTCTTTTGAATATAGTATTTATGTTTAAAAAAATGCGAAAGAGCCTAACGACACTTATGTTGAAAACATTTCAGTTTTTAAAACTTTTCTTAAATTTGTCTAAAATGTTCATGACGAGTGGTTGTAGATAGAAAGAGACGATACCACTGGACACGTGTTTCAACGAAGCTATTACTGGCCACGGTGGTGATATACCAATACAGTATTCGCTATTTCGATGAGACGGCGGGTCGAGGGTTCGTTTTCTGATTTTTCCTATGATGGAATTCCTAATTCCTAAACCCCCTGAAGGGGGTCTTTAACATGTAAACGATTATGAGTGACATGACAAATGATAATTCCTTGATTCGATGAAGTTGGCTTTAGATAGAACAAACAGAACTTGGTTATATGTTGCTTGAAGTGAGTATAGAAAACAAACTTGCTGGGACAGACTGACAGGATGTGAATGTTATTTGATCTTATTGGAATGCATTGACTTGACAGGGCAATGAAAAAAAGCACAGAGATGCTGAGGACACTTGAAGGTCAAACGATATGGCAACCATGGTGGGAGGGGGAAGCTAGGATGATGTCGCCGATCATGTTCAATGGATGAATTTATATTTTGCGAAGCATTGTTCGGAGAGGGTCATGGGACGACTTGTTTTAAGGGTATTTATTTTTTCGATGTTTCCTATGGTGGACTCATTGATTGAAATAATCCAAAACTGCTAGGGCATGGCCTTGAGATTTTATAAACCGATAATGGGATTTTGACATACAAGATCCACTCAGAACTTGACATGATGTCATTCTTTTTATGGCTTATGAATTTCCCCAAAAAAGACCCAAAACAACAAGATCATGGACTTTTGCTTTTCTTAATATATTGCAAACCCATAATGTAAGATGTTTACTGTGAGTGACGAAATCTAGCTAGGTAACGAAAGAATTATTGTAGGATATATGTATGGTGACTGACACGTCTTTGACCATTGGAACTTGTTTTCAGATCTGACTGTAGTACATAGGGAGTATAGGTTGTAGGCATGGATTGACAAACGGTGCACACAAAATTCAATTTATCGATTCAAGAATTAAGAGTAGACTATCATTAATTAATTGGTTAAAGAGTGTAGCTAAAAATAAAAAAATGGTGACTACATTAAACTAAACTGAACCAAGTCGAATCAAACCCAACCGAACCAAACCAAGCCTAAAGCAAACCAAACCTAATCAAGAACAAGCCAAGGGCTTAAGTGTAAAACTTGTGGGGGAATGCAGTCATTGGCAATGTCCAAAGGAAGGGATAACGCTCTACCTCTAGAGGGTAAGGTAAAGCTAGCGCATGGTGCTAATGCATATTCCCAAGTACATGAACCACACACACACACAACTATCCTATGCTGTTTTTATGAGTTAACTGTTAAAACTTACTCAGTGGTTACTGAGCAAGATGGTCGCTACACACAACAAGCTTTAAATACTTGAGGCTAATAATCTATACACACACACACACGCTTGTTCTAAACTAAACTGTCTTGCTGGCAGTGCTCACACAGTAGGCAAATGACAGAAATGCTTGGCTAACAGAAATACAATCATTTTCGTTTGTCTAATGTTACCAGCTAACCATTACATGCTATAGTGGTGAGCACATGTGCCTCTTGCACTGGAGATCGTAACTCGATTTCTAGCTCTAAGGCCTAGAATGAATCAAACTAAGAAAGAAGGGTATGGTGACGCAGTGGTTAAACTGTTAGCCTTTCACTAAGGTAGACTAGGGTTTGATTTTAGGTTAATATACATGTCATAAACAAACAAACAAACAAACAAACAAACAAAAAAAGCAGAGATAATGTTTAAAACTGATTACACTTGTCTCTTTTCAAATTATTACTTAGATTGCAAATACAAAGGTGGACTGGGTTTGATATTCAGTTAATGCTGCCTATCGCATACTAGCCTGTAAGAAAGCCAAACAAGCAAAAGGCGTAGGTAGAGCAGTGGTAAAATCGCTATGTGTAGAGAACTACCTAACGGTTTTATGAACTGGCAATGGTATGTCGCATAAACAGTGCAGGATACAATCCAGCAACCATAATTTGTATCTTGTGGAGCAGAGAAAACATATATATAGAGAAAGATATAGAAAGCTAGTGTATGTATGGGTAGCATTGATAATTTGACCAGAGAAAATACGATGAGGTAGGGTGGGGAGAGGGAGAATTAACACTTATATATGAATGAATGGTAAATAGTATTTTAGTTTTTTTTCCCCAATAGTTTTGTTTTTTAAATGCAGTGGTAGATAGTCGTTATTTTGTAAAACATTCTTACTTGCAGTAGTAATAAGACTCTATGGTTTCGCTAACACATAGATAGACTGTATTATTGCCATGGTCAAGCACTCACATTAAGATCATTTACAAAATCATAAAATGAAAAATAAAAAATCTTGTTTTGGAAATATCGTTTTTCAACATACACAAAATAAATATATAAAAAATTTGTAAACAGCAAAATGGAAAATCCATGGTCAAGCACTCACATTAAGATCATTTACAAAATCATAAAATGAAAAATAAAAATCTTGTTTTGGAAATATCGATTTTTTTCAACATACACAAAATAAATATATAAAAAATTTGTAAACAGCAAAATGGAAAATCCATGTTTCCATATAGACAAAATTTAAAAACCTTAAACGGACATTTAAGAAAATATATATAAATGGGAAATTGACAAATGTGTAAATATGAAAATGGAAAAATCAATGTTTCCATATCATGAAATTGAAAAACATCAAACTGTCATTTTAAAAAATGCAAATGGAAAATTGACAAATTGCAATGTGTGAAATGTGAAATTGAACAAATGGCTATCATTATTTAAAAAAAAAAAGAACATGGTGCTCTATGGTTGAGGTGTGAATCAAACCCTTTCTACTTATTTGGACCACCCGAGACTGAGTAGACTAGTTTAAGTTGTCATACCACTTTTAAAAGTTTGTGTTAAATCTAGGAATTGAACCCAAGAGCTTGTAGGGGAGATCAAAGGTTATAATATGTTAAACAGATAGCCTTGAATGAAGGGTGTGGTAGCTATATAGAGATGAGACGTTTCGCTCGGGGCAGGGAGGCATGGAGATCTGCATCAAACCAGTCAAAGGACTAAAGACTCAAACAACAACATGTACGTTCACCAAAATAATGTTGTGTAACGGTAAATGTTAGTCAACGAACAGTAATGCATTACTAAAACCCATGACACGATACCTAAGAGCTTTTCTAAAATGATTTTAAAATGCCTTTAACCCTATATTGAACACCCAGTTCACAAAACTCATAACTGCAATGTTATGGTAAAACAAAACAAAATCTATATTTCAAAACAAACAAGTGGTTTAGTCAATGTATACTGGAAAAAGTTTTGTAAACACTCAAGTCCTCAAGACCAATTAAATTAGTAACTGTCAGGTTGGCCGAGTGGTTAAGGTGTTTGACTTAAGATCAAATTTCTGTATAAGGAAGCAAGGGTTCGAATCCCTTACCTGACATAACTATTGCCTTAACATGGCTTGGCCACACTGTATTATTATGATACTCAGTACACAAACCATAGATATAGTGTATTGTTTAAGGCCACTCTCTTTCTGAACATAGTCAGAGACTGTTGATGGTTAACAATTGTATTAATAGTGGGACATGGGGATAGCAATTAAGAAAAAACAGCCAATACCCATACAATATTTTTATTCATTTTAGTTTTTTTTTACAATAGTTACACACTGAATACAACTTTTTATCTCTTTACCATTGTTTGATATAGATTTTAAACACAACGCTTGTTGTAGATCCTTTTACAACTTTCTCTAGGTACTCTTGTTCTTAAAAACTGGGGAAGCCGCAATGGTTTTATAGACATTAAACCCTCATTCTCTTTTTTTTCATTATTATCATTATCATTATTATAAATATTATCTTTATAATTATTATAGTCATTGTCACCATCATTATCATCATCATCATCATCCTCAACATCACTAGAACTATCCAATTCCATTTTTTCCTTTTCAAAAGGGATCTCTTGAAGAGTCTGTGTTGCTTTTGATAGTGTTACGGGTTTATTGAACGTTGACAACTGTCCTAACATGACTTTTTGAGGAGATAAATGTTTTTTCATAAGGAAGTCACTATGTTGAGTAACACTATGTTTTTGTCGGACTTGCTTTTTCTTGTTCTTTTGATCATGTTTTGTTAACACTAACGGTGTTTCATTTGGTATACCACATTGATGAGTACCCACACTTAAGACCTCACTATGTTTACTTTTTAGATGACCTAGACATTTTGTTGTTCTTTGTTTTGAGCACTGCCAAAATATGATGCCATTCGCATTTTCTCGCTTATAGTTATAAGAGTACCCATGATACAGGGCACGTGGTTTACCTTTATTGGTTATAGTATATTCCATAGTAGTCACTGACTTGTATAGTCGATCCGCCTACTACAAAGGTCTGAACACTTGTGGTGAAAGAATGATGTTGTGTTGACGTTTTATGCAGGATAATGTTGGTGGCATATGTGGGTGGCTTATGTTGATGACATGTGTTGTTGGCTGATTTTGGTGGCTTATGTTGATGGTTTATGGTGGTGGCTTATGTTGATGGCTTATGTTGGTGGCTTATGTTGATGACATATGTTGATGACTTATGTTGATAGCTTATGTTGGTGGCTAATGTTGATGACATATGTTGTTGGCTTATGGTGGTGGCTTATGTTGATGGTATATGTTGCTGGCCTATGTTGATGGTTTATGTTAATGGCTTAGGTTAATATCTTAGGTTGATGGCATAAGTTGATGGCTTATGTTGGTGGCTTATGGTGGTGGCTTATGCTGGTGGCTTATGCTAGTGGCTTATGGTGGTGGTTTATGGTGGTGGCTTATGTTGATGACATATGTTGGTGGCTTAAGTTGGTGGCTTATGTTGGTGGCTTATGGTGGTGGCTTATGGTGGTGGGTTATGGTGGTGGATTATGGTGGCTTATAGTGGTGGCTTATGGTGGTGGTTTATGGTGGTGGCTTATGTTGATGACATATGTTGGTGGCTTATGGTGGCTTATGGTGGTGATTTATAGTGGTGGCCTATGTTGGTGGCTTATTTTTGGTGGTTTACGTTAATACCTTATTTGTAATGGCTTATTTGACAAGTTATTGTTGTCAATGTATTTAGAGGATTTTTCTCTTGGTTTTGGAAAGTATCTCAACTCTTTTTTATGGTAGCATAATGCTTACCGCCATGTTTGTAAGCAACAACAACACACTAAAATTCCAAGAATCCAAAGTACTCTAAGGTTAATGATTGTCTCTCAACTCCATTCAACGTCTAGTCAAAAAACATTATATATTTTTCACATTTTACAAAAAAGGTAAATTGGGAAAGTAAGCTATATGTTTAAACTAAAAATCATATCAAATCATATGCTAACTCCAACACCTACGTCTACCCCAATCTCAGTCAAAAAAATATAATATTCTTCAAATTTTTCCAAAACAGTATTTGGAAAGTAGGCCATATTTTGAAAACTAATCATCCTATAAAGTCATATATATATATACTGAAACCAATGGCTTTTATATCCTTAATCTTAAGAACAAAATATGGAATTTTTGACATTTTTTCCAAAAATGTTCATTTTAAAACGGGGCTATATTTTGGAAACTAGGAATTTTACAAGAAAGTTTGTTTAACGTAAATGGCAGGTATTTACCCCCACTACCCGCAAACCAAGTCCCAGGTCTCTGGGGAAAAATCCAAAAAAAGTTCAATTTGGAAAGTAGGCAATATTTTGAAAACTAATCATCCTAAAAAGTCATATATAGACTCAAACCAATGGCTTTTATGTCCTTAATTGGTAGAACAAAACTTAACATTTTTTCAGTTTTTCCAAAAAAGTCCAATTTTCAAAAATTGTCTATATTTTGGGAACTAAGAATTTTACAAAAAAGTTTGTTTAACGAAAATGAAAGGTCTTTACCCCCCTCTACCCAAAACATAAATTTCAGGTCCCTAGGACAAAAACTGTGCAGTATATATATATATATATATATTTTGGGGAGGGGGTCTATATTCACTTTACCTCCCCACTTCACAAGATGGCGGCCATAGCTTAACTTAACCTAGCCTAACCTAACCTGACCTACGAGGTGTGATCAAAAAGTTCCAAAAATGTGGCTGCAACTTAACCAAACCTAGCCTAGCCTAACCTAACCTCCCTGTTGACTAGCCCCCTTTGGACGGGTCCTTTTTGAAGGGAGTCATTTTTTTACGTGTCCCGGAGGACGGGTCCTTGTTGACGGGTCCCTGTGGCGGGTCCTTTGGACTGATCCCTATGGACTGGCCTTGCATTTTATCCAAATTATGTCAAAGGGGACCCGCCACTGGGACCCGTCAACAAGGACCCGTCCTCCGGGACACGTAAAAAAAATGACTCCCTTCAAAAAGGACCCGTCCAAAGGGGGCTAGTCAACAGGGAGGTTAGGTTAGGCTAGGCTAGGTTTGGTTAAGTTGCAGCCACATTTTTGGAACTTTTTGATCACACCTCGTAGGTCAGGTTAGGTTAGGCTAGGTTAAGTTAAGCTATGGCCGCCATCTTGTGAAGTGGGGAGGTAAAGTGAATATAGACCCCCTCCCCAAAATATATATATATATATATATACTGCACAGTTTTTGTCCTAGGGACCTGAAATTTATGTTTTGGGTAGAGGGGGGTAAAGACCTTTCATTTTCGTTAAACAAACTTTTTTGTAAAATTCTTAGTTCCCAAAATATAGACAATTTTTGAAAATTGGACTTTTTTGGAAAAACTGAAAAAATGTTAAGTTTTGTTCTACCAATTAAGGACATAAAAGCCATTGGTTTGAGTCTATATATGACTTTTTAGGATGATTAGTTTTCAAAATATTGCCTACTTTCCAAATTGAACTTTTTTTGGATTTTTCCCCAGAGACCTGGGACTTGGTTTGCGGGTAGTGGGGGTAAATACCTGCCATTTACGTTAAACAAACTTTCTTGTAAAATTCCTAGTTTCCAAAATATAGCCCCGTTTTAAAATGAACATTTTTGGAAAAAATGTCAAAAATTCCATATTTTGTTCTTAAGATTAAGGATATAAAAGCCATTGGTTTCAGTATATATATATATGACTTTATAGGATGATTAGTTTTCAAAATATGGCCTACTTTCCAAATACTGTTTTGGAAAAATTTGAAGAATATTATATTTTTTTGACTGAGATTGGGGTAGACGTAGGTGTTGGAGTTAGCATATGATTTGATATGATTTTTAGTTTAAACATATAGCTTACTTTCCCAATTTACCTTTTTTGTAAAATGTGAAAAATATATAATGTTTTTTGACTAGACGTTGAATGGAGTTGAGAGACAATCATTAACCTTAGAGTACTTTGGATTCTTGGAATTTTAGTGTGTTGTTGTTGCTTACAAACATGGCGGTAAGCATTATGCTACCATAAAAAAGAGTTGAGATACTTTCCAAAACCAAGAGAAAAATCCTCTAAATACATTGACAACAATAACTTGTCAAATAAGCCATTACAAATAAGGTATTAACGTAAACCACCAAAAATAAGCCACCAACATAGGCCACCACTATAAATCACCACCATAAGCCACCATAAGCCACCAACATATGTCATCAACATAAGCCACCACCATAAACCACCACCATAAGCCACCACTATAAGCCACCATAATCCACCACCATAACCCACCACCATAAGCCACCACCATAAGCCACCAACATAAGCCACCAACTTAAGCCACCAACATATGTCATCAACATAAGCCACCACCATAAACCACCACCATAAGCCACTAGCATAAGCCACCAGCATAAGCCACCACCATAAGCCACCAACATAAGCCATCAACTTATGCCATCAACCTAAGATATTAACCTAAGCCATTAACATAAACCATCAACATAGGCCAGCAACATATACCATCAACATAAGCCACCACCATAAGCCAACAACATATGTCATCAACATTAGCCACCAACATAAGCTATCAACATAAGTCATCAACATATGTCATCAACATAAGCCACCAACATAAGCCATCAACATAAGCCACCACCATAAACCATCAACATAAGCCACCAAAATCAGCCAACAACACATGTCATCAACATAAGCCACCCACATATGCCACCAACATTATCCTGCATAAAACGTCAACACAACATCATTCTTTCACCACAAGTGTTCAGACCTTTGTAGTAGGCGGATCGACTATACAAGTCAGTGACTACTATGGAATATACTATAACCAATAAAGGTAAACCACGTGCCCTGTATCATGGGTACTCTTATAACTATAAGCGAGAAAATGCGAATGGCATCATATTTTGGCAGTGCTCAAAACAAAGAACAACAAAATGTCTAGGTCATCTAAAAAGTAAACATAGTGAGGTCTTAAGTGTGGGTACTCATCAATGTGGTATACCAAATGAAACACCGTTAGTGTTAACAAAACATGATCAAAAGAACAAGAAAAAGCAAGTCCGACAAAAACATAGTGTTACTCAACATAGTGACTTCCTTATGAAAAAACATTTATCTCCTCAAAAAGTCATGTTAGGACAGTTGTCAACGTTCAATAAACCCGTAACACTATCAAAAGCAACACAGACTCTTCAAGAGATCCCTTTTGAAAAGGAAAAAATGGAATTGGATAGTTCTAGTGATGTTGAGGATGATGATGATGATGATAATGATGGTGACAATGACTATAATAATTATAAAGATAATATTTATAATAATGATAATGATAATAATGAAAAAAAAGAGAATGAGGGTTTAATGTCTATAAAACCATTGCGGCTTCCCCAGTTTTTAAGAACAAGAGTACCTAGAGAAAGTTGTAAAAGGATCTACAACAAGCGTTGTGTTTAAAATCTATATCAAACAATGGTAAAGAGATAAAAAGTTGTATTCAGTGTGTAACTATTGTAAAAAAAAACTAAAATGAATAAAAATATTGTATGGGTATTGGCTGTTTTTTCTTAATTGCTATCCCCATGTCCCACTATTAATACAATTGTTAACCATCAACAGTCTCTGACTATGTTCAGAAAGAGAGTGGCCTTAAACAATACACTATATCTATGGTTTGTGTACTGAGTATCATAATAATACAGTGTGGCCAAGCCATGTTAAGGCAATAGTTATGTCAGGTAAGGGATTCGAACCCTTGCTTCCTTATACAGAAATTTGATCTTAAGTCAAACACCTTAACCACTCGGCCAACCTGACAGTTACTAATTTAATTGGTCTTGAGGACTTGAGTGTTTACAAAACTTTTTCCAGTATACATTGACTAAACCACTTGTTTGTTTTGAAATATAGATTTTGTTTTGTTTTACCATAACATTGCAGTTATGAGTTTTGTGAACTGGGTGTTCAATATAGGGTTAAAGGCATTTTAAAATCATTTTAGAAAAGCTCTTAGGTATCGTGTCATGGGTTTTAGTAATGCATTACTGTTCGTTGACTAACATTTACCGTTACACAACATTATTTTGGTGAACGTACATGTTGTTGTTTGAGTCTTTAGTCCTTTGACTGGTTTGATGCAGATCTCCATGCCTCCCTGCCCCGAGCGAAACGTCTCATCTCTATATAGCTACCACACCCTTCATTCAAGGCTATCTGTTTAACATATTATAACCTTTGATCTCCCCTACAAGCTCTTGGGTTCAATTCCTAGATTTAACACAAACTTTTAAAAGTGGTATGACAACTTAAACTAGTCTACTCAGTCTCGGGTGGTCCAAATAAGTAGAAAGGGTTTGATTCACACCTCAACCATAGAGCACCATGTTCTTTTTTTTTTTAAATAATGATAGCCATTTGTTCAATTTCACATTTCACACATTGCAATTTGTCAATTTTCCATTTGCATTTTTTAAAATGACAGTTTGATGTTTTTCAATTTCATGATATGGAAACATTGATTTTTCCATTTTCATATTTACACATTTGTCAATTTCCCATTTATATATATTTTCTTAAATGTCCGTTTAAGGTTTTTAAATTTTGTCTATATGGAAACATGGATTTTCCATTTTGCTGTTTACAAATTTTTTATATATTTATTTTGTGTATGTTGAAAAAAATCGATATTTCCAAAACAAGATTTTTATTTTTCATTTTATGATTTTGTAAATGATCTTAATGTGAGTGCTTGACCATGGATTTTCCATTTTGCTGTTTACAAATTTTTTATATATTTATTTTGTGTATGTTGAAAAACGATATTTCCAAAACAAGATTTTTTATTTTTCATTTTATGATTTTGTAAATGATCTTAATGTGAGTGCTTGACCATGGCAATAATACAGTCTATCTATGTGTTAGCGAAACCATAGAGTCTTATTACTACTGCAAGTAAGAATGTTTTACAAAATAACGACTATCTACCACTGCATTTAAAAAACAAAACTATTGGGGAAAAAAAACTAAAATACTATTTACCATTCATTCATATATAAGTGTTAATTCTCCCTCTCCCCACCCTACCTCATCGTATTTTCTCTGGTCAAATTATCAATGCTACCCATACATACACTAGCTTTCTATATCTTTCTCTATATATATGTTTTCTCTGCTCCACAAGATACAAATTATGGTTGCTGGATTGTATCCTGCACTGTTTATGCGACATACCATTGCCAGTTCATAAAACCGTTAGGTAGTTCTCTACACATAGCGATTTTACCACTGCTCTACCTACGCCTTTTGCTTGTTTGGCTTTCTTACAGGCTAGTATGCGATAGGCAGCATTAACTGAATATCAAACCCAGTCCACCTTTGTATTTGCAATCTAAGTAATAATTTGAAAAGAGACAAGTGTAATCAGTTTTAAACATTATCTCTGCTTTTTTTGTTTGTTTGTTTGTTTGTTTGTTTGTTTATGACATGTATATTAACCTAAAATCAAACCCTAGTCTACCTTAGTGAAAGGCTAACAGTTTAACCACTGCGTCACCATACCCTTCTTTCTTAGTTTGATTCATTCTAGGCCTTAGAGCTAGAAATCGAGTTACGATCTCCAGTGCAAGAGGCACATGTGCTCACCACTATAGCATGTAATGGTTAGCTGGTAACATTAGACAAACGAAAATGATTGTATTTCTGTTAGCCAAGCATTTCTGTCATTTGCCTACTGTGTGAGCACTGCCAGCAAGACAGTTTAGTTTAGAACAAGCGTGTGTGTGTGTGTATAGATTATTAGCCTCAAGTATTTAAAGCTTGTTGTGTGTAGCGACCATCTTGCTCAGTAACCACTGAGTAAGTTTTAACAGTTAACTCATAAAAACAGCATAGGATAGTTGTGTGTGTGTGTGGTTCATGTACTTGGGAATATGCATTAGCACCATGCGCTAGCTTTACCTTACCCTCTAGAGGTAGAGCGTTATCCCTTCCTTTGGACATTGCCAATGACTGCATTCCCCCACAAGTTTTACACTTAAGCCCTTGGCTTGTTCTTGATTAGGTTTGGTTTGCTTTAGGCTTGGTTTGGTTCGGTTGGGTTTGATTCGACTTGGTTCAGTTTAGTTTAATGTAGTCACCATTTTTTTATTTTTAGCTACACTCTTTAACCAATTAATTAATGATAGTCTACTCTTAATTCTTGAATCGATAAATTGAATTTTGTGTGCACCGTTTGTCAATCCATGCCTACAACCTATACTCCCTATGTACTACAGTCAGATCTGAAAACAAGTTCCAATGGTCAAAGACGTGTCAGTCACCATACATATATCCTACAATAATTCTTTCGTTACCTAGCTAGATTTCGTCACTCACAGTAAACATCTTACATTATGGGTTTGCAATATATTAAGAAAAGCAAAAGTCCATGATCTTGTTGTTTTGGGTCTTTTTTGGGGAAATTCATAAGCCATAAAAAGAATGACATCATGTCAAGTTCTGAGTGGATCTTGTATGTCAAAATCCCATTATCGGTTTATAAAATCTCAAGGCCATGCCCTAGCAGTTTTGGATTATTTCAATCAATGAGTCCACCATAGGAAACATCGAAAAAATAAATACCCTTAAAACAAGTCGTCCCATGACCCTCTCCGAACAATGCTTCGCAAAATATAAATTCATCCATTGAACATGATCGGCGACATCATCCTAGCTTCCCCCTCCCACCATGGTTGCCATATCGTTTGACCTTCAAGTGTCCTCAGCATCTCTGTGCTTTTTTTCATTGCCCTGTCAAGTCAATGCATTCCAATAAGATCAAATAACATTCACATCCTGTCAGTCTGTCCCAGCAAGTTTGTTTTCTATACTCACTTCAAGCAACATATAACCAAGTTCTGTTTGTTCTATCTAAAGCCAACTTCATCGAATCAAGGAATTATCATTTGTCATGTCACTCATAATCGTTTACATGTTAAAGACCCCCTTCAGGGGGTTTAGGAATTAGGAATTCCATCATAGGAAAAATCAGAAAACGAACCCTCGACCCGCCGTCTCATCGAAATAGCGAATACTGTATTGGTATATCACCACCGTGGCCAGTAATAGCTTCGTTGAAACACGTGTCCAGTGGTATCGTCTCTTTCTATCTACAACCACTCGTCATGAACATTTTAGACAAATTTAAGAAAAGTTTTAAAAACTGAAATGTTTTCAACATAAGTGTCGTTAGGCTCTTTCGCATTTTTTTAAACATAAATACTATATTCAAAAGAGAGATAAGTAGGGGCGTCACCCCGAGTCCTACGACCCCTCGTATACGTCTCTGGCGTTATTGGTTTGTGAGATATAACAAAAAGTCTAAAATCACGGTTTTACAACAAAAAATTCTGTTTCCCTCATTCTCAAAAACTTTAACCTATTACCAAAATAAAGAGGGTTTCGAGACAAGCCATTTGACACGTCATAGGACCAAATCCGACCAGGCATTCGTGAAATATCAGAAAAAGTCTAAAATCATAATTTTACCCCAAAACGCCTGTTTCCCTCATTCTCAAAACTTTAACCTATTAATAACATATATAGGGCTTTGAAACAAGCGATTTGACACGTCACACGTCCAAATCCGACCTTGCGTTCGAGAGATATCGGCAAACGTCGTAGGAAAGTAGGCGACTATCTGGCTCTCTCCTCACCACCAAAACCCCTTCTTATCAATCATTTTTTTCAAACAGCTCGCCCTCTTACAAAAATCCCAAGTGCGCATGCGTACAAAACAAAAACAAAAATGTTCATCCATAGCGGCATCTCGTAAAACGCATGCGCGATATGAGCAACCACGTTTAAGTTCATTTTAGCAGTGCAGCTTATACATGTCCCATTTGAAAAGAGGCTTTCACTAAAAAATTACAATTTCACCCCCTAGTAGGGGTAGGTTTTATTTAGGGGTTGAAATGAGTGGTCCATTGGAAATAGGGCGTTAACCCGAGTCCAACGACACCTCATTTGTCAACATCCGACCATCGGTTTGCGAGATATTGGCTTGGACTCACGTGGCGGCCATGACACTATTTGGAACTCTCACTACTCCCCTACTCACAGCTTCTAACTGGCTTCTTATTCGATAACCAGACGTTTTGCTTCGTTCGAATGCCCTTTGGAGTCAAAACAGCGGGCTGTGCTTTAATCCGAGCCCTGGACAGGAATTTAACCGAGGAAGTTAAGGAGATGACGGTACGCTACATTGATGACATTTTGCTGGCATCCGACAACATTGAAACTCACATGGAAAATTTAGATAAAGTATTAGGCAACCTGAATGCATCTAATTTCAAAGTAAACCTGAAGAAATCGCATTTCTTCAAGAGCGAGATCTTATATTTGGGTCACGTCATTGACAAGGAGGGAGTGAAGCCAAATCCCGCTAAGATCGAAGCGATAAAGAATTTCCCTACACCAACGAGAGTCAAGCACATTCGGGCTTTCTTAGGCGTAACGGGATTCTTTAAGGAAAACTGTCCAGGTTACACGGAGACTGTAGCTCCAATGCAGGAAATGCTAAAGAAAAATAATAAATGGTTATGGAATGCGGAATGTAAGAAGGCATTCCAAGCAACAAAGCAGCTATTGGAAAACTGCATTAAATTAGGATATCCAGATTTCAAGCACAAATTTATAATCCAAGCGGATGCTTCACTAATTGGTATAGGTGCTATGCTTTACCAAGAGGATCCAGCTAACCTGCAGCATAAAACATATTTGGCATTTGTCAGCCGAAAATTGCGAAAGCACGAGCGCAATTATACGGTAACGGAACTAGAACTGTTGGCCATACTTCATGCGTTACAACAATGGAAACGAATAATTTACGGCTACCCTATTGTTGTCAGGACCGACCACAAGGCACTAACATTCTTGTTAAAGACGTCGATGGCAAGCGAACGTGTGACACGTTGGTCTATATATATTCAGCAGTTCAGCATTGAGATTGAACATTGCCCAGGGAAGATGAACGTGATACCGGATGCACTCAGCAGGAACCCAGAGCCTGATAATGAAGAAACAGCGATGGTACAACACTTGGAGTTAACACCGAAGGACCGGGAATTCATGGAGGAGTTACGAGAGATACAGCGAGAACAGGAAGCGGAACCATGGATGATGCTTTTAATTCAATACTTCAGAAAGCAACTACCTACAGTAACACCTGCATTTCGAGAAGCGAAAGCCAAAGAAGGAAGATATGTTTATGTCAACAATTTGCTACACAAATGGATAGATAATGACCACACCAAGTTACGCATATTAGTACCAGCATCGTTACAACGAGGATTGACATGGCATACGCACGAAAGTTACGGTCACGTGGGCTTAGACAAGTGCGAAGCGACAATAGGAGAGACATTTACATGGCCACGTATGAGAACAACAATATGTGACGTCATTGCAACTTGTGACCCGTGTCAGAGAACAAAGCCGAATAATTATTTACTGAGGCAATATCCTAGACCATTGCTATCTCAGAAACCATGTGAGCTACTGGCGGTGGACTGTCTTGGTCCAATTCCGAAGGGAAGGAGAGGTTGCCGTCATTTGCTGGTGTGCATTGATGTATTTTCTAAGTTTGTAGTACTATGCCCTATTCAGAAAACCACATCGAAGCAGGTACTCAGTCGCATTCGTAATAGAGTTATTCCAACCCTTGGAAAACCAGAGTTTATATTATCAGATCACGGCAGTTATTTCACAAGCGCCGAATTCAAGAAAGGGAATGGAAGACATGGGTATAAAACATGTTTTAAGCAGTATCCGACATGCCCAAGCAAATCCAAGCGAGAGAGTAATTAAATGTGTAACTTCATATTTGAGGATCTTCATTCCGAACGAACACCACAAATGGGTCGATAAAATTAAGGATGTAGAGACATGCATGAATTCTACCAGGCACGAGTCAACAGGACAAATCCCTATGGTCCTACACAAGAACGAGTATCCAGTAAGAACGTGGAAAAGCATCATTAACTGTCCACAAGATCCAATGATAGCACCTGACTTGCGAATTGAGAGGACGAGAGCCTACATGAGAAAACAAGCAGACCGCAGATTACGGCGAGTGAGAAATAAGAGGTTTCACAGGGATCTTGAAATCAACCAGCTCGTTTTGGTGAAACGACCTGCTACATCGGACCCAGAAAAGAAAATCTTCAGTAAATTCTGCGAAAAGTTCATAGGACCCTATTCTATCGTAAGAAACCTTGGAAACAATGCTTACAGAGTGAAAGAATTGAGCACAGGAACAATGTCAGTCTACAACGCTGCCAACCTAAAAAAGTATCGTCGAAGTGAGCCATGGGAGCGCCAAAATTAATGATGCAGTTTGAATATATGGACGTCATAATATCAACAAAGTGCACGAGGAGCAGTTCAGTACGGCACGTAAACGAGGAAGTAGTGTTGTTGTTGACAAACATTAACGAGACGAGCAGAGTGTTGCCTCAGGCACCAGAGCGTCATGCAAGCAGACTGAGAGGGGAGATACGAGCAGGAAATGAAAACGAGTAAATGCCATTCAAGACAGGAGCGACTAGACCAGTAATAGAAAAGGGGTGATTCTGAAATAAAACAATTTGGCCTACGGAAGTCTTTTAAAATTGTCGACTTTATTCCTAAGTTCGAAATTTTGTGAGTGGGAGAGTTGTGAACCCTTTTATCCTCTGTTGGATAAATGATTCTATGTTTTATTTCTCCAATTAATAAATATTTCAACCAGCATCATGAAAGTAGCCAGACGGAGTTGAGGAAATTTCAAGCATTGGTTGGAGACAGCGGGGACATACCTGAAGCAGATTGACAATAGGCTAAATACTTTAGCTGTGAAAGGAAATAGCATAGCGATGTGTCAGAAGGACAGGTGTGGGCCGCCTCAAATAGAAGCGACGCGCAGTGAGACATGCTTCTGGTATGTTCTTTGTGATATTCGCGCCTAGAAGAAATATGATGCAGTAATGTGAGTGGCTGATGAGCAGGCTGGACACTCCTACGACGCCAAGATCTGCTATGAACCGCCAAATTACAGAAAATGTGAGAACCAATGAGAGAAGAATGCCTAGTTAACGCGGCAGGTCTAGCGTGGGCACGCTCGGCTAGCATTCACGCGGGAAATCGCCTAGACAAAATCTCTACGATCGATTCTAGGATTAATGAGCATATTCTTGACCTGTGCAATGTTACGAGTTCAGTGATATCTATTTCATGCCTGTACCACAATTATTTCGAGAAATTTTTCCATAAATTCCCCCCCCATCGAGACCTAGGGCCAGTTCTTTTATAAGTGGCATGAAGAGCCAAGACTTGGACTTCTACTCTGTGCGTCTACGGACGTAGACTTCTATTCTGTTCGTCTGAGGACGTAGACTATTATTTTGTGTGTCGTGGACACTGGTTGACTTTTATTTGGTGTGTCGTGGACACTAGTCAGTTATTACTTTGCGTGTCATGAGAACACAGAAATTATTGTAAAGTGTTAAATTCAGTGATAGATAGTCACAGTACTATATTGTAGGGGCAGTATCGTCGATAATTCGCCAACGAACTGTGACAGGGAAAGTAGTACCTGAACAGCGAATTTAGTAGTCAGATATCAAGTGTATAATAATCTAATTTTTGAAGCAGCGCCAGAGATGACACCGACGACTACAGAGGAAGTTCGGAATTCTCAACACTCCGTCCAGATGGCTGAGATGAGATAGAACCATTCAGTTGGGAAATGGCAGCAGACGTTCTTTGACGGGTGACTACAAGAGAGATGAGTACAAAATAATATTCTTTATTATTTGATAAATTAACTAATGGTTTATGGGACATATTTTTGTAAATACATTGCTTGTGTGATTAACGTAGTATACTTAGTTTTGGTCTGACACACTTTTGTATGGAAGCAGCTCGCACGAATGTAGTTAGTGGAAGGTTCTTGTTTTTGTATAGTGTTAACTAACGTAGCTATGTGAACGGCCGTGTTTGCATATGTTACGCAATGCGGTTAAAAACGTCTCTCGGAGATCTGTTGTGTTTCAGGAGTAGGACTGAATTAATGTAATTATACAGTAGACTGGAGTGTAATTAAAATTGTTTAAGATTTATTATTGATCAGATTCAGTGTGACTATTGCCGATTGGAGCAATGTAATTTGTGACGAAGAGTAATCAGCTCTATCGTAGGTTTTAAATATTGTGTTTAATGTTTGTGAGCACCTATTCAGCAGACCTGTGTGAAAAGCGTCATGTCAGTCCCAGATGTGTGTATGTGTGTATTTTTGTGGTATTACAAGCGGGAATTTCAGCTGAGACTGATTTCTGTCAGCTTGGTACCCGGTCCATATTGTATCCTTGCGAGGGCAATTGTGGATTTGTGATTATGTCTGACCATATGTTGAGTTGGATGAGATTTTTGTTGCTGTTGATTCCGTGAGCTAACGGAACAGCTGGTCGGCTATTTATATACACTGGACTGGGACACGACAAGTATTTGAGGAAAGGGGGGAGATGTTTCACAAGGCTGTCTGAACGTGCAAAGCATGGTCATTAGTGAGGAGTGCTCGTTGGCTCCCTAATTACTTGAATTACAGATAAGAACTGATCAATGGTAAAAATGGTTGAAATAAATGGGAGTTGCCTACGAATCACGATAATCTCCGAAGCGTTACCTTAACATGCAGTTTCGTTCATATAAAGTAATCTTAGCCGGTCAGGCTTTTGTTGTTGTTGGTTTATTCCAGGTTTATTTTCATTTCAGTGACCCGTGAGTCACGTGTAATGCTGTCTTTCCTTGTGTGTATTGAGCAATTGGCCAGTTGGTAGCTCATGTTGTTAAGTGCGTCTTCGCGCTAATGAGGATCTCAGAGAGATTCCTGTAAATAATAGATTTGTAGTGTGTGTGTCAGCATTAGAGTTTTTTAAGGGTTTTTATTAATGTCATGCCCATATCCATAAACGTTGATTTACGTGATGATTGTTCGTGAGCACCGTGGCTGTTATCCCGTTGTAAACGAACGGTCATCCAAGTACTCATTTTCTCGTAGTTAGTCATCACGCGCACATAAAACTCAAATGCAAGATAGTGGAACTAGGATCCACATTTTATTATAAAGGGGGAGATCCGTTTGACTCCTCAAAGTGTTAGATATTCCTGTCAGGGAATGATTCAGGGAATGATTCAGGGAGGATATATTTTTATTATTGTTTGTTTATTTTCTTTTATGCACAATTAGTTATTAAATCATGTTATTATCTTACGTCTTGTCTCCTTACTTTCTTAATTACAGTTTTTATCCTATGACCCTTGCCTCAGTAAAGCATGTTGTTTGGCGGACGTAAACATCACACTATGAACTGAGCGCGACCCCTTGATCAAGATTCTTGCATAAAACACTGCTATTCTGAAGGGTTCAATAAATACATACATACATACATACATACAGACTTTCACTTTTATATATAAGATATATCCTACTGTAAATGTTGCATATCAAAACTTGTGGATTGCGGTTCGGAAGTCCGCATGACTTTGTAATTGACCCTCGTAGATAAACAATTGCGAAAATGAATGTTACTCTTTGAAATTGGCCAAGGGTAGGAATACAAGCAACATTATTACATGTTTCGCTAAGACTGGCAAAATATACAATTATTCATAAAGCGGGAAGGTACCCAGTGAAACATCCATTAGCGTCTCTTAGTTGCTCTTCGTTCATATGCTCCCACCCCTCAAAGATAAACCTGCCATGTCTAATATTAAAAACACTTCAGCACACTTCAACTTTCCGTTTTACTACAAGCAGGTGCAGAATTCTTAAGCCTACCTCCCTTTCTCCTTAGTATTTTTCCCTTCATAAAGAGTTGCAGCATTATATACATATTTTTCTTTTTGCAAGCAGTCTTATTTCGTCAGACAGATAATAAGGAAGAGATGAAGACAGCATAAATTTTAATATTGAAAGAAAGAAAAAAGTCTTTTCAACAACACAAGCCGTGGCACGCGATTTGAAAACAGCTTGAATAAAACAAAAACAAGAAGAGACTCAGAACAAAGCAGAACAAGTTCGTTCATTTCCTTAAGATTGGAATTATTCAAGTCTGTGTTTCGATGAATCAGATAGAAGACAATTCTGTATCTGATAAATATTATATTCCTCTCCAACACATGTCATGAATTCCAATGCTGGATGGAATTTGTATGAATCTACCGGTTAAAGTCAGCAGGAGTCGTTGGTGTAGATGTTATTCAGCTCTTAAATCAAGAATCACCACGCTTAAGCAAATATGGTACGGTACATAGTTTAATAATAATGATTGCATCTTATGTAATTAAGGCTGACGGTGGGAGCTATGGTACAAGAACATATTTTGGTGTTTTTTCCGATGTAACCTCTTAAACTTTTCATTAAATATAACTATGGACGTTCATCCTCGAGGATATAATGGGTATAAAGAATTATGCTGAATTTCAGGTGAACCGTCCAATTACTGCAGGTTATAAAATTTATATATTTTTACAATGGAAAGTACATTAATTGAATAATGTATTTATTTACTTGTTTATTTAAGTATTTCTTCTTTGGTCGTGACGTATGAATCAAATTACAAATAATCATAATAATAACACAATAATAATAATAATCTCTGGCACTACAGCCCATTAAGGGCCTAGGCCTACAAAGCGACCGCTGCTCAGCTATTTGGCCTGCATATATTGGGGTGACGTGTGATCAGCGCATCGGGTCCCCTTGGCCGTTAATCTTGGTTTACGTGACCGGGGCACTGCCTCACTGTCAGACAGCTACTCAATTGTCCTCATGAGGCTGAGTGCACCCCGTTCCAGCCCTCACGTCAGTTTCTAAAATCCCTGATGGAGCCGAGAATCGCACCCGGGACCTCTGGGTGAGTGGCAGGCACGCTACCCCAACACCACGCTGCCGGTAATAATAATAATAATAATAATAATAATAATAATAATAATAATTCACAAAATGAACATTGACAGGCTCACCTAATGTATTCTCATCCTTTTTCTCTCAATGAAACTCTAGAACAGGGTTTCCCAATCGTTTCCTGACCATCGCCCACTTTCGAGATTTATAATTTGTTTTCGCCCACCTCATTTCAATAAACGCACAGATCTTAAATTTACTAACACATACATTCAAATACCTACATATAAGTTGAGAAATGTGGATTTTACGGACATTTTTCTTAGTTGGTACTTCATGTTTTTTTTGGTTTTTTTTATTTAGTCAATATACCCTCTAGGTTGGTGGTTCCCACGGACTCAGCGAGGGGACTCACCACTACCGCCTCTATGGGCAGTGTCCTGGAGCTGGGAACATCTGGTCGGGATGGATACAACTGGGGCCTCACCTGCAAAGCGAACAGGGGCCTCATGAGGGATGGGAAGGGATGGATGATTGGGATGGATAGGCTAGGAATGGGGAAGGAGGCGGCCGTGGCCTTGCAGTAGGTACCATCCCGGCATTTGCCCGAATACGAAGTGGGAAACCACGGAAAACCACTTCGAGGATGGCTGAGGTGGGAATCGAATCCCCTCTACTCATTTGAACCACCCGAGGCTGAGTAGACCCCGTTCCAGTCCTCATACCACTTTTCAAATTTGGTGGCAGAGTCGGGAATCGAACCCAGGACCTCCGGGGCGGCAGATAACCATGCTGACCGCTACGCTACGGAGGCGACACTTCATGTTTATTTAGGTATAATTATGTACTGTAGCCTACATTAAAAATTTACAAATAATTGGTCTAAAAAGGAATAACAAATAATTAAATGAATTAAAGAAAAAAGAAAATTAAAAGTTAATGAATTTTTATATCTAATTAATTAAACAACATGAATACCTATGTCTAATTAATGTGAGGGATGGATTTGATGAGTTTCAATCAATTTGTTGATGTCAGGAGCCATTTTTGTTAGAAAAATTCTAAGACCTCCCCCCTTTTCAATTTCTAACCTATTTCTAGATTCCGTTGCAAGATTATTTGACATAAGTAAATAACTTGTTGGCAATATTTTATACTATTCCTTATTTTTATAGGCAAAACATTCTCGGTCATATTGTATATATAAAAATCTGAATTATTTGCTCTCCACTTTTTTTCCAATCGCCCATCGAATTCACATTGTCAATTTCGCCCACTGGCGTGCTAAAATCACCCACTACTGGGTGAATTCGCCCAGTTTGGGAATCTCTGGTCTAGAACAACTGGTTTAGTTGTAGGAAAATATCATCAAGAAATTGGCACTACAAAATAAATTTTGCAAGATCGACTCCAGTTCACAACATTAATCAACAACCATCATTTCTGAGAGAAAATCACTACCAGGTCCAAGAAATCATGGATGGAAAATTGGAAAAAGATTTTCAGTGCCCAGATGAAGAGATTTTGGGAGAAGCAAAAAACAAAACAAAAAGTTCTATCGCACTCCACAGATGGACATAACGAAGTAAAGTAAATAATAACAATCGTCCACCTGAACCTGGCGCAGAAGCTATGTTTAAGAAAAAATTATCTGTCTTTCTATCAATATATTCCCAATGCTGTTTTGGAGAACGATAAATACGAGCTACTCTTGGACAGGTCAGTGATCTCAGATAGAACCACACTCCCCTCCAAAAGAACGCGTAACACTTTATCTTATATCAGTTTAAAAATCCTCACACAGCCTGCTTCCAGTCGACTGACCAGGTCGGGGAATGATTGAATGAATGAAGCCCCATCTAGCGGCGAGGATATGAACTGTGCTGGCTGCCGAAGCCTATCGCACTCCCCTGGGACAATGATTAAATGAATGACAGATGAAATGAAATGATAATGAAGAGTGTTGCTGGAATGAAATTGTGACAGGGAAAACCGGAGTACCTGGAGAAAAACCTGTCTGCCTCCGCTTTGTCCAGCAGAAATCGCACATGGAGTGAACGGGTTTTGAACCACGGACCCAGCGGTGAGAGGCCGGCGTACTGCCGCCTAAGCCACGGAGGCTCTTTATCTCAGTTTAAGGGAGTAAAATATCGTGGGTGAAGCTGCAACATGACCTAACTCATTTTCCCTAACTTTACAAGAGAGAGAAAAGAACATTCTGTATCCATAATTCAGTGTTAATATATTTCTCACCAGCTACCGGAATCAAAATTAAAGTTACCTTGGAACGGCAACAAAAGCTACGCGATGGCAATGTAGGTAAATGCAAAACAACCGAGATACCGTACGCAATGTTGCATTGCCATTCCGAGATAAGTCATGTTGATTCTTCAGGCTCTACTTCCGCTACCTGTGGATGTAGCTTGAAAAGAGACCCACAGATCGATTGCGACGAAAAGTATGAATTAATCGATAGCAAATATGTCGAAATGGCCAAAAAGTGAGTTAGGTCATGTTGCAACTTCACCCTCGATATAGGTTTATTTTCAAAATGGTATTTCAGAATACGAGAGAGAATATTTCTATGCTAACTTCAAAGACATGGTATGGTGATTCTCAATACGTTTCCCAGCCAGATAAACGTTTGTGGGAGACATATTCAACGCGGTTACATAGCGGAAGCTACGGCCATCATTCTTCACTAATGCTACTGCTCTAGCATAGTTCATGAGATTTAAAGGCCTGTTGAGGAGTTGTTTATGGCTCAGAAACCTCTCAGGCAATTCTCAGTTATTCATTAATCAGCGTCAAATGTGCAAAGGCGACTTTAAATCCAAAATAATGGTTTTCATTATTGGCGCGAAATGAATACGAAATGCGCGGAAAGCGTCCTCCATTGTTTCAGCAAATTACAATTGCGTTAAAAATAACCTGCAGGTGTTATTCATTGTTGTGTCTCCTTCAGTAACTTCCGCGGAACACTGGCCAGTCAAAAAATATTGGAAGACGGATGGTAATTATACAATGTGGAATTTAACTATGCTCTTTATCAAAATGTGAAGTGTTACGCTTTTCTTTGGAGGGCAGTGTATATTAGCAAACAGGCTGGACATTATTGTTGTTGTTAAAATGCACAAGAAATCCCTCGGTATGCCTTCCAGTGAGGGGAAGTAAAGCCGGCGCACAGTGGGTCAAAATCGAAATCTAGGAGGACAAAATTATTTATTTTCATAATTAAAAACTCAAAATTTATTACTTCTACAGCATTCTCATGTAATTGACACTCACTATTCTGGGATATAAACGCATCTTAGTGTAAACCTGCACCACTGTTCGAGCAGTCTGAATTGGAGGGTGAATGTAAGTGGCTGTGGTTTGGTTGTCTTTGTGGTTAGTGTGATGCTTTAAGATGGAACATGCAGCTGAAGATATGATCTTTGTAACGTGTTTCAGTTATTAATGGGCGTAATTGTTACGTAATTTTAGCTATATTTGCATTATATAATATTTAACTATTATTTAAAAAAAAAAAAATCACTTAGATTTTTAGTATGTTGCGTCACTCTGCGTCACATTTTACTTAATTTATTTATTTAATCGTATGGTGATACAATACAGAATACAAATAAGACAAAATTAAACTTTAAAGTCCTTCCTTTTCAACCATTCGGTTAGACTAGGTGTGAGATCAAACAAGTCGTCAGGAATTCCAGGGTATGAATGAAGAGGACAGCGTAGGACCAGGTGTTCAATCGTCTGTTCTTCTAAGTTACATTCACACATTGGTGAACTGATCCAGCCCCACTTGTACCTGAAATAATTACAACACCCATGTCCAGTCCTCAACCTGTTGATACGGCACCAGAGGTTCCTTGGTAGGTCAAAACCATTTGGCTTCTTTGTGGGATCAAGATGGTGGACACTTGTTCCCAATGTTTTTGTTGACCACTCATGCTTCCAGCTTTCCTTTATGTCAAATCCATCCGCGATGAGTTGCCTTGCAGTGACACTTGCCGGTCTTCTGGATTGCAATCGTTGTTGTGACGGATGGCAGAATTCCTGATGCAGTGGCAAAGAGGGTGATGCAAAGATTTTCTTAGCCTCCCTCAGTAGAGCTTGCTTCCGCCTTAAGTGAGGTGGAGGGATGTGGCTCAGCACGGGTAACCAGTGACATGGAGTTGATTTGATGGTACCAGTAATGCAACGCATTGTATCGTTCAGTTTCGTGTCTATCTTCTTCACATGTACGCTTTCCAACCAGACAGGCGCACAGTACTCAGCAGCTGAGTAAACAAGACTGATGCCAGTTAAACGTAGACAGTCAGCAGAGGCTCCCCAGGAGGTACCACTGAGCTTATGCAGTATGTTGTTTCTTGCGGCGACTTTGTGAGAGAGCTTGGTGATGTGCTCTTTGTAGCTCAGGGTTCTATCTAAAGTGACTCCGAGATATTTTGGGAAAGGATTGTACCTCAGCTCTTGTCCATTGAACAGGACTCTAGGTTTGTAGTTTGCGACACGATTCGCTAGATGGAAACAAGAGACTTCAGTTTTTGTTGTGCTTGGGATCAATCTCCAGGTTTTAAAGAAAGTTGACATCTTCTCCAGGTCCTCCGTAATGATTTGTTCGCCATCTTCAAAGTTATTGCTCTGAGCTACCAGCGCGATATCATCAGCATAGATGAACTTACTTGATGTTGTAGTTGGTAAATCATGGATGTACAAATTGAATAGCAGTGGGGCTAAAACAGATCCCTGTGGTAGGCCGTTATTTAGTTTTCGTTTGCGGCTTTTAGTGTTTCCTAGGAACACTTCAAATTGCCTTTCACTAAGCATGCTAGATATTAGATCCACAATTTCTCGGCTTGGTACAACTTGCAATAGTTTGTAGATCAGTCCTTGTCGCCAAACAGTATCATACGCAGCTGTCAAGTCGATGAAAACAGCTGTTGATTTCCGTTTACCTTGAAACCCTGCTTCAATGTGTGTAGTTAGGGCAAGAACTTGATCAGTGCAGCTGCGTCCGTGTCTGAAGCCAGCTTGTTCAGGAGGGATAACAGCCTCAATGAGCGGTGCTATTCTGGTTAGAAGGATTCGTTCAAAAAGTTTTAATATGCAACTGAGCAGTGCTATTGGACGATAGCTTTCGGGGCTGTCTTCAGGTTTGCCAGGTTTGAGAATGGCTATAACATTTGACAGTTTGAATTGTCTGGGCAGTCTGTTCTCTTTGAGAATGTAAGTGAAGAGAGAAGTGAGCCAGCATATACAATACGGACCCATGTTCTTAATGAACTCATTATAGATGTTGTCGGGACCAGCAGCCTTGCCGATTTTCAGTTGTTTGATTGCACTTTCTACTTCCGCTGTGGAGAAGGGATTGGAAAGCGGTTCGTTTCTTGGGGCACTGTGCTTGAGGTTAGAGAGGTTACATTTTACCACTCTGGTATGTTAAAATGTAGATAAAGTCTTGTAGATTACGCCTGTTATAAGATTTTTGCATCTTTTTGCAACTTACTTAGTTATTTTACGTTTTAGAAGATGCCGCGTTCTAACACGTTTACAACTGTTTGAAGCACTGGGTTCGACGATTATGTCAAAAGTGGAACTTTGTCACTTTATTAAATGTAAATTAGGGGTAGAAAATTGTTCTGAAGAGATAACTGAATGCAATATCCAACTCCTAGTCATAGACAATTTCTAGCATGTGTAGACGTAGCTGAAGTTTATTATGGAGTAAACAATATGGTTACCCCGAATAAAGATCTAATCCACAAATAGAAAATTATTGGGAAACAAAATAAAACGTTTATTTTTATTTTGAGTTCAATCTTGTCAGTAAATCATTCAATTATCAATTGTCTATGTAATATAAAAACATATGTATGTCACACATTAGGAAAAATAATACAGTTTTCATTGATACAAACATAAGAATGCAAAATTTAGTGGAAAAGAGATCTATCTGTAAAGAGTGGAAAAGTGATCTAAGCGATAATTACAATATAAATGCAACAATGAAGTGAAAACGACAATAAAAAAGCAACAATGAATGAAAAATACATATTGGGTATTGCTTTAGATATAAACAAGTTGTTATGTCACTCTCACTCCGTTTCTTTCAGATTCTGATAGATCTCGCGGAATTGGAGTGGGACGAACTTTCACATAAAATCCCTCTTCTTTGCTTTCTTTTTAGCAATACCTTCATTATACAGTTGACATAGACCTGAGTGAAGTTGTTGTAGTTGGAGCTTCTTTTGTAGGTTCGAAGTATCACGAAAGTAAACCTAAAAATAATATGTTTAAATTACTTTGATATCTCAAATCATCATTCCTGTGTACTGAGTAAAACTTTAATTAAATACGCTTTACTGAAATACGTCACTTAACATTGCTAATGTTTATGAACGTAGATATAGCTATGTAAACAACTTACAGTACACTTTAGGGTTAGATCACTGTTCCACTCACCTGTTGTGATAAGCATTTTCCTGGCACGAAAAGACCTATCCTGCTTTTGTAGGGTTCCCCAGCATTCCGCAATGCTTTCTTTCTATTATCCTTCCATTCGGACATGTTAATTCTGCGTTTTCTACCCTTGTTTAATTGTTTTTCAGTACTGCTGTTAAGAACATTCGTGTGTTCATCCGCCATTTTCTAACAGATAGATCAGTATTCGCCGGGATGCCAACATTGAAAAATAAATAACTCTGCTTTCAAAGACATTTATGTTGTTTTCCGTTCACGAAACCGTGAGTGTATTCAGATAGATCGTGATTCCACCGAAAGCTCAACTTTTTGTGGGTTAGATCATTATTCGGGGTAACCATTCTTTTACGTTGCTTTCACTCTAAATTCAGGATTAAAACATAAAACCAATTTTGTCCCCCTAGATTTCGATTTAGACCCACTGTGCGGCGGTCCCGTGTCATAGATTTATGGTATGAAAAAGAACCTTCCACTGATTACACTTGTGTGAAAATAAATTATAGGTTAGATTTGACTAACGCTCTTATGTTTCAACGTTCGTCGCCAGGAGCCGACTGTGATGGCATCTAGTAACCAAGTTCAGAACAAGCTGTCGTTGACGGTGGCGTTTGGTAGCAAAAGTAGGAACATTCGAAAATTGAATGTCTGCAGTTGATACTTGAATTAAAAACAGATAACACATACTAATACAGCCATCGAAATTAACACCGGTTATCAGACAGATTCTGCACACACCCAAAGTACACGGGGCTACATGACCGCGTTGTCGCAGCCCTTAAACCGAGGAACCAACCAAAACTGCATAAGAGAACTCTTCTAATTGACATCGCAATCCCTATTCCCAACAATATACAAAAACTACTGTATATGCTGTATATGAGCACAGTACATGCCTCTGGCTTAAGACAATAATGTGGTTACAGGTTGTCTGTAATATGCTATTCCACTGGGATCATCTTGGAGTCCCTGAGCTCTATGCTGAGCTTCTATGCCCAAGATCGCGGTTTCAAACTCGGGCAAAGTCGTCGGATTTTTAAGAGCGTTAAAAATCCGTCAGTATGCTTTCTTTCGGAGGGGAAGTAATGCCGGCGGTCCCATGTCATAGAATAATGGCAAGAAAAGGAACCCTCCTTTAACTACACGTGTGAATCCAAATAAGTTAGGTTTGATTAATGCTCTTAAGTTCCAACGTTCGTAACCGGGCGCTGCTTGCGATGCGATGACATCTAGTAGTAGCGAAGTTCACAGCTAGGTGTCGTGGACGGTAGCATTTGGTAGCGAAAGTAGGAACTACTTGAAATTAACGTCTGCAGTCCTTACTTGAATTAAAAACAGATAACACACACTAATACAGTCATCACAATTAACAACGGTTATCAGACAGATTCTACACACAAGCAAAGTATACGGGGCTACATGACCGCGTTGTCGCAGCCCCTAAACTAAGGAACCAACCAGCCCCTGAGAACCAACCTGTGGGGTACCACCATAAACTGCATGTCAGTATGCAGATATGAATAGATGATAATTATTGTCTTAATGTTGTCGACCCCTAATGACATGAAACCTTCAACTAACTCACGTACTGACCACCTCGTGGTGTAGCAGCTAGCATTCTTGGCTATCGTCCTGGAGGTCCGCGTTCAATTCCCAGCTCTGTCAAGAAATGTTAATTCCAGTCTGAGGGCTGAAACGGGGTCAACTCATGAGGCGAAACTCAGAAGCGGAAGGTTCGATTCCCATCTCAGTCATCTTAGAAGTGGTCCAGCCCAAAGGCAATAGGAAAAGGAGATTTCTGACCCAGCTCAGGAATCCCATGGATCGCCAACTCCTGAACTCACCAGCCGTGAGCCCGTGAGAGTGTAGCACTATCCAAAGTGCACCATAAGTGGTGGGGCTACACACACCCTGCCTCCGTGAGGGGCTGGAGATTTGGCAGGAGATATTATGAAAAGAAAAACGAAAGATCTTAACACTCACAGAATGAGGGGTTAGGCAGGACGAGACAAGGGCCAATTAAGATGGGAAAGGAAAATACTTTCTAGACCTCAGATACCCTATTATCGTAGGTGTGGAAGAGAAAAAGAGTTGACAAAAGGAGGAAATATTACTGGGAGGAGCTAGGCACTTGAAAGTGGAAGGAATGCCTAACTCATCTGGGATCCCGTGGTAGCCAATCCACTTCCCAATAGTTGTGACCTCCTGGGGGAAATAGGCTTGGAAGAGAGCATTAGCAACAACTTTAGAGATCTGCTCTACAGTTCGTTCGCTCCTCAACTTATAAACAAAAAGAATTCGACACCATTTTGCGACAATTGCTGATGAAATGGTGTATTACACCCAACTAGCAACCAGGTCCGGCTTCGCCCGGGAACAGTTATGAATGCATTACTTGATAAGCGCTTTATTTTCGATGTCTATGAACCACGACCTATATCCGTTTTACGTTACGGCATGATGGGTTAAAATCACTGACTGGACTATTAATTATATTATCATGGAGATGCATGTGCAACGGATTCTTGTCAGACGTAATTTAAGAATGGCGAGGTGCATGAAACACTAATCCCCCTTCCGTCCAATCTGAACTTGACGCTGTATTTTGCTGAACGAAATGTTCACAGACGAAATGAAGAAAAGCCGAGTTGCACTTCCAGGGGAACTCCAAACACAGCCACTCTTCTCTGAAGTCTTAACTCAACATGACTTGATAGTTTGCTGCTGGCTGTATCTGGGGTAATAGGCTCGCCCGCTAGCTAGGCTGTAACTGGGGTGATAGGCTCGCCCCTAGCTAGCTCGTAAACTGTCGCCTCAGTAATTGAATGGAGATTGTTGGAGGAAATGAAAACGTAAAAACACTTATAATGGGCGATGTATTGAAGATAGGGATATGCTCTCACGGATAATTTTTGTAGAAGTTTTCATGCTGAACAATTCTTACACTCATAGTATATTGATATTTTTGACGGTTTGCCCAGCGTAGGCCTAAGCTTAAAAAGTGCACGTGCGCCAGGTTTTTTCTTTACTTTTTCCCTGGATTCGTTACTGCTTGGCTTCCTTTGATCATAAATAAATAATTATTTTCTACAGAAACCTTCCTCGAGATATCCTTTACAGAATGGTGAAAACCGCTTCAAAATCCATGCAGTGGTTCTCGAGATTACCCGTGACATCCAAGATTCGGAGACTTCGTTTTATACTAAGTAGAAATGACATGGTAAACACATTTATGTAATTTTCATTATTTATAACTTAACAATCATCATCGCAAAGGAGTAATTTGCGTCGGTCGCAATCGATAGTATAGGCTATTACTTTAACCCCCTCCCAGCAGCACAACATTCCACGGCACCTTGTGTGTTGGAGCTGATCCTTATCCGCTTCCTACAGGGGTATTATTATTAACAGGCTGGTTGATTAAACAAAATATTGAGTCCTGACATGGAATGGAGAACTGATGAAAAATTAAAAGTTCGTGAGTGACTCTGATAAGATTATTTTAACACGTCATTTTTCTTCTCAGTAATTATGGTTGGTGGTGACACTGAAAGAAAAGCCGTGCACTAAACGCTAGGTTGAACTTCTCGGGGCAATTATAGTGAAGGTGTTAGTGATGAATATGATAGTGCCATTGAGCCTAACTTGGTGAACGAGGGGTGATCAGAAACTAAGGTTCTTCTTCTTATTCTTGGTCGTAGTTCGATTTCGAACGTCGTGACCCTTCACGTAATCCTGTTAATAATACCCCACTATACACCGCGATCTTCTGCTGTGTGCATTGATTTCTGAAGTGGCAGATTAGTCAGTCTCTTTGTCTGGTCAAGGTACCGGTCTGGGGCGCGTCTCCTCAGCCGTATTCCGTCAACTTCACCCTGAGTGACACACTTCTCAATGCCTTCTCGCCGGATGACATGGCCGAAAATTTCAACATTTGCCTTTGGATGTTTAGGAGTAAGCGTGCCTTAGGAGCAATCCTTAGCTCCTTCAGATTAGATTCATTTGTCCTTCTTGCTACCCACGGTATTCATAGCATTCTTCGATAACACGTCATCTCGAAGGCTTCGATTCTCCTACGGCTTGCGGCATTCATGGTCCAGGACTCAGAGCCATACGTGCCGATAGGAAATACCAAAGCTTAAACCAGACACTTCTTTGTTTCCTTGGTAATAATCCTCGAGTTCCGTATGTTATAGAGAAATTAGTGGTGATGGGTAATTCGTATGCATAAGGTTGGTAACTATGCAGAGTTTCAGTCACCTGCCACCTACAGCGCTAGTTGTTGGTAAACAACTAATGGCGACTGGTTTGGAAAACTGGTCTCATGTAAAGATTCGCTCAATTATTCGATTTCTGTGGCCGAAACATGTAACCGTGGCCCTCATCTCCCTTCATGACAACGCACGACCTCATAGAGTCCAGAAGACTAACATGCTTTTGAAGCGGTTTCGCTGAGACAACATTGACTACCCTCCCTACAGCACGAACCTCGCTCCATACGACTTCCACCTGTTTCCTGACTTGAAGGAGCAACAAGGAAGTCAACTTATGACTTCAAACGAAGAGATGAAACACTTCTGACTGAAAACGCAAGGACAGGATTTTTACCATGAGGGAATATTCAAACTCACCCACGAAGTGACAAGTGCCTAAACTGATATGGAGACTCTGTCCAAAAATAACCTAATGTATGTACTATCAGTTGAGTCGTCCAGTTGCAAAACACGTTCAATCCACTTGTGAATAAGAATCATGTCGTAACATTATTTATTTAATTATTTTTAAATATATTTTTATTTAACTCTGTTCTATTTTGTTTTAATTTGTTTTGTTTAATTTTATTTTATTTTGCTATGTATTATTTTATTTCGTTTTATTTTGTTTTAAATTGTTTGGTTTAATTTTTTTGTTTTATTTTATTTTAATTTTTATGTTATTTTGTTTTGTTTTGTTTTATTTTGTACAAGCTGTACCCGGCATGCGTTGCAATGCCAATCAAAGAAAGTGTTGGCGTTGAAATTCTGATTCTTGAAGTGCTTTTGGATACACAACATGTTAACTGCCTCTAAGCTATCATAAAATGGATTTTCTAATTTAGAACCATTCGAGGGAGCGTGCACAACAACTTTCAAAAAGTTTCATCGCTGTCACTCATTTCTTGAATCTAATCGTACGCTACCTATTGTGAAATGGATTTACTAAGTCGAAACCCTTCCCTGACGTGTACACAATGGCTCATCAATGATTCATCGCAATCGGATGAATGGTATATGCACGTATAGGGGTTTTTGTTTAAACGATTCGTGCGCTGTCACTCATTTGTTGAATCTACTCGTGCGCTACCTATTGAGAAATGTATTACTAAGTCGAAGCCCTTCCCTGGCGTGTACACAATAACTCATCAAGATTTCATCGCAATCGAAGAATGTTATATGAACGCAATAGGGAATTTTGTTGAAACGCTTCGCGCGTCGTCACCCATTTGTTGCATCTACTCTTGCGCTACTTATTGTGAAATGGATTTACTAAGTCCCCTTCCCTGGCGGGTACAAAATAACTGATCAATGTTTCATCGCAATCGGATGAATAGTATATGAACGCATACCTGATTTTGTTTAAACGATTCGCACTCCGTCACTCATTTGTTGAATCTACTCGTGCGCTACCTACTGTAAAATGTATTTACTAAGTTAGAAACCGTCACGTAAGTGTCCACAACATCTCACCCAAGTTTCATCGCTATCGTCGTTCATTTGTCGAATCTACTCGTGTGCTACCTACTGTGAAATGTATTTACTAAGCCAGAAACCTTCTTTGGAGTGTCAACCATATTTCACCCAAGTTTCACCGCTAACGGCAGAATGGTATATGACCTTATACGGGACTTTGTTGAAACGCTTCGCGCGTCGTCCCTCATTTGTTGAATCAACTTGTGCGCTGCATATTGTATAGGGGATTTACTAAGCCAGAAATTTTCCATGACGTGTACACAACATCTCACCCAAGTTTCATAGGTACGGACGAATGGTACATGTATGCATACGGGACTTGGTTGAAACGCTTCACGTGTCGTCGCTCATTTGTTGATTCTACTCTTGCGCTACATATTGTAATATGGATGTACTCAGCCAGAAACCTTCCCTGGAGTGTACACAACATCTCACCCAAGTTTCATCGCAATCGGATGAATGGTATGTGAACGTATACGGGACGTTGTCGAAACGCTTCGCGCGTAGTCACTCATTTATTGAACATAAACGTGCGCTTCGTATTGTAAAATGGATTTACTTAGCCAGAAACCTTTCCTGGAGTGTACACAACAATTCACCAAACATTTATCACTATCAGACGAATGGTATATGACTTTATACGGGACTTTGTTGAAACGCTTCGCGTGTCATCGCTCATTTGTTGAATCTACTGGTGCGCTACCTATTGTAAAATGTATGTACTAAGCCAGAAACCTTCCCTGGAGTGTACACAGCATCTCACCCAAGTTTCATCGCTATCGGATGAATGGTATATGAAATTAAATGGGACTTTGTTGAAACGCTTCGCGCGCCGTTGCTCATTTGTTAATTCTACTCGTGCTCTACCTATTTTTAAAGGGATTTACTAAGCTAGAAACCTTCCCTGGAGTGCACACAAAATCTCGGCCTAGTTTCATCGCTATCGGACGAATGGTATATGAACGCAAACGTGACTTTGTTGAAATGCTTCGCGCGTCGTAGCTCATTTGTTGAATCTAATCGTGCGCTGCCCATTGTAAAGTGGATGTACTAAGCCAGAAAATTTCCCTGCAGTGTACACAACATTTTACGCAAGTTTCATAGCTATCGGACGAATGGTATATGAATGCATTCGGGACTTTGTTGAAATGCTTCGCGCATCGTTGCTCATTTGTTGAATCTACGCGTGCGCTACCTATTGTAAAATGGATTTACTAAGTCAGAAACCTTCCTTGGAGTGTACTCAACATCTCACCCAAGTTTCATCGCTATCGGACGAATGGTATATGAATGCATACGGGACTTTGTTGAAATGCTTCGCGCATCGTCGCTCATTTGTTGAATCTACGCATGCACTACCTATTGTAAAATGGATTTACTAAGTCAGAAACCTTCCTTGGAGTGTACTCAACATCTCACCCAAGTTTCATCGCAATCGGACGAATGGTATATGAACACATACGGGACTTTGTTGAAATGCTTCGCGCATCGTCGCTCATTTGTTGAATCTACGCGTGCGCTACCTATTGTAAAATGGATTTACTAAGTCAGAAACCTTCCTTGGAGTGTACTCAACATCTCACCCAAGTTTCATCGCAATCGGACGAATGCTATATGAACGCATAGGAGACATACACACACACCCACAGACAAACTATCACGTTACATTGATTTTTATATACAGTGTGGTCCACCCGCCCCTTATTATTTAGTTTTATGAGACCCAACTAACACGGCATTTCTCCCGATGGTCGATATTGCTCTGCGCTCTGACTGTGCGACAGCAATGTAATTGGGCCATGGGTCTAGCAAAGAAAAACCGACCTTAAACTTTTCCCCGCCAAATACTATGGCCCATTCTACTAACATATGACTCACTGCTCCTTGAAATAACACACATACGCGCAATTCGATCGAATTAATAGCTTACGCCACGTGATCTGTAATAGTAGAAAGTTAAATCAACACCATAAATCGTGATTGAAGACTTTGAGATGGACTTAAACGTTTGAGGTGGGACGGCTACTGTAACTACACCACGTTTAGCGAGCGGCATCTACCATGTGTTGGTGGCTGAGAGGACGTCGTGGCCGAGTGAGGTACGTGTGTGCGCACTGTGTGACCGCATTTGGAAGAGTGTACGGTTTCCTAATACCGGTACTTCCTTAGTTCCACGTGTGTACTGACCTTCCGTGTGTCATTCGGCCAATACTTTTTCAAGTAGTGTTCCAGATAGGACAACAAAACCAGAAACCCAGAAAACCCCGCTGAAAATCATGTCCGGATACCAGAGGAAGAACACCGTACGCTGCCAATGGGACAGGCAGAGTTCTCGCCCCTCACCAGGAGAAATTCACCGCTGGATTGGCGATACCCTCCGGTTGACTGTCGACCAAGTAGAAGCCATCCAGTTAAATGCGCACGAGAAAACCATGTACATCAAGGTAATCAGCATATCTACTTATCAGAAATTGTTAAATACTTTTGCAGATCCTATTAAATTTCAGTATGACTCAGGCGAAATGGCAAATGTTAAGCTCTCCACAGCGGATTCCAATTTTACCACAGTGCGGATATTTAATGTCCCACTCGAAGTTCCTCCTGAAATTTTCAAATCCGTCCTGTCGAAATATGGCACTGTGAGTGACGTCAGGAAAGAACAATGGTCTTCTGCTTATCAGTTCCCGGTGTATAATGGAATACGTGCCGTCAATATGGAAATCAAACAATATATCCCCTCCACTGAGACTTTTGGTGGCCATTCTGGCTATATAACGTATAATGGACAGAAACAGACCTGTTTAATTTGCAATGCTACCACCCATCTACGTATCAACTGCCCAAAGAAAATGATTCCCCTCGGTATAACTCCTACTCAACAACGACGTGCCCAATACTCGGAAGTTGTGACGCAGCCAACGTCATATGAAAACATGCTTATTGATCAGTCAGCTGGGACAACACCAGAAGTGACCTCGGTTACATATGACGCAGAACTGTTACCTTGCCCTGACCAGAGCAGTGAGCCACAGAGTGCCCCTGTGATATCGGCAACCTGTATCGCAGCCTTAGATCCGACTATGCCGTCACTACAGGCTGCCACAGAAATTTTGTCTTCACTGCCACCACCTTCTTTGGTATCTACCGACTCACCTACGCAGGTTGATCGGGGATCCGAAAATGTATCTAAGAAGATTAAAACAAATGCCTCGATTGCCGTACCAGCCCCGAAGAATCAAACTGGCTCCACAAACGTTTCCACAGCTGTGAAAAAAAAATCTTCATTCTACGTCATCTAGGGACCCACGAACGCTCTCAAACGCTGACAGCCGGCCTATGAATGGCAGTCATAAGGAACTATCTCAACCTAATTTGACATAGTGCACCAGTATAATTCTCACCTGTGTCTTTTTTTTTTTTTTTCTTTTTTCTCGAGTCCACCTTCCAGTATGTCTAGCACAGCTTTTATACTTTTCTTAATGGCGCAATTTCTCACTGTGGCCACTGTGAATATCAATGTAATAGAATGCCCTCTGAAATTTCAACTGTTGGAGAGATTCCTTCGAGATGCAGACATTGACATTGCCTTCATTCAAGAAGTTGCTCTACCCTTTTTGCCAATATCTGCCTTCTACAAACAATACATCAATACCGGTTATACGAATAGAGGTTCCGGATTCCTCATAAGACATGATATCCCACTCGAAGGTGTGCTATGCCATCCATCAGGACGCATAATATCTGGACACATAAACAATACCACCCTGATAAATGTATATGCCCCATCCGGGTCAAATAAGCGTGTGGAACGGAAAATGTTCTTTCAACAGAGTATACTGCCTCATCTGCACGACGTTAAGGAAAAACTTATTCTTGCAGGGGATTTCAATTGTATTCAACGACCAGAGGATTCCACTAGTTCATACCAAGGTATCAACCCGGCTCTCAGGACCCTTCTTAACTCCCTACACCTCATTGATGCTGTGGATAGTTTAAGGGTGCCCCTGCCCCATTACACCTGTATAAGTCACAACTCCTCATCACGAATTGACCGCATATACTTTTCACAGGAACTTATCCAGCCTAGACGATATGAAGTGATACCTGCCAGTTTCACTAACCATCATGCTGTCGTATGTACAATCTCTTACCCCCATCCCATATTTCACATAGGAAGAGGTTATTGGAAGCTGAATTGCTCGCTGTTACTGGAGGAGGAATGCCAAGATATTTTCAGACAACACTGGACTCGATGGGTCCAACAAAAATGCAAATTTCGCGACTGCGCAGACTGGTGGGATATTTTGGTTAAACCAGGGATCCGCCGCGTCTTTAAGAACATATCCTACCAACGAGGTCGGGAAAGACGGGATACAGTTGAATTTTACTATCGAGTTCTTCGCCAGCTCCAGCAAAGATCTGATGCTGGGGAGCGTATATATGACCAGATTCGGGAAGTTAAAACCAAGCTCCTGTCCCTACAGCAAAGAACGCTCGCTCATATAAACGTGGCTTTAAAAGATCGTACAGTGCTCCCGGACGAAAGTGCAAGTGTATACCATATCGCCAAGGGAGCGGCAACGTAAATATATCCACCGCCTCCGCACCAGTACTGGAAGTGTCGTCACCTCCCCTGACGCTATACGTAGTGAAATATCATTATTTTATCAACGGTTCTACGCTAAGGCTGAAATTGATCCACAGCAGGTGACCCTATTGCTTTCATCTTGCAGTACCCAACTATCTCCGGACAACAAAACTCTGCTCAGCGCGGATATTACGGATGAAGAGATTCACTCTGTGGTTAAGCAGCTCCCAAACAACCGCTCACCTGGCATTGATGGACTGCCATATGAAATGTATAAACACTTCTGGCCTCTCATTGGCAAAGAATTTTGTCATGTCCTGCGTACCATTCTCCAACGTCGTGCTCTTTGTCAGTCACATCACGAAGGTACCATAGTCCTCATACCAAAAACATCCTCTCCCATGGCAGTTGGTGACTTCCGACCAGTTACTCTGCTCTGCCGTGATTATAAAGTCCTTACCAAAGTACTTGCATGCCGATTGAAGACTGTTCTACATGATATCCTTGGTATTGAACAATGTTGCAGTATTCCTGGAAGAACTCTGTTAACAAACTTAGCGATACTACGGGACCTACACCTAAAAGCCGAAATGCTCCCCACTGAGCCAATGAGTTTTCTCACCTTAGATCTTGATAAAGCTTTCGACCGCATCAGTCATGAATACTTGTACATGGTCTTGCAACACTTTGAATTTCCTGAAATCCTTATTGACTACATTCGTATGATAAATTGTAATGCTACGTCTCGAGTGCTCGTCAACGGTTTTCTTTCCCCTCTGATTCCAATACAACGATCAGTTAGGCAAGGATGTCCCCTTTCCATGCTACTTTTTGTCATTGGCCTTGAACCGTTCATTCGGACTATCCAGGTGAAGCTACAGGGTTACAAACTGTCCACACATGTTTTTGGAATGTGCGCCTATGCTGATGACGTATCAATATTGATCCGCAATATTGAAGATATCTCCCACATCGATAGCGCCCTTCAGCTCTACCATATCGCCTCTGGAGCACAATCGAACCCCCAGAAAACTGCTTTGCTTCCGCTCAATACTAACTCAGTGATTACCCAACAGCCCTGGTTCCGGATAGTAAATGAGGTGAAAATTCTTGGCATTACCTGGAAGCAATCGCTTCTGGACACAATGCAAGCAAACTGGACTAAGGTCATTGCCAAAGTTAGGGGAGTGCTGATCCAATTTGGTCAAAGAAACCTCAATATAGTGCAACGGGTCATGATCCTCAACGTGTTTGCGCTCTCTAAAATATGGTATGTTGCACAACTTTTCCCACTTCCCAAAATGTTTGAGAGCCAATTGGCAAAATATACAGGTTGGTTTATATGGCAAGGATTTTTGTTCCGAGTACAACGGGAACAGTTGTATCTTTCATCCCGGCAAGGCGGGCTAGGGCTAACAGCTCATGGCATGAAATGCCGTGCACTCCTCTGCAAGAATGATATCACCATTCTTTCCCAACATGACACTTTTACGAAAGCGCTATACAAAGATATTCGAAACACAGCCCGTGGTTGTGATAGAGCTTTGCCGAAGATATTTAGGGACCATCAACAGCACCTTCTGGAAACTGTTCGCCAAATGCCTTCAGGGACTGTTCCAACGACGAAAAGTATTTATAACATGTTGCGGCAAGTGGTACACTCCAAACCGCGAATCGAGGCCACCACCCTCTACGTCCATTGGCCCACTGTTTGGAAAAATTTTGGGGCTATGACCATTTCTTCTGCTGTACACTCCCAGGTTTTTATCTTCCTCAACGATCTCATCCCAACCGCTCTACGGCGATATGCCATCCGTCTTGAAGCTTACCCATGGTGTACTATATGTGGTCAAACTGATACGGCGATACACCGCTTCACATCATGCACGCGAATTGCCTCCACGTGGCTGTGGTGTAAGGGAAAAGTATGTCAACTATTAAATGTGCCCACGGATGACCTTGATGACAGGAAGTTGATTCGATTGTCGGTGACCGCCTTCCCCCAAATTAAACAGACTGCCATTGTGTGGATAATGGGCCAATATGTACACTTCGTGATGGACAATGATCAACATTTCTCGTTCCAGGATCTCAGGTACCACCTGCAAAAAGAGCGTTGGAAGCTTAGTGAAAATGGACAATTGTACGATAAATATGGACACTATCTGGATTTCTTGTGATGTATTAGTATGGTATTTATCATATCTGAAAATTCTGTAATTCTGTAAAGAGCTAATAAAAATAAAAAAATAAAAAAAAGAGGTTTAAAGCCTGACCGTACATGGTGGGCGCGAGCGGGTTGAATTCTGCTTCGAATCCAGTAGTAGGCATACTTTTTTGAACGAAAGCCCACATTCCATTTTAGTGGGGATGTAACTACATTGCCACATTTATTGCCTTACGACATATTTTTGTGACGAATACGTTGAATTTTGCTGATTTATTTACGAGAATACGATCGAACTGGTACGTTATGCCACGTGACCTGTAATGGCAGCAAATTTAAAAACTGGCATGAATATTAATATAACATATCGAAGTGCCGCTCCGGAGGTCCGGGTTCGATTCCCAGCTTTGCCAAGATATGTAATACACACATCAAAAAAAGTTTTGCATCACCTCGGTTCCAAGAGTTCCGGAACCTTTAAATACAAAGGGAATAGAGATCAACACAAACAACATTTCAGCTCGTTTTATTGCTCATGAGACCCACACATTGCATGTTGTACCATCATACAGCTAGACTTTCAGCATTTGTGGTCCAGATTGCAGTACACACCACTACCTCTAATACCCAGTAGCACGTCCTCTTGCATTGATGCATGCCTGTATTCGTCGTGGCATACTATCCACAAGTTCATCAAGACACTGTTGGTCCAAATTGTCCCACTCCTCAACGACAATTCGGCGTAAATCTCTCAGAGTGGTTGGTGGGTCAAGACGTCCATAAACAGCCCTTTTCAACATATCCCAGGCATGTTCGATAGGGTTCATGTCTGGCGAACATGCTGGCCACTGTAGTCGAGCGATGTCGTTATCTTGAAGGAACGCATTCACAAGATGTGCACGATGAGGTCGAGAATTGTCGTCCATGAAGACAAATGCCTCTCCAATATTCTGCCGATATGGGTGCACTATGGGTCGGAGGATGTCATTCAGGTATCGTAAAGCCGTTTCGGAGCCTTCCATGACCACCAGTGGCGTACGTCGGCCCCACATAATGCCACCCCAAAACATCAGGGAACCACCACCTTGCTGCACTCGCTGGACAGTGTGTCTAAGACGTTCAGCCTGACCAGGGTGCCTCCAAACACGTCTCCGACGATTGTCTGGTTGAAGGCATATGCGACACTCATCGGTGAAGAGAACGTGATGCCAATTCTGTGGGGTCCATTCAGCATGTTGTTGGGCCCATCTGTACCGCGCTGCATGGTGTCGGGGTTGCAAAGCTGGACCTCGCCATGGACGTCGGGAGTGAAGTTGCGCATCATGCAGCCTATTGCGCACAGTTTGAGTTGAAACACGACGTCCTGTGGCTGAACGAAACGCATTATTCAACATGGTGGCATTGCTGTCAGGGTTCCTCCGAGCGGCAATCCGTAAGTAGCGGTCATCCACTACAGTAGTAGCCCTTGGGCGGCCTGAGCGAGGCCTGTCATCGACAGTTCCTGTATCTCTGTACCTCCTCCATGTCCGAACAACATCGCTTTGGTTCACTCTGAGACGCCTGGAAACTTCCCTTGTTGAGAGCCCTTCTTGACACAAAGTAACAATGCGGACGCGATCGAACTGCGGTATTGACCTTCTAGGCATGGTAGAACTACAGACAACATGAGCAGCGTACCTTCGTCCTGGTGGAATGACTGGAACTGATCGGCTGTCGTACCCCCTCCGTCTAATAGGCCCTGCTCATGCATGGTTGTTTACATCTTTGAGCAGTTTTAGTGACATCTATGAACAGTCAAAGGGACTGTATCTTTGATACAATATACACAGTCAACGTCTATATGCCGGAGATCTGGGAACCGAGGTGATGCAAAACTTTTTTTGATGTGTGTATTTGTTTGAGGGCTGAAATTGGGTACACGTAGCCTCGTGAAGCAAATATGAGAAGAAGTGAGTTCGATTCCCACCTCAGCCACCCTGGAACTGGTTTTCCGTGGCTTCCCACTTCTACTCCGGCCAAATTCCGGGACGGATTCTATTTTAAGGCCACGGCCGCCTCCTTCCCAATCCTTAATTGCAAATACACACATCATTATAAGCCCGCAATAACTCAGGTTATCAGACGAATTCTACACACACTCCCAAGTAAACGGGGCTAAATGACCGCGATGTTCTAGCCCCTCACATGAAACAAAACAACAACGTATCGAAGGATATTCTGATCGCCAGTGCTTGCATCGAAGTATACGTATTCCTTAGAATTTCCCATGGTATTATTAGCATACTTTCGATTTTTGCAAAAAATGAAAGAAGACTTATGAGATCTACACAGGGCCAAAAATTGTGTGTCTGTGTGTGAGTGTGTGTGTGTGAGACTGTGTGTCTGTGTGTGTGTGAGTGTATGTACTCTGAATGTCTGCCCCCACCCTATCAATTCGAACACGGTGAAACCGAATTGAACGATATTTGGTACTGGGGTAGCACTAGCGAAGGACACCTCAGTATTATGTTTTATATCGCCGCCATCTTGACGAAAACGTAATGGCGGCCTCCAAAATGTTCAAAGCTTAAATCAAATTACGACTAACCTAAACATCCGATCTCCACCAAATTTTGCAACAACATATAATTATATGGCGAGCGTCGTTTGTTTGAACTACAAGGTCATCATCCAATTAGTGTGCAGATGACGGCCATGTATGTGAGCAAATTGATTCCCCCAATCAATTCAAACACGGTGAAACCGAATTGAACGAAATTTGGTACAGAGATAGCACTAGCAAAGGGCACTGCAGTGCCATGTTTTATATTGCCGCCATCTTGACGAAAACGTAATGGCGGCCATCCTAATTTTAAAAGCTTGAATCAAATTACGACCAACCTAATAATCTGATCTCTACCAAATTTTGCAACAACATACTTTTATGTATAGAAAATCTTTTGACCACACTACAAGGTCATCAGGCCAATAATGTGCGGATGGCGGCCATGTATGTGTGCAAATCGATTCCCCCTATCTTTTCAAACACGGTGAAACCGAATGGAACGAAGTTTGGTACAGAGGTAGCACTAGCAAAGGCCACCTCAGTGTCATGTTGTATATCGCCGCCATCTTGACCGAAACGGAATGGCGGCCACCGAAATGTTAAAAGCTTAAATCAAATTACGACCAACCTAATCATTTGATCTCTACCAAATTTGTCAACAACATACCATTTTGTGGGAAGCATCTCTTGACTGAACTACGAGGTCATCAACCCAATAGTTCGCAGATAGCGGCCATGTATGTGTGCAAATCGATTCCCCATATCAATTCAAACACGGTGAAACCGAATTGAATGATTTTTTTTTACAGAGGTAGCACTAGCAAAGGGCACATCATATTCATGTATAATATCCGTATAGCATGTTGTATTTCAAGAAGCTACTACAACTAACATTCAATTATACTCCTTGAAAAGGACAACGAATTATAACAATACCCATTCATTTAGGAGAAAGTAGGCTATACGTTCTTTACCGAACATCTTGTTTTGTCGTTAAATTTTAACAAATAGTCTTAGCATATCTTTAGGCCTGTATCACACGACACTCGCTGACAAGGAAGCTGCTGTGATCGCTGGTGCAAAATCCTGTATGATTCTGTTCTCTTCGTCAGTATACCCGCTTGTATTACCGAAGTGTATCACACGCTAGCATTTTGTACGCTAAGTTGTGTGAAATAAAACCGAAGGGCTGTCGTTGAGGGCATTATTTGCAGTTAATTCGCCTTAATAACGCAAAACGGTCGCGAAACTTGCTTTAAGTAAATTAGAAAACATGCTTGGTACTGAATGCATTCCAATCAATATTTAAGATCTAACTGTAATAATTTAATATTTTACCATACGCGTTAATAAGAAGCGCAACATAAACCTCCAGTGTGTGTTGAAAATGTGTGCAAGTGTTATTGCGCCCGCTCGCTCTTTCGAAGATCCCGGGTTCAAGACTATCCAACGGCAGACTTTTAAAATTCTTTTTAACTATTTTATTAAACCCTCCCTACCTCGTACAGCAAGATTTCAACTTGGTTTTGTTCACATTATCTACGAAGACGATAGGGAAAGTTATTTTCTTGTCTCATTTAAATGGCTATTTTCCCTAAATACTGTTCAAAACCATGGATGGATAGTATTCGTTATAATTATTATATTTTTAGTCGATTTTACCCTCCATGTTAGGTTTTCCCACGGACTCGGCGAGGGATCCCATCATTACCGCCTCTACGGGCAGTGTCCTGGAGCTTGAAACATCTCGTCTGGGGGATACAACTGGGGAGGTGGGATCAGCACCTCGCCCAGGTGGCCTCACCTGCAAAGCGAACAGGGTCCTCTTGACGGATGGGAAGGGAGGGGAAGATCGGGAGGGACAGGCAAGGAAGAGGGAAGGAGGCGGCCGTGGCCGTACGGTAGGTAACATCCCGTTATTTGCCCGAAGGCGAAGTGGGAAACCACGGAAAACCACTTTGAGGATGGGTGAGGTGGGAATCGAACCCCTCTACTTATTTGGACCACCCGAGGCTGAGCAGACCCCGTCCCAGTCCTCATACCACTTTTCAAATTTCGTGGCAGAGCCGGGAATCGAACCCAGGACGTCCAGGGTGGCAGCTAATCACGCTGACCACTACGCAACGGAGGCGACTCTATTCGTGATAATTAGAATTTTAATAGTTCAATATTTATCCCAGAATAACAATATGGTCGCCTCCGTAGCGTAGCGGTCAGCATGGTTAGCTGCCGCCCCGGAGGTCCTGGGTTTGATTCCCGGCTCTGCCACGAAATTTGAAAAGTGGTACGAGGACTGGAACGGGGTCTACTCAGCCTCGGGTGGTCCAAATGAGTAGAGGGGGTTCGATTCCCACCTCAGCCATCCTCGAAGTGGTTTTCCGTGGTTTCCAACTTCTTCTTCGGGAAAATGCCGGGATGGTACCTTCTTCAAGGCCACGGCCGCCTCCTTCCCTCTTCCTTGCCTATCCATCCTGACCATCCATTACCTTCCCTCCTGAGGCCCCTGTTCGCTTTGCAGTTGAGGCCGCCTGGGCGAGGTGCCAATCACACCTCACCAGTTGTTTCCACTCCGATTAGATGTTCCCAGCTCTAGGACACTGCCCGTAGAGGCGGTAGTGGTGAGTTCCCTCGCTGAGTCCGTGGGTTCCACCAACCTGGAGGGTAAACGACTAAGAAAGAAGAAGAAGAAAAAATAATATGACACGTTCTGTAATTACTGCCTTGCTGCGAGGCTGAACGGTAACGTTCTCGCTTGCTGTGCCCAAGGTTGCAGGTTCGTATCCTGGCGCAGTCAGCTGGCTTTTGAGGGTGCACAAATGCGAGGGAGCCGTGTCAGTAGATTTACTGGCACGTTGAAGATACCCTTCGGAGCAAAATTCCGGCACCCCGACGTCTCTAAAAGCCAGAGTAGTTAAAAGGGACGTAAAACCAATAACATTATAATTATCTGTATTTACTGTATGTTTGGGGCAGATGACCTCGTAGTTCCGCCCCTTAAGACCTCACTAACTAACTATTACTGTAAGTGTATAGCAATCGCTTTTCGCACAGAAGCCGTTGAAAGAAATTATAGTTTCGGTCTGATGTATTTATTCGTGAGCCCACATAACAAATCTTTTTGTTATGTGGGTCGTCTGATTTAGTCGGAGTTTTCATTTAAACAAAGGTGGTCAAAATTTCGAACACTTGCTACCTTGAATATACAGGATACCTTGCTTTCGTTCTACAGATCATTATGTCGTCGTCCAATTTGGCTGCGTACCATCGGAAAAGTACGGTCCTTTTGAGGACCAAATAAAAAATAACTCGTTGGAACAGATAGATATGCGTCCATAATACATCCACAATAAACGACATTAAGCAAAAAAAATATACTAGTTCAAGGTTCGAACCTACTACAATGCGACTTCGATGACGCTACTCTAGCAATTCTTCATTTAGCCACCATAGCTACCGAAAACCATAGTGGATTGCTGGCATGTATTGAATCTATTCGTAGACACTTCCTGTCCAAACGTAAGAAGGTGTTATTCGGAGCTCTGATCGTTTCAATCATGCATTATATTTGAGGTCATTGAAAGAACACTGCCACTATTGATTTCTACTATATTCGCGAGGATGTACTCAACAGTAAAGTTGTACAATGGACGTACTAATGTTTTTAGGATGACTGTAATATACGCGTTAGTTGGGTTGCCTTCCTCCAAAAAAAATAAGGGGCGGGTGGACCACACTGTATATAGATTTATTTTGTTTTATTTTATTTTGATTTTGTTTTGTTTATTTTGTTTTATATTATTATGTTTTGTTTTATTTTGATTTTCCCGAAAACTAACACAAAACCAAAAAACACGAAGCAAAAAGCAAAATTCAAAAACAAAAGCAGAAAACAAAAAACAAGAAATACAAAACAAATAGCAAAATTCAAAAAAAAAGCAAAAGCAGATAACAAACAAAAAACAAGAAAGAAAAGCAAAATGTAAAATTCAAAAGCAAAAGCACAAAGCAAACACAATACCAAAAACCATAAACACAAAGCAAAAAGTAGAAAACAACAAACACTGAAGATACGTGGGGCAAAGCCCAGAGAAACGTTTCTCGTATAATTTATTTGCCGTGGAAGATTATCACACAAATCCCACCCACACGAGGAAATATGACCGCGATGTCTCAGCCCCTAAAATAAGCAACAACAAGTCTACTAGCTTACCCCGAAGAAAAACTGGTGAAAGACAAAATTTAAAGGTTTTGATATTAATATGGTTGTTTTCTGTGTGTCTTTTTAAAAGAAAGTTAGTAAGCCAATACATATCTGTAGCTTAGTTGGTGGCATGCTGAACTGCTGTGCCCAAGATCGCGGGTTCAAACCCGGCCGAAGTCGTCGGACTTTTTAAGAGCGTCATAATCTTTCAGTATGCCTTCCTTCGGAGTAGAAGTAAAGCCGGTGGTCACATGTCATAGATTTATGGAATGTAAAAGATCCTTCCACTAACTAAACTTGTGCGAGAGTAAATTTTTAGGTTAGATTTCGTTGTAACGCTCTATCAAAGTTCCAACGTTCACCACTAGGAGTCAGTGACATCTGGTAGCGAAAGTTGGAACTACTAGAAATTGAACGGGACTTGTAGCTCACCACATGAGTGTCCGCATTGAAACAGCTACAGTTTCTGGCGATCCGAATATGTCCTCGGACACTCCCGGCACTGAAAGCCATATGCTGAATAAATAAATAAATAAATAAATAGGATGAGAAATTAATAAAGCAGTTTCAATTACCTCATCTCTAACAAAATGGTACCCTTAGATTCAGATATTTGTTTTTTGTTTGAGTTTTCAGTCCTTTGACTGGTTTGATGCAGCTTTCCATGCCTCCCTGACCTGAGCTAATCGTTTCATCTCTACATAGCTCCAACACCCTACATCGGAGGCAATCTGTTTAACATATTCTAACCTTGGTCTACCCCTACAGTTTTTGTCCTCGACCCTTCCTTCCATAACTAAGCTTGCTATTCCTGGGTGTCTTAGTATGTGTCCTACCAACCTATCTCTTCTCTTCATTAGCAATCGCCAGAAACATCTCTCCTCTCCCACTCGTCTTGATACCTCTTTGTTTGTAACCCTATCTACCCATCTGATCTTCATCATTCTCCTGTAACACCACATTTCAAATGCTTCAATTCTCCTCTTTTCTGCTGCACCAATAGTCCACGTTTCACTTCCATAGAGCGCCACGCTCCAGACAAAGGCTTTCAAAAATGACTTCCTAATACCTAAATCTATATTCGATGTCAGCAGATTCCTTTTTTGTAGAAATGCTTTCTTTGCCTGAGCCAACCTACTTTTAATATCCTCTTTGCTTCGTCCATCACTGGTTATTCTGCTTCCTAAGTAACAGAAGTCTCCTACTTCCTTCAGCTTTTCACCTGCCAATTTGATCTCCATAGAGGTTTCTGATTTATTTCGGCTGCATTCCAGTATTTTTGTTTTACATTTATTTATTTTCATCATGAATTCTTTCCGTAAGACGGAGTCCATACCATTCAAAAACTCATTCAAATCCTCAGGCTTGTCGGCCAAGATGACGATGTCATCAGCAAATCTCAGAGAAGATATTTATACTTTGGTAATAACTCTGTGGATGTAAATGTCTTTCAAATGGCTTTAAAATCCACTATTTTAATGCTAAGTATATAAACATTTCCGGGGCTGGAAACCCCATTGACCTTATATATTATTTATTATTTACTAGCAACCCGCCTGATCGCCCGGTATCTTCAACGGTTTTCCCCAGCGTAAGCTTAAAAGGCTCACGGACGACAGGTTCCAACGGCAATTCAGAAAAGCCGAGGTGAACAGCGAAACTCCAAACACATATATACTCTTCTCTGAACTATTAATTCGACACGGCTCAACAGTTCGATGCTGCCGATGCTGGGGTGATAGGGCTCACTCGCTACGAAGCTAGCAGTTTAAATTGATACTGAATGGAGATTGTTGGAAGAGATGAAAACGTAAAAACATTTATAGTGGACGATGTATTAAAGATAGAGATATGCTGTCGTGGACTTTTTTGTAGAACTTTTCAGGGTGAACAACTTTAACACTCAAAGATTATAATACAGTTATTTTGAACGGTTTGCCCAGCATAAGCTTAAAAGGCGCACGGACGGCAGGTTTTTCTTCGACTCAATTCACTGAAATCGTTACTGCTCGACTTCCTTTAGTCATAAATGAAAATTTTTCTACAGAAACCTTCCTCGTGAAATCCCTTACAGAATGGTGAAAACCATATCAAAATCCATCCAGTGGTTCTCGATATTACCCGTTACATCCAAGAATCGGGGACTTTGTTTTACACAATGTAGAGATTATTTATTATTTATTATTGATTACTACTGTATATTCATTATTGATTACTGATAACTGATTATTTATTAGTTTTTATTTTTGATTAATTATTATTTATTATTATTGAGTGATTATTATTAATTATTGTTGTTTTTTGTTTGTTATTTGTTAATTATTTATTATTATTATTATTTATAATTTAATTGATTTATTGATTGTACACAGCAGGGCTCGAATAGCATTACACCTTCTGTGCACAGTAAAATACAGTCCAGGTATTTCTACATTATTAAATAGCCTATCGAAGTGTAAATCTTATCGCTAGGAAGTCCACACACATGTCTAAATACATGGTAGTAAAAAGCTAGATCTAGATTCCATCTAATGTCAAAAATAAACACAGGTTTCGAAATTAATTATTACATAGAATACTAAGAATACCTAAGTGTAGCTACTGAAGGGAACAGGTCTATCCACATATACAGTATATACAATCATTGTTAGTTCTGTTTTGTGTGATAGGTAATTTTATTTCAAATATGAATTCAGCGACTGGATTATAATTTCCTAGAATTGTGTAATTGAGAGACATAAATCTAGTTCCCAGTTTACACGTACTTGGTTCCTCAGTTTAGGGGCTGCAGCAACGCGGTCATGTAGCCCCGTTTACTTAATGTGTGTGTAGAATCTGTCTGATACCCGGTGTTAATTGTGATGGCGGTATTCATTTGAGTTATCAGTTGTTTTTTTTGTTTTTTTTGTTTTTTTTAATTCAACTAAGGCGGCTTCGGTGGCATAGTCGGTAGCATGCTGAACTGCTATGCCCAAGATAGCGGGTTCAAACCCGGCCGAAGTCGTCGGATTTTTTAAGAGCGTTAAAAATCCTTTAGTATGCCTTCCTTCGGAGGGGAAGTAAAGCCGGCGGTCCCATGTCATAGATTTATGGCATGTAAAAGATCCTTTCACAGACTAAACTTGTGTAAAGCAAAATTTGTTAGGTTAGATTTCGTCAGAACGCTCTATCAAAGTTCCAACGTTCACCACTAGGTATCATTGATATCTGGTGGCGAAAGTTGGAACTACTTGAAATTGAACGGAACTTGTAGCTCACCCTTTAGGGTGTCCGCTGGAAGCAGCTACAGACTCAGGCGAGCCGAACATGTCCTCGGACACTCCCGGCACTAAAAGCCATACGATAAATAAATAAATAAATAAATAATTCAATTAAGGACTGCTGACATTCAACATTCAAGTAGTTCCTACTTTTGCTACCAAACGCCTTCGTCAACGAAAACTAGTACTGAACTTGGTTACTAGATGCCACCACAGTCAGCTCCTGGTGACGAACGTTGGAACCTAAGAGCGTTAGTCAAATCTAACCTATAATTTAGCTTCACACAAGTGTACTGTAATTAGTGGAAGATTCTTTTACATGCCATAAATCTATAACATGGGACCGCCCGCTTTACTTCCCCTCCGAAGGAAGGCATACTGAGGGATTTTTAACGCTCATAAAACATCCGACGACTTCGGCCGGGTTTGAACCCGCGACCTTGGGCATAGAAGCTCAGCATGTTACCAACTACGCCTCCGAAGCCGCTTTACACGAACTGCATCGTTGTAAATACTGCAAAGTCTCCATACAGGTGAATTATTATGTGATGTAGTTATTGTTATATCATTTTTCAACGTTATGGTTGATCTTGCAGTTAAATGAGGGATATTGAAATTTAGAGCGAGGTGTTCCGTGTCCCCGGTTATTCCTTCCACCTCAATAAAATGTTGAATTTGCGCGTATGGCGCCAAGTGTCGAATTTGACATGCCTGCTCTAAATTGACACCCCACTATGATGACTGTGTACTTGACAAGCGGTCGAAGATAAACGAACCGGTACTTTCTCTAACTGTTGATAATTTATGGTAAGTGAATTCAATAGGCGCCGTTGAGCATACTGCTAGACAAGCCATGCGTACTCATCTCGAGAAATTAGCAATAAGGGACAAGTCCTCCTTAGTATTTACTAGTGAAAAGTTTCTTTATGTCGCACGAACAAAGCTAAACTAGTTAAGACGGGCTGGCATAATTTAGCAGTGTGCTAATTTGAGTTTGTCTGCACTAGTTGCTCTGGGGTCGGTCCTGGAGATGGCTTGACGAGTAATGAGCGACCCGTTAGCCCATCAAGAACACCGCGCCGCCAAGCATGTCTGGTCCCGTCCCCATGTGACGCCCCCTGACAGGGAGGTCTTTCTTCCTTTCTCAAGTGCAAAATATGACCACCGCTATGTATGCCGCAACGGAAATTCGTGACCAGTGGCGTAGCTAGAATTTGCTTCTGAAGGGGGATGAGCTAAGTCAAAATTATATTTGGGGTGAGAGCTCGGACATAATGAGACATAATCAATGAAAACAAATATAGCCTAGGATACGGAAATTTCAAAACCTTCTATGTATATTTTTCATGTTGATTTCATTAACATTTATTACGTTGAATTTTTATTTTTATTCAAAATCTTTGCTGAAAATTCCTCGTTTTCCTATTTTTGAAACCCTTCCCAATCGATTCTACTGTCCCTAACACTTACTTTGTATTGTTAACACATATGTTAGAGACTGGCCATAAATTCACTAACATTGAAAAAGATCTGGAAATTTTGCACTACGAGAATAAAGGATCCGTCATGAACATCCTGGAACAAATTGAGATAAACACGGCTCAAAGAGTCAATCCGTCCCATAATTTAAACGAGATTAATTTCGAAGCAAACGTCTTGTACGACACTTTGATTGAGACTATTACAAACAAAAGAAATTAAGCCAAATCGGCTGAGCATCTTCATTGTATGTGTGATTGATAGTGTGCATCATACTTATTTATATCTTAATGTATATTTGGGCTGAGGAAGTACAGACGACTGTACGAAACATGTACCCAGTTGTATAAATAGACTATCAACAACATTGTATTGAAAAGACGGAGATTATTAATAGTTTCATTAGTATTATTGTTAACATAAACAAGGACACGTTGTATATTTAGACAAAATATAACTTTTATAAATTTCTATACAGGGTGGCCACAACCAATAGAAACCCCTAAACCTAGTTAAATAAGTTGTACACCATTTCTAAGAGAGGTTTTCTTGGGAATATACAGCATTACGAGTCCAAACCATCAGTCTGTGCACCATCATTTTCATGGCAAGGGATAATACGGCGCCAAGTTTTGTGCGACATTCTTCGGAGCATTGCTGGTGTGACTTTAGTGAAAGCTTGTCTCACAGTATCTTCCAGTTCATCCGTGGTATTTTATCCGTTTTGTGAAACGATACCCTTTATGAACCCCCATAACGCATTATCACATGTGGTAAGGACTGGGCTTCGTGGTGGCCAGGCAAGTGGAGCCGGCAGCACGCTTGTTTGGGCCGTTCTTTTCCGACGGTGCTGTGAATCAGCACAGTTACCTCAACTTGTTGGTTCCAGCATGATGGGGCACCCGCCCATTTTGCCATCGCAGTGCGCGAATATCTTAACACTTAGAGCACGGGCGTCGTAATATTACGTTCGAAGGTAACTTTTTAAAACTGCGGCGAGCGTAATATTACGTTGATCGATTTCTAGCGCTTTGTGTTGGAGACGAACATAATATTACAGCTCTAGCACTCGCGTGTGGGTACCAGTAAGCATGGAGTTGCACATACTATCGCTAGATAGCACCACATCACTGTTCAGCGGAAGAATATCGATCTGTTCGAAGGCAAGCGATGCAAGTTCAAGTAGGTCAAATCTGTTTTCCTTTCCTTTGTTTTTATTTTTTGTGGATAGATTTTTCTCTCGCAAAAACGTTGAGTTTATTCTATGCCTAGTATATATATTTGGGGTTATAATTCACATTACAGATTCTGAATCTGACGCAACCGAAGAGACAGTTCTCCCTTCTACTTCTGCAAGCGCGCCTGCTCGTTCCCGGACGAGAGAGCGCGCAACAGCTGCTTACGGCTTTTTTTTACATTATAGTTTTTTTTTTTCAACCGTGTCGGATTTTTATTAAATTTGTAGTGAAATGGTTCGGAAATCGAACGGACCTTTCAATTTATTTGTAACTCAAACCACATTTAGTTTGTGCCATTCTGAACATAGCCATAAATTCTGGAAATCAGCCAGCACAAGGGTGGGGAGCAACATTTAAGGCAACAGCAGGGTAAGTGTTAATGATGTTCTTCCAGGGCGAAGACCAGACCTTACCAGATGTGATAATGCGCTATGGGGGTTCATAAAGGGTATCGTTTCACAAAACGGATACAATACTACGGATGAACTGAAAGTTGTTGTGAGACAAGCTTCCACTAAAGTCACACCAGCAATGCTCCGAAGAATGTCGCACAGAAGTTGGCGCCGTATTATCCTTAGCCATGAAAATGATGGTGCACAGACTGATGTTTTGGACCCGTACTGCTCTATATTCCCAAGAAAACCTCTCTTAGAAATTGTGTACAAATTATTTAACTAAAACTCAGCAATTCTTTTAGGTTTGTGCCGTGTCTTGTGTGGGGTTTCGCCTAGGACACCAAGCTGACTCATCGGCGGGCTCTTGGTGTCCCCGCCCGGACCCCCACAGGAGTAACGAACTGCGCGCTACCTCCCTTTATATAGAGTGCAACTGCACTACTTTACTGCGAGAACTAAAAGCTCAAGCAGCCTTGAACTCCCTATGAAGGCTTTCAAAAAGATAGTATAGCCTATTGGGTTTCACGAGCGGTGAATTAAAACTCAGCAATTCTTCTAGGTTTGTGCCGTGTCTTATGTGGGGTTTCGCCTAGGACACCAAGCTGGCTCATCGGCGGGCTCTAGGTGTCCCCGCCCGGACCCCCACAGGAGTAACGAACTGCGCTCTACCTCCCATTATATAGAGTGCAACTGCACTACTTTACTGCGAGAACTAAAAGCTCAAGCAGCCTTGACCCCACACAAGACACGGCACAAACCTAGAAGAATTGCTGAGTTTTAATTCACCGGCCGTGAAAGCCAATATTTAACTAGGTGTAGGGGTTTCTATTGGTTATAAGAGGGGGGTAACGGGACTTTGTGGCCACCCTGTACATCATTCTGAAAATAAGCATAACTCAACTTAAGCGATAGCCTATCATTTAAACTACGAAAACTTTTGAAATATGTGATTTTAGATGAAATACAGAATATAAAAGCAAGATGGAATATGTCTGTGGTAAACATTGCATTGTGTGGACCATATCCCACTCCAGTGAGTTTAGATTGAATCAATATGAGCCTTCACACGACAACAACAAAAAAGTATGATGCAAAGCAAATAGAACACTACCTGGAGGCAGAAAGTCCAAATCCCTTCACTGGCTCTGGGAACACGTACCAAAGAGAACCGTGGTGGCGCTTTGTGTGTTTACTTCCCATTCTGGGTAACTCAACGGTAAAGAAAGGAAAACATCCATCGCTGGTCGGCATAAAATAAACTCCTCAAGTCGGTCTTATTTTGGAATAGGATTATTTATCCTACATAAGACATGTTCAATAAATCTACCATACTTTTAAAAGTTGAAGCATGGAATTGCTTTATGTTGTGGAAATAAGAAGAAGATTTAAGACATGTTACCGCTGAAGTAGCAACTGGGTGGTATCGAAATTTCTGAGCCTGGATAGGTAGAGTACATATATGATTGGATCATGTAATCACACTGCAGTATTTAAACAGCGTAATATTGTTAAGTCCGAGGCTTCAACTCCTCAATTAATTGAAGTGATCGTGCCATTGTAATTGAATCGGTCATTTCAGAAAGAGCATAAGTCCTTTTTAGCCTACTTTCGATTTTTGCAAAAAATGAAAGTAGACTTATGAGATCACTACAGGGCGAAAAAAGTGTGTCTGTCTGTGTGTGTGTATGTGAGTCTGTGTGTGTGTGTGTGTGTGTGAGTGTGTGTACTCTGAATGTCTGTCCCCCCCTATCAATTCGAACACGGTTAAACCGAATTGAACGAAATTTGGTACAGAGGTAGCACTGGCAAAGGGCACCTCAGTGTCATGTTTTATATTGCCGCCATCTTTACCAAAAGGTAATGGCGGCCAATCGAATGGTCAAAACTTAATAATGCATTACGACCAAACTAATCATCGGATCTTTACCAAATTTGGTAACAACCTACCTTCATATGGGACGCGTCTTGTGCCCAAACTACAAGGTCATCAAACGTACCATTTCAGGATGGCGGCCGTGTGAATTATGCAAAATTTATAATCCATAACATGGGACCCACCAGTTCCGATTATCGAACCAAGAATCGTTTAATCTGTTCTAAGCGACGTGGTTCGTTCGAAATCAAAAGTTTATATTGTAATATTATAATCTAGAAGTGACTTTAAAAATCTGAATCGTCTCGGCTATTTGACAAGATGGCAGCTGATCTCTCGTTCTGACCTATATTTTACTAATTTCAGTATGTTGCATGCAATATAACCTACTGATAAAAATTATATGAACTTAATATGAAATGAACTCGGTTTGAAATATACTCCAGTGAAGAAATCTTCAGTCCAAGTGATTATTTGCTAATACAGTACGTTATATGTATTTAATCGATAACGCGTAAGTTATGAGTGTACGATTGGCTGTGTGGTTAGAGCTCCCGTCTCTCATGTGGCTGGCCGGGGTTCAAATCCTATCAGAGTAGAACTTTTTTGCTTGATTCTTTTTATATTTATTGTTTCTTGAGTACTGAGACGTTATAAAATAAAGCGTTATATGGTGCGTTTTGCAATGGAAATTATATATTAAAAATAAAAAAACGACATTCTCCACCGGAGTGACATCTACCATCCTTCAGTTGTACTATGCAGAAACTATAGATTCGAGCAGCGCTCTATACCGGCCAGTTAGTGAACCCAGTCTTAACGACTGCTAGGAGTAATAATACAGTAACATTCGTTTATTCCTTGTGCACATCGAACCAAGAATGGTTTAATCTGTTCTAAGCGACGTAATTCGTTCGAAATTAAAAGTTTATATTGTAATATTATAATCTAGAAGTGACTTTAAAAATCTGAATTGTCTCGGCTATTTGACAAGATGGCAGCTGATCTCTCGTTCTGACCTACATTTTACTAATTTCAGTATGTTGCATGCAATATAACCTACTGATAAAAATTATATGAACTAAATATGAAATGAACTCGGTTTGAAATACACTCCAGTGAAGAAATCTTCAGTCCAAGTGATTATTTGCTAATACAGTACGTTATATGTATTTGATCGATAACGCGTAAGTTATGAGTGTACGATTGGCTGTGTGGTTAGAGCTCCCGTCTCTCATGTGGCTGGCCGGGGTCCAAATCCTATCAGAGTAGAACTTTTTTGTTTGATTTTTTTATATTCATTTTTTCTTGAGTACTGAGACGTTATAAAATAAAGCGTTATATGGTGCTTTTTGCAATGGAAATTATATATTAAAAAAACGACATTCTCCACCGGAGTGACATCTACCAGCCTTCAGTTGTACTATGCAGAAACTATAGATTCGAGCAGCGCTCTATACCGGCCAGTTAGTGAACCCAATCTTAACGACTGCTAGGAGTAATAATACAGTAACATTCGTGTATTCCTTGTGCACAGAGGCGTTGTTGATTACCTCAAAACTTGCAATATGGATGATTTGGAGATGGATTATTTTGTTATACCGTGTATTTAAGATTAGCCTATAAATTAACGGGTTGCGAAGTTACTTCACTTAGTCCTATATCATTCGTATACGACACAGAACAACAACGTGACGTCAGTTTCTGATCTGCTCTGATTGGCTATTACATTGCTGCAGTCGGGTAGTTGGCAGTCAAGGATAAAATTCGCGACTGCCAACTGCCAGCTACCAACTGCAACTTCATGTTGTGTATGGTGCCTATAGTATACACGGAGTCGATCGCGACTGCCGATCGAGGACTACCAACTACGGACTGCCGACTGCGCATTGTAGATGGGCCTTATTAGAGCAACGAAGTTTCAATTATTGTAAGTAGTCGGTGTTTGGAGTGTTTGCTGATGAAATTGCAAAATGCTGGGGTAAATTATAAACTATGGTTTGAACGCCACTGTTCAAATCCTGTGTGCCAATTTGCACTTCAAATAGGAAGAAATTAGGAGATGATAAGGACAGAGAGTTATAACTATACCCATACATTTAGGAGAAAGTAGGCTATATGTTCTTTCCCGAACATCTTGTTTTTTTTTGCTAAATCGAGTTGGCAATGATTTCGTATTCTATGCAACTAAATACATCATTCTGGGCCATAAACAACATAAGTCAGGCATGCTTATCATGCGCAGATAAACAAAACTTTACCCGCATCCGCCCGGCATCCGCACGACAGCGGCTCAGTTGGTAGAGGCACTGAGCTTTTAACTGAAAGGTAATGATTTGAAGTCAATCTTTCAGTGTTGCCTATACAAAATGTTATTTGTAGCTCTTCAGTCGATCTACATGAATTTGCCCAATGGCTGGGCGGGGTGAAAAACATGAATATCCACAACCTGCTTCCAGTCTCCGACCGGGTCAGGAGGATATGAACTGTGCCGGCTGCCGAGGCCTGACGCACTCCTCTGGGGCAATGATTAAATGAATGACAAATGAAATGAAATGATAGTGGAGAGTGTTGCTGGAATGGAATTGTGACAGGGAAAATCGGAGTACCCGGAGAAAAACCTGTCTGCCTCCGTTTTGTCAAGCACAGATCTCACATGGAGTGACCGGGATTTGAAACACGGACCCAGCGGTGAGAGGCCAGCGTGCTGCCACCTAAGCCACGGAGGCTTTGGCTGGGCAGGGTACAAAGTATAAATATATAAATACACTCCTGGAAAAATTATATGTATTAGTTAATTATCACTGAAGCCTCCGTGGCTTAGGCGGCAGCACGCCGGCCTCTCACCGCTGAGTCCGTGGTTCAAATCCCGGTCACTCCATGTGAGATCTGTGCTGGACAAAACGGAGGCAGACAGGTTTTTCTCCGGGTACTCCGGTTTTCCTTGTCAAAATGTCATTCCAGCAACACTCTCCACTATCATTTCATTTCATCTGTCATTCATTTAATCGTTGCCCCAGAGGAGTGAGTCAGGCCTCGGCAGCCGGCACAGTTCATATCCTCGCCGCTAGATGGGGGCTTCATTCATTCCATTCCTGACCCGGTCGGAGAATGGAAGCAGGCTGTGGATTTTCATTTTCAGTTAATTATCACTATTAAATGGGGCAATTTAGAATTAGGATGACTTTGCAAAACGCCCATTCATATTGACCGACTGAAGGGCTAGGAAATGACCGTTTAACTAACAAGAGAGTTGGTTTCATTCTCACCAAAATAGTGACTAGAAACAAAACTACCACGTTCAGAAATGTAAATGGCTCTGGGATTCATTAAGTCTACAACAGAAATGAGCACCAGGATAATTCCTGGGAGCAAAGATGGTCAGGTATGGAGCTGACAACTCCATCCCATCTAGTGCCGATGTCACGAAGGGTGAAAGTTACCTTCCACGGCTCAAACGGCCTCCATGGCCTGTACTGAGATGACTCTTTCCCTCTGTTGTTGTTGCTATGTTTGTAATAAATCCCTTTATGTTTATATTTCGCCTCCGTAGCGTAGCGGTCAGCATGGTTAGCTGCCGCCCCGGAGGTCCTGGGTTCGATTCCCGGCTCTGCCACAAAATTTGAAAAGTGGTACGAGGACTGGAACGGGGTCTACTCAGCCTCGGGTGGCCCAACTGAGTAGAAGGGCTTTCGATTCCCCCTCAGCCATCCTCGAAGTGGTTTTCCGTGGTTTCCCACTTCGTCTTCGGGCAAATGCCGGGATGGTACCTTCTTCAAGGCCACGGCCACCTCCTTCCCTCTTCCTTGCCTATCCATCCTAACCATCCCTTACCTTCCCTCATGAGGCCCCTGTTCGCTTTGCAGGTGAGGCCGCCTGGGCGAGTTGCCAATCCCACCTCACCAGTTGTATCCCTTCCGATTCGATGTTCCCAGCTCTACGACACTGCCCGTAGAGGCGGTAGTGGTGAGTTCCCTCGCTGAGTCCATGGGTTCCACCAACCTGGAGGGTAAACGACTAAAAAAAAAAAGTTTATATTTTATAATACTATTTTTTAGTTCACATCTCAGAAACTATATAATCTTCTTAGCTTCTCTTTGAAATTATCTCTCACACATTGGCTGCAATGTGATTGCCATTTGTTAAGAAGCCAGTAACATTGTAAGCAAGGAAAATAATTTGATGTTTCAGAGCTTACGGTGCATATATGTTGTTATTTGAGTCTTCGGTATTTTGACTGGTTTTAATGCAGCGCTCCATGCGTCCCTATCCTGAGCTAATCACTTCATTTCTGCAAAGCTACTACGTCTTACATCCGAGGCAATTTGTTTATCGTATTATCCTTGGTCAACCCCTACAGTTCTTGTCCTCGACCCTTCCTTCCAAAACTAAATTTGCAATCCCTGGGTGTGTCAGTACGTGTCCTACCAACCTTTCTCTTCTCTTCATTACCAGTCACCAGAAAAATCTCTGTTCTCCTACTCGTCTTAACACATCATCATTTGTTACACTATATACCCATCTGATCTTCATCATTCTCCTGTAACACCACATTTCAAATTCTTCTATTCTCCTGTTTTATACTGTGTCAACAGTCCAAGGCTCACTTCCATGGAATGAGGTACGAGAAAGGAAAAAAAAAAGTTTTAAAATTTCGTTCTGACGCCTTCTTGAATACATGTGAATAACGTAATATTCGAAATAAAATGTGAAATACCAGTGATATTGATTGCTCCATCATGAAACAAGTAGTTCCGTGAAGAACTATATAGCCTATTTTCATATATCCTACTTATGTTAATTGCCTCTATCTACATATAAAATTTCAGTTTGATTGCTGTAATAGATTCGTAGATATTGAGAACCGACTAAATATTTCGGATGGTCGCCATGTTGGATTTTATATATGTAGGTCCTAGAGTTATGTACTCTTACATGAAGAATATTGTGTACGTGTAGCATTCAAACTTCAATCGCATGATTAGGACACAAGAAGTAACAAGGAGATTTTAAAATTTCGCACAGCTGCCATCTTGTGGTTATGGAAACAATTGAAATAAATTAGATGCCAATGGATTAACATTTGTATAAGGATTAACTGTACCAAGTTTCACTGCACTCGGATGGTTAAATTGCGAGGAACGTCCATGTGAATATTTATAATTCGCGTTGCCGCCATGTTGGATTTGTGATCACCAGGTTATTTAAAGTCCTATAGGTGAACTTAAGTTCATAGCCCCTATGAACTTAAAAAAATCAGTTTGATTGCTATAATAGATGCGTAGATATTCAGAGCCGTCTAAATATTTCGGATGGTCGCCATGTTGGATTGTTAAATGTATAGGCCATAGAGTCATGTATCATTAAAGGAAAATTATTGCCTAAGTTCATTATTCATACTTTGACATCGATCGCATGATTACGACACAAGAAATAGAAACTTAATTTTAAAATTCGCAAAGCCGCCATCTTGAGGTTATATAAACAATTGAAATAAATTAGATACCAGTGTATTACAATGTGTATAAACATTTCCTGCACCAGATTTCATTGCGGTTGGAACATTAAATCGCGAGAAAGGTCTATTTAAAATTTTCAAATTCGCTTGGCCGCCATGTTTGTTTTGTAGGTAATCGGTTTTTGAAAGTCTTATAGATGAACTTCCAGTAGTGCCCTTCATCTCCGTACAAAATTTCAGGGTAATACCGCTAATAGTTTCAGAGATATAGAATGCCGGTGAAATATTTCGCACATCTGCCATCTTGTGGTTATGTAAACAATTGAACCAAGTTGGATGTCGGTGCATTACAATGTGTATAGGCATATACTGTACCAAGGTTTATTGCGTTTGGTTGGTTAAATCGCGAGAAACGTCTATTTAAAAGTCGCAAATTCGCGTGGCCGCCATGTTGGTTTGTTAGTAACCAGTTTTTCAAAGGTCACATAGGTGAACTTCTAGTAGTTCCCTTTATTACTGTAAAAAATTCCAGGGTGATATCAGGAATAGTTTCGAAGATATTGAATGCTGGTGAAATATTTCGCACAGCCGCCATGTTGGATTGGTGAGACGTAACAAAATTTGAAGGGCACGGTCGGGGTTGGCGGAAATAGTGCTATGAACTTACCGAGTTTCATTGAAATCGCTCCAGCCGTTTATAAGTTATTAGGGGGGGGGGCCACACACACTCCTCACACACACACGGACAAAAGGTGGTCTCATAAGCCTATTTTTTTCAAATTTGAAAATAGACTAAAAATAACAAGAATTATCGTTACTTCGTTACTGTTAAAAGTAACTTCGTTACCGTTAATGAATTCTAATAGTAACGTCGTTATGCTATCGTTATCGTTAAAAATAACGATTACTAGTAACGGCGTTACAAGCCACGCGTTAATCCTCAACCCTGTTTAACCTTCGGGCGGGCGCGCACGCGGCAAATTGGCCGGGTTTTTAAAAAAAGACGCGCTACTTTGTTATACTCCCGTGAGGGACAACCACGCGCCTATGTATTCTCTAACTACTATGTAAGACGTCAGATGGCAGGCCAACACCACCTCAGACTTGTTGAGGGATTGCGCAATTCATTACGCAAGTTGCCTATGACACGGTAGGAGGTTCGACCGGCCACATTGCCGTCACGCGCCTAACAGTGCTAAACGTTTACCGTCCAACACACACAATGTAAGTATTAATTTCTTTACTTTTTACTTGATTTATAATATTATATGATGAATTTCTCAAATATCATATATTTCAGGGTGATATATTTCACTGTCCTCCCTCTCTCTCTCGTTCTCTCGGTTTTACTCTCTAAGATTTTATGAATACCTACGATTTACTCAATCTTCACTTTTGGGTTTCAGGGAAACTTACCTCAGACCTGAGGATATTTCTACAATTCTTCAAGAGTTGGAGGAAGACGAACGAATGGACCAGCTAGAAGATCTGGCGGAATACGATGAGAATGATTCAGATTTCGAGACTGAAGAAATACATGTGGACGACCACGACAGTGAGTCTGAAGTGGAAATTGAAAGTCAAGGTGAAGAAGGCGCTTAAAATAGCGAGAGTCTTCGATTTTTATCGGTAAAGATGGAGAAACATTGTGGGCGAATCAACCTGTCGCAAATCTTGTAAAAGCAAGGGGAAGAAATAGTATCAAAACTTTTCCAGGCCCTAAGATAACTGCCCGTCATTGTATGACTGAAATCGATTGTTTTTCACTAATAATGTCCCCTGACATTACTGATAGTATTGTTAAGAACACCAATATATACATTCAGAAAAAGGAAACTGGAAATCGAGAGAGGGATTTTAGGTTGACTGATATAAAAGAAATTCGTGCTTTTTTGGGGGCATTATTAGTTATGGCGGTCAAAAGGGAGAATCGTACGAATCTAGCTGAACCATTTGCGACAAACGGGACTGGGTATACAATTTTGCGCGCTAATTTCAGCGAAAGGCGATTCCGATTTTTATTGAGATGTATACGATTCGATGATATGAATACAGGAACGGAGCGGATGAACAGTGACAGACTAGCTCCCATTCGAGACATTCCGAATAAATTCGTCCACAATTCACAACGGTCATATTCTCCTGGTGAATTCCTGACCGTCGATGAAATGCTGGTTGCTTTCTGGGGTCGTTGTCGATTTGTGCAGTACATGGCTAAAAAACCAGCCAAATATGGCATCAAAATGTATGGCTTATGTGATGCTCGTACATTCTATACGTACAACATTGAAATTTATTGTGGAAAGCAAGAAACTGGCCCTTATGCTACCACCAACAAGCCTCATGATATTGTTGTCAGACTGACAGATCCCATCAAGAAAACAAATCGAAATGTCACTACAGATAATTACTTTAGCAGCTATCTTCTAGCCAAGGATTTGCTGAAGAACGGGTTGACCTTTTAGGGCACCCTGAAAAGTAACAAAAAGGAGATTCCCCCAGAGTTTGTGGAGCGCAATTCTACATCAGTACCCGGAAGTTACAAGTTTGGTGCTCAACCTGATATGACTTTGATCTCTATGGTGACGAAGAGAAAGAAAGCTGTGCTCGTCTTGTCTACGATGCATGACGACAACAAAACTGATGAAGAGACAGGCAAACCACACCAAATTATGGAATATAATGGCACCAAAGGAGGGGTGGACACAGTGGACCTCATGTGTTCAAGGTGCTCCACTTCCAGAACAACTCGAAGGTGGCCAATGGTGGTATTTTACCGTCTTCTTGATGTGGCTGGGATTAATTCCTTCAATATCTTCAAGGCCAATACTCGGAACAGTGATTTGAGGAGAACTTATGTATCCAACTTAAGTTTTGCCCTCATGGAAGAAAATCTAAAATACCGGGCCACAATAACTACTCTTCCTCGAGAACTACGTTGTTTACTAGAAAAGTATAAGTAAGAATCTGATCAGGTTGAAGTAACACCTTCCACAAAAAGGCAAATTTGTTTTTATTGTGGTAGATCTAAGAACATTCGGACTCGGCTCTCCTGCAAGAAATGTGTGAAATATATAAGTAAAAAACAATCAGTCCATGAAATCACATGCCACTCATGTGCACAGCCTGAAGTAGAGGATGAAGATGAAGACGTCTAATTCCAAATGGAAGTGTGATAACATTGTAACCTTGATGTGATAAAATCTGAACGCAAGTAATAGGCCTATATTTGGAATATTATTCTTTTACAGTACTATTTTCATTGAGATGTGTGTTGCGTTGTTCTTTTCAGTTTGCAGATGTGATAAAAGTCGTTGAAAAATAAAAATAAAAATTGCTCACTTAATGTGTCTTTAGTGGAACAATTGAAATCCCAGTGAATTTCATGTCAACAAACACTTCTGGCTTTGAGAACTGAACGTGAATGAGAGCGGCCAAAATGCCGGAGCGCGCCAACTGGTGTGAGTGCAAAAGGCGCGCCCGCCCGAAGGTTAAAAGCATTGCGTTCCTGTCTTCGAATGTCACCGCTCAACGATTCAAACATTGTCTAATAAGGTCTGAAGATTAAGAGCCTTAGGTCAATATTAATTTGTACTTTGTATTGTACCGGTTTCAGCCACATTGTGGCCTCAGCGCAAATAATAATATGAATAGAATTTGTATCTCATCTCTATCTTTATCTTCTTTCTTCAAGCTGGTTTTATATCAAGATTTATTTATCATCAGAACTTATTATACTTCGTCAATAAGGAACAGGGCTAACATGGTCATATTCATATTATAATTCAAACATCATCATCATAAATATTATTTCAGTAGTGTAGATCCCTCCTGTGGCGCTCACAAGCGACCGATTGTGACAAATGAGCATTCAAATGAAAGATAATAGACATTAGCAGTGACTTATTGCACTATTATTTCATAAATATCTATATATTTGTTTAGAGATGACTTTAAAAAAATGTATGAAGTGTACGATTAGCAAACACCGTTGCTGTAGGAAAATACGCTCCATAATTGCAGTGTACGGGCCGATGTGACGCCTTTTTTTTATGTCATATTAACATTCTGAGGACTTTCCTTTATCCTGAAATGTAAATAGTGTTCTATAATCATTTGGTCGAAATAACATAACCTTTCTTCTTAAGTCTCTCATTATAAACCTATTGGGGAAAGAGTGGTTTATGAACATGCGAGATTTCTCGCGCGGGTCTGGTAGTCATATATATTATTTCAGTAGTATAGATCCCTCCTGCGGCGCTCACAAGCGACCGATCGTAACAAATGGGCATTCAAATGAAAGAGAATATGCATTAGCAGTGACGAATTGCACTCTAATTTCATAAATATCTATAATTTCTTTAAAAAATATACTTAAAAAAATGAACGAAGTGTGCGATTTGCAGATATTGTTGCTGTAGGAAAATACGCTCCATAATTGCTGTCCACTGCACATTTTGGCAGCTGTAATGCCTGTATCATGTCATTTTGTCATTCTGACGTCTTTCCTTTATCATTTTGCACGGATATCAAAAACAGCAAATCAAATGAATGAGTACGGTACTCAACTCGTATAATTTCATAAATATCGAATAACTGGTGAGTGTTATGATGATCCAATTTTCAGTGATTGCCTTCTTAAGTTAGGGAACGTAGAACTTGGAATTTTAACTGAAATGTAAATAGTGTTCTATAACCATTTGGTTGAAATAAAAACATAACAACCTTTCTCCGTAAGTCTCTCATTATAAACCTATTGGAGAATGTATGGTTAATGAACATGCAACATTTCTCGCACGGGTCCGCTAGTAATTTCGAATTTATCTTCCTGGCAAACTCTAACAGAAGACAGTCCAGACCAACCATTATTAATATATATTCAGCTTAGAAACCAAGATTTCGGCTCTGTTCTAGAGTTGATTGCAAACCTCCAGTTTCTTTGAGCCAAAATAATATTTTATATTCAAGGAAAGGATGACTGCTTTCTTAAAATGAGTATGGTTATTATTACTACTTTCATAGCAGAAGTTCTTTGATATTCTGACTCATAATTACGAGTTCTTAATCAACAGCCCTACTCTTGGGCAAGGGGATCCATCTTATTGCAAACTAGAAAGAGTTTAGATGATAATAATAACAGTCTTCCTCCGGGGAGTAAGTAATTAGACCTATCTGTTGTTTGCTTTCAAAAGTTACATTTTTAATTAATGTGCACTGAGGAACAGATGCCATATTCTGCGTTATGAAGACTCTAGACTACACCATCCTTCAGAGACAGACTCCGGTCCTAAATTAAGAACATTGATCTTAGCCAGATGCGCGCAACATAATATACAGTACATTGGTATTCAGTTTCGTTATGAATGGAGATATTTCTTTTACTTCCCATCAGTGCACTTGTTTGTGAGTTTATGGTCAAGTGGCAAAGACATACGAATGTGAGCATACCAGATACTTCACTAAAGAATCCCAAGTTGCTGTTTCTCTGGTGTTTATAAATATATATTCAATTGAGTTAAATGGTATTGGTATACTCATCCCCAATAAACATTGTTCGTTGCAAGGTTGGGTGAGTTATTTCTTAAAGTGACAGTCTGGTGATAAGAAAAAGATCTGTTTTATCCAATGAATGGATATTTACGACATTTTGTGGAAATGTCTGCTAAATAAGAGTAAAAGCATTCCTTCAAAGAGATAGTCAGAGAACACATAGTAAAGAAAAAAGATATTTGGATGGAATTTTACACCACGGATGCCATGATAACGGCGGACTGGAAAGAAGCAAATTATCGGCTAAGATATCTTGTTACCAGATTTGTAGTGCATGGTTTCCATCACAAGTGTTGTAGGATCATACGTTTTCATGAGCCATGTGCGGACTGTGTTTGTCGTATGTGTGTAAAACTCTGTGAGAGATATCACGTGCTGGGTTGTCCAGATAGAATTTTATCATTGTCTCAATTCTGTTGTGAAACAACTTGAATGCATATGTATATATCTTATCTTATATTATTATTTCCGATTATTCCCCTTCAGGAGAGCGTGAGAACTTGAGCCAATCACAGCTTCACTTCCTTTTCCTCTCTTCTTTTCTTCCCAAAACCTCTTCATTAGTTCACTGTGCTTTTTCTTCCTTTCCTCTGTCCATTTTTTCCCTGATGTGTCTTTCCTGGAAACTTGTACAATTTTTGTGTTTCTGATTTTATTTCTAAATTGTTCTCTGTCCTTAATGTCGTCTTCAGAGATTTTAAGTAATTCCATGTCTTCATGTACTTCTTTTATCCAACTGGTCTTTAATTTACTTGCATTCACGATATTGAAAATCTTCTTAGTGAGTCTGTTCTCATCCATCCTATATACATCGTATGTGTCCATAGAACTGCAGACGTCTCTTCCTAAATTTATCTATAATGATGTCTGTATTTTCATAAAGTTCCTTTGTTGGTCTCCTGACCCAAATTCCATTACAGAAAACAGCGCCATGGATTTTCTTAAGAATTTTTCGTTCCTGTTTCTCAATATCATGAATTCTTGTAATTCCTCTAATGACGGTGGTTTCTGCCGCGAACAAGGCTTCAGGCAAGACAACTGTGTTATAATGGCTCAATTTTGCATTGCGAGATACTGCTCTTTGTTATAATGATTCCATGTCAGCTTGTACGCCTTCTGCAATTTTACTATTCTATCTGCATTAGAAATTGTGTTCAATACTGTGGGTTGGATGGCTTCTCCTAAATATTTGAAGTGAGTGATCTGCGAGATTTTAGCCTACTTATCACATTTTGCAAAAATGAGGAAAAAGTAGACTTAAGAGATCGGGCAAATATGTGTGTGTCTGTCTGTCTGTCTGTCCTTCTGTCTGTCTGGCTGTGTGTGTGTCCCCCCCCCCCCTATCAACTCCTAAACGGCTGCAGCAATCGAAACAAAATTTGGTAGGAGTAAAGATCTATACCTGCATATCTCACGGCCATATTTGAAAATGATATCAGTGCTACCAACTGCTGAAAAATCGCAATTGAAATTTGAGCTCCATGTTGGATATCTTGGAAGGTATGAATAGGAGCTATTTCAAAATTGGCACACGTATAGATAATAATATTGCAGTTTAATTTCCAGGAGGCCATACATCGCAGTGTTGCCAAAATGAATATAAGCCTGCTGATAGGTTCAAATTTTAAATGAATATAACTTCTACACTATCAATTGGACTTCAACCAAATTTCGTATGTGCTATGTGTACATAAACAGATATGACTGAACGTATTCTTAAGATCCACCAGGGCTGCCAACTGTTAATAAATGCTCTCAATTTATTTTATCCAAATACCAATATATCAGAAAGTATGCAAGTCGACAGCTTTTAACTATGCATACGTATAGTACCTGACATTCTATATTAATTTGGAGTAACTTTTCAGTGCTACCAACATGATTCTAAGCCTGCTGAGAGGTCCAACTTTAAATACATGTAACTTCTATACTATCCTTTTGATTTCAACCAAATTTCGTGTGTGCTATGTGTACCATGCCAGATATGTATATGCCGATTCTTAAGAATAACCAGGGCTGCCAACTGTTAATACAGTCTCTATTTTTGTTACCCTAATATCAATATATCATAAAATATGCATGCCAATAGCTCTAAACTTTGCACACGTATAGTACCTGGCATTCTAGATTAATTTGGAGTAACTAATATACGTCAGTGCTGCCAACATGATACTAAGCCTGCTGACAGGTCCAGTTTTAAAATGCATGTAACTTCTATACTAACAAATGGATTTCATTCAAAATTGACACAACAATAGATCATATTATTTCAGATTATTTCTGACCAATACATGTATGTCATTGTTGCCAACATGATTTTACGCGCGCTGTTAGATGCAATGTTTAACTGCATGTAACGTCCATGCTATCCATTGGACTTCAACCAAATTTTGTATTCTGCACCTTAAGGGATGGATCTAAGAATATATTCAGTCACCAGGGCTGTCAACTGTAGTTCTCTATTAGGCTCTATTATGCCAGATATACAGTATTTCTAACTAATTAGAAATTCCAATAATACCAACTTAATTTCGTCATTATTCTAGATAGATCCTTATAGATTAATCATTGGTGTTACGTTCAAGAGCCCGTCCCAACGATTTCAAACATGTATCTACACCAGGATGTAACTTCATGACAGTTTGAAACGACCGCATGGTCGCTTGGTACCGTTTGTGGACACGAGATGGTAGCTGCTGTCGGACTTCGGCGCTCCTTCAAGTGGTTCCTTCTTCTCCGCTAGAGTGTGTTCGTTGTGCCTTATAAAACTCTTCCTATTCGTGCCATAATTGAAGGCAATTATATTCTACCACATGAAAAAAAGACTATACATACTTCATGCCGCCAAAACATTTTAGTGGTGTCGTGTGAATATTATTTGGTTTTCACATTGTCGTAATATGTGGCTAAGTTTAATTGGTCCAATTTAAATAAACCTGGTGCATGCTGGGTGGCCTTCTTCGCTTTTGTCATCCATCTTGTGAATAATGACTTGTGACTGATTGCTGGGAGAACAACTACGCATATTGAGAATCTCGCCAGGGCGAGGGCTCTGCCCTCGTCCAAGCTAACTTGGGAATATATCCCAGTATTTAAGGATACATGAAGTATTAGTGAGCAACGATCATCTGTAATAATCGTGTAAATAGTTTCTTCGGCCTTAAAATAAAAAGGCGATGTTTGGTGTGCATATCTTCGACTGCGGCTGGAAGCCATCTCCTCTTCATTTTATTTTTTTAGTGATATAAATCCTTTAAGGATTTCTAAGTAGTGTGGTAAATATTAGTGTCTCCCCAAAAGGCTTTATTAAGTTATGTCTTGAAAATTTATTATTTTAAATTATTGGAACTCCATGTTTTGCATTGTGTACTGGGTGTTTGTTTTGGTTCTGAAAGATTGACCTTGGAATAGATATGTCATCTATGAAAATGTAAATTTTTTGTTGAACTATATTTGTCCGGGGAACACTACTGTTTTTCTTCTTATTTTATTAGTTGGCATCTGGCTAAGGCATTTTCTTATTATTATATTATGGTACTGGCCAGACGAAACTATTAACACTAGGCCTAAATTGGTTCATTAGTCGGTCGGTTTTTAGTCTGATCCGTTGCCTTTAAAAACTATTTGATCTCGTAATGTCTAGAGTTTGTTTATATCTAGCTGTTTTCTCACTGGAGAAGATTTAATTTAAAAATGTAAATTACGCGTTTCACATAAATACGTTCTGATGTACCTTCAACTGTTCTTGGTCGCCATGGTAACTTGTTGACAGAAGTGCATTGTGGTTTTTTTCTGGCGTGTTTTAGCAGTGCACGTTCTTGTGTCATGGTGATATTGGTTAACTTATTTGTTTTAAATTTTCCTTTGGTTTTCCTTTTTTGGAGTTTTCTTGGTACTCCTTCGTTATTCTTTCGTTACCTTGTTTATGGTAAACTTTTGCACTAGAGTTTTTTTAATTCTCCAAGGCCCTCATGGTCCAGTTTGGGAATATGTCTGGTGCTTATTTAGTGTTTTTTGGTTTGTAGCTGTTTATGCTCTTACCTCAAGTAATTGTTTTTTTTATATCGGCCTTAAATATTTATTATTTCTACAGTGAGAATTCTAGCTGAGTTATGATTTTATTTTAAATTTATACTGCCTGATGCATGTCCTGTTTTCTGGTGGAGGTGTTTTCTTTTTAAATGTTAACATTATTTTTTTATTTTAAACTTTTAATTAACTGTTGTGGCATTATTTCGTCGACGACAATTCCATTAGTTATTGGGGGGTGTCTGTAGAATAGCCTGTGCGTTGTCCCCTTCTCCTCCTTCCTTCCACCCCTTTGGAGCTCTTCTGTTGGGACATGACATCTGGAGGTGATTTTGGTTGCTGTGGAAGCGACACGGACCTCTGAATAAACGGTAAGTTGGCCCATCCACACTGGCCGTTCCATGCGGTGTCATTCTGGTAGCAGATCGTGCTCATGATCGCTGCTGCAGCCACCCCTCCCCTTCCTCCCTTCCCGCAGGCTCGTTTTATGGACCCTTCTGGTGCTGATGGAGCGGTTGTTGATGTGATCTGTCGTGCCAGTGCACTTGATATTATGTAAAGCAAATCCTTGTCGTTTGTTTTATTTCATGTTTGCCTCTGAATATCCATGTGCTGTTATGTAAGTGACCTGTTCCAAAGTGGTTTGCTGCTGTATGTTATCCTGTTTGTATGCATAATCCCCACTGAAAAAGAAGCTTGGTGAGTGACTGACATGTGTTCTTGGCATGGGAAATGGGGATTTCCTTGGTAATATTCTGATAGCCCACATGCTACGAGTGAAGACATCCTGGAGCCCTGTCTGTAGCTGCTCGCCATGGTTTTTGTGCCAATCTTTGTAATTTAGCTTCCTGTTCTCGAGCCAAGCTGGCGGCGGCGTATGCAGTTCTGGGCAGCATTGTGCATGATGTTATTTGCCGAAATTTCAGGTGTCGAGGCAGTGTCGGTGCTTAAGAAGACTGTTGTGTTCCTGTTTGTTTCTTGTGCATGAAATTCTGTGGTGATGTGCTGTCCTTGTGATGTTTTTATTATGCTACTATCACGCCTATTGGTGTTATGGGGAAGTGTAGTCCGATTAAAAGGGCTAACCCATGGAAATCTGCCCTCCCTATGACCCTAGTGTGGTGCCAAAGGCACATTTAACATGCATGTCACTGTTATTTCGCTAGAAATTCTTCCCAAACTCATTCAAGGTAAGTGTTTGTTTTGAGGTGTTTTTATCGCAGTGTTTGATTTGTAATTTTTGGTTCATAAACTTACATTATACTGCAATCGTTCTGGGATAAGTGTGTATCGTGTGAAAATCGTGTCTGGAGGTATTTATTAACGTTAGATTTTGATTTAGATTTGTAGGGTGGGGTAATTCAGGCATTGTTGTGTTTGAAAAAATAAGCCTAGGATCGTATTTTTAATAGTTGCTTTCCTTGTAATTTTGAACTGAACATAATATGTAGGTCTGTTTTACGGGGAGATATCTACTGTCTGGGGTTAGCTAGGTTAGAAGTATGGGATTATTTCTTGGTTTGATCCCTGGGCAGGTTGTATATAGGACTTGCACGATCCGAACTGGCTTGGTATGGGACTGGCCTGTTCGATGACATGCAAGTATGTGTCATGTAACTTAATGTAATTGTAAGGGTATTGTGTTTTTAATTGTATTTGTTTGTGTTATGATATCTCTACGACTACATAACTTGCATATTTGAGTATTAATGGGAATTATTTTTGTGGGTGGTAAAAATTATATATTGCTGTTATTGGAGTATGTTGTGCGATGAATATGTTGTTGTGAATATGAGATCTCAGTTCGTGAACAGCCATAATGTAATGTGCTTTTCTGCTTAATTAGTTAATTATAGGGTCTTCTAAATTTACTGGGGTTAAATTTCTGTTGAAAATTATGGTCATCAGCTGCTGTAAGTCAGCTTGTTTTGCATTTAATGCCAGTAATCTGTTGTTGCTGGAAATCAGGGTCATCAGTTGTCTTATGCTAACTGTAAATGACATAGGCCTTCTGTTTAGTTCATGCTATGGCAATCATGGTCATCAGCCACTATAACTTAAGCAAAATGTTCTGCTTTTAACTAGTAATTCTAAATTTTGTCTGCTTAAATCGTTTGGAATGGTACCGTACGTTAGTGTTCCCTGTTAGCCTCGTCTTTCGACAAGAGCGGCTTGTTTCTCATCTAACCGTATTTCCGGGCCATGTTAGGCATCCTTTGGTTGTACGTGTTCGTGTCTTAAACCTGAACGAGGAAACCTCATTTGTACCTAGTGTACTGTTGAACTTAGTTCTTTTTATGTTGGATTTTTCTCACCCAGGCGGATGTCGGCTGTATACTCATCCGGTGTCGATCCTCATTTTCGTTCCCTGTGTTAGTGTATTGGTGTTTTGTTTTCTGCGCTGCCTTTTTTTCTTCGTTTTTGTCGTTACTGTAACTGCGTTTGTATTCCTCATTGTCCCCGTGCCAAGTAATGCGTGCGATCACGAACCAACAAATGTAGAGGCATTCATGTCAGCTTAATTAAATTTTCTTTTTTCGAAACCCTAAGGCAAACAAAATTTCCAGAGTGCATCTGTCGCACATTAAACGAGGTGGAGAGGTTTCTAATGAGGAAATGCTACCATACATTTTGTAAACCGATTTTGTATAATGTAGAGTATCCCTAACCTTCATTGAAGCCTTCAGGCATCTGTTCCTTTTGGAATTTTGAACTGGATATGCAAACTCTGCTGGGATACAAACTGTAACTGTTGGGTAATTCCCATTTTATGGTATATTGTAAAATTGAAACTAAAATTTTGATGTTTTCATAAAAGATGCTAGCATGTAAGTTGGACTCGGTGGGAGACATAACTCATGGTAAAATTTATATACATGATTCCTTGGGAATTTAAGTGGTCATTCCTCTACCGTAGTTCCTTCTAAATGTATAGTCGTTTAACTCATGTAATCTGGAAAGGTACTTCTAGTCTGTAAAAAGGTAAATTTGTAAATGAAATTTTGTAAGCACGGATCTAGGGCATGGTCAGAAATATTTTCTTCATATAAATTCAACTTTGTTTCTCTTTTGTAAAATGTAGTAAGAAATTGTAATTCTGTAAACTTTTATTTTTGAAATTAGATTAACTTCTATTTTGTAAATGGCTGGACACGCGTCGCATGATATATGGCACATTGCTTCCACCTACTTCGTTTAAAGCGAACTACATTGGACTTATTCAAAAATTTACCTAACGTGTCTCGGACTATGAAAGCACTGCTGGTGCTGGTGTTCTGCGTTTCTGAAGACTTATGGACACAGTGAAGCGGTTAACTAAGTGGTTTGCGAGGTGATCAATTATCCCTTCACTGATAATCTGACCCTGCACTCTTCCTAACCAAAACGATGCGGTTTCGTCCATCAATTGGAGTTAACGGGTGAACATTATCTTCTGGAAACATGCTTGGTGAATCGACTAGTAAGGAGTACTGCCTATGCCTAGGCATATTCGTGAACGGTGTTCACGCTTAAGGGAGGGAGACTGTTACGTGCAAGAGCCCGTCCCAACGTTTTCAAACATGTATCTACACCTGGATGTAACTTCATGACATTTTGAAACGACCGCATGGTCGCTTGGTACCGTTTGTGGACACGAGATGGTAGCTGCTGTCGGACTTTGGCGCTCCTTCAAGTGGTTCCTTCTTCTCCGCTAGAGTGTGTTCGTTGTGCCTTATAAAACTCTTCCTATTCGTGCATAATTGAAGGCAATTATATTCTATCACATGAAACAAAAGACTATATATACTTCATGCCGCCAAAACATTTTAGTGGTGTCGTGTGAATATTATTTGGTTTTCACATTGTCGTAATATGTGGCTAAGTTTAATTGGTCCAATTTAAATAAACCTGGTGCATGCTGGGTGGCCTTCTTCGCTTTTGTCATCCATCTTGTGAATAATGACTTGTGACTGATTGCTGGGAGAACAACTACGCATATTGTGAATCTCGCCAGGGCGAAGGCTCTGCCCTCGTCCAAGCTAACTTGGGAATATATCCCAGTATTTAAGGATACATGAAGTATTAGTGAGCAACGATCATCTGTAATAATCGTGTAAATAGTTTCTTCGGTCTTAAAATAAAAAGGCGATGTTTGGTGTGCATATCTTCGACTGCGGCTGGAAGCCATCTCCTCTTCATTTTATTTTTTTAGTGATATAAATCCTTTAAGGATTTCTAAGTAGTGTGGTAAATATTAGTGTCTCCCCAAAAGGCTTTATTAAGGTATGTCTTGAAAATTTATTATTTTAAATTATTGGAACTCCATGTTTTGCATTGTGTACTGGGTGTTCGTTTTGGTTCTGAAAGGTTGACCTTGGAATAGATATGTCACCTATGAAAATGTAAATTTTTTGTTAAACTATATTTGTCCGGGGAACACTACTGTTTTTCTTCTTATTTTATTAGTTGGCATCTGGCTAAGGCATTTTCTTATTATTATATTATGGTACTGGCCAGACGAAACTATTAACACTAGGCCTAAATTGGTTCATTAGTCGGTCGGTTTTTAGTCTGATCCGTTGCCTTTAAAAACTATTTGATCTCGTAATGTCTAGAGTTTGTTTATATCTAGCTGTTTTCTCACTGGAGAAGATTTAATTTAAAAATGTAAATTACGCGTTTCACATAAATACGTTCTGATGTACCTTCAACTGTTCTTGGTCGCCATGGTAACTTGTTGACAGAAGTGCATTGTGGGTTTTTTTCTGGCGTGTTTTAGCAGTGCACGTTCTTGTGTCATGGTGATGTTGGTTAACTTATTTGTTTTAAATTTTCCTTCGGTTTTCCTTTTTTGGAGTTTTCTTGGTACTCCTTCGTTATTCTTTCGTTACCTTGTTTATGGTAAACTTTTGCACTAGAGTTTTTTTAATTCTCCAAGGCCCTCATGGTCCAGTTTGGGAATATGTCTGGTGCTTATTTAGTGTTTTTTGGTTTGTAGCTGTTTATGCTCTTACCTCAAGTAATTGTTTTTTTTTATATCGGCCTTAAATATTTATTATTTCTACAGTGAGAATTCTAGCTGAGTTATGATTTTATTTTAAATTTATACTGCCTGATGCATGTCCTGTTTTCTGGTGGAGGTGTTTTCTTTTTAAATTTTAACATTAAATTTTTATTTTAAATTTTTAATTAACTGTTGTGGCATTATTTCGTCGACGACAATTCCATTAGTTATTGGGGGGTGTCTGTAGAATAGCCCGTGCGTTGTCCCCTTCTCCTCCTTCCTTCCACCCCTTTGGAGCTCTTCTGTTGGGACATGTCATCTGGAGGTGATTTTGGTTGCTGAAGCGAGGCGGACCTCTAAAACAGGTAAGTAGGCCCATCCACGCTGGCCCTTCCCCCGGTGTCAATTGGCATGAATCTTAAATTTTAAGAAAAGTAGGCTCTTTAGTTCGTCACGGAACTTCTTGTTCCATATTGCGTTCGCAAGGTGATGTTTCCTGTTGATTTGGTATCCATATACTGTGTTTTTAGCCTACTTTTCACATTTTGCAAAAATGAGGAAAAAGTAGTCTTATGAGATCGGGCAAATGTGTGTCTGTCTGTCTGTCTGTCTGTCTGTCTGTCCTTCTGTCTGTCTGGCTGTGTGTGTGTTCCCCCCCTATCAACTCCTAAACAGCTGCAGCAATCAAAACCAAATTTAGTATGAGTAAAGATGTGCACCGGAATAGCTCACGTCCATATTTGAAAATGATGTCAGTGCTACCAACTGCTGAAAAAACGCACTAGAAATTTGAGCTCCATGTTGGATATCTTGCAAGGTATACATGGGAGCTATTCCAAAATTGGCACACATGTAGATAATACTATTTCAGTTTAATTTCCAGGAGGCCAACCATGACGGTGTTGCCAAAATAATTTTAAGCCTTCTGATAGGTCCAATGTTTAAATGCATATAACTTCTACACTATCAACTGGATTTCAACCAAATTTTGTATGTATTATCTGTACATAAACAGATATGACTGAGCGTATTCTTAAGAGCCACCAAGGCTGCCAACTGTTAATAATTGCTCTCTCTATTTTTTTATCCAAATACCAATATATCAGAATGTGTGCAAGCCGACAGATTTAAACAATGCACACGTATAGTACGTGACATATTTGATTAATTTTGGAGTAACTTATATACTTCAGTTCTACCAACATGATTCTAAGCCTGCTGATAGGGCCAATTTTTAAATACATGTAACTTCTATACTATCAGTAGGATATCATCCAAATTTCACATGTGCTATGTGTAACATATCAGATATGACTATAAGTATTCTTCAGTGCAATCAGGGCTGCCAACTTTTAATAAATGCGGTCTATATTTTTTTACCCTAATATCAATATATCAGAAAGTATGCAAGCCAACAGCTCAATACTTTGCACACGTATAGCACATGACATTCTAGATTAATTTGGAGTAATTAATACAAGGCAGTGCTGCCAACATGATTCTATGCCTGCTGATATGTCCAATTTTAAAATACATGTAACTTCTATACTAACAAATGGATTTCATCCAAAATTGGCACAACAAGATATCATAATATTTCAGATTATTTCTGACCAGCACACGCATGGTATTGTTGGCAACATGCTTTTACGCGTGCTGATAGATCCAGTGTCTAACTGCATGTAACGTCCATTGGACTTCAACCAAATTTTGTATTCGGTACCTAAAGAGATGGAACTAAGAATATATTCAGTCACCAGGGCTGCCAACTGTAGTGCTCTATTAGGCTACATTATACCAGGTATATTTTGAACTAATTAGATATTTCGATATTACCAACTTAATTTCGTCATTATTCTAGATAGGTTCATATTCTGTAGAATAATCATTGGCATGAAAAGTAGGCTGTATAGTTCTTAACGGAACTTCTTGTTAGCCTACTTTTCACATTTTGCAAAAATGAGGAAAAAGTAGACTTATGAGATCGATCCGGGAAAATGTGTGTCTGTCTGTCCTTCTGTCTGTCTGTCTGGCTGTGTGTGTGTCCCCCCCTATCAACTCCTAAATGGCTGCAGCAATCAAAACCAAATTTAGTATCAGTAAAGATGTGCACCGGTATATCTCACGTCCGTATTTGAAAATGATGTCAGTGCTACCAACTGCTGAAAAAACGCACTAGAAATGTGAGCTCCATGTTGGATATCTCGCAAGGTATGCATGGGAGCTATTCAAAAATTGGTACACATGCAGATAATACTATTTCAGTTTAATTTCCAGGAGGCCAACAATGACAGTGTTGCCAAAATAATTTTAAGCCTTCTGATAGGTCCAATGTTTAAATGCATATAACTTCTACACTATCAATTGGATTTCAACCAAATTTTGTATGTAATATCTGTACATAAACAGATATGATTGAGCTAATTCTTAAGAGCCACCAGGGCTGCCAACTGTTAATAATTGCTCTCTCTATTTTTTTTATCCAAATACCAATATATCAGAAAGTATTTAAGCCAACAGCTTTAAACTATGCACACGTATATTCTGACATTTTAGATTAATTTGGAGTAACTTATATACGTCAGTTCTACCAACATTATTATAAGCCTGCTGATAGTACCAATTTTTAAATACATGTAACTTCTATACTATCAGTTCGATTTCAACCAAATTTCGTATGTGCTATGTGTACCATAACAGATATGACTGTAAGTATTGTTAAGAGCAATCAGGGCTGCCAACTGTTAATAAATGCTGTCTATATTTTTTTACCCTAATATCAATATATCATAAAGTATGCAAACCAACATCTCTATACTTTGCACACGTATAGCACCTGACATTATAGATTAATTTGGAGTAATTAATACAAGGCAGTGCTGCCAACATGATTCTATGCCTGCTGATATGTCTAATTTTAAAATACATGTAACTTCTATACTAACAAATGGATTTCATCCAAAATTGGCACAACAAGATATCATAATATTTCAGATTATTTCAGACCAGCACACGCATGGTATTGTTGGCAACATGCTTTGACGCGTGCTGATAGATCCAATGTCTAACTGCATGTAACGTCCATTGGACTTCAACCTAATTTTGTATTCTGCACCTTAAGAGATGGAACTAAGAATATATATCCAGTCACCAGGGCTGCCAACTGTAGTGCTCTATTAGGCTACATTATACCAGGTATATTTTGAACTAATTTGATATTTCTATATTACCAACTTAATTTTGTCATTATTCTAGATATGTTCATATACTGTAGAATAACCATTGGCATGAAAAGTAGGCTGTATAGTTCTTCACGGAACTTCTTGTTTCATAGGAAATATCAAGTCCCGTTTTACTGGAGATTTCATGTAGTTTCTCTAGCGTCTAATATGGCTTCATCCTTGTTGTTTGTTAAGATGGCCAGATCATCTGCAAAGGCCAAGCATTTCACAGTGACTCTTTTCCCTTTCTCCTTTCCAATGTGGATACCTTTCACATGCTTTTCCCATTCTGTGATGATTTTGTCCACTACGATGTTGAACAAGAGTGGTGATATACCATCCCCTTGTCGAACTCCAGTATGTATTGCAAAAGAGTTAGAGATTTCTCCCATGAATTTCACCTTTGAGGTAGTTCTCAATAATGTTTCCTGGATGATGGCCCTGGTGTACCTGTCAACTTCTAATTATTCTAGTCTGTTAAACAAGGTTTGTCTGTCAACCGAATCGTAAGCCTTTTTGAAATCCACAAATGTGTCTGTAGTGGTCCTGCATCGTCGGATGTGCAGTATGGTCTTGAGGTTCCAGATCTGCTCAATACAGGACCTTCCCTTCCTGAAACCTGCCTGATATTCTCCAATATAGAGTCGATTCAGCAAAGCTTTAGAGAGAATTTTACAAGCGACTGGAGAAGCGAAATTCCTCTATAATTATTCAGATCAGTTTTGCTTCCCTTCTTATGGAGTGGGTGTATCAAAGCACTCTTCCATTCTTTTGGGATTTTCTCTGTTTTCCAGACATCTGATATTATTCTGTGAATTTTTGGTGTTATGTGTTCATGATCCAATTTCCAAACTTCTGCAATAAGTCCATCTTCACCAGGGGCTCTATTGTTTTTAATGACTTGATTAGGTCCACTATTTCTTCATGTGATGGTGGAAGTGAATCAAGGTTGGGCACTGGTTTTGCAAATTGAAGTTGTTCAGAAGGTGCTTCGCAATTAAGGAGTGTACTGAAATATTTAGCTAGAATTTCACAATTATTGCTCGTATTTGTTTCCAGAGATCCATCAGGTCGTTGGAAGCATAAACTAGGAGGTTGAAAGCCTGCTATATTTTCTCTAAAGGTCCTGTAAAAATTTCTGGTGTTGTTCTTAGTGAAGTCCTGTTCTATTTCATTTAGCCTATTATTATCATAATTGCGCTTTTCTCGGCGAATAATTTTAGAAGTCTTTTTCCGAACCTGCACAAATTCTTGCCATTTTTCTGTTGTTTTATGACTATTGAAATTATTCCATGCTTTAAACCTATATTCAATAGCATGATCGCATGTGATGTTCCACCAACTATATTTTCACTTTCTCGGAGGTTGACCGAATTTTATTGCTTGTTTCATTTTCTCTGCAAGTTCAGACCAGCTCGTGGTATCCATTTGACGGATTTCTTCAATGATGTTCATCTTGTTGAATTCAAGGTATTCTGGATCAGTTCGGAAAAGCTGGGCTCCCCTTGTCCTTTGTCAGTTGGCTTGATATTTTACGTTGATTTGTAGTAAATGATGATCTGAGTCAAAGAATTCTCTCCTGGGTTTCACATTAAGGACTTCTTTAGCGTTCCTTCTAGAGATAGCAACGTTGTCAATCTGGAATTCTCCAAGTGTTTCATTGGGGGATATCCATGTTGTTAATTTACACGTAGGCTTCTGGAATTGTGTTGACATAATTTGGAGATTGAAATTTTGACAGAAGCTTATAAGGTGTTCACCATTTTTATTGGTTCTGCTATGAACAGTGTATGGTCCTGTAATTCACCTATATTTCTTTTCTTTTCCTAACTGACCATTAAAATCCCCCAGTAGAATCTTGATATGATGTTTGGGAATTTTGTTCGTGATTTCCTCCAGAAGTTCCCAGAAGTCTTCTATTACCTGAGGGTCTTTCCTGTTGTAGTCATTCGTTGGTGCATGCACGTTAATCAGTGTGTATACCTTGTTTCCCGATTTTATTGAGAGTGTTGAGAGTCTTTCTGATGGTGAAGTAAAATCAATTACTGAATCTGTGACGGACTTGCTAACCGCAAAACCTGGTCCTGTGTTGATCTGCACTGCAGGTTTTCCTTTATAGAGCCTGTAATTCTCAGAATCAAAGTGACTTTCATCTGTAAATCGTGTTTCCTGCAATGCCAAAATTTTGATGCTGAATTTATCAAGCATATTCGCTAGATGTTTGAGTTTCCCAGGTTTAAACCAAGTGTTCAAATTAAGTGTACCTATGAAACACTTTCGTTTAGGTCGAAGAGGTTTTGAGAAGCTCCGATTCTTCTCTACATGACATGTCTGGTCCCCCAGAATCCTATGACCAGAACAGGGATCCAATCTATTGACTGGGGCCTGGGGTAGTGGAATCTTTTCCTGTCGTTCTGCCATGGTTGCTTCAAGTTGAGAATTGTTTGTGGTGACCTCCGACGGAGATCACAAGATTTTAAGATTTAATTGTTGAGATTAAGCCGTACTTCGAACAGCCGCACCAACTAGGTGAACAGACGCTGTTCACTAGCCGCTGGATGCCAGAACAGACACTAGTGAGTTGGATACATGGACATCCATATACCTTTTACTCTTATGAACCCCGAGCACTGGGGTGCCTCCTCCGCCTCATACGCTGTACTGAAGTCCATATCTTCTTATATATAAAAGTGAAAGTCTGTATGTATGTATGTATGTATGTATGTATGTATGTATGTATGTATGTATGTATGTGGGTCTGTTCCGTATACAAATCTATACCATTCCACCAATCTCAACCAAATTTTGCATACACATAGTTTAGGATCCAGAAGGAACCGCTGGCTACATGAATTTTCGATAGTCTTTCTCATTCTTCTGATTTCGGCCCTTTTGCACTCAAGCACAGGCTAATCAAATCATAAAATATACTCATGAAGTAATGGCAAGGCAGATAGTTTCCATGGCAACATAGCTAAAGTCGAGACACGGCCGACTGGATGGCAGTTCTGCTCTGCACTACCGGTATAGAAAAAGAGGATCTTTACTCAACTACTCACACAGCACTGTCAACCGAGTTTAGCATAATAAAGACTTGACACTATCTTCCACTATATATATTTGTCAAATACCACTCACTCATTCATTCATCACTAAATCTCAGAAACCACCGACGGATTGGAATGAAATTTGGTATGCAGCGTCCCAAAGGGCCGCAAATGCCCACTAAGAGAGGATTTTTGGATATTCAGGTTCTAAAGGGGTGTTAAGGGGGTTGACCTGCATTTCATTGAATAGCAATATCTCCCGATTGGTTTCATTGGGGGATGTGATACTCGGCACATAAACTCATCATTAAAAATAAGAAGACACGAGTCTGAGGGTTTTTCGATGTGGTGTATATTATGAGGTGAAAGAGGAGAAAAGTGGGGATTGAAAGATTCCTAACGGAGCGTGTATCTCCTAAACGACATAGGTGAGGAGTTTGAAACTCAGCGGAAAAAAATCAGCATACAAAATAAGTAAATATGTGTTTGACCGTTTCTTCATAAATCCAATTTATGGGGCCCATGGGGAGGGGTGAAATTCTGGGGGGGACTGGAAAGAAAGTGTCCTAACTGATCTTACTGACTCACTCATCAAACTCAGGGGGAAAAACTGCTTTAAAGTAAGTAAATAGCTGTTCGACAGTTTTTTTCTCAAATCAAATTTAAGGGGTTCATGGGGAGGGGTGAAATTCTGAAAAAAGAAAATTGAAAGAAAATGTCCTGACTCACTCACTCACTCACTCATCATCGCCCAGCCAAAATTATTGAAGTTAGAAACATGACAGTTTGGGGATATGTTCATTGTGTGTCAAAACCGTCTACTAAGGGAGGATTTTCGGATATTCTGGTTCTGAAGGGGTCTTAAGGGGGTTAAACCTGCATTCCATTAAATAACAATATCTCCCGATTGGTTTCATTGGGGGATATGATACATGGCATATCAGCTCATCATTAAAAAGTAAGAAGGCACGTGTCTGAGGGTTCTTCGATGTGGTGTATATTATGAGGTGAAAGGGGTGAAAAGTAGGAATTGAAAGATTCCTAACGGAGCGTGTATCTCTTAAACGACATAGGCGAGGAGTTTGAAACTCAGCGGAAAAAATCAGCATAAAAAATAAGTAAATATGTGTTTGACCGTTTTTTCATAAATCCAATTAGAGGGGCCCATGGGGAGGGGTGAAATTCTGGGGGGGGGACAGGAAAGAAAGTGTCCTAACTGATTGACTGACACACTCACTCATCAAACTCAGGGGGGGGGGGAACTGCTTTAAAGTAAGTTAATAGCTGTTCGACAGTTTTTTTTGGATCAATCAAATTGAAGGGGTTCATCGGGAGGGATGAAATTCTGAAGGAAAAAAAATGAAAGAAAATGTCCTGACTCATTCACTCATCATCGCCCAGCCAAAAATATTGAAGTTGGAACCATGGCATTTTGGGGATATGTTCGTTGTATGTCAAAACCGTACACTAAAGGAGGATTTTTTGATAATCAGGCTCTAAAGGGGTTTTATCGGGGTTAAACCTGCATTTCATTGAATAACAATATCTCACGAGTGGTTTCATTCGTGGATGTGATACTCGGCATATAAACTAATCATTAAAAAATAAGCAGACATGTGTCTAAGGGTTTTTCGATGTGGTGTATTATTATGAGGTGAAAGGGGTGAAAAGTGGGGGTTGAAAGATTCCTAACGGAGCGTGTAGGCCTATCTCTTAAACGACATAGGCGAGAAATTTGAAACTCAGCGAAAAAAAAACAGCTAAAAAATTAAGTAAATCGGTGTTCGACCGTTTTTTTTTATAAATTAATTTAAGGGGCCAATGGTGTGGGGTGAAATTCTGGGGGGAAAAAGGAGAGAAAGTGTCCTAACTGACTGACTAACTCACTCACTCATAAAACTCAGGGGAAAAAGACAGCTAAAAAAATAAGTTCATAGGTGTTCAAGGGTTTTTTCATCAATCCAATTTAAGGGGCCCATGGGGAGGGGTGAAATTCTGGTAAAAATAATTGAAAGAAAATGTCCTGTCTGACTCACTCAATCATCACGCCCAGAGAATACTATTAAAGTTGGAAACATGAAATCTTGGGAATATGTTCGCTGTATGTCGACAACGTCAGTCAACGAAGGAATGCTTTTGGTTTATTCGAGTTTTAAAGAGGTGTTGAGGGGTTAAACGTGCATTTCATTGAATAACGATATCTCATGAGTTGTTTCTTTGGGGATGTGTTATTCGGTATATAAACTAATCATTAAAAATAATCTGACATATGTCTAAGGGTTTATCGATGTGGTGTATATTTTGAAGTGAAAGGGGTGAATATTCGGGGTTGAGGGATTCTTACGGAGCGTGTATCTCTGAAACGACATAGGCGAGAAGTTTGAAATTCGACGGGAAAAAACAGCTTAAAATACAAGTAAATAGGTGTTCGATAGTTCTTTCATAAATCCAATTTAAGGGGCCCTTGGAGAGGGGTGAAATTCTGGGGGGAAAAACCAGGAAAGAAAGTGTCCTAACTGATTGACTCACTTACTCACTCATCAAACTCAGGGGGAAAACAGCTTTAAATAAGTAAATAGGTGTTCGACCGTTTGTTTCATAAATCCAATTTAAGGGGTTCATGGGGAGGGGTGAAATTATCAAAAATAAATGAAAGAAAATGTCCTGACTGACTTACTCACTCATCAACGCCCAGCCAAAATTATTGAAGTTAGAAACATGAAATTTTGGGGATATGTTCGTTGTATGTTGAAAACGTCCACTAAGGAAAGAGTTTTGGATATACAGGTTCTAAAGAGGTGTTAAGGGGGTAAACGTGCATTTCATTGAATAACAATATCTCACGAGTGGTTTCATTTGGGGATGTGATACTTGGCATATATACTAATCATTAAAAATAAGCTGACACATGTCTAATGTTTTCTTCGACGTAGTGTATATTATGAGGAGAAAGGGATGAAATTTAAGGGGCCTATGGGGAGGGGTGATATTCTGGAAGAAAAACGTCCACTAAGGAAGGATTTTTGGATGTTCACTCTCATCGACCAATTAAAACTACTAAAGTTAGAAGAATGATATTTTGGGGATAAGTTTGTTGTGTGTCGAAATCGTCTACTAAGGAGGGATTTTTGGATATTCAGGTTCTAAAGGGGTGTTAACGGGGTTAAACCTGCATTTCATTGAATAACAATATCACACCACTATGACGCGAGCGAAGCGAGGCTAAAAATGAAATGGTGTGTGTCTGTGTATTACTCAATCATGCAAGTACCACTGGTCCGATTTACATAAATTTTACATGGAAGTAGCTGATTTACCTGGTTAACATAAAGGTTACATTTGATTTCAATACTTTGCACTATTTAAAATGGCGACCATATTAGTGACGTCACTACACCCTTTGGTTTCAAACTTTCATATTTCCATTTCAAATAAAAAGAGAACGCTAAGAAATAGCAAACTTTTGATGGCATATACGAGGTTTAAAATTACATTTTCTATCCGAAAGGTATCTCCAACGGTTAGCGAGTAAAACCTAAATTTGTGCTATAAAACACGGTCAACGCCGAGCGGTGTAGTTGGACAATATGTTCCATCCTTAATCTCCCTCTGCGCAGCACCTCACCTATCCCCTGTTTTAACTGTCACCTTCACATTTTAATTTATTTATGATGCGTAGCGAAGCACGGGTACTTCAGCTAGTCTTCTTATATATAAAAGTGAAAGTCTGTATGTATGTATGTATGTATGTATGTGGGTGGGTCTGTTCCGTATACAAATCTACACCGTTCCACCAATCTCAACCGAATTTTGCATTCACATAGTTTAGGACCCAGAAGGGACCGCTGGCTACATGAATTTTCGATAGTCTTTCCCATTCTTCTGATTTAGGCTCTTTTGCACTCAAGCACAGGCTAATCAAATCATAAAATATACTCATGAAGGAATGGCAAGGCAGATAGTTTCCATGGCAACATAGCTCAAGTCGAGGCACGGCCGTCTTGATGCCAGTTGCGCTCTGCACTTCCGGTATAGAAAATGAAGATCTTAACTTGAAATCCCGTTAGTTACTCGCCCACTCACACAGCACTGTCAACCGAGTTTAGCATAACAAAGACTTGACACTATCTTCTACTATATGTTTGTCAAATACCACTCACTCACTCACTCATTCATTCATCACGAAATCTCAGAAACCACCGAACGGATTGAAATGAAATTTGGTAAGCTGCTTCCTCAAGGGCCGCAAATGCCCACTATGAGAGGATTTTTGTATATTCAGGTTCTAAAGGGGTTTTAGGGGGGTAGAACTGCATTTCATTGAATAGCAATATCTCCCGATTGGTTTCATTGGGGGATGTGATACTCAGCACATAAACTCATCATTAAAAACAAGTAGTTCCCTGAAGAACTATACAGCCTATTTTCATATATCTTGCTCATGTTAATTGTCTCTATCAACATACAAAATTTCAGTTTAATTGCTGTAACATATTCGTAGATATTGAGAACCGTCTAAATATTTCATATGGTCGCCAGGATGGATTTTTATTTTTTGTACTATTACATTAAGATTATTGTGTACGTGTGGTATTCAAACTTCAATCGCATGATTAGAACACAAGAAGTAAAAACGAGATTTTAAAAGTACGCACACCAGCCATCTTGTGATTATGCAAACAATTGAAATAAATTAGATGCCAGTGGATCAACATTTGTATAAGCATTTAACGTGCAACGTTTCACGGCACTCGGATAGTTAATTCGCGAGAAACGTCCATTTAAATATTTATACTTCGCGTCGCCGCCATGTTGGATTTGTGCTCACCAGGTTACTGAAAGTCCTATAGGTGAACATAATGTTCATAGACTCTATGAACATAAAAAAATTCAGTTTGGTTGCTGTAAAAGATTCATAGATATTGAGAACCGTCTAAATATTTCGGAAGCTCGCCATTTAGGATTGTTATATGTATAGGCCATAGAGTTATGTACCAACCAGGAGAATTATTGCCTATCTTCATTATTCAAACTTTCACTTCGATCGCATGATTACGACTCAAGAATAAAAACTTAATTTTAAATTTCGCACAGCCGCCATCTTGAGGTTATGTAAACAATTGAATTAAATTAGATGGCAGTGCATTACAATCTGCAAAATCATTTACTGTACCACATTTCACTGCGCTCAGAGAGTTAAATCACGAGAAAAGTCTATTTAAATATTTCAAATTCGCTTGGTCGCCATGTTCGTTTTGTACTTTACAGGTTTATGAAATATACACAGGTCAACTTGTATCAGTACCCTTTATCACCGTACAAAATTGCATGATGATATCTGTAATAGTTTCGGAGATATAGAATGTCAGTGAAATATTTCGCACAACCGCCATTTTGAGGTTATGTAAACAATTGAACTAAATTAGACTCTAGTGCATTACAATGTGTACAAACATTTGCTGTACCAAGTTTTATTACGTTTGGATAGTTAAATCGCGAGAAATGTGTATTTAAAAGTCTCAATTTCGCTTGACCGTCATGTAGGTTTTGTAGTCACCAGGTTTTTGAAAGTCTCATAGGTGAACTTCTAGTAGTGCCCTTTATCACCGTACACAATGTCAGAGCGATATCGGTAATAGTTTCGGAGATATTGAATGCTAGTCAAATATTTCGCACAGCCGCCATGTTGGATTTGTGAGACGTAACAAAATTTGAAGGGCACGGTCAAGGTCGCCGGGAATAGTGCTATGAACTTACCAAGTTCATTGAAATCGCTCCAGCCGTTTATTTTTTATTAGGGGGACACACACACACACCTCACACACACACACACGGACAAAATGTGATCTCATAAGCCTTTTTTTTTTTTTTAAATTGAAAATAGGCTAATAAGAAGACACGAGTCTGAGGGTTTTTCGATGTGGCGTATATTATGAGGTGAAGGGGGGTGAAAAGTGGGGATTGAAAGATTCCTAACGGAGCGTGTATCTCTTAAACGACAGGCGAGGAGTTTGAAACTTAGCGGAAAAAAAAAAAAAGTAAATATGTGTTTCACCGTTTATTCATAAATCCAATTTAAGGGGCCCATGGGGAGAGGTGAAATTCTGGGGGGGGGGGGGGGGAGGAACAGGAAAGAAAGTGTCCTAACTGATCTTACTGACTCACTCATCAAACTCAGGGGGAAAAACTGCTTTAAAGTAAGTAAGTAAGTAAGTAAGTAAGTAAATAGCTATTCGGCAGTTTTTTTTATCAATCAAATTGAAGGAGTTCATCGCGAGGGGTGAAATTCTGGTAAAAATAATTGAAAGAAAATGTCCTGTCTGACTCACTCACTCATCACGCCCAGCGAAAACTATAAAAGTTGGAAAAATGAAATTTTGGGAATATGTTCGCTGTATGTCGAAAACGTCAACTAAGGAATGTTTTTTGTTTATTCGGGTTTTAAAGAGATGTTAAGGGGGTAAGCGTGCATTTCATTGAATAACGATAGCTCATGAGTTGTTTCTTTGGGGATGTGATATTCGGTATATACATGTAAACTAATCATTAAAAATAATCAGACATATATCTAAGGGTTTATCGATATGGTGTATTATGAGGTGAAAGGGATGAAAATTGGGGGTTGAGGGTTTCATAACGGAGCGTGTATCTCTGAAACGACGCAGGCGAGAAGATTGAAATTCGGCGGGAAAAACAGCTTAAAATACAAGTAAATGGGTGTTCGACCGTTATTTCATAAATCAAATTTAAGGGGCCCTTGGAGAGGGGTGAAATTCTGGGGGGAAAAGAACAGGAAAGAAAGTGTCCTAACTGATTGACTCACTTACTCACTCATCAAACTCAGGGGGAAAACAGCTTTAAATAAGTAAATAGGTGTTCGACCGTTTGTTTCATAAATCCAATTTAAGGGGTTCATGGAGAGGGGTGAAATTATCAAAAATAAATGAAAGAAAATGTCCTGACTGACTCACTCATCATCGCCCAGCCAAAATTATTGAAGTTAGAAACATGAAATTTTGGGGATATGTTCGTTGTATGTCGAAAACGTCCACTAAGGAAAGAGTTTTGGATATTCAGGTTCTAAAGTGGTGTTGAGGGTGTAAACGTTCATTTCAATGAATAACAATATCTTACGAGTGGTTTCATTTGGGGATGTGATACTTGGCATATATACTAATCATTAAAAATAAGCTGACATATGTCTAATGGTTTTTCGATGTAGTGTATATTATGAGGTGAAAGGGATGAAAAGTGGGGGTTGAAAGATTCCTAACAGAGCGTGTATCTCTTAAACGACATAGGCGAGGAGTTGGAAACTCTGGGGAAATCAATCAGGTTAAAAATAAATAAATAAATAAATAAAAAATAGATGATCGACCGTTTTTTTCATAATTGCAATTTATGGGGCCTATGGGGAGGGGTGAAATTCTGGAAGAAAAACGTCAACTAAGGAAGTATTTTTGGATGTTCACTCTCATCGACCAACCAAAACTATTAAAGTTAGAAGAATTATATTTTGGGGATATGTTTGTTGTGTGTCGAAAACGTCTACTAAGGAGGGATTTTTGGATATTCAGGTTCTAAAGGGGTGTTAACGGGGTTAAACCTGCATTTCATTGAATAACAATACGACACGACTATGACGCGAGCGAAGCGAGGCTAAAAATGAGATGGTGTGTGTCTCTGTATTACTCAATCACGCAAGTACCACTGGTCCGATTTACATGAATTTTACATGAAAGTAGCTGATTTATCTAGTTAACATATAGATTACTTTTGATTTGAATACTTTGCACTATTTAAAGATGGCGACCTTTTTAGTGACGTCACTACACCCTTTGGTTTCAAACTTTCATATTTCCATTTCAAATAAAAAGAGAACGCTAAGAAATAGCAAACTTTTGATGGCATATACGAGGTTTAAAATTACATTTTCTATCCGAAAGGTATCTCCAACGGTTAGCGAGTAAAACCTAAATTTGTGCTATAAAACACGGTCAACGCCGAGCGGTGAAGTTGGACAATATGTTCCATCCTTATTCTCCCTCTGCGCAGCACCTCACCTATCCCCTGTTTTAACTGTCACCTTCACATTTTAATTTATTTATGACGCGTAGCGAAGCACGGGTACTTCAGCTAGTCTATATATATATATATATATAATTCTTCGACACGTGTGTATGTGACTGAACTCCTCCTAAACGCCTGGGCCGATTTTGATGAAATTTTGTATGAATGTTAGGTTGGGCCCATGTATGGTTTAGATTCACAATTTGACCAGATAGGTGGAATTTTAGAATTTTAGAATCACAATTTACACACAAATTTAGAACCACAATATACTGAACCCTTTATCCTCTGTGGGATAAATGATTCTATGTTTTATTTCTTCAATTAATAAATATTTCCACCAGCATCATGAAAGTAGCCAGACGGAGATGAGGAAATTTCAAGCAATTTGTTGGAGACAGCGGGGACATACCTGAGGCAGTTTGACAAAAGGCTAAATACTTTAGCTGTGAAAGGAAATAGCCTAGCGATGTGTCAGAAGGACAGGTGTTGGCCACCTCAAAAATAGAAGCGACGCGCAGTGAGACATGTTTCTGGTATGTTCATTGTAATATTCGCGCCTAGAAGAAATATGATGCAGTAACGTGAGTGGCTGATGAAGAAAATAGACACTCCTACGACGCCAAGATCTGCTAAAAACCGCCAAATTACAGAAAATGTGGAACCAATGAGAAATGAATGCCTACGAGCGCGGCAAGACCAGCTTGGGTACGCGGTGACTAGCATTCACGCGGGAAATCGCCTAGACATAATCTCTACGATCGATTCTAGGATTAATGGACATATTCTTGACCTGTGCAATGTTACGAGTTCAGTGATATTTATTTCATTCCTGTACCACCATTATTTCGAGAAATTTTTGTATAATTCCCCCCCCCCCCCCCATCAAGACCTAGGGCCAGTTCATTTATAAGTGGCGTGAAAAGCCGAGACAACGACTATTACTTTGTGCGTCTACGGACGTAGACTATTATTTTGTGTGTCGTGGACACATGTTGTTATACTTTTGCGTGTCATGTGGACATAGAAGTTATTGTAAATGTGTTAAATTCAGTGATAGATAGTCACAGTACTATATTTTGTAGGGGCAGTATCGTCGATAATTCGCCAACAAACTGTTACGGGGAAAGTAGTACCTGGATCGGCGAATTTAGTAGTCAGATATCAAGTGTATATTAATCTAACTTTCTGAATCAGCACCAGAGATGACATCGATCACCATAGAAGAAGTTTGGAATTCTCAACACTCCGTCCAGATGGCTGAGATGAGATAAGAACCATTCAATTGGGAGATGGCAGCTGATGTTCTTTGACGGGTGATTGAACGAGAGATGAGTACAATATAATATTCTTTATTATTTGATAAATTAACTTATGGTTTATGGGACATATTTTTGTAAATACTTTGCTTGTTTGATTAACGTAGTATTTTAGTTTTGGTCTGACACACCTTTTGCATGGAAACAGCTCGCATATGTTATTAGTGGAAGGTTCTTGTTTTTGTTTGTTGTTTTAACTAACGTAGCTATGTGAACGGCCGTGTTTGCATATGTTACGCAATGCGGTTAAAAAACGTCTCTCGGAGATATGCTGTGTTTCAGAAGTAGGACTGAAGTAATATAATTATACAATAGATTGGAGGGTAATTAAAATTGTTTAAGGTTTATTATTGATCAGATTCAGTGAGATTATTGCCTTTGGAGCTATGTAATTTGTGACGAAGAGCAATCAGCTCTATCGTAGGTTTTAAATATTGTTTTAAAATGTTTGCGAGCATCTATTCAGCAGACCTGTGTGAAAATCGTGATTTCATTCCCAGAGGTGTGATTGTGTGTATTTTATGGTCATTACAAGCGTGATTTTCAGCTTAGACTGATTTCTGTCAGCTTGGTTCCAGATCCATATTGTAACCTTGCGAGGGCAATTGTGGATATTTTGATTATTGTCTGACCATATGTTGAGGTGGTTGAGATTTTGTGGCTGTTGGTTCCTTGAGATGACGGCACAGCTGGTCAGTTATTTATATACACTGGAGTTGGGAAATGACGAGTATTGAAGAGAGGGAGATGTCTCACAAGGCGGTCTGAACGTTGCAAGCAAGGTCATTAGTGAGGAGCACTTATTGACTCCGTAATTACTTGAAATACAGAATAAGAACTGATCAATGGTAAAAATTGTTTAAATAAATGGGAGTTGCCTACGAATCACGAAAATCTCCGAAGCGTTACCTTAACATGCAGGTTTGTTCATATAAAGTAATCTTAGCCGGCCAGGCTTTTGTTGTTGTTGGTTTTATTCCATGTTTATTTTCCATTTCAGTGGCCCGTGAATTGGCCAGGTTGGCAGCTCAGCTTGTTAAGTGCGTCATCGCACTAATGAGGGTCTCAGGGAGATTCCTGTAAATAGTAGATTTGTAGTGCGTGTGTCAGCATTAGATTTAAGGGTTTTTATTAATGTCATGCCCATATCCATAAACGTTGATTTACGCGATGATTGTTCGTGAGCACCGTGGCTGTTAACCCGTTGTAAACGAACAGTCATCCAAGTACTCATTTCTCGTAGTTAGTCATCACGCGTACATAAAATTCAAATGCAAGGTAGTGGAACATGGATCCACATTTTCTTATAAAAGGGGAGATCCGTCTGACTCCTCAACATTGATAGATGTTCCTGTCATGGGAAAATTCAGGGAGGATATTTCTATTATTGTTGTTTATTTTCTTTTTATGCACAATTAGTCATTAAATTATGTTATTATTTTACGTCTTGTCTCCTTACTTTCTTAATTATAGTTTAATTCCTATGACCCTTGCCTCAGTAGATCATGTTGTTTGGCGGACGTAAACATCACACTATGAACTGAGCGCGACCCCTTGATCAAGATTCTTGCACATAAACACTGCTATTCTGAAGGGTTCATAGGGATAAAACTGGCGCGGCCAAGCGTGGGGCCATTCACTGTGGTGTAACGGCGGAGAAATTACACATATCAATATTGGCGTATTTGAGTAAAACTGACATGCCGCAAGTGCAGGCAGATATGACAGTATTTAATCACCTGAAAGTGATATTTTATTAAAAGTAATTGAGGCGAAGTGGATACCGCCAAATGTGTGAAATATAAATTAAAATCAGGAGTTTGCAAAGTAAAATACGGTTCTCGTTTTTGTCTATTGAATTAAAGTAAAAGGTAATATATGTGATACCGGGCGCCCAATGATTAAAGTTAAAACTAGATTTGTTTAGAAAGACAAACTCATGAAAATATTAGGAGGCTGTAGCCTAAAATGACAATTAATACTCTGTTAATTAGTCAGTGTTAATATCAGATCAGGATAACAATTTAATGACTAAATATGTGCTTGGGTTTAAAATTAAATTGAGTAAAACTAGAACTACTCAGAGATGCAATCGACTAGTGGGATTAAATGTAAAAATAAATGAACTGAGTAGGGTAAAGAAATTAAATGTGCATTGGATTGTGTGTATGTGTCAAAGGGCATTGCTTTATGCCATTTCCCTAATGTCTCATATAAATTGTATAACATGGCAACGGTGGAACAGATTCAAGAAATCATTGAGAGTGCGGCTAGGAGAACACAGAAATTGTTGGACACTAAATTGGCGGAACAGAGTCAATCATTAAACACTAGTATGTTAGAGCAAAGTGAAGCATTAAACGAGAAATTATCTGAGCAAATAAACAATACTATGGTAGAACAAAGTGAAGCATTAAACGCGAAATTATCTGAACAAATAAACAATAGTTTGTTAGAACAAAGTGAGTCGATAAACAAATTATCCGAAAAAAGTGAATCATTGCGGACACAATTAAATAACAGTATGATTGAACAAAATGAATATCAGGCGGAACAAGCTAGGTTATTAAAAAGTGAAATTAATGACACTATCAATTCACAGTTAGAGACGCTAACCGCAGAGATGAAAGATCACACTAATCAACAGATGGTATTACTGGCCCTAGATGTGAGTAAAAATAATGAAAAGCAATTAGATCAGATTAAGAAAATGGAAAGTATTTTTGATAAAAAAAACTTAGCATTCTGGATGAAACGGTGTTAGCTAAATTAGAGCAAATTGAAATAGCATGTACTATGAATACAAGCGAGGTCAAGATAGCTCAGGATAAATTGGAAGGACGATTCAAGGAGATGGAGAAAAGCGGCAGGGTCATTCAACAACAATTATCAGCAGTAGATGAAAACATATCCGGCATAATTAAAGATATGGACCGTCTCGAAATAAAATCAGCGGAACAATGGAAAAGCCTAGAAGCGGATCAGGAGCAATTAAAGAGTACCTTAGACGACAATAAAAGCCAGATTGAAGAGAAAGTAAGCACGATTAAAGAGCAGATAAGAAAAGATTGGAGAAAAATGAATATCGATTCTAAAGAGGAAAGATCCACCATTCTTAAGACAGTAGGCGAAAATCACACTCGTATTCAAGCATTAGAGCAAGAAATGAAGAGCAAGCTTAAAGAACAGACGGACAGGATCATTAAAGCCGAACTCAGGTCATTAGAGCAATCGTCGATATTTAGAACAGGAACATTGAAGGACAAGCAGGACGACTCAAATAGCCCGGAGGGTACTAGCATAGCAGGAAGTCAGACTCAGGCGGAGAGCCCATTAACAACAAACACGGAAGGATTTCGTAAGAATATAGAAAGGAGTTCAACACCACAAGACGGTCATCAGCCCACACAACTCATTCAGGTAATTCGCTCAAACGATTACAAACCGCAGAAGTACACGGAAAATTCAGGGGTGACGCCTAAAGCTTTTATCAAAGAGATTGAAGACCATTTCAATGACACTGGGGTACCTGAAGCACGTAGATTGAGGATGATGGAGAGATTTTTATCAGGAAATGTCCTTACATGGTCTTTAAGCTTCAAATATACATTTGGAAGCATGTCAGATTTTAGATTAGCGTTTCTGCGCAAGTACTGGTCGCCAGCAATACAACAGAGTCTAAGGATGGAGCTTTACTCTAGAAAATACCAAACTACCCAGCAAACGAAATACTCAGATTTCTTTAACATGCAAATGCTAAAATTTCGCGACCTTGATTACCCTTTAAATGAAGCAGATCTGGTGATGACAATAGCAAGGCAATTGCCAGTCAACGTGCAACAAGTACTAGTCGCAGCGAACGTTAGTACGGCCCTACATGCAGAGCAGATATTACGTCAGATCGATGAGACTACATCTCATAGTCATTATAGAGGAGGAAGACAGCTGGAATTAGTCAATACCACAGAGGTCATAAAACCAAAACAGGCAAACACTAAAACGCAGGGTACTAATACAAGCACCTCCACACCTAGGCGAAACCAGGAGGAAGGAGAAAACAGACCATACCAGCGTAACGAAAATAACTATAACAATAGATCATACCAAGGCAACAATAGATATCAACAGAGAGAATATCAGCAATGGCGTGAAAATCGAAGGAATGACAGGCCTTATGGAAGATACGGTGATTACAATGCCAATCAAAGATGGAAAGGAAGGAGAGGCCAAAATCAAGGAGAGCCACGTAATTATCGAAATGACTGGGATGATAGGCACGCTCAATCGCAAAATTACCTAGAGGAGTTACACGCTAGCCAAGGTGGAGAGCTTGGAAGATGGGAAAATGCCATTGGGAACATGAAGAATCCAGACACACATACTGAGGAAGCTGGAAGTCTACTGAGACAAGAGGAATATCAAGGGCATAAGCGACAGAATGATGAGGGGAGTCGAAATGGAGCTAAAAAAAATGCTAAATTTGGATAAAGAAGACAGTCTACAAACGCAACAGTCGGAAGTTGAAGATGGATGGATAGTAGCGAACATACAAGAATGGATTGCTTTGCCAGAAGACTGCCTGGAGGAGACGGTGAAACCACGGAACGATGAAATTAGGCAATTACCCATTATTTACGCGAGGATTGGTGGAATTAAGATAAGATGTTTATTGGATACGGGGTCACAGATCAGTCTGGTATCGTAGGCCTTGGTTCGAGAGTTGGGACGGAGTCAGAATATTCCCGTAATTCCTGTACCACAACTCAAAGTGAGGGGTGTTATTCCTGAACGCACCGTCACTTGTAAACGTCAGGCATACTTAGAGCTGAACATATTGGAACACACTTTTGGGCAAACATTCATTATCATGGCAAAGATGAATTTCAATATAATTCTTGGTGCAAATTTTATTTGTGACTATCAAGCAGTGATAGATTTGCACAAGAATACAGTCAGTTTTAGAGAATATGATCAGCTGAAGAACGTGGGATTGCATATGGATGAAATCACTACCGGAAGAGATGTAAATTCTTGGGCATTGGAAGCAATATCAGAAGAGACGGAAGAGGAGATACGAAAGGCAGAAGATAACATCGTAGAAGGGGCTGTTGTGGAACTAGATGAGGAGATTGAATCCCAGGAGATATGGTCTTTATTAACAGAAGGAGATAACAGTGATGCACAATTTGAAGAGTTACTACAGGAGCGGCTCAATGACATTCAACTTGGAGGTGAACACAGAAAACAGTTGGAAGAGATTTTAAGGAAGCACAAAGCAGTATTTGATACAGTACCTGGAAAAATATTAAATTTCAAATATTCTATGCAAGTCGAGGACTGGTCACCTTTCAAAAGCAGGTTGTACCCAATTCCTAAAAAATATCGTGGTCAAGTTAAAGTCATTATAGATGAGATGTTACAAGCTGGAGTGATAAGGAAGACACCTACACCTTATCTAAATGCGATTTTGGCAGTCACAAAACCAAATGGATCTATTAGACTTTGTTTAGATGCCAGAAATCTCAACATGAGACTCATTTTTCCTGAGTATGACAGAGCGCCAATTATCAGAGACGTACTAAAAGGCTTTAAAAACAAGAGCATTTATTCATCAGTCGATTTGACGTCCAGTTTCCACCATCTTGAATTGGATGAGAAGTCACAGCTTCTAACTGGCTTCTTATTCGATAACCAGACGTTTTGCTTCGTCCGAATGCCCTTTGGAGTCAAAAAAGCGGGCTGTGCTTTAATCCGAGCCCTGGACCGGAATCTAACCGAGGAAGTTAAGGGGAAGACGGTACGCTACATTGACGACATTCTGCTGGCATCCGACAACATTGAAACTCACATGGAGAATTTAGATAAAGTATTGGGCAACCTGAATGCATCGAATTTCAAAGTAAATCTGAAGAAATCGCATTTCTTCAAGAGCGAGATCTTATATTTGGGTCACATCATTGACAAGGAGGGGGTGAAGCCAAATCCAGTTAAGATCGAAGCGATAAAGAATTTCCCTACACCAACGAGAGTCAAGCACATTCGGGCTTTCTTAGGCGTAACGGGATTCTTTAAAGAAAACTGTCCAGGTTATACGGAGACTGTAGCTCCCATGCAGGAAATGTTAAAGAAAAATAATAAATGGTTATGGAATGCGGAGTGTGAGAAGGCATTCCAAGCAACAAAACAGCTATTGGAAAGCTGCATTAAATTAGGATATCCAGATTTCAAGCACAAATTTATAATCCAAGCGGATGCTTCACAAATTGGTATAGGTGCTATGCTCTACCAAGAAGATCCAGCTAACCTGCAACACAAGACATATTTGGCATTTGTCAGCCGAAAATTGCGTAAGCACGAGCGCAATTATACTGTAACCGAGCTAGAATTGTTGGCCATCCTTCATGCGCTTCAACAATGGAAACGAATAATCTATGGTTACCCCATTGTTGTCAGGACTGATCACAAGGCATTAACATTCTTGTTTAAGACGTCGATGGCAAGCGAACGTGTGACACGTTGGTCTATATATATTCAGCAGTTTAGCATTGAGATTGAACATTGCCCAGGAAAGATGAACGTGATTCCGGATGCACTCAGCAGGAACCCAGAGCCTGATAATGAAGAAACAGCGACGGTACAACACTTGGAGTTAACACCGAAGGACCGGGAATTCTTGGAGGAGTTACGTGAAATACAGCGAGAACAGGAAGCGGAACCATGGACGATGCTATTAATTCGATACTTCAAAAAGCAGCTACCTACAGGAACACCTGCATTTCGAGAAGCAAAAGCCAAAGAAGGAAGATATGTTTATGTCAACAATTTGCTGCACAAATGGGTAGATAATGACCACACCAAGTTACGCATATTAGTACCTGCATCATTACAGCGAGGACTGACATGGCATACGCACGAAAGTTACGGTCACGTGGGCGTAGACAAGTGCGAAGCGACAATAGGAGAGACATTTACATGGCCACGTATGAGAACAACTATATGTGACGTCATTACAACTTGTGATCCGTGTCAGAGGACAAAGCCCAATAATTATTTAATGAGTCAGTATCCTAGACCATTGCTACCTCAGAAACCATGCGAGCTACTGGCCCTGGACTGTTTCGGTCCAATTCCGAAAGGAAGGCGAGGTTGCCGTCACTTGCTAGTGTGCATTGATGTATTTTCTAAGTTCGTAGTACTATGCCCTATTCAGAAAACTACATCGAAGCAAGTACTCAGTCGTATTCGAAATAGAATTATTCCAATCCTTGGAAAACCAGAATTCATATTGTCAGATCATGGCAGTTATTTCACAAGCGCCGAATTCAAGAAATGTATGGAGGACATGGGTATAAAACACGTTTTAAGCAGTATCCGACATGCCCAAGCTAATCCAAGTGAGAGAGCAATTAAATGTGTAACATCATACTTGAGAATCTTCATTCCCAACGAACACCATAAATGGGTAGATAAAATTAAGGATGTAGAGACATGCATGAATTCTACCAGGCACGAGTCAACAGGACAAATCCCTATGGTCCTACACAAGAACGAGTATCCAGTGAGAACGTGGAAAAGCATCATTAACTGTCCACAAGATCCCATGATAGCCCCTGACTTGCGAATTGAGAGAACAAGAGCCTACATGAGAAAACAAGCAGACCGCAGATTACGGCGAGTAAGAAATAAGAGGTTTCACAGTGATCTTGAAATCAACCAGCTCGTTTTGGTGAAACGACCCGCTACATCGGACCCAGAGAAGAAAATCTTCAGTAAATTCTGCGAAAAGTTCATAGGACCCTATTCTATCGTAAGAAACCTTGGAAATAATGCTTGCAGAGTGAAAGAGTTAAGCACAGGAACAATGTCAGTCTACAATGCTGCCAACTTAAAAAAGTATCGAAGAAGCGATCCATGAGAGCGCCGAAATAACGATGCAGTTTGAATATATGGACGTCCTACTATCAACAAAGTTGACGGGGAGCAGTTGAGTACGGCACGTGAAGAAGGAAGTCGAGTTGGTGTTGACAAACATTAACGAGACGAGCAGAGTGTTGCCTCAGGCATCAGTGGGTCATGCAAGCAGACTGAGAGGGGAGATACAAGCAGGAAATGAAAACGAGCAAATGCCATTCAAGACAAGAGCGGCTAGACCAAGTAATAGAAAAGGGGTGATTCTGAAATAAAACAAATTGGCCTACGGAAGTCTTTTAAAATTGTCGACTTTATTCCTAAGTTCGAAATTTTGTGAGTGGGAGAGTTTTGAACCCTTTATCCTCTGTGGGATAAATGATTCTATGTTTTATTTCTTCAATTAATAAATATTTCCACCAGCATCATGAAAGTAGCCAGACGGAGATGAGGAAATTTCAAGCAATTTGTTGGAGACAGCGGGGACATACCTGAGGCAGTTTGACAAAAGGCTAAATACTTTAGCTGTGAAAGGAAATAGCCTAGCGATGTGTCAGAAGGACAGGTGTTGGCCACCTCAAAAATAGAAGCGACGCGCAGTGAGACATGTTTCTGGTATGTTCATTGTAATATTCGCGCCTAGAAGAAATATGATGCAGTAACGTGAGTGGCTGATGAAGAAAATAGACACTCCTACGACGCCAAGATCTGCTAAAAACCGCCAAATTACAGAAAATGTGGAACCAATTAGAAATGAATGCCTACGAGCGCGGCAAGACCAGCTTGGGTACGCGGTGACTAGCATTCACGCGAGAAATCGCCTAGACAAAATCTCTACGATCGATTCTAGGATTAATGGGCATATTCTTGACCTGTGCAATGTTACGAGTTCAGTGATATTTATTTCATTCCTGTACCACCATTATTTCGAGAAATTTTTGTATAATTCCCCCCCCCCATCAAGACCTAGGGCCAGTTCATTTATAAGTGGCGTGAAAAGCCGAGACAACGACTATTACTTTGTGCGTCTACGGACGTAGACTATTATTTTGTGTGTCGTGAACACAGGTTGTTATACTTTTGCGTGTCATGTGGACATAGAAGTTATTGTAAATGTGTTAAATTCAGTGATAGATTGTCACAGTACTATATTTTGTAGGGGCAGTATCGTCGATAATTCGCCAACAAACTGTTACGGGGAAAGTAGTACCTGGAACGGCGAATTTAGTAGTCAGATATCAAGTGTATATTAATCTAACTTTCTGAATCAGCACCAGAGATGACATCGATCACCATAGAAGAAGTTTGGAATTCTCAACACTCCGTCCAGATGGCTGAGATGAGATAAGAACCATTCAATTGGTAGATGGCAGCTGATGTTCTTTGACGGGTGACTGAACGAGAGATGAGTACAATATAATATTCTTTATTATTTGATAAATTAACTTATGGTTTATGGGACATATTTTTGTAAATACTTTGCTTGTTTGATTAACGTAGTATTTTAGTTTTGGTCTGACACACCTTTTGCATGGAAACAGCTCGCATATGTTATTAGTGGAAGGTTCTTGTTTTTGTTTGTTGTTTTAACTAACGTAGGTATGTGAACGGCCGTGTTTGTATATGTTACGCAATGCGGTTAAAAAACGTCTCTCGGAGATATGTTGTGTTTCAGAAGTAGGACTGAAGTAATATAATTATACAATAGATTGGAGGGTAATTAAAATTGTTTAAGGTTTATTATTGATCAGATTCAGTGAGATTATTGCCTTTGGAGCAATGTAATTTGTGACGAAGAGCAATCAGCTCTATCGTAGGTTTTAAATATTGTTTTAAAATGTTTGCGAGCATCTATTCAGCAGACCTGTGTGAAAATCGTGATGTCATTCCCAGAGGTGTGATTGTGTGTATTTTATGGTCATTACAAGCGGGATTTTCAGCTTAGACTGATTTCTGTCAGCTTGGTGCCAGATCCATAATGTAACCTTGCGAGGGCAATTGTGGATATTTTGATTATTGTCTGACCATATGTTGAGGTGGTTGAGATTTTGTGGCTGTTGGTTCCTTGAGATAACGGCACAGCTGGTCAGTTATTTATATACACTGGAGTTGGGAAATGACGAGTATTGAAGAGAGGGAGATGTTTCACAAGGCGGTCTGAACGTTGCAAGCAAGGTCATTAGTGAGGAGCTCTTATTGACTCCGTAATTACTTGAAATACAGAATAAGAACTGATCAATGGTAAAAATTGTTTAAATAAATGGGAGTTGCCTACGAATCACGATAATCTCCGAAGCGTTTCCTTAACATGCAGTTTTGTTCATATAAAGTAATCTTAGCCGGCCAGGCTTTTGTTGTTGTTGGTTTTATTCCATGTTTATTTTCCATTTCAGTGGCCCGTGATGTCACGTGCAATGCTGTCTTTCCTTGTGTGTTTATTGAGCAATTGGCCAGGTTGGCAGCTCAGCTTGTTAAGTGCGTCATCGCACTAATGAGGGTCTCAGGGAGATTCCTGTAAATAGTAGATTTGTAGTGCGTGTGTCAGCATTAGATTTAAGGGTTTTTATTAATGTCATGCCCATATCCATAAACGTTGATTTACGCGATGATTGTTCGTGAGCACCGTGGCTGTTAACCCGTTGTAAACGAACAGTCATCCAAGTACTCATTTCTCGTAGTTAGTCATCACGCGTACATAAAATTCAAATGCAAGGTAGTGGAACATGGATCCACATTTTCTTATAAAAGGGGAGATCCGTCTGACTCCTCAACATTGATAGATGTTCCTGTCATGGGAAAATTCAGGGAGGATATTTCTATTATTGTTGTTTATTTTCTTTTTATGCACAATTAGTCATTAAATTATGTTATTATTTTACGTCTTGTCTCCTTATTTTCTTAATTATAGTTTAATTCCTATGACCCTTGCCTCAGTAGAGCATGTTGTTTGGCGGACGTAAACATCACACTATGAACTGAGCGCGACCCCTTGATCAAGATTCTTGCACATAAACACTGCTATTCTGAAGGGTTCATAGGGATAAAACTGGCGCGGCCAAGCGTGGGGCCATTCACTGTGGTGTAACGGCGGAGAAATTACACATATCAATATTGGCGTATTTGAGTAAAACTGACATGCCGCAAGTGCAGGCAGATATGACAGTATTTAATCACCGGAAAGTGAAATTTTATTAAAAGTAATTGAGGCGAAGAGGATACCGCCAAATGTGTGAAATATAAATTAAAATCAGGAGTTTGCAAAGTAAAATACGGTTCACGTTTTTGTCTATTGAATTAAAGTAAAAGGTAATATATGTGATACCGGGCGCCCAATGATTAAAGTTAAAACTAGATTTGTTTAGAAAGACAAACTCATGAAAATATTAGGAGGCTGTAGCCTAAAATGACAATTAATACTCTGTTAATTAGTCAGTGTTAATATCAGATCAGGATAACAATTTAATGACTAAATATGTGCTTGGGTTTAAAATTAAATTGAGTAAAACTAGAACTACTCAGAGATGCAATCGACTAGTGGGATTAAATGTAAAAATAAATGAACTGAGTATGATAAAGAAATTAAATGTGCATTGGATTGTGTGTATGTGTCAAAGGGCATTGCTTTATGCCATTTCCCTAATGTCTCATATAAATTGTATAACATGGCAACGGTGGAACATATTCAAGAAATCATTGAGAGTGCGGCTAGGAGAACACAGAAATTGTTGGACACTAAATTGGCGGAACAGAGTCAATCATTAAACACAAGTATGTTAGAGCAAAGTGAAGCATTAAACGAGAAATTATCTGAACAAATAAACAATACTATGGTAGAACAAAGTGAAGCATTAAACGCGAAATTATCTGAACAAATAAACAATAGTTTGTTAGAACAAAGTGAGTCGATAAACAAATTATCCGAACAAAGTGAATCATTGCGGACACAATTAAATAACAGTATGATTGATCAAAATGAATATCAGGCGGAACAAGCTAGGTTATTAAAAAGTGAAATTAATGACACTATCAATTCACAGTTAGAGACGCTAACCGCAGAGATGAAAGATCACACTAATCAACAGATGGTATTACTGGCCCTAGATGTGAGTAAAAATAATGAAAAGCAATTAGATCAGATTAAGAAAATGGAAAGTATTTTTGATAAAAAAAACTTAGCATTCTGGATGAAACGGTGTTAGCTAAATTAGAGCAAATTGAAATAGCATGTACTATGAATACAAGCGAGGTCAAGATAGCTCAGGATAAATTGGAAGGACGATTCAAGGAGATGGAGAAAAGCGGCAGGGTCATTCAACAACAATTATCAGCAGTAGATGAAAACATATCCGGCATAATTAAAGATATGGACCGTCTCGAAATAAAATCAGCGGAACAATGGAAAAGCCTAGAAGCGGATCAGGAGCAATTAAAGAGTACCTTAGACGACAATAAAAGCCAGATTGAAGAGAAAGTAAGCACGATTAAAGAGCAGATAAGAAAAGATTGGAGAAAAATGAATATCGATTCTAAAGAGGAAAGATCCACCATTCTTAAGACAGTAGGCGAAAATCACACTCGTATTCAAGCATTAGAGCAAGAAATGAAGAGCAAGCTTAAAGAACAGACGGACAGGATCATTAAAGCCGAACTCAGGTCATTAGAGCAATCGTCGATATTTAGAACAGGAACATTGAAGGACAAGCAGGACGACTCAAATAGCCCGGAGGGTACTAGCATAGCAGGAAGTCAGACTCAGGCGGAGAGCCCATTAACAACAGACACGGAAGGATTTCGTAAGAATATAGAAAGGAGTTCAACACCACAAGACGGTCATCAGCCCACACAACTCATTCAGGTAATTCGCTCAAACGATTACAAACCGCAGAAGTACACGGAAAATTCAGGGGTGACGCCTAAAGCTTTTATCAAAGAGATTGAAGACCATTTCAATGACACTGGGGTACCTGAAGCACGTAGATTGAGGATGATGGAGAGATTTTTATTAGGAAATGTCCTTACATGGTCTTTAAGCTTCAAATATACATTTAGAACCATGTCAGATTTTAGATTAGCGTTTCTGCGCAAGTACTGGTCGCCAGCAATACAACAGAGTCTAAGGATGGAGCTTTACTCTAGAAAATACCAAACTACCCAGCAAACGAAATACTCAGATTTCTTTAACATGCAAATGCTAAAATTTCGCGACCTTGATTACCCTTTAAATGAAGCAGATCTGGTGATGACAATAGCAAGGCAATTGCCAGTCAACGTGCAACAAGTACTAGTCGCAGCGAACGTTAGTACGGCCCTACATGCAGAGCAGATATTACGTCAGATCGATGAGACTACATCTCATAGTCATTATAGAGGAGGAAGACAGCTGGAATTAGTCAATACCACAGAGGTCATAAAACCAAAACAGGCAAACACTAAAACGCAGGGTACTAATACAAGCACCTCCACACCTAGGCGAAACCAGGAGGAAGGAGAAAACAGACCATACCAGCGTAACGAAAATAACTATAACAATAGATCATACCAAGGCAACAATAGATATCAACAGAGAGAATATCAGCAATGGCGTGAAAATCGAAGGAATGACAGGCCTTATGGAAGATACGGTGATTACAATGCCAATCAAAGATGGAAAGGAAGGAGAGGCCAAAATCAAGGAGAGCCACGTAATTATCGAAATGACTGGGATGATAGGCACGCTCAATCGCAAAATTACCTAGAGGAGTTACACGCTAGCCAAGGTGGAGAGCTTGGAAGATGGGAAAAGGCCATTGGGAACATGAAGAATCCAGACACACATACTGAGGAAGCTGGAAGTCTACTGAGGCAAGAGGAATATCAAGGGCATAAGCGACAGAATGATGAGGGGAGTCGAAATGGAGCTAAAAAAAATGCTAAATTTGGATAAAGAAGACAGTCTACAAACGCAACAGTCGGAAGTTGAAGATGGATGGATAGTAGCGAACATACAAGAATGGATTGCTTTGCCAGAAGACTGCCTGGAGGAGACGGTGAAACCACGGAACGATGAAATTAGGCAATTACCCATTATTTACGCGAGGATTGGTGGAATTAAGATAAGATGTTTATTGGATACGGGGTCACAGATCAGTCTGGTATCGTAGGCCTTGGTTCGAGAGTTGGGACGGAGTCAGAATATTCCCGTAATTCCTGTACCACAACTCAAAGTGAGGGGTGTTATTCCTGAACGCACCGTCACTTGTAAACGTCAGGCATACTTAGAGCTGAACATATTGGAACACACTTTTGGGCAAACATTCATTATCATGGCAAAGATGAATTTCAATATAATTCTTGGTGCAAATTTTATTTGTGACTATCAAGCAGTGATAGATTTGCACAAGAATACAGTCAGTTTTAGAGAATATGATCAGCTGAAGAACGTGGGATTGCATATGGATGAAATCACTACCGGAAGAGATGTAAATTCTTGGGCATTGGAAGCAATATCAGAAGAGACGGAAGAGGAGATACGAAAGGCAGAAGATAACATCGTAGAAGGGGCTGTTGTGGAACTAGATGAGGAGATTGAATCCCAGGAGATATGGTCTTTATTAACAGAAGGAGATAACAGTGATGCACAATTTGAAGAGTTACTACAGGAGCGGCTCAATGACATTCAACTTGGAGGTGAACACAGAAAACAGTTGGAAGAGATTTTAAGGAAGCACAAAGCAGTATTTGATACAGTACCTGGGAAAATATTAAATTTCAAATATTCTATGCAAGTCGAGGACTGGTCACCTTTCAAAAGCAGGTTGTACCCAATTCCTAAAAAATATCGTGGTCAAGTTAAAGTCATTATAGATGAGATGTTACAAGCTGGAGTGATAAGGAAGACACCTACACCTTATCTAAATGCGATTTTGGCAGTCACGAAACCAAATGGATCTATTAGACTTTGTTTAGATGCCAGAAATCTCAACATGAGACTCATTTTTCCTGAGTATGACAGAGCGCCAATTATCAGAGACGTACTAAAAGGCTTTAAAAACAAGAGCATTTATTCATCAGTCGATTTGACGTCCAGTTTCCACCATCTTGAATTGGATGAGAAGTCACAGCTTCTAACTGGCTTCTTATTCGATAACCAGACGTTTTGCTTCGTCCGAATGCCCTTTGGAGTCAAAAAAGCGGGCTGTGCTTTAATCCGAGCCCTGGACCGGAATCTAACCGAGGAAGTTAAGGGGAAGACGGTACGCTACATTGACGACATTCTGCTGGCATCCGACAACATTGAAACTCACATGGAGAATTTAGATAAAGTATTGGGCAACCTGAATGCATCGAATTTCAAAGTAAATCTGAAGAAATCGCATTTCTTCAAGAGCGAGATCTTATATTTGGGTCACATCATTGACAAGGAGGGGGTGAAGCCAAATCCAGTTAAGATCGAAGCGATAAAGAATTTCCCTACACCAACGAGAGTCAAGCACATTCGGGCTTTCTTAGGCGTAACGGGATTCTTTAAAGAAAACTGTCCAGGTTATACGGAGACTGTAGCTCCCATGCAGGAAATGTTAAAGAAAAATAATAAATGGTTATGGAATGCGGAGTGTGAGAAGGCATTCCAAGCAACAAAACAGCTATTGGAAAGCTGCATTAAATTAGGATATCCAGATTTCAAGCACAAATTTATAATCCAAGCGGATGCTTCACAAATTGGTATAGGTGCTATGCTCTACCAAGAAGATCCAGCTAACCTGCAACACAAGACATATTTGGCATTTGTCAGCCGAAAATTGCGTAAGCACGAGCGCAATTATACTGTAACCGAGCTAGAATTGTTGGCCATCCTTCATGCGCTTCAACAATGGAAACGAATAATCTATGGTTACCCCATTGTTGTCAGGACTGATCACAAGGCATTAACATTCTTGTTTAAGACGTCGATGGCAAGCGAACGTGTGACACGTTGGTCTATATATATTCAGCAGTTTAGCATTGAGATTGAACATTGCCCAGGAAAGATGAACGTGATTCCGGATGCACTCAGCAGGAACCCAGAGCCTGATAATGAAGAAACAGCGACGGTACAACACTTGGAGTTAACACCGAAGGACCGGGAATTCTTGGAGGAGTTACGTGAAATACAGCGAGAACAGGAAGCGGAACCATGGACGATGCTATTAATTCGATACTTCAAAAAGCAGCTACCTACAGGAACACCTGCATTTCGAGAAGCAAAAGCCAAAGAAGGAAGATATGTTTATGTCAACAATTTGCTGCACAAATGGGTAGATAATGACCACACCAAGTTACGCATATTAGTACCTGCATCATTACAGCGAGGACTGACATGGCATACGCACGAAAGTTACGGTCACGTGGGCGTAGACAAGTGCGAAGCGACAATAGGAGAGACATTTACATGGCCACGTATGAGAACAACTATATGTGACGTCATTACAACTTGTGATCCGTGTCAGAGGACAAAGCCCAATAATTATTTAATGAGTCAGTATCCTAGACCATTGCTACCTCAGAAACCATGCGAGCTACTGGCCCTGGACTGTTTCGGTCCAATTCCGAAAGGAAGGCGAGGTTGCCGTCACTTGCTAGTGTGCATTGATGTATTTTCTAAGTTCGTAGTACTATGCCCTATTCAGAAAACTACATCGAAGCAAGTACTCAGTCGTATTCGAAATAGAATTATTCCAATCCTTGGAAAACCAGAATTCATATTGTCAGATCATGGCAGTTATTTCACAAGCGCCGAATTCAAGAAATGTATGGAGGACATGGGTATAAAACACGTTTTAAGCAGTATCCGACATGCCCAAGCTAATCCAAGTGAGAGAGCAATTAAATGTGTAACATCATACTTGAGAATCTTCATTCCCAACGAACACCATAAATGGGTAGATAAAATTAAGGATGTAGAGACATGCATGAATTCTACCAGGCACGAGTCAACAGGACAAATCCCTATGGTCCTACACAAGAACGAGTATCCAGTGAGAACGTGGAAAAGCATCATTAACTGTCCACAAGATCCCATGATAGCCCCTGACTTGCGAATTGAGAGAACGAGAGCCTTCATGAGAAAACAAGCAGACCGCAGATTACGGCGAGTAAGAAATAAGAGGTTTCACAGTGATCTTGAAATCAACCAGCTCGTTTTGGTGAAACGACCCGCTACATCGGACCCAGAGAAGAAAATCTTCAGTAAATTCTGCGAAAAGTTCATAGGACCCTATTCTATCGTAAGAAACCTTGGAAATAATGCTTACAGAGTGAAAGAGTTAAGCACAGGAACAATGTCAGTCTACAATGCTGCCAACTTAAAAAAGTATCGAAGAAGCGATCCATGAGAGCGCCGAAATAACGATGCAGTTTGAATATATGGACGTCCTACTATCAACAAAGTTGACGGGGAGCAGTTGAGTACGGCACGTGAAGGAGGAAGTAGAGTTGGTGTTGACAAACATTAACGAGACGAGCAGAGTGTTGCCTCAGGCATCAGTGGGTCATGCAAGCAGACTGAGAGGGGAGATACAAGCAGGAAATGAAAACGAGTAAATGCCATTCAAGACAAGAGCGGCTAGACCAAGTAATAGAAAAGGGGTGATTCTGAAATAAAACAAATTGGCCTACGGAAGTCTTTTAAAATTGTCGACTTTATTCCTAAGTTCGAAATTTTGTGAGTGGGAGAGTTTTGAACCCTTTATCCTCTGTGGGATAAATGATTCTATGTTTTATTTCTTCAATTAATAAATATTTCCACCAGCATCATGAAAGTAGCCAGACGGAGATGAGGAAATTTCAAGCAATTTGTTGGAGACAGCGGGGACATACCTGAGGCAGTTTGACAAAAGGCTAAATACTTTAGCTGTGAAAGGAAATAGCCTAGCGATGTGTCAGAAGGACAGGTGTTGGCCACCTCAAAAATAGAAGCGACGCGCAGTGAGACATGGTTCTGGTATGTTCATTGTAATATTCGCGCCTAGAAGAAATATGATGCAGTAACGTGAGTGGCTGATGAAGAAAATAGACACTCCTACGACGCCAAGATCTGCTAAAAACCGCCAAATTACAGAAAATGTGGAACCAATGAGAAATGAATGCCTACGAGCGCGGCAAGACCAGCTTGGGTACGCGGTGACTAGCATTCACGCGAGAAATCGCCTAGACAAAATCTCTACGATCGATTCTAGGATTAATGGGCATATTCTTGACCTGTGCAATGTTACGAGTTCAGTGATATTTATTTCATTCCTGTACCACCATTATTTCGAGAATTTTTTGTATAATTCCCCCCCCCCCCCCCCCATCAAGACCTAGGGCCAGTTCATTTATAAGTGGCGTGAAAAGCCGAGACAACGACTATTACTTTGTGCGTCTACGGACGTAGACTATTATTTTGTGTGTCGTGAACACAGGTTGTTATACTTTTGCGTGTCATGTGGACATAGTAGTTATTGTAAATGTGTTAAATTCAGTGATAGATAGTCACAGTACTATATTTTGTAGGGGCAGTATCGTCGATAATTCGCCAACAAACTGTTACGGGGAAAGTAGTACCTGGAACGGCGAATTTAGTAGTCAGATATCAAGTGTATATTAATCTAACTTTCTGAATCAGCACCAGAGATGACATCGATCACCATAGAAGAAGTTTGGAATTCTCAACACTCCGTCCAGATGGCTGAGATGAGATAAGAACCATTCAATTGGGAGATGGCAGCTGATGTTCCTTGACGGGTGACTGAACGAGAGATGAGTACAATATAATATTCTTTATTATTTGATAAATTAACTTATGGTTTATGGGACATATTTTTGTAAATACTTTGCTTGTTTGATTAACGTAGTATTTTAGTTTTGGTCTGACACACCTTTTGCATGGAAACAGCTCGCATATGTTATTAGTGGAAGGTTCTTGTTTTTGTTTGTTGTTTTAACTAACGTAGGTATGTGAACGGCCGTGTTTGCATATGTTACGCAATGCGGTTAAAAAACGTCTCTCGGAGATATGTTGTGTTTCAGAAGTAGGACTGAAGTAATATAATTATACAATAGATTGGAGGGTAATTAAAATTGTTTAAGGTTTATTATTGATCAGATTCAGTGAGATTATTGCCTTTGGAGCAATGTAATTTGTGACGAAGAGCAATCAGCTCTATCGTAGGTTTTAAATATTGTTTTAAAATGTTTGCGAGCATCTATTCAGCAGACCTGTGTGAAAATCGTGATGTCATTCCCAGAGGTGTGATTGTGTGTATTTTATGGTCATTACAAGCGTGATTTTCAGCTTAGACTGATTTCTGTCAGCTTGGTTCCAGATCCATATTGTAACCTTGCGAGGGCAATTGTGGATATTTTGATTATTGTCTGACCATATGTTGAGGTGGTTGAGATTTTGTGGCTGTTGGTTCCTTGAGATAACGGCACAGCTGGTCAGTTATTTATATACACTGGAGTTGGGAAATGACGAGTATTGAAGAGGGGGAGATGTTTCACAAGGCGGTCTGAACGTTGCAAGCAAGGTCATTAGTGAGGAGCGCTTATTGACTCCGTAATTACTTGAAATACAGAATAAGAACTGATCAATGGTAAAAATTGTTTAAATAAATGGGAGTTGCCTACGAATCACGATAATCTCCGAAGCGTTACCTTAACATGCAGTTTTGTTCATATAAAGTAATCTTAGCCGGCCAGGCTTTTGTTGTTGTTGGTTTTATTCCATGTTTATTTTCCATTTCAGTGGCCCGTGAAGTCACGTGCAATGCTGTCTTTCCTTGTGTGTTTATTGAGCAATTGGCCAGGTTGGCAGCTCAGCTTGTTAAGTGCGTCATCGCACTAATGAGGGTCTCAGGGAGATTCCTGTAAATAGTAGATTTGTAGTGCGTGTGTCAGCATTAGATTTAAGGGTTTTTATTAATGTCATGCCCATATCCATAAACGTTGATTTACGCGATGATTGTTCGTGAGCACCGTGGCTGTTAACCCGTTGTAAACGAACAGACATCCAAGTACTCATTTCTCGTAGTTAGTCATCACGCGTACATAAATTTCAAATGCAAGGTAGTGGAACATGGATCCACATTTTTTTTTATAAAAGGGGAGATCCGTCTGACTCCTCAACATTGATAGATGTTCCTGTCATGGGAAAATTCAGGGAAGATATTTCTATTATTGTTGTTTATTTTCTTTTTATGCACAATTAGTCATTAAATTATGTTATTATTTTACGTCTTGTCTCCTTACTTTCTTAATTATAGTTTAATTCCTATGACCCTTGCCTCAGTAGAGCATGTTGTTTGGCGGACGTAAACATCACACTATGAACTGAGCGCGAACCCTTGATCAAGATTCTTGCACATAAACACTGCTATTCTGAAGGGTTCAATACAGTCATAAACAGTCGTCATGGAAACCGCTAGCCTTAGTGAAAAGTGATCCTTTTGGACTGTGTGTCTCTGCACGTAGAGCCACCTGGTCGCAGCCTGTGCAACTACCGCCATAACATACACTCCGCCCATGGCGGAAAGTTGTGTTTTATACCAAAGGTGGCAGTGATGTCGAATTCTGTTTGTCTCTGCGCGTTAGAGCGTTTCAAAGTTCCGTATGCGTTCATATACCATTCATCCGATTGCGATGAAACTTAGGTGAGATGTTGAGTGCACTCCAGGGAAGATGTTTGGCTTAGTAAATCCATTTTACAATAGATAGCGCACGACTAGATTCAACAAATGAGCGACGACGCTCGAAGTGTTTCAAAAAGGTCCCATATGCGTTCAAATACCATTCGTCCGTTAGCGATGAAACTTGGGTGAGATGTTGTGTACACTCCAGGGAAGGCTTCTGGCTTAGTAAATTCATTTTACAATAGGTAGCGCACGAATAGATTCAACAAATGAGCGACGACGCGCGAATAGTTTCAACAAAATCCCGTATAAGTTTATATACCATTCATCGATTGCGATGAAACTTTGATGAGTTGTTGTGTACACTTACGTGAAGGTTTCTAACTTAGTAAAACCATTTCACAGGAGGTTGCGCACGAGTAGATTCAAAAATTAGTGACGACGCGCGATGCGTTTCAACAAAATCCCGTATAAGTTTATATACCATTCATCGATTGAGATGAAACGTTGATGAGTTGTTGTGTACACTTACGTGAAGGTTTCTAACTTAGTAAATCCATTTCACAGGAGGTTGCGCACGAGTAGATTTAACAAATGAGCAGCGACGTGCGAAGCGTTTCAACAAGGTCCCGTATGCGTTCAAATACCATTCGTCCGATAGCGATGAAACTTGGGTGAGATGTTGTGTACCCTCCAGGGGAGGCTTCTGGATTAGTAAATACATTTTACAATAGGTAGCGCACGAGTAGATTCAACAAATGAGCGACGATGTGCGAACGTTTAAACTAAGTCCCGTATGCGTTCATATACCATTCATCCGATTGCAATGAAACTTGGGTGAGATGTTGTGTACACTCACGTGAGGGTTTCTAACTTAGTAAATCCATTTCACAGGAGGTTGCGCACGAGTGGATTCAACAAATGAGCGACGAAGCGCGAAGCGTTTCAATAAGGTCCCGCATGCGTTCAAATACCATTCGTCCGATTACGATGAAACTTGGGAGAGATGTTGTGTACACCGTACGGAAGGTTTCTGGCCAAATAATTCCATTTTACAATTGGTAGTGCACGAGTAGATTCAACAAATGAGTGACGGCACGCGAATCATTTCAACAAAGTACCATATGCATCCATATACCATTTATCCGATTGCGTTGAAACTTTGGTGAATTGTTGTGTACACTTCAGTAAAGGTTTCTGGCTCAGAAAATTCATTTTACAATAGGTAGCGCACGAGTAGATTCAACAAATATGCGATGGCGCGCGAATCGTTTCAACATAGTCCTGTATGCGTTCATATACCATTTATCCGATTACGATGAAACTTTGGTGAATTGTTGTGTACACTCCAGGAAAGGTTTCTGGATTATTAAATCCTGTTTTTAATAAGTAGCGCACGAGTAGATTCAACAAATGAGCGACGGTGCGTGAATCGTTTCCACAATGTCGCGTATGCGGTCATATATCATTTATCCGATTGCGATGAAACCTTGGTGAATGATTGAGTACACTCCAGAGAAGGTTTCAGGCTTAGTAAATCTATTCTACAATAGGTAGCACATGAGTAGATTCAACAAATGTGTGACGGCACGCGAATCGTTTAAAAAAACGTATACATTCATATGTCATTCATCCGATTCCGATGAAACTTTGATGAGTGGTTGTGTATACTTACGTGAAGCTTTCTAACTTAGTAAATCAATTTCACAGTTGGTAGAGCACGAGTAGATTCAAAAATTGAGTGACAGCGCACGAATCATTTAAACAAAATCCCGTATGCGTTTTATGCCATTTATCCAATTGCGATGAAACGTTGGAGAGTTGTTGTGCACGCTCCCACGAATGTTTCTAGATTAGTTAATTCATTTCACGATAGTTTAGAGGCAGTTAACAGAAATTGAAAAAAATGTTTATCCAAAAGCACTTCAAGAAACATAGTTACAACACTTTCTTTGATTGGCAGGACAACGTCTGCCGGGTCAGCTAGTATATATATAAAAAGGAATGTCTGTCTGTTCGTCTTTTATGCGTTCATAAACCATTCATTCGATTGCGATCAAATGTTGGTACGTTGTTGTACACACTTTCGGGAGGTTCATAGGCATAGTTAATCCATTTCAGAATAGATTGCGCGCGAGTCGTTTAAACAAATGCGCAATGGCGATGCGTTCATATACAATTCATCCGATTGCGATCAAATTTTGTTGAGCTGTTGTGTACAGTCACGGAAAAGTTATAGGCGTAGTTAATCCAATTTGCAATAGATGGTGTGCGAGTAGCTTCAACAAAATGGCGTGCGTTTGTTTCAAGAAAGTCCCTCATGCATTCATATAGTCTACCATTCATCGCATTGCGTTGAAACTTGGGTGAGATGTTCTGTACACTTCAGGTATAGTTCCTGGCTTAGTAAATCCAATTAACAGTTGGTAGCGCACGAGTAGATTCAACAAATGAGCGACGACGGGCGAAGCGTTTCAACAAAGTCCTGTTTGCGTTCACATACCATTCATCCGATAGCGATTAAACTTGTGTGAGAGGTTGTGTACACTACAGGCAAGGTTTCTGGCTACGTAAATCCATGTTATAATAGGTAGCGCACGAGTAGATTCAACAAATGAGCGACGACGCGCGAAGCGTTTCAACAAAGTCCTGTATGCGTTCATATACCATTCGTCTGATAGCGATGTAACTTGGGTGAGATGTTGTGTACACTACAGGGAAGGTTTCTGGCTTAGTAAATCCACTTAACAATAGGTATCGCAGAAGTAGATTCAACAAATGTGCGACGAAGGGCGAAGCGTGTCAAAAAAGACCAGTATGCGTTCACATACGATTCGTCCGATAGCGATGAAACTTGGGTGAGAGGTTGTGTACACTGCAGGCAAGGTTTCTGACTTAGTAAATCCATGTTATAATAGGTAGCGCACGAGTAGATTCAGCAAATGTGTGAAGTCGCGTGAAGCGTTTCAAGAAAGTCCCGTAGCGTTCATATACCATTCGTTCGATACCCATGAAACTTGGGTAATATGTTGTGTACTCATCAGCGAAGGTTTCTGGCTTAGTACATCCACTTTACAATAGGTATCGCACAAGTAGATTCAACAAATGAGCGACGGTACGCGAATCGTTTCAACCAAGTCTCGTATGCGTTCATATACCATTCATCCGATTGCTATTAAACTTTGGTGAGTTGTTGTGAACACTTCCGAAATCATTATAGGCATAGTCAATCCAATTTACAATGGACAGCGCGCGAGTATTTTAAACAAATGGGTGTTGGCGATGCGTTCATATAGCCTACAATTCATCCGATTGCGACCAAATTTTGGCGGGTTATTTGGCGCACTTCCGGGATGGTTATAGGCATAGCTAATCCAATTAGCAATAGATGGCGCCCGAGTAACTTCAACAAAATGGCGTGCGTTTGTTTCAACAAAGTCCCACATGTGTTCATATACCATTCACCCCAATGCGATGAAACTTGGGTAAGATCTTGTATACACTCAGGGAAGGTTTCTGGCTTAGTAAATCCACTTAACCATAGGTAGCGCACGAGTAGATTCAGCAAATGAGCGACGACGCGCGAATTCTTCATGAAAGTCCCGTATGCGTTCATATAGCCTACCATTTGTCCGATAGCGATGAAACGTGGGTGAGATGTTGTGTACACTTGAGGGAATATTTCTAGCTTAGTAAATCCATGTTACAATAGGTTGCGCACGAATGGATTCAACAAATGGGCGACGACTCGCGAAGTGTTTCGACAAAGACCCGTCTGCGTTCATATACAATCGTCCGATAGAGATGAAACTTTGGTGAGTTGTTGTGTACACTCCAGGGAAGGTTTCTGATTTAGTAAATCCATTTTACAATTGGTAGCAAACGGGTAGATTTAACTAATAGGCGACAGCGCGTGAATCGTTTCAATTAAGTCCCGTATGCGATCATATACCATTCATCCGAGTGTGATAAAACTTTGGAGAGCTGAGTACAGTCCTGCGAAGGTTCATGAATTAGTAAGTCCGTTTTTCAATGGTTGGCGCACAAGAAGATTCAACAAATGAGTGACGGCGCGAATCGTTTAAACAAAATCACGTATGCGTTCATATGCCATTCATCCGATTGCGATGAAACTTTGATGAGTTGTTGTGTACACGCCAGGAAAGGTTTTCGAGTTAGTAAATCCATTTTACAATAGGTAGCGTACGAGTATATTCAACAAATGGGTGACGGCGCTCTAATCGTTTCAGCAGTCCCGTATGCATTCATATACCATTCATTTCAATTCGATGTAACTTTCGTGAGTTGTTGATCACGCTCCCGTGAATGTTTCTGAGATAGTAATTTTTTTTAAATAATAGTTTAGAGGTGGTTAACGGAAAAAGATGAAATTATTGGGAATCCAAAGCACTGCAACTAACAAAGTCAAATCCCCAACACTTTCTTTGATTGGCATTACAACGCATGCCGGGTACAGCTAGTATGTATGTAAGATATAAGATTAATAGTTAAAGAAAACATATTTAACTCTATATCCATTTTTTGTTAAGTTTAATTGCATTGTTGTTAAAAATTTGGAACTTGGGAGATAATAACACTTCAAAAGACACTATGTATAAATAAATATGTAAATAAAATGTTATTTATATTAAACATATTTCTGGGATTATGCCGTGTGAAATAATACATAATTGAAATGTCTAAACGTGTGGTGAGGAACCTTGCCTCCTTTTTCAATAGATCAAAACAATATAGCCAAAGACAGAGTGCCAATGAGCTTACAAAAAAGTAGAGAAATTCCTCTGTTCGTCTCCAGATAGCGGCCCGAAGCTATTGTATGGACCTTGGCAGAACAGCAACAAATTGTGTTTAATTGGACTTCCTATGCCTATACATTAGCGTTCTGAGGACAGCTATGTCCTAGCCCTATTTTTATGTTAAAAACTTAAAGTCAGGTTCATATTTTGGTGCACAGGTGGCTATGTGAGCGTAGTCTATGACATTAAAAAATATCCTCGTCATTCCGGAAGCTTTGCTGAAAGTGGTTAAACGGCAGGAATAGCAGGAGATTTGCGTTCGAATCCCGATGCGATTATGTTTTCAAGTCTTACTCAACAATGTACCTATTCTTCTCTCGTTTTATAAGACTGTGTTTTACCGCCTGATGCTGCCCTTTCCTGAAGACAGTTTTGCTATGATTTCAGATACCGATAAGTTTTTGTTATGCCTCTGCTATGTGTCCGGTTGGAAACGGCTTGCCTTTTGTTGTCTTTTGAGGTTGCACTGAAGAGAATTTTATGTGCCAGATAGGAATCATTATAGCTCGAAGGACATCTTTAAATTACATTATATTGGCCATTGTGTGCGTGTGCGTCCGGTCACTCGCTGACCGAAGAGACCATGCCCTCATTCATTGACATGGTGGATACAGGGAACGTTTACTGGTAAGAATTGAGAACCGACACAGATTCTCTTTCACATGCAGTAAATTAATAACCCTATTGGAAAATTAACATGGTAGTCTAAGTAAGTATTCATTACGTACTACAATGAATTCATAATTATTTTATTAATGCAGCTAATGGTATTTTATTTTATTTTTCTGGACGGGTCAGAGAAGGGATTTCGGAAGGAAATCGGTCGTGGATCTCCCAGTATTTGCCTGGTGGCGAAAATGGGAAACCACGAAAACCATTTTCAGAACGTTCAGGTGGGATTCAACCCCACGATCCTCCGACGCCAGTGAGGCACGTAGTAGCGCGTTAGCACTCTCGGCCACCGTGGAAAATGAATTTAATACAACGTTCTTCCTAGCACTAAAAACAGCAGGTTATATAATTCATTTCAATTCGCGGTATACATATCTCAATTCTACCCCCTTAAAATTACAGTCACTACAGGAACACAGGTTATCAGACAAATCAATTAAGGTGCGATCAGCCCAATACACCGCCAATATTAATTAATGACATATTTTAATCATGGCTTGCCTCGGTGGGTGAAATGTTATCGTGTCGGACTACCAACCCCAAGCTTCCAGGTTCGCTCATGGCCATTGTAAGTGATTTTTGAAAGGCGACAAACATCACGACGCGCATGTGGCATGTTGTTGGCATGTTAAAGAAGCCATTTGAATTCAGTAGGCCGTGTTCATAAAGGTAAAATCAATCTCGGGATTTTCCGCCAACACAAAATTCTTCCTTTCTCTACTAGAAAGCGCTATAGTGTCAAGGAGCTTAGACATCTAATCTCCTTGACTTTCATAGCGTTTCAAGGAACGACATAATTCGACATGCAAGCTGCCCTATGGACGTCAAATAACTAAGCTTGCACCCGGCAACCGAGGCCATACAGTATTATTATTATTATTATTATTATTATTATTATTATTATTATTATTATTATTATTATTATCCATGAATTCTTAAACTATCGACGTATCACTACCAAAAATTTCAACCAATTACACATTTTTGTGTCATTAGTTCACAGATACTGACCATCTCGTGGTGTAGTGGCTGTCAGTGGAGGAATTTTAATTCTGGTTTGAGGGCTGAAACGGTGTACACTCAACCTCATGAGACAAACTGAGAAGAGGAGGGTTTGTTTCCAATTTCTAATCCAGGCAAATGCCGGGATGGGACCTAACTTAGGGCAACGACCACTTCCTACCCACATCCTACCTCGATTACATGTACACACACCAATACAGGGTCTTTCATATAAAGTAAGAACGGCAAGCGGCGGATTTGTAATCCGTTGCTCCAGTGGCCTTGGCCGAGATTGTGGCGCGCCACGGCGCCCTGCTGTAGTATTGAAAGTGCGCGCATTGTATATACTTGACCGTGCAATAAACGTGCAGGTTTTCAGTCGCCAGTCTGAATTTCAGGTGCTAACGTGGTGAGACAGTTATCATTACAAAAAATTAATTTAAGTACGAGTCGGCTCGGCCGGTACGTGATACATTTGTTCAGCAATTTCCTGATGAAGTGCCACCTTCACTAGCACAGATTCACGTATTGAAAATAAGTTTGACACTACTGGCTCAGTGCTCAATAAAAGACATAAAATGTATGTATGTCTACCCCTTATTATTCCGATTTTCCAACGGGGTCGGGGATGAGATGCGATGGAAGTCTTTATGGCGATGATTTTTACGGCCGGATGCCCTTCCTGTCGCCAACCTTATGATAGGAGTTAATGAGAGATGAATTGAATGATGGTGAATGCAACTGGGCAAGGTTGAGGAAGGAAGCGGCCGTGGCCTGTCAGAAGGTACCGTCCCAGCATTTGCCTGGTGTTGAAAATGGGAAACCACGGAAAACCATTTCAAGGACGGCCGACGGTAGGGCTCGAACCCACGCGTCTACTGAGTCAGCAGAGAGCTTGGCTCCATGACCTAATGCTGAGCTTTAGCCAGCGTAGCCACTACTGTCGGTAATAAAAGACATAAAATAAAAGGTCAGAAATATTACAGTGGCAGAACTCACTCGCGTTAGTCCGAATGTGGTTACCAGATACAATGCCTGTATAACCCCGGGAAGGACGACTCATCAAGCAATTGTTATAAGATAATATTTCGTATAGGATTGTACACACGCTTAAAGCAGGGGCCGTGGCGCGCCACAATCTCGGCCAAGGTCACCGCAGCATCGGATAACAAAACTGCCGCTTGGCGTTCTTACTTTATATGAGAGACCCTGTAGAGTGACACATGTCATCAGACAACTTCTATATACACTCAAGTACACGTGGCTACATGACCACGATAACATAAAGCCCTGAAATAAACAACAACCACATAACATAATCTGACTGGCCTACGGCAAAAGTGCGTGTCATCAGGTGAGGACACAGCAAACGGTGTTGGCACCAAGGCTTTATTCTCTTCCTCAACAAACCGTTTTAAGACTAAATTTTAGGTGTAAAACAATTTACATTACATTTATTACAAAAAATATTACACCAACATAGGCCTATTCAAAAAAGTTCAATAATCGTACCGAACAAAATAGTTTTTTTGAAATGTAAGTTTCGGGGATGAATGAATGGTCGTGGGGCCTCCGGAGAGGCTGAGTGCAGATCTTTCCAGTTGACGCCTGTGGGCGACCTGTGCGTCGTAATGAGGCTGATGAAGCGATCACTTACACCCAGTCCCCGAGCCACGAGAATTAACCCCAGGTGATTAAAATCCATGATGGCTCGGCTGGGAATCAAACCCGGGACACTTCGGGCCAAAGCCTAGCGCGCTAACCATTTAGCCACGGAGCCGCACAGCTTCGGGGATGATCTAACTTGAACTAACACCCAAGCACATGGGCTTGATGACCAAGATCTCCCAAGCTCCTTGAAGATAGTTGCTACGGCCTTGAAAATGAAATGCTTAATACTGTGTCTTTGTTACTCTTTAAGTCCATGTCTTGCGCACCCACGGAAGTGCGGGGAGACTTAATGTGAGTCGCAGAGTTCAGTTATAACAATGTTACAAAGGACTCCTCATATAATGTACTCGTACAGAAGTGCGGCTGGTATAGACGGACAAGAGTTTCAGGAGTGTACTCGCAAGAGAATAGAAATCATCGCATATATCCCTCCAGCTGCCCTTCGCCAGACCAAAACATCAATCCTCCGCAAGGAAGGTGTTCGAACATGAAAGGGTTTTGTATGTAAGGGATTTAGTGCAAAGAAAGTCTATTGTCATATTTTTAGCCAAGGAAATAGAATGGCTCACAAATTCTGGGAGCGTTATAACTTGTCTGTTGTGTGAAATAATCGCCCATTGGGGCTCTTGAAGGTTTCTTTATGGTGGAACACAATGTTCCCGTTCGCTCCCTCTATTTGTAAGTATTAATATAGTCTTATAAGAATAAATACTGATGGGCAAGGATAGTACAAGTACAAAAACAGGATTTACTCATAAAGTAGGGCTACTGTGCAGGAATTTCAAATATTAGGCTACACCCAGGGCTCGATTTGAGGCGGAAAAGAATATAAAAAATTACAATTTTCAAAAACATTTATTGTTGTTGTTTGAGTCTTCAGTCTTTTGACTGGTTTGATGCAGTTCTCCATGCCTCCCTGTCCTGAGCTAATCGTTTCATCTCTACATAGCTCCGACACCCTACATCCGAGGCAATCTGTTTATTGAAGAACATGGTATTTTGGCTTTCACGGCCAGTGAACTAAATCTCAGCATTTTTTCTAGATTTGTGTCCTGTGTTGTATGGGGTTTCACCTAGGACACAAAGCTGGCTCATCAGCGGGTTCTTGGTATCCTCGTCTGGACTCCCACAGGAGTAGCTAACTGCGCGCTACCTCCCTTTCTATGAAGCGCACCTGCGACTCTTTAATGCGAAAACTAAAAGCTCAAGCAGCCCATAAACTCCCTATGAAGGCTTCCAAATAGATGGTATTTTGGCATTCACGGCCAGTGAACTAAATCTCAGCAATTTTTCTCGGGTTGTGCCGTGTCTTGTGTGGAGTTTCGCATAGGCCACCCAGCTGGCTCATCAGTGGGCTCTTGGTGTCCCCGCCCGGGCCCCCCACAGGAGTAGCGAACTGCGCGCTACCTCTCTTGTTATGAAGCGCACCTGCGCCTCTTTACTGCGAGAACTAAAAGCTCAAGCTGCCATAACCTCCCTATGTAGGCTTCCAGAAAGATGATATATTGGCTTTCACGGCCAGTGAATTAAATCTCAGCAATTCTTCTAGATTTGTGCCGGGTCTTGTTTGGGGCGGGGTCACTTAGAGCCCTGGGATGAGCCAGCTTGGTGTCCTAGGCGAAACCCCACACAAGACACGGCACGAACTTAGAACAATTGCTGAGATTTATTGAAGAGTAAGGAGAGATCACGAGATAAAAGTCTGATGAAAACAATTTGGAGTTTCGGAAGGGAGGAGGTTATCGTTTGGAGAAGCTTTCATTCCACGGATTGAATCATTCTTCTACTGAAGTATTGTTAGAAATTCGCATCGCTTTGGGATGGGATTTGAGGTCGTAGGAGTATTGAATTATTATTTTCCGGCTCCCCTTAATGTTAATGAATTACCGTGAATCGAACAAAATGGTCTGTTATTTGATCGTGGGTCAAAACTTCTGTCAATGTTAGAGCCACTGCTAATGTGTGGTCCTAAGGGAGCCTTTTTTATTTATGTCCTTATTTAATCCGAAATCGAACCATGTCTGTGAGGTATTTGAAATATTAACTGGCTGTCGGGAATCGAACTTAAGCACGCTCTGTCACTATTGAAACTTATAGAGGTTGTCATTAGCTTCACCTAATTTAATGTTAGTCGTTATCAAGAAAACTATCAAAGATAGCTATTATTTTGTCTCTATAACTTTTACATATAGGCTACTCCACATATGAAACGCTTATGTTGTTGTTACGCCTTATTTCTTGCACATCGGGATTTGATGATGATGATGATAAGTATTGTTTTAAGGGGCCTAACATCTAGGTTATCAGTCCCTAATTGTTTGGATGATGGCGAAAATGACAATGGTATGGAAACCAGTACGAAAATTAAGCTGGACTGAAAATACTTACAAAATCGTACTCAGATAGAAACGACTCACAAAATGTAGAAGGAAAATACTCACAAAAGGAATTTAGATTGAAAAATATACACAGAATATAGTTTAGATTTAAAATACTTGGACTGCAAAATGCAATGTAAGTTAGATACGAAATACTCACAAAATTCAAATGAAATTCAAAATACTTACAAAATGCGATTGTAATTGAAAATACACAATGCAAGTTGGATTGAAAAAGGTCGGTTCAGATTCAAAATACTCACAAAGTGCAATTGGAATTCAAAATGATTGCACAATGCAATAGAAATTGAAAATGGTTACAAAATGTATGGTAGATTCAAAATACTCACAATATGTGGAAGCCCGTAATTCAAAATACTGTACTGACACACTGCAATTGAGATTGAAAATACTGTACTTACAAAATGGAATTTAGATCGAAAATGCTTACAAAATGCAATGAAGATTGAAAACACTAACAAAATGTGATTGAGATTCAAAATACGCACAATATGTAATTTAGACACACGGGGAGCCAATTCAGAAAAACAGGGCAGGAATCTTGAAGGGAAAAGGAACAACTATAATGGAATGAAAATGAAGGCTGATCTCTAGAAGAATGAGGGATCCGGAAGGATGAGAGAAGGACCAATGAAGGCGGGAAAGGAATAGACTCCCTAGACCTCGGATGCCCTAATACCGTCGGGGTCGGAAGAAAAAAAGAGTTGACCAAAAGAGATCAACAGGAAAGAAGACGTACAGGATCCCGGCATAAGTAAGTGGAAGCAATGCCGGACTCAGCTGGGGTCCCGTGGTCGCCAACTCACGTCCCACTATATGTGAGCCCCTGGGGGGATCGGGATCTGAGTCCCGGTAAATGTATGTAAGATTTCTCTCACAATTTCCAACACATGGTGTTGTTTCTTTTGTTCGCATATCCCAGTAATTGTGTTGACCAACGGCTTCGGTGGCGTAGTTGGTAGCATGCTGAACTGCTGTGCCCAAGATAGCGGGCTCAAACCCGGCCGTAGTCGTAGGATTTTAAGAGCGTTAAAAATCCTTCAGTATGCCTTCCTTTGGAGGGGAAGTAAAGCCGGCGGTCCCATGTCATAGATTTATGGCATGTAAAAGATCCTCCCACAGACTAAACATGTGTAAAGCTAAATTTGTTAGGTTAGATTTCGTCGAAACGCTCTATCAAAGTTCCAACGTTCACCACTAGGTATCATTGATATCTGGTAGCGAAAGTTGGAACAACTTGAAATTGAACGGAACTTGTAGCTCACCCTATGGGTGTCCGCTTGAAACATCTACAGACTCAGGCGAGCCGAACATGTCCTCGGACACTCCCGGCATTAAAAGTCATACGAGAATAGTACATTATGCAACGAGCCTATAATGGCAATAATTAAGACACGAGTAGTCTATGTTTATAAAACGAGCGTATTCCCATTTTATAATTTCCATACGAGTGTCTTAATTACCATTATAGGCGAGTTGCATACGACTTTTTATGTTCGACGATAATTATTATAACTATTTTATGTTCGAACATAAAATATTCATAAATATCTGTCGAGATTTCGCCAGTTTTATGTACTGAACAGAGCGCATGAGACGCAGAGAATGCCTTGTATTTGACCATGGCCTCCTCGATTATCCTACTATGATACTAGGCCACGCAGTGAAATTTAAATTAGAAGGCCGTGGAACTCAGTGCAGGTGCGATGCCATCATTATCTAATTGGTCAAACAAATGTTTCTTGAGCTCTGATTGATGGGAGAAACTCTTTCATAATGAAAAACAAGATGTTCAGTAAAGAACATATAGCCTACTTTCTCCTAAATGCATGGGTATTGTTATAACTCTTTGTCCTTGTCAAGGAGTATAATTGAATGTTGGTTGTAGTAGCTTGTTGAAATAAAACGTGCTATAGGGATATTAAAGATGAATATGAGGTGCCCTTTGCTAGTGCTACCACTGTAAAAAAAAACATTCAATTCGGTTTCACCGTGTTTGAATTGATATGGGGAATGGATTTGCACACATACATGGCCGCTATTTGCAGACTATTGGGCTGATGACCTTGTAGTCAGTCATAAGATGCTTTCCACAAAAAGGCATGTTGTTGCAAAATCTGGTAGAGACCAAATTATTAGGCTGGTCGTAATTTTATTTAAGCTTTTAACATTTGGGTGGCCGTCATTCCATTTCCGTCAAGATGGTGGCAATATAAAACATGACAATGAGGTGCCCTTTGCTAGTGCTACCTCTGTACCAAATTTCGTTCAATTCGGTTTCACCGTGTTTGAATTGATAGGGGGAATCGATTTGCACACATACTTGGCCACCATCTGCAAACTATTGGGCTGATGAACTTGCAGTTTGGTCACAATTTGCTTCCCACATAACGATATGTTGTTGCAAAATTTGGTAGTGACTAGATTATTAGGTTGGTCGTAATTACATTTTAGCTTTTTAACATTTGAGTGGCCGCGATTACGTTTCCGTCACGATAGCGGTGATATAAAACATGACACTAAGGTGCCCTTTGATAGTGCTACCTCTGTACCAAATTTCGTTCCATTCCGTTTCACCGTGTTCAAATTTATAGGAGGAATCAATTTTCACACAAAGATGGCCGCCATCCGCAAAATATTAGGTTAATGACCTATTAGTTTGGTCAAAGGATGCTCCCTCCATAAAGGTATGTTGATGAAAAAATTTGGTAGAGATCGGATGATTAGGTTAATCGTGATTTGATTTAAGCTTTGAATATTTGTGTGGCCACCATTACGTTTCTGTCAAGATGGCGGCGATATAAAACATGACACTGAGGTGCCCTTTGCTATTGCTACCTCTGTACCAAATTTCGTTCCATTCGGTTTCACCGTGTTTGAATTAATAGGGGGAATCGATTTTGACACAAAGATGGCCGCCATCCGCAAACTATTTGGTTAATGACCTATTAGTTTGGTCAAGGGATGCTCCCTCCATCAAGGTATGTTGATGCAAAATTTTGTAGAGATCGGATGATTAGGTTTATCGTAATTTGATTTAAGCTTTGAATATTTGTGTGGCCGCCATTATGTTTCCGTCAAGATGGCGGCGATATAAAACATGACACTGAGGTGCCCTTTGCAATTGCTACCTCTGTACCAAATTTAGTTCCATTCAGTTTCAACGTGTTTGAATTAAAAGGGGGAATCTATTTTCACACAAAGATGGCCGCCATCCGCAAACTATTAGGCTAATGACCTATTAGATTGGTCAAAGGATGCTCCCTCCATAAAGGTATGTTGTTACAAAATTTGGTAGAGATCGGATAATTATGTTAGTCGTAATTTGATTTAAGCTTTGAACATTTGTGTGGCCGCCATTACGTTTCTGTCAAGATGGAGGCGACGTAAAACACGACACTGAGGTGCCCTTTGCTATTGCTACCTTTGTACCAAATTTAGTTCCATTCAGTTTCACCGTGTTCGAATTAATAGGGGGAATCGATTTTCACACAAAGATGGCCTCCATCCGCAAACGATTAGGCTAATGACTTATTAGATTGGTCAAAGGATGCTCCCTCCATAAAGGTATGTTGTTGCAAAATTTGGTAGAGATCGGATGATTATGTTAGTCGTAATTTGATTTAAGCTTTGAACATTTGTGTGGCCACCATTACGTTTCTATCAAGATGGCGGCGATATAAAACATGACACTGAGGTGCCCTTTGCTATTGCTACCTATGTAGCAAATTTCGTTCCATTCGGTTTTACCGTGTTTGAATTAATAGGGGGAATCGATTTTGACACAAAGATGGCCGCCATCCGCAAACTATTTGGCTAATGACCTATTAATTTGGTCAAATGATGCTTTCTCCATAAAGGTATGTTGTTGAAAAATTTGGTAGAGATCGGATGATTAGGTTAGTCGTAATTTGATTTAAGCTTTGAACAATTGTGTGGCCGCCATTACGTTTCCGTCAAGATGGCGGCGATATAAAACATGACACTGAGGTGTCCTTTGCTAGGGCTACCTTTGTACCAAATTTCGTTCAATTCGCGTTCACCGTGTTCGAAATGATAGGGGGGGGGACAGACATTCAGAGTACACACACACACACACACACACACACACACATACACACACAGACAGACACACTTTTTTTCGCCCTGTGTTGATCTCATAAGTCTACTTTCATTTTTTGCAAAAATCGAAAGTAGGCTAATCTTCTATCTATCTATCTATATATATAAAGCTCAATGTTTGTCTGTCTGTCTGTCTGTCTGTCTGTTATGTATACAAATCCACACCCTTTCACCGATCTGAACCAAAATTTGTATACTTACCCTTCGGAACCCTGCGGGTAACCCTGTCCACTTGAAATTTCCGACAGACCACCCCATTCCCTGCATTTAGGCCCTTTGTCCCAAATCTACACCGTTTCACCGATCTCAACCAAAATTTGTATACTTACCTTATGTAACCCTGTGAATAACACTGTCCACTTAAAATTTCGGACAGACAACCCCATTGCCTGCATTTAGGCCCTTTGGCAAACATCTACACCGTTTGACCGATCCGAACCAAAATTTGTATACTTACACTTTGCAACCCTGCGTGTAACCCTGTCTACTTGAAATTTCGGACAGACCACCCCATTCTCTGCATTTAGGCCCTTTGACCCAAATCTACACCGTTTCACCGATCAGAACCAAAATTTGTATACTTACCCTTTGGTACCCTGCGAGTAACACTGTTTGCTTGAAATTGCGGACAGACCACTCCATTCCCTGCATTTAGCCCCCTTGGCTCAAATCTACACCGTTTCACCGATCAGAACCAAAATGTGTATACTTACCCTTTGTAACCCTGTGAACATCACTGTCCACTTGAAATTGCGGACAGATTACCCCATTACCTGCATTTAGGCCCTTTGGCAAAAATCTATATCGTTTCACCGATCCGGACCAAAATTTGTATACTTACCCTTTCGAACCCTGCGGGTAACCCTGTCCACTTGAAATTGCGGACAGATTACCCCATTACCTGCATTTAGGCCCTTTGGCACAAATCTACACCGTTTCATCGTTCAGAACCAAAATTTGTATACTTACCCTTTGGTACCCTGCGAGTAACGTTGTCTGCTTGAAATTGCGGACAGACCACTCCATTCCCGGAAAGAGGACAGGGTCCGTCCCAAAGGCAATGGAAAAAAAGGGGTAAAACCGGACCCGCTCAGGAAACCCTCAGGGTTGCCAGCTACCGAACTCACCAGCCATGAGCCCTTGAGGATGTAGCACTATCCAGGGTGCACCAGAAGTGGTGGGGCTACACACACCCTGCCTCCTTGAGGGTCTTGAGCTGAATACATGAGATATTAAGAAAATAAAAAGAAGGCTGACACCTCGAAGAATGAGGCTATCAGGAATGATTAGACAAGGGCCAATTAAGGCGGGCCTCGGATATCCTGATACCATCGGGGTCGGAAGAGAACAAGAGTTTGACCAAGGGAGGCTGACAGGAAAGAGAACTGAAAGGAGCCCGGCACCAGTAGGTAGAAGCAATACCGGACTTAGCTGGGGTCCCGTGGTCACAAACCCACGTCCCACAAGTTGAGAGACCCTGGTGCGTGGAGGGGGGAGGAGGGGGCCAGGTGTGAGAATAGCTTGCTGATTCATCGCGAGTTGACATGAGAGGAATGTCCAGACCCCGCCGTGTTACCTGGTATTGCTGACTATACTGATGTTCATACAGGGTCTTTGCTCAAACCACCGTAGTGTTACGAAAGAATGAGTGATTCACCGGTCAATGTGAATAGGATCGGGAACCCCCCCCCCCCCGAACGTCTGTCATCATATATCGTCATCATCTGCGATTCGTGCAGCTTGGACCCGAGCAGTACTCGAAAAGCTCTTTCACTACACGCATCGAGTATAGGCCTAAGCCAGAAAATAACGTTCAGACTTTGGAAGACATCGAAGGTAGAAATCTGAATTGCCTATATCAGATTTAAAATTACACCATGTTCGTTTAGTAGTCATTTTTCATTACCTTATTATTATCATAAGGGCAAATGACCCAGATGTTCCGCCCATTATACCACTAATCACCACACACAATAAGTCTTCATCGCCTGTGAATTTTGAAATATTTCTTTCTATCACGGTAGATTGTAAGTTTGTCGTGTCAATTCAACAGTAGTTTTCATTATCATACTCATCAAAAGGGCAAATGGCCTAAATGTTACGTCCATTATACTACTAAGTAACACCACAGTCTTCATCGCCTGTGATTTTAAAATGTGTATTTCCATTAGTTTGTAAGGTTGATATACCCGTTCAGTAGTAGTCGTCTTCATTATCATCCTCATCAAAAGGACAAATGACCTAGATGTTACGTCCATTATACTACTAAGCAACACCAGAGCCTACCTAGCCTGTGATTTTAAAAATATGTATTTGCATTAATTTGTAAGGTTGATATACCCGTTCAGTAGAAGTCGTCTTCATTATCATCCTCATCAAAAGGGCAAATGACCTAGATGTTACGCCCATTATACTACTAGGCAACACCACTGTCTTCCTCGCCGGTGATTTAAAAATATGTATTTCTATTAGAGTGTAAGTTTATTATACCCGTTCAATAGCAGTCGTCGTCAGTATCATCTTCATCAATGACGTTGAGTGTTACGGAGACTGAAATATTATCATCATTCCACCGGGCGAAGCCGGGTACTACTGCTAGTCTATATATATAAAGCAAAAAGTTTGTCTGTCTGTCTGTCTGTCTGTTATGTATACAAATCTACACCATTTCACCGATCTGAACCAAAATTTGTATACTTACCCTTTGGAACCCAGCGGGTAACCCCGTCAACATTAAATTTCGGACAGACCACCCCATGCCCTGCATTTAGGCCCTTTTGCACAAATCTACACCGTTTCACCGATCTGAACCAAAAGTTGTATATTTAACCTTTGGAACCCTGCGAGTAACACTGTCCACTTGAAATTTCGGACAGACCACCCCAATCCCTGCATTTAGGCCCTTTGGTCCAAATCCACACCGTTTCACCGATCTCAACCAAAATTTGTATATTTACCCTTTGGAACCCTGCGAGTACCACTGGTCACTTAAAATTTCGGACAGACCACCCCATTCCCTGCATTTTGGCCCTTTGGTCCAAATCTACACCGTTTCACCGATCAAAACGAAAATTCGTATTCTTACCCTTTGGTGCCCTGCGAGTAACACTGTCTGCTTGAAATTGGGGACAGACCACTCCATTCCCTGCATTTAGGCCCTTTGGCCCAAATCTATACCGTTTCACCGATCTCAACCAAAATTTGTATATTTACCCTATGGAACAGTGACTAACACTGTCTGCTTGAAATTTCGAACAAACCACGCCATTCCCTGCATGTAGGCCCTTTTTGCACAAATCTACACCGTTTCACCGATCTGAACCAAAATGTGTATACTTACCCTTTGGAACCCTCCGAGTAACACTGTCTGCTTGAAATTGCGGACAGACCACTCCATTCCCTGCATTTAGGCCCTTTGGCCCAAATCTACACCGTTCCACCGATCTCAACCAAAATTTGTATATTTACCCTTTGGAACACTACGACTAACACCGTCTGCTTGAAATTGCGGAGAGGCTACTCCATCCCATGCATTTAGGCCCTTTGGCACAAATCTACACCGTTTCACCGATCTGAACCAAACTTTGTATACTTACCCTTTGGAACCCTGCGAGTAACACTGTCCACTTAAAATTTCGGACAGACCACCCCATTCCCTGCATTTAGGCACTTTGGCACAAATCTACACCGTTTCACCGATCAGAACCAATATTCGTAAACTTACCCTTTGGTACCCAACGAGTAACACTGTCTGCTTGAAATTGCGGACAGACCACTCCATTCCCTGCATTTAGGCCCTTTGTCCCAAATCTACACCGTTTCACCGATCTCAACCAAAATTTTTATATTTACCCTTTGGAACACTGCGACTAACACTGTCTGCTTGAAATTGCGGCGAGGCCACTCCATCCCTTGCATTTAGGCTGTTTGGCACAAATCTAACTGTTTCACCGATCTGACCCCAATTTTATATACTTACCCGTAGAACCCGACAAGTAACACTGTTCACTTTAAATTTCGGACAGACCACACTATTCCCTGCTTTTTGGCCCTTTGGCAGAAAACTACACCGTTTCACCGATCTCAACCAGATTTTACATAATTACCCTTTGGAACTCGACGAGTAACACTGTCCACTCGAAATTTCGGACAGACCACTCCATTCCACGCATTTAGGCCCTTTGGCACAAATCTACATCGTTCACCGATCGAAAACAAAATGTGTATACTTACCCTTTGGAACCCGATGAGTAACACTGTCCACTTTAAAATTTGGACAGGCCACTCCATTCCCTGCATTTTGGCCCTTGGCACAAAACTACACCGTTTCACCAATCTCAACCAGATTTTACATAATTACCGTTTGGAACTCGACGAGTAACACTGTCCACTCGAAATTTCGGACAGACCACTCCATTTCCCGCATTAAGGCCCTTTGGTACAAATCTACATCGTTCACCGATCGAAAACAAAGTGTGTATACTTACCCTTTGGAACCCGATGCGTAACACTGTCCACTTGAAATTTCTGACATACCACTCCATTCCCTGCATGTAGCTCAGGAATTCTTCGGGGTTGCCAGCTTCCTAACTCACCAGTCATGAGCCCTTGAGGGTGTACCAGAAGTGGTGGGTCTACACACACCCTGCCTCTTTGAGGGCCTTGAGCAGAAGACAGGAGATATTATGAAAAGGAAAAGAAGGCAGACCCCTCGAATAATGAGGGTATCAGGAAAGATGAGACAAAGCCAATTAAGGCGGGAAATTGAAAGACTCCCTAGCCCTCGGATACCCTAATACAGTCTGGGTCGGAAGAGAACAAGAGTTGACCAAGGGAGGCCGACAGGAAAGAGAACTGAAATGAGCCCGGCACCAGGAAGTAGAAGCGATGCCAGACTCAGCTGGGGTTCCGTGGTCGCCAACCCACGTCCCACAAGTTGTGAGACCCTGGGGAGGGGGGGTCAGTTGTGAGAATAGCTTGCTGATTCATCGTGAGGTGACTTGAGAGTACTTTCCAGAGCCCGCCGTGTTATCTCCTGCTGTCTATGCTGATGCCAGCACAGGACCGTTGCGAAACAGTGAGTGATTCCCGGTCAATCTGTATAGGACGGGGAACCCCGAACGTGTGTCATCATATTTCGTCATCATCTGCGATCATCTCAGGTTCGTGCAGCTTGGACCTATATTCTTTGTCTTTGCCGAGCAGTACGCTCTTTCACTAGACGCATCCAGTATAGGCCTAAGCCAGAAAATAAGGTTGAGACTTTGGAAGACATCGAAGCTAGACACCTGAATTACCTATATCAGTTTTAAAATAACACCATGTTCGTTTAGTAGTCATTTTTTCATTACCTTATTATTATCATCATAAGTGCAAATGACCTAGATGTTACGCGCATCATACCAATAATCACCGCCGCATAAAGTCTTTCTCGACTGTGATTTTTAAAATATTTATTTTTGGTTGGTTGGTTCTTAAGTTTAGGGGCTGCGACAACGCGGTCATGTAGCCCCGTGTACTTTGGGTGTGTGTAGAATCTGTCTGATAACCGGTGTTAATTGTGATGACTGTATTAGTGTGTGTTATCTGTTTTTTAATTTAAGTACAAACTGCAACTTAGAATTCTTCAAATAGTTCGTACTTTTGCCGCCAAGCGCCACCGTCAACGACTACTAGGCCAAGTTCGGAACTTAGCTACTAGACGCCACTGCAGTCGGCTCTTGGCAACGGACGTAGACATCTATGAGCGTTGTTTACCCATCCAATTTAGCTTCACACAGGTGTAATTAGTGGAAGGTTCAATAACATGCCATAAATCTGACATGGGACCGCCGGCTTTACTTCCCCTCCGAAGAAAGGCATACTGACGAATTTTTAACGCTCTTAAAATATCCGACGGCTTCGGCCGGGTTTGAACCCGCTATCTTGGGCATAGAAGCTCAGCATGCTACCAAATACGCCACCGAAGCCGCCATATAGTAATTTTTATTACAGTACATTGTGTACATTATACGTTGAAGTGTCAATTCAATACCGGTAGTAGTTTCCCTTATCATCCTCATCATAAGAGCAAATGACCTACAGTAGATGTTCCGCCCATTACACCATTAATCACCACACACAATAAGTCTTCCTCGCCTGTGAATTTTGAAATATGTATTTCTATTACTGTAGTTTGTAAGTTTGACGTGTCAATTCAACAGTAGTTTTTATTATCATCCTTATCAAAAGGGCAAATGACCTAGATATTACTCCCTCATTGTCTTTGGGGGCAAATGACTTAGATTTTAAGTCCATTATATTTCTAAGGAGAACTTAAAACATTATCATCATTCCACCGGGCGAAGCCGGGTACTACTGCTAGTCTATATATATATATAAAGCTCAATGTTTGTCTGTCTGTCTGTCTGTCTGTTATGTATACAAATCCACACCGTTTCACCGATCTGAACCAAAATTTGTATACATACCCTTCGGAACCCTGCGGGTAACCCTGTCCACTTGAAATTTCCGACAGACCACCCCATTCCCTGCATTTAGGCCCTTTGGCCCAAATCTACACCGTTTCACCGATCTCAACCAAAATGTGTATACATACCCTTTGGAACCCTGTGAATAACTCTGTCCACTTAAAATTTCTGACAGACCACCCCTTTTCCTGCATTTAGGCCCTTTAGCAAACATCTACACCGTTTCACCGATCCGAACCTAAATTTGTATACTTACCCTTTGCAACCCTGCGGGTAACCCTGTCCACTTGAAATTTCGGACAGACCACCCCATTCTCGGCATTTAGGCCCTTTGGCCCAAATCCACACTGTTTCACCGATCAGAACCAAAATTTGTATACTTACCCTCTGGTACCCTGCGAGTAACACTGTCTGCTTGAAATTGCGGACAGACCACTCCATTCCCTGCAGTTAGGCCCTTTGGCCCAAATCTACACCGTTTCACAGATCTCAACCAAAATTTGTTATTTACCGTCAGGAACCCTGCGAGTAACACTGTCTGCTTGAAATTTCGGACAGACCACTCCATTCCCTGCATTTAGGCCCTTTGACACAAATCTACACCGTTTCACCGATCAGAACCAAAATTTGTATACTTACCCTTTGGTACCCTGCGAGTAACACTGTTTGCTTGAAATTGCGGACAGACCACTCCATTCCTTGCATTTAGGCCCCTTGGCTCAAATCTACACCGTTTCACCGATCTGAACCAAAATGTGTATACTTACCCTTTGTAACCCTGTGAACATCACTGTCCACCTAAAATTTCGGACAGACCACCCCATTTCCTGCATTTAGGCCCTTTGCCAAAAATCTATATCGTTTCACCGATCAGGACCAAAATTTGTATACTTACCCTTTCGAACCCTGCGGGTAACCCTGTCCACTTGAAATTGCGGACAGATCACCCCATTCCCTGCATTTTGGCACTTTGGCACAAATCTACACCGTTTCACCGATCAGAACCAAAATTTGTATACTTACCCTTTGGTACCCTGCGAGTAACACTGTCTGCTTGAAATTGCGGACAGACCACTCTATTCTCGGAAAGAGGACAGGGTCCGTCCCAAAGGCAATGGAAAAAAGGGGTAAAACCGGACCCGCTCAGGAAACCCTCAGGGTTGCCAGCTCCCGAACTCACCAGCCATGAGCCCTTGAGGATGTAGCACTATCCAGGGTGCACCAGAAGTGGTGGGGCTACACAAACCCTGCCTCCTTGAACGTCTGTCAAAATATATCGTCATCATCTGCGATATTCTCAGGTTCCTGCAGCTTGGACCCGAGCAGTACTCGATAAGCTGTTTCACTACACGCATCGAGTATAGGCCTAAGCCAGAAAATAACGTTCAGACTTTGGAAGACATCGAAGGTAGAAATCTGAATTACCTATATCAGATTTAAAATTACACCAAGTTCGTTTAGTAGTCATTTTTCATTACCTTATTATTAACATCATAAGGGCAAATGACCTAGATGTTACGTCCATTATACCACTAATCACCACACACAATAAGTCTTTATCGCCTGTGAATTTTGAAATATTTCTTTCTATCACGGTAGTATGTAAGTTTGTCGTGTCAATTCAACAGTAGTATTCATTACCATCCTCATCAAAAGGGCAAATGACCTAGATGTTACGTCCATTATACTACTAAGTAACACCACAGTCTTCATCGCCTGTGATTTTTAGCCTACTTTTCACATTTTGCAAAAATGAGGAAAAAGTAGACTTATGAGATCGGGCAAATGTGTGTCTGTCTGTCTGTCTGTCTGTCTGTCTGTCTGTCTGTCCTTCTGTCTGTCTGTCTGGCTGTGTGTGTGTGTCCCCCTATCAACTCCTAAACGGCTGCAGCAATCGAAACAAAATTTGGTAGCAGTAAAGATCTATACCTGAATATCTCACGGCCATATTTGAAAATGATGTCAGTGCTACCAACTGCTAAAAAATCGCAATCGAAATTTGAGCTCCATGTTGGATATCTTGGAAAGTATGAATGGGAGCTATTTCAAAATTGGCACACGTACAGATCATAATATTTCAGTTTAATTTCCAGGAGGCTAAACATGGCAGTGTTGCCAAAATGATTATAAGCCTCCTGATAGGTTCAATTTTCAAATGCATATAACTTCTATACTATCAATTGGAATTCAACCAAATTTCGTATGTTGTATGTGTACATAACCAGATATGACTGAGCGTATTCTTCAGACCTACCAGGGCTGCCAACTGTTAATAAATGCTCCTAATTAATTTTATCCAAATACCAATATATCAGAAAGTATGCAAGCCGACAGCTTTAAACTATGCACACGTATAGTCCCTGACATTCTATATTAATTTGGAGTAACTTATATACGTCAGTGCTACCAACATGATTCTAAGCCTGCTGACAGGTCCAACTTTAAATACATGTAACTTCCATACCATCATTTGGATTTCAACCAAATTTCGTATGTGCTATGTGTACCATAACAGATATGACTATGCGTATTCTAAGGAGCAACCAGTGCTGCCAACTGTTAATATGTGCTGTCCCTATTTTTGTTACCCTAATATCAATATATCAGAAAGTATGCAAGCCAATAGTTCTAAACTTTGCACACGTATAGTACCTGGCATTCTAGACGAATTTGGAGAAACTAATATACGTCAGTGCTGCCAATATGATTCTAAGCCTGCTGATAGGTCCAATTTTAAAATGCATGTAACTTCTATACTAACTAATGGATTTCATTCAAAATTGGCACAACAATAGATCATATTATTTCAGATTATTTCTGACCAATACATGCATGACATTGTTGCCAACATGATTTTACGCGCGCTGTTAGATCCAATGTTTAACTGCATGTAACGTCCATGCTATTCATTGGACTTCAACCAAATTTTGCATTTTGTACCTTAAGAGACGGAACTAAGATTATATTCAGTCATCAGGGCTGCCAACTGTAGTGCTCTATTAGGATACATTATGCCAGGTATACAGTATTTCGAACTAATTGGAAATTTCGATATTAGCAACTTAATTTCGTCATTATTCTAGATAGGTTCATATTCTGTAGAATAATCATTGGCATGAAAAGTAGGCTGTATAGTTCTTCACGGAACTTCTTGTTAAAATGTGTATTTCCATTAGTTTGTAAGTTTGATATACCCGTTCAGTAGTAATCGTCTTCATTATCATCCTCATCAAAGGGGCAAATGACCTAGATGTTACGTCCATTATACTAAGCAACCCCAGAGTCTACCTAGCCTGTGATTTTAAAAATTCGTATTTCCATTAGTTTGTAAGTTTGATATGCCCGTTCAGAAGTAGTAGTAGTCTTCATTGTCATCCTCATCAAAAGGGCAAATGACCTCTCATTCGTTTAAAGTACGGTATCAATTTTTCCCATTCGTTGATAAGTTACATGTGCCAGTAGTCGCTTCTATGTTCATCATCACTATGTAGAAGATGTTTTGCGTCAGAAGAAAAGACAACTGGATGCTCAGGAACGTTAACGATATATCGACTGCGAAATCTGGAAGCTTCTCTTTGAGGAATTGCTTCAGACATTTATCATACAGTTTAAACCTTAACATGACGAAACTTTTAACCAGATAGCGATCTAAGTGGGAGCTCTTTGGCAAAAAATAATTAAGTCTTTACCGAAATGTGAGTCCTAAAAGTTAATTTTTCTATTATTTTCTAAGTTTCATATGTCAGTTATGTAGTAATTTTCAATATCATCCTGATCAGTAGGGCAAATTACCTAGATGTTACGCCCTCAACGTCATTGGGGGCAAATGACCTAGAATTTAAGTCCATTATATTTCTAATCACCACCACATAAAGTCTTCTACGACTGAGATGTCACCGCTAACGACATAACTCGATTCGGACTGAAGACAAATATCACGAGAATGATCATTATTTTACAGAGCCTGCCCATAGTGACTTAAGTATAAACATTGTCACTGGGTTTGATAATGTAAGAAATGAATACATAAATAAATATAATTTATGACGTTGAGAGTTAAGGAGACTGGAATATTATCATCATTCCACCGGGCGAAGCCGGGTACTACTGCTAGTAGTGTTATAATGAGCCTCATTATAGTACAGTTTTCTGACATATAATAATCAGGGTCGAACATTAGATGAAATATGTTGACCGACTGAAAAGTGTCGATACCTATTGCAGTCATGCACTGTCTACTCCGGTGAAGCGGGCGTGTGGCCTACTAAATCCCGCATAGATCAAACGCACCTTTCAGTAAGTACCTATAGCTATTGAAGATCCCTAGTGTTAAGCACCGCCCGGCAAGGCCACTTAAGAGGATTACCAGCTTATTGCGAAGAATACTAATGCGAAGTACTACAATGCCTATGTATTTACAAAAGTACTCCTAGCGTCCTCAGTGAAGAACTCCAGTTGTAGACATCTCAAAATGAAGAAAAGATGTCATGGCATCTGCGCCTTACTACAGCTTGGCGAATGAAAGGGTTTGGCACACAAGAGGCTTGGGCTACTGCAAAGAAGGTGTATTGTCAATAATTATGGACGAAAGGAATGGCAGAGCATTTTTCAAAATCCTTCCAACTTTTTTAACTTGTCTGCTGAGTGGAATAAGCCGTTAGTTCCATTAAAGGTTCGCGGACTCAATGTTACCACCCTCACCACTTCACTTCGCTTGTAATCCTCTTATCCCTCCTACCGTTCCCCTGAGGAAGTCTCCCTCTGGATAGCCCGCATCATGTTGCGTTGACCACTAAATAACAAGCTACTCATGCTTTGAAAGGTGCAGATAACCTTACTGTTCAACCCCTTAAAACAACAAAAAAGGAAGGAAGATTGTAGTTTTACGTGACCGTGAATCTTGTGATTATGAGCCACGGGACCTCCTTTTTACGTGGAATCCGAACCACAGGACATGGCATTTCACTTCGAAAATCTCACATGCATTGACCAGGAATCGAACCCGGACCGCCTTGGTGAGAGGCATACAGCTAGACCGCTGAGCCACCACGCCCCCCCTTAAAACAACAATAACTAACTATGCTTTGATGAGAATGTGTTCAACGTCATCTCCGGGCAAACGTAAATTCACGAAGCAAAAATATAAAATTTGTTGATTCATCAGAGTCTTTTCGACATTTTGGACATATAGCCCCGTGTGCTTGTGTGTGTGTGTGTGTGTGTGTGTGTGTGTGTGTGTGTGTGTGTGTGTGTGTGTGTGTGTGTGTGTGTAGAAGTTATCTGATAACCTGTGTCACTGTGATGTCAGTATTGGCGTGTGTATTTTTGTAATCGAGACAGGATTTGGGTAGAAAGCAACCGTGGGCATACCTTAGGTACCTTTCTGGCATTTGCCTGGACTAGAAGTCGGAAACCACGGAATACCACGCCTAGGAAGGCTATGGCAGGAACCCATCTCATTTCAGTTTTGCCTCACGAGACTGAGTGTACCCCGTTCCAGCCCTCTGACCAGAATTGCATTTCTTGGCAGTGCCGAGAATCGAACCCAGGCCTCCACGGTGTCAGCCAAGAATGCTAGTCACTAATATCAAAAGTATATCAATCATAGATAATATAATATTGTGCTAATCAAATTACAATAATACCTATTCAAAATTAAAGTAATGCCGATCGCCACATATGGCATACAATTAATTTCGCCCTACTTGTCGGTGAACAACCTTTAGAAAACTAGAGAGCGTCAAAGCGAGATTTATTAAGAGAGCTCTCTCTATCTAAAAATTCTCGAGGAACGGCTACGCCTGTAAAATAGCACAGGAAACCTTCTTTATAGAAGACATAAAGCACTCTTTCGATCTACCGGAAACGCAAACGTATAAAACCATAATCGAGGAGAGACGGAACAAAGCCGACGAGATACCCCAAGAAATAATGGAGACTGAAGCAATGAAGACAGATATCTGGAAGGGACCAAATTTCAAACTTCGACATCTGTATACGCAATTCGCTGTCCATGGGTTCCGGAAGGATCTGTCAGAATGAGACATTTCATGAGCCCAAGGAGGACTGCGTCTGCAAGAATTGCAATAATCCATGCCCCAAATACCACTTAGTGGAATGTGTGAGCAGGTCTCAATCTCTAATCGCAGAAATGGCAGAGTGGTGAAAAAACTTGATTGTACACATTGTGCTTAATGAAACAACAACAATAATAATAAAAATAATAATAATAATAATAATACATACGGTGGGTAGACTACTGTTTAGGAGTTTTCTATTCTGATAAGTTGGGCCGATAGCCTAGATGTTAGGCCCCTAAAAACTACAATTATCATCATAGTCTGATCTTATTTAAGAATCTTGTACAGTATTAACATTATACGAGGTTGTGTGTAAAGAAGCCTCTGTTTGAGGTATTAAGGTTAATGATGTATCCAGTCATCTGATGTGCCTATCCATTCTATTCCACAATTGCTCCGTGTGATTGATGTCAGATGACTTTGGAGGCCCATCAATATAGCAGTAGTCAAACCTTGTCATTGTCAGATAAAAGAGCATGTACAGTAAATAGGTTAACATGATGAGATTATTAAACCGATGACGGCATAAATCGTTGAATGCATGCCTTGATATTAGACTGATATGGTGTAAACATTGGTCGAAACATTTATCTCCGGTACTATAAAAAGTAAGTTTTTTTGGTGTTAACACTCTAAACACGCACGATTCATAGCTCTGGCAAAACATTCCTTTCTGGCCTGGCCTGCGGATAGGAACAGGGTACAATCAGCCTCTTGCGGCCTTTTTTTTTTTTTAGCATATGGCTTTTAGTGCCGGGAGTGTCTGAGGACTTGTTCGTCTCGCCAGAGTTTTGTAGCTGCTTCTAGACGGACACCCATGGGGTGAGCTACAAGTACCGTCGCGTGTGGAGTGTTTTCTTGGGAGGAAAGTTTGAATCTAAGGACGATGAATTGGAAGGTAACGGCTGTGGCCTATAGTTAGGGACCAACCCCGGCATTTGCCTGGAAGGAAGATGGGAAACCACAGAAGACCATCTTCAAGGTTGCCGGCGGGGGGATTCGAAACTCCGCGCCCTCCAGATGTGAACGGCTGCCTGCAGCCAAGCCGTAACGACCACGGCTAACTCACCTGGTTCGTGAGGCGTAACTGAGGAGAATTGGACTTCCAACTCAGCTATTCTACAAGTGCGTTTCTTGGTTTCCTCACTCTACACCAAGTTAATTCCGGGATGGTTCCTAACTTCAGGCCACAGCCGTCACCTCCAATCCTAGCATAAATGATATACACACTTATACAGACACCATAATAACACATGTTATCAGACAATTTCTGCACATACACTCACCCATGCTCACGAGGCCATGGCTAAGATGGTGAACCCCATAAATGAAACAACAACAACAACAACAACAATATTACAACTCCTCCTACTTAAGAAGATATAGCTTGGGGCCTGAGAGAGTTCGGTTCCCGGTCAATGCGAGTGATTTTTGAAGTGAAATATCATGTCCTGTGGTTCGGATTCCACGTAAAACTAGACGCTATCTTCCTTTTTAGTTTGTTGTTGTTGTTGTTGTTGTTGTTGTTGTTAATAATTCATTTTAGGGGATTGAAACATCTTGGTCATCAACTCCAAGTAGTTGGGTGTGTGTGTATTTTTTTACTTGTCTGATAACGTGTGTTATTATGGAGTCAGTAGTAGTGTGTGTATTTGTAATTCATGTGAGGATTGGGAAGGAGGTGGCCATGGTCTGAAGTTACGAACCATCTTGACATTTGTCTGAAGTATAAATGCGAGACTACGGAAAACCACTTCCAGGATGGCTGATGTGGGAACCGAACCCACCTCTTCTTAGTTTTGCCTCGCGAGTCTAAGTACCGTATAGCCCGCTCCAAACCTCAGACCAAAATTAAAAATTCTTGGCTGAGCCACGATGTGGTCCTTATTAATAAAATTTAAATGCTTTTCATTCGGTCAACATGATTGAAAGTGAACTGTTTTGGGTGCTGTTCCATAAACCTGAAAGAAATTACATGAGATTAATTTATTGCTCTTAGATGACCAGTTTCGCTCTTGAAGCGATCATCAGACCCTCGTGGATCGTTTAGTACTTGATATGTTAATTTAATTGGTATTCTGCCCGAAGGTAGGTCCGAGCCTCCGAAGAGGCTACCCCCAGCCGGAGTTTACTTGCGGTAGGGTGGCCAGGACCTTTCCGCTCCTCCTTATGTTGGCCAACAGCGCGCAGTGCCTAGAACCGGCTTACTATCCAAGTTCCGACTGCGCCCAATGTTGCTTAACTGCGGAGTTCTCATGGGATCCGGTGTTTCAACACGGCTAGGCCGTTGGCCACTTGATATGTAGAGGACTTTATTGTAAAAGACTTACGTTGGTGCATTCTCCTTGCACATACTGCATAGTTCAAAGGCGTGTTAAGGCACACGGGCAAACTGCACCAAATGCACTTGATGATTCATCCCTGAACTCATTGTGTGAAAATTGGACGTAGTATTTACTTGAGATTTTTTCTGTAGATGCAGTAACATGTAGGATTTAGTGCATTTTTCCTGTTGAAAGTACACACAGTTTGGGTCTTATTGCTATAGTTAACTCACTTTTAGCCTACTTTGATTTATGGAAAAATAGGCATATGAGATCACCTTTTTTCCGTGTGTGTGTGTGTGTGTGTCCCTAATCAAATCTAAAGGGCTGGAGCGATTTCAATGAAACTAGGTGATGTCATAGTAACATTTTGGCCAACCCCAACCGTGCCCTTCAAATTTTATTTCGTCCCACCAATCCAACATGGCGGCTGTGCGAAATATTTCACTGGCATTCTATATCTCATAAACTATTACTGATACCATCATGACATTTTGTACGATGATAGAGGGCAGTACTAGACGATCACGTATGTGTCTTCCAAAATCTGTTTACTACAAAACGAACATGGCGGCCAAGCGAATTTGAAACATTCAGATAGACTTTTCTGGAGATTTAACCATCCGAACGCAGTGAAACTTGGTACAGCAAATGTTTGTACACATTGTAATGCACTATCATAATTATAATTTAGTAAGTGGAAAGAATTTCGGATACTGGCGTTCCTGGGACATCTGTACAGATTGAACGTCAAATAGCTTACCAAACATAGAGGTCCAATATAGATACACAGAAATACATTTAGACAAAATATGGAAATATTTGGAAGGGATTCCAGCCGGAAAAAGATCTAAGGAGACCGGAAGAGCCTGGACAGAAGAAGACCGGAAGCAGGCCAGCGATCGTATGAAGGAGCACTCGACACAGAGAAAACAATATATTGGTTTTATACCCTTTTTAACTACTCAGACTGTTAAAGACGCCTGTGTGCCGGAACTTTGCCCCGTTGAGGATCTTGAATGTGCCAGTAAATCTATTGATATGGCTCACTCACATTTGCACACCCTTGAATGTCAACTGACTTCGCCATCTTTTGATCTTGCAACCTCGGTCACAGCAGGTGAGAACGTTACCTCTGAGCCACGCAGCCAGTCGTGAAGAAAAAGAAATTAATTTGTAGCGTGATCCTATGTGGTCAATTCACTTGTAAATGAAAATCCACAGCCTGCTTCCAGTCTCCGACCGGGTCAGGAATGGAATGAATGAAGCCCCCATCTAGCGGCGAGGATATGAACTGTGCCGGCTGCCGAGGCCTGACGCACTCCTCTGGGGCAATGATTAAATGCATGACAGATGAAATGAAATGCTAGTGGAGAGTGTTGCTGGAATGAAATTTTGACAGGGAAAACCGGAGTACCCGGAGAAAACCCTGTCTGCCTCCGTTTTGTCCAGCACAGATCTCACATGGAGTGACCGGGATTTGAACCACGGACCCAGCGGTGAGAGGCCGGCATGCTGCCGCCTAAGCCACGGAGGCTTCGGTCAATTCACTTGTAAAATTTAAAATAATTTGTGTGGGGTTTCGCCTAGGAACACCAAGATAAGCTCATCAGCGGGCTCTTGATTTCCGTGTCTGGCTGGACCCCCACAGAAAACTTGCTGAGTTTTAATTCCTTGGCCGTGAAAGCCAATATAGGCCTACCATCTTTTTTGGAAGCCTAATAATAGCATGTTTTACCGACAGCAGTGGCTACGCTGGCTAAAGCACAGCGTTGAGTCATGGGGCCAAGCTCTCTGCTGACTCGGCAGACGCGTGTGTTCGAGCCCCACCGTCGGCCCTCCTTGAAATGGTCTTCCGTGGTTTCCCCATTTTCAACACAAGGCAAATGCTTGGACGGTATCTTCTGACAGGCCACGGCCGCTTCCTTCCATATCCTTGCCCAGTTTAATTCATCTTCATACATTCCATCTCTCATCCCGAGGCGCAAGTCGCCCATGGGCGTCGTCTAGAAAGACCTGCACTTGGCCTCTCAGGAGGCCACACGACAAAAATAGAAAAAAAACAACATGTTTATTCAGATGCATGGGAGAGCCTCTGTGGCCTAGGCGGCAGCACGCCGGCCTCTCACCGCTGAGTCCGTGGTTCAAATCCCGGTCACTCCATGTGAGATTTGTGCTGGACAAAGCGGAGGCAGACAGGTTTTTCTCCGGGTACTCCGGTTTTTCCTGAAACAAATTTAATTCCAGCAACACTCCCCACTGTCATTTCATTTCATCTGTCATTCATTTAATCATTGCCCCAGGGGGGTGCGACAGGCTTCGGCAGCCGGCACAGTTCATATCCTCGTCGCTAGATGGGGGCTTCATTCATTCCATTCCCTGACCCGGTCGGTCGACTGGAAACGGGCTGTGGATTTTCATTTCATTCAGATGCATGGAAGAAAGCACACTCCGTAAGGATGAAAACCTGGTGGGCCCGTAAGAAGGCATACAGTTGATATCTCACGGTCCTTAGTGGCACTAACGATGAAGAGAAGAGAATATGAATTATTATTAACGAATTACAGGGTGCAAAAGATAAATACATTATTGGATCAACTCAGGGTTTGCCCGTAAAGTGTGTCTGTTGTGTGGAATAAGCCGGTGGCTTCATTAAATTGAAGTGGACGCAATGTTACCACCCTCACTCTTGTAAGCCTCTGACAGTTGCCGAGACTGGAGCTGGAGGAATTCCCCTCTCCACACTAATCCTCCCTCTCACAGTGTTAGCCCTGTGGCATACCCGTCAAAAATAGATTAATGCAGGACCGGCCGACCGGGACATTGGGAGTTGGGACTGCTAATTATAAACCACCAGTAACCGCCAGCGGGTAAGTGTGGGTGGAGACTGGGGCTTCATTTAAAACATCAACCTATAGTCCAAACTCTCTCACTCTGGACTGACAGCCCGGCGCGGCGTGGCGTCTAGTCTTCTAACAACAAGGTGTTCAAAAAATCTATGCCTCACGTCGACTCTACACCGGTAATTCTTTTTCATACTAGCTTTTGCACCAGAGGGGCGTATTTATTTGTTAAAGAAAGTTGTTGTTTCATTTGAGGGGCTTAGCCATCTTGGTCATTTAGGGTGTACACTCATTTACACCCCCAAACCCCACACTAGACACGGCACAAACCTAGAAAAATTGCTGAGTTTTTAGAATACAGAAATTTAAAAAAATCCAAAGTGGGATTCGAACTCTTTCCAGATCTGCATAATGCTATGCCCAAGATCGCGAGTTCAAACCTGGCCGAAGTCGTGAAATTATTAAGAGCGTTAATATCGTTCAGTACGCCTACTTTTGGAGGGGAAGTATAGCCGGTACGGCGGGCCCATGTCATTGATTTATGGCATGTAAAGGAACCTACCACAACAATTGGTGGTGTGTAGCAAAATTTGTTGGTTATATTTGACTGGTTATGAAACTCTCTATCAAGTTCCAACGTTCGTCGCTAGTGTTAGTGACAGTAGCACCTGGTAGCCAAAGTTGGAGCTACTTGAAATTGATATATCAGCTTAGGCTTTCACGGCCGGCGTTCATAATTAAATACAAGTTTTTCGGGCTTGTAGGCCGTGGTCCAGACAGGATACCTCCCGACGTTTCACCGGAAACTGCGTCCGGCATTATCAAGGACCAAGGAAAGGAGCGGAACCCTTGAGATTGCCGGACGCAGTTTCCGGTGAAACGTCGGGAGATATCCTGTCTGGGCCACGGCCTACAGACCCGAAAACCTTGTACTTATTTACTTGAAATTGGACTTGTTGGCAACCTACGGGCGCTCAATTAAAATACCCTGCTATGGCCATTTGGCTGCAATTCATGTAAAATAATAACGAACTCCCAATCTGCAATGGAACTACTTACGCTACGAGGGCAGCGGGGAGAAGGGTGTCCCATTTATTTAAGTAAACACTGTATACAAACAACTGCTAGTTCTCCGAAATACTTTGTTCATATCATTTTAAGCTTTTGCCATGAAGAAGGTCTTCTGTATTTCCCTTCCCTTATAATTACTGTATGTTCCAGAAAATCTCAAGGAAGCATCGCACACAACGATCAGTGAGTGCTACACGCTTCTTGCTCTGTCGGCCATGTTTCTCCAGGATGAAACCGACTCTACGCATGCGCGAGAGCCGTAAAGCGTATTTAAGTAATTTCGAACCCGAATGGCTTCGTGAAATGCATTGACGATAACCATGCATTAAATCTCGTATTTAACTTAAATGGGAATTAACTAACCAATCGTTAGTAAAAGTTGGTGATGACGATAATTATAATTGTTGTTTTAAGAGGCCCCTAATGGTTTGAGTGATAGTGAATGATGAGATGAGCATGAAAACTATAACTAATACTAACTACGGACTTACATACTAGAAGAAGAAATGGTACACAATAAAGGATAAGGCAAATAAAGGACAGGAAGAAAAGAAATGTCCTCAACCCTCGAAGAATGAGGATTGAGGGACTTTGAAGGAAGGAGAGCCATGAAAGGCAGATATGAAAGGGAAAGAGGAGAGGGTCCACCCCAGAGGCAATGGAAAAGGTGAAAAAACCGGACGCATCTCAGGAATCCCTCGGATCACCTACTCGCGAGCCCACCAGCCGTGAGGCCTTGAGGGTGTAGCACTATCGAGGGTGCACTAGAAGTGGTGGGGCTACACACACCCTGCCTTTTTAAGGGCCTTGAGCAGAATGCAGGAGATATGAAGAGAACCGAAGTGGTCTGACCCCTCGAAGAGTGAGGGATCAGAAAAGATGAGACAAGGGCCAATTAAAACAGGAAAGTGAAAGACTCCCTAGGCCTCGGATACCCTAATACAGTCGGTGTCAGAAGAGAACAAGAGTTGACCAATAGAGGTGGACAGGAAAGAAGACGGAGAGGAGCCCGGCACAAGTAAGTGGAAGCAATGCCGGACTCAGCTGGGGTCCCGTGGTCGCCTACCCACGTCCCACTAGATGTGAGCCTTTGAGGGGAGGGGGCGGGGGGTGTTGGTGAAAATGGCCCTTACTTCGTTATTATTTTTGTCAAGTAACGGTAACTTTAACACAGTACTTTCTAGGAGTAACTGACACAACTCTGCTCTGTAATCGTTTGGTAGGCGATACCTTTAACTGCTCGCTAAGCCACATAGGAATACGGCATTGAAGATGCTGCGTTAAGTCAAAGGGCTGAATGTTTGGTTAGAGATGAGCCAATCGCTTGTCTGTCTCATACACACACACAGAAGGTTCTTTCACGCGAAATGCTGTCTTGGTGCAAACTAATGTAAGCAAAGCCCCCCACACCGCTCCCGCTATGTAAATGGGGTCCATTCAGAAGGCTTTGAGCCCGTTAGATTAGTTCCACTTCGTAGCCTCACACGTTTAATGCTAGGCTGAACAAAGCCTGTGTATTTAGAAAGAATGCGTTAAACGGTTTTTGGTCGTAAATTGGTCATTCATTACGTAATGGGTGGAATGTAAACAATTACACTATCGGCCATTCGGTCAAGATGATAATTTTATTTATTGACCCCTGGTGCACATCAAATGAGCTTTAAACTTGCATTACAACAAAAACTATGTTGCCAAAAGTTTTGGGTGCAATGTTTAGGACAAAATAATCAGAAGTGGAAAGGATTTTTTTTATTTTTTTAAAATATGTATTTATTTAATTATTTATTTCATAATTTATTTATTTATTTCCTCCAACAAAATCAAATTCCAAATTACTGGAGATTGACTTATATTACGCAGACTCTTCTTCTTCTTTTGCTTTAGCGTTTGTCCCACCTAAGGCCAGGGTCCGCTATTTGAATCCACTGTCTCCACTTGACTCGGTCATGAGCCATGTCCGGATGAAGGTTGACGTTTCTCAGATCCCTGTGCAGTGTATCGTCCCAACGTTGTCTCGGTCGCCCCTTTGGTCTGGGCCGATAATCTAAATGTTAGACCTCTTAAAACAACAATTATCATCATCAAACCTTGGGTCTTTTCCCGGCGACCTCCAGTGTGTAGCCCTGTTTTGCAATAGTGTCCGCTCCTGACCGTAGCACATGCCCAAACCATCGCAGACGACCCTCACGCATTTTGTTACTGATTGCTGCGATACCAAATCGTTCCCTTATTCTTTGATTGGGGATGTGATCCAACCTAGTAATGCCTGCTGTCCATCTAAGCATCTTGGTCTCCATGACACTTAGCCGACGTTCTGCCGCCTTCGTGGTCGACCAACATTCGGCACTATAATAAAGCTCCACGGGACGAATGACAGTGCGGTAAATCTTCGATTTTAGGTGGTCTCTCATCTGGCGATCGCACATGACACCTTAATATTACACAGACTGATCACAATTATTCTTAAATATTACTTAACACGTGCTGAACAATAATAATAATCTGTGCAAAGAATACTCAAGATAATAGCTAGATTAAGTTAAATTGTTAAACTAACCTTAAACGTTAAATTAAAAAGTAGAGAAAATTCACAAAGATTTGGTGACTAATAACTTGATTAAGTTAAAGTAAACTCATGTTAATTTAAGAACATTAAATCCATAAATATTTTGTGATTAATCACACTAAAAACTAGATTAAGTCAATCTAAAGCTAAATGAAAGAAAGAATAAAAACAAAATATTAAATTTATAGATACCTGGTGATGTTCACTTTATGTTTTACTATTGTGTAGATTACCGAGATTTGACAAAATATGGTTGGAAGTGGACCCAAGTGTTAATCAGGAAATATTCTAGTGCCATCTATGGTCTTTGTAGTATGTATTCAGTCTCCTGACCCGAAGGCACTGGGTTCAATACCCCACTCTGCCAAGGTAATTCTGGTCTGAGGGTTTGATTGTGCTTTACTCAGCCTGGTGACGCAAAACTGAGGAAGAGATGGGTTTGATTACCACCTCAGTCATCTTAGCCAAGAGTTTCCGTGGTTTCTCCACTTCCACTCCAGGCAAATGTCGAGATGGTATTTAACTTAAGGCCATGGTCTTCTCCTTCCTAATCCTAGCCTAAATCTTAAAACACACTTCTATAGACACCGCAATAACACAGGTTATCAGACAAAATTCTACTCGTATCTAATATATATATATATATATATATATATATATATATTATATATAGGGATGAAATGACTATGAAGTTCAAGCCTGTAAATAAACAACAACAACAAGAACGAAGTTTTTTAGACACTGGTTGTCGGATTGGGTTTATCGTTGGCCATCAAATCTCAGTATAGCGGATTCAATACCGCTTCTGACCGATGCCATACTAGGGCGAATTACAAAAACCACACACGTAGTTGTTGTTGCTTATGTTGGGGCTGTGACATTATGGTCATATAGCCCCGTGTAATTGGGTATGTGTGTGTGTGTGAGAGAGAGGAATTTGTGTGATAACCTGTGTTATTGTGATGGTTGTACTAGTGTAAATAGGGGATAGGATCGGGAAGGAGGTGGCCATAGCCTTAAATTAATAACGATCTCAGCATTTGACTGAATTAAAAGTGGAGAAAACACGAAAAACCACTTCCAGGTTGGCTGAGGTGGGAATCGAACCCTCCTATTCTCAGTTTTGCCTCACGAGGCTAGGTGTACCCCATTCCAGCCCTCACACCAGAATAAAAAAATTGGGGGCGTGGTGGCCCAGCGGTCAAGCTGTTGGTCTCTCACCAAAGTGGACCGGCATCGATTCCCGATGAATGGATGTGAGATTTTTGAAGTGAAATGCCATGCCCTGTGGTTCGGATTCCACGTAGAAAGGAGGACCTGTGGCTCATGATGGCATGATTAACGGTCACGTAAAACTAAAAGCTTCCTTCCTTTAGAATTAAAATTTCTTAGCAGAGCCGGGAATCAAACCTGGACCTATGGGGTGACAGACAAGCAAGCTAGCCATTACACCACGATGTGGTCGAGCAGAGATGAAGGCTAACAATCGCATCGCTTTGAACGTGAGAGCCACCCAGAGGAAGAGGAATTCTGGGAAAAAGACGCGCATTCATGTGATGCCGGCAGTGCATTAGAAGTGAACACAATCGTACATTGTTCGCACTCAAGTTCCGTGATACAAATAGCGCTAGTTCAGTGTCAGACGAACACTGTTGTACCAGGAAAGTTGACGTCATCATGACCGCGACCACCCACTATACAGGCTCCAAAAGGAATAGGTGTACATATTTTAAAGTCGCTGACACCTTTCCGGTCGGCCTGGGTGGCTCAGTGGCTTATGTAGGAAGGTGATGAGTGGTCATCAACCTCGTGCACTTCCGCATGTGTGCAATCTGTTTCTACCCCTCGTTATTCACATTGATATGGGATGCCAACTTATAGAGGTGTGAAAATTATTAGACTTAAATGAAAATCCAGAGACTGTTCTAGTCGTCCGACCGGGTCAGGGATGGAATGAATGAAGCCCCTCCATCTAGCGGCGAGGATATGAACCGTGCCGGCTGCCGAAGCCTTTCGCACTCCACTGAGGCAATGATTAAATGAATGACAGATGAAATGACACGAGGAGCTTGTTTAAAAACAAGAGAATGATGAAGATCAGATGGGTAGATAGGGTTACAAACGAAGAGGTATTAAGACTAGTGGGAGAGGAGAGATGTTTCTGGCGACTGCTAATGAAGAGAAGATATAGGTTGGTAGGACACATACTAAGACACCCAGGAATAGCAAGCTTAGTTATGGAAGGAAGGGTCGAGGAAAGAACTGTAGGGGTTGACCAAGGTTAGAATATGTTAAACAGATTGCTTCGGATGTAGGGTGTGGTAGCTATGTAGAGATGAAACGATTAGCTCAGGACAGGGATGCGTGAAGCGCTGCATCAAACCAGTCAAAAGACTGAAGACTCTAACAACAACAACAACATACAATTTACAGGAGAGAGGAAAAACATATATCTTCCGACAGGATTTTCAAAATGGGCTAACATATAGTTTGAATATTTAGAGATAGCAACGTACTATCACCAAAAGTGCACCAAATTTTATATAGTACATAAAAAGTTATTGATAAAAGATTGATAAAATTGAATGGATATAATTAGTTTTGAAATGAATGGTTGTTGTATTTAGCTATGGAAAGCAGGATAGTTCACATAACCTCAAATATTTATCCTAATCCGTGATATTCATGTTGAACATAATATTAATAGGTAGGCTACAATTAGAAATTAAATGCCTAAATTTTAAAAAAATATATATCCATTTAGTTCAATATATTGTAAGTGATAGGTATATTCAGTTTTAACGAAAAGCATGTTTCCTCACAGCCTTACCAATGGGAAATATTAACATTTGATCAAAAGAGATTTTATCATCCAATTCAGCTGAGGCAAATATTACCGAATCAATTATAAAACTTGTTTTTTAATTTTTGGAAATGCTTATTCACGTCACACCCTGCCAGAAACTCAGTGGCTGGACTTAAGTTATAATTTCAGTTGTCCAGTGAGAGCCTGAGACTCTACTTTCCAACCTGTCGAACAGGGGGCCTCATGAGGGAAGGGACAGGCGCGGATCTATAGTTTGGCTTTGGGGGGGGGGTGACAAAATCGAAATTGTTAAGAAAAATGGTATCACTAAGAACGCAATCACAAAATAAACAAACGTACAAAACCAGACCAATTTTTTTTGCAAGCTACATGGATAGAAATGTAATGCTTTTAGCGCACCAAAAATATTCGTACAAATGGCAACGGCGTGCTTTGCGACTTTTACATCGAGCTTCGAGAAAAGTATCAAGGTACGTTACAGTTTTGGCAAGTCGAGTTGGTACCGACAAAGGGAGAAAGTCACAGCTTGAATTGCCAACCAAGCTTGCAGTTTCGACGTCGGCAAAACATTTTGGTGCAAAAAAAAGCCCCAAATTCCTATCCGTGCATTGCTGCACATTCATCGTGACATCACTATAGACATCGATTCGGTAATCGCAAGGTTTGCTAAACAAAATAGACGAGTTGATTTTGTTCTATAAATAATCGTTTTTATATAACAGGTATGAAGTTGTGAAAATGTACAGTTGTAACAGAACATAATAATTGCAATAAAGATATTTTCAGTATTGAATAAAATGAAAGAAACTGTTTTTCAGTTAAAATTCGTTAAGTTTTATTTGTCTGGTTATTGTGTTTTCGTTTTTTGAGTTTACAAAAAAAATGTCTCCGTTTTGGGGGGGGGGGCATGACCCCCGTGACCCTCCCCCCCCTCCCCTTGAATCCGCGCCAGGGAAGGGATGGGATGGGAAGAATGAGAGGGATAGGCAAGGCAGCCGTGGCTTAACGGTAGATACCATCCCATCATTTGCCTGAAGACGAAGTGGGAAACCACGGAAAACCACTTCGAGGATGGCTGAGGTGGGAATCAAACCCCCTCTACTCATTTGGACCACCCGAGGCTGGGTAGAACCCGTTTGTGTCCTCATACCACTTTTCAAATTTCGTGGCAAAGCCGGGAATCGAATCTTAGACTTCCGGGGTGGCAGCTAAGTACGCTGACCACTACACCACGGAGGCGACTTCTTTAAGTAATCATCATCATCATCATCATCATCATCTTCATTTCCCCTTTTCCAGTTGACATTGGGTGGGGGAAAATATGGTTCCTCTGTTCTGTCGTTCGACAGTGTTCCAATCCAGGTTCCGTTTTCTAATAGACTAGTATTCCCCACCGAGTCCATCCAACGCATTCTTGGTCTTCCTCGTCCTCTCTTCCCTGTCATCCGTCGTTCCAGTGCTCGTTTTGGTAGTCTTACTTCATTCATCCGATTGACATGTCCAAACCATCTGAATCTGTTTTGCTCCAGTTTGTCATTTAGTTTCTGTACTCCCAGTTCTTTCTGTATATCTTCATTTCTCACTCTGTCCCTCCTCGTTTTCTGGACCATACTTCTCAGGAATCTCATCTCAGCTGCTTGTACTCTGCTCTCGTCCCTCTTAGTCATTGTCCAAGTTTCCGCTGCATATGTCATTATAGGAACATAATATGCTTTGTACATAACTTCTTTAGCCTTAATTGGTATATCCTTGTTCCATACTAGTAATGCCATGTGTAATTTATATAAAAATTAAATTAATATTACATATTTTAATTTTTTTTAATGTAATATTACCCATTTCACCTAATATTATTAGACTACATAAATACAGTATGTAGTCTACATATTTTGCATGTTGATATAGCATAAAAATCCTAGCCTGAATCATGACTGAGCTAATTCGGGACAACAAACCTCTTTGATACGCTTAGCTCTGTGCTGTTTCAGGTTCATCAAATAGATCACGAATCATTAGTGCACATCACAGATCAACCGGCTAATGATGGACTACATTGCAAATAATAACAGACAGCATCCTTAATACGTGTATTGTTTCGAACGCACCTGAAATACCGAATTCGTGTTTCTGGTTTCGTAATTGTTGTTGGGAAGAGAAGGAACACCGTGGCTCCATTGACAGTAATTGCCGTTCTATGTTTAGCCAGGCCACCTCGACGTGATTAACTTATTGTGGAACCTTCACGCATTACAAATCAGACTGCCTTTGTTCTGAAAGGTCAGGGGATCAGCTCATTACCGCCATGACATTTAATTGTTTCTCTCAAAGAGAGAGAGCAGATGGGCTGAGGATCCCTTGTCTGATGCTCCATTAACCTGACATAAACACCATCAAATGATAGATTACTGTATCACGTACGATGAATTATGCAACGACTTTTGGAATATCCTTGACTAAATGTGGGGAAACCACAGAAAATAAATTCTAGGATGGTTGAGGATGAAATTGAACCAAGGTATATTGGATGATACCATCCGTGCATTTGTTTAGATTTTAAAATGGGAAACCATTGGTTAATATGGCTGACGATGGGGTTCAATCCTTCGTCTTGGAAGCCTGGAGATAGATTGGCTCATTGGCATAATAATTACCCCTGTCCACAGCGGGACGGATTTCAGAAAATTTAGGCAAAAATCTTTGAATTTACTACGTTTGAATTTACCGCTGTAAGGGCCGTTTTCACCAATGTCATGTCCGGCTCCATGGCTAAATGGTTAGCGTGCTAGGCTTTGGCCCGAAGGGTCCCAGGCAGGGAGATGACAGATCATAGGGAGCGCGTGGGTCGGGAAGGACTTGTACCAGATGTTCTGCCAACCAATGAAGAATTAATTTTAGTACTATGGTTCCGTAGTTGGCACTCACCCAACGCTCACACCAAACCGACTGGCGGGAGCGGGAATAGTCTGTTTGATTGATTTTTCTCGTGGTGTTGTTGGTTGTTTTGATTTGTTCGGTATTTTCATTTTTCATTTGAATTGAATTGAGAGTCAATCATGCCACTGCAAGGGAGGAAAAATTGCCAAGCACCGGGATGTAAGAATTATAATCATTGATTATAATGATAGTAAGAACAATACGGCAATTTTCATCTTCCTGGTGTTGACCATGTGTAAAACTAGTGGGCAATATGGTCTACTCTCGAATAAAAATATATAGAGAATAAATGTGTGCATTTCATCTTTTGTTTGTTTTCTTACCCATTCTTCTTTGCATTGCAATAAAATGTGTGGGTTAGGGCTACGGGGAGGGGTGGGTGGCAGCCGGCATGCTAGGCAAAAAGTGAGGTTATAGCAATATAGTGTGTGCATTTGGTCAGTTTTCTTTATACAGTGGAACCTGGATAATTCGAACCTCAAGGGACCTGTAAAAAAATTCGAATTATCCAAAAATTCGAATTAAGAAAGTTCTTTGAAAAGGGTAGAGAAAATATATTGTATTACATTTACATAATGATTTGCTTTCAACAAAGCAGATTAACAGACAACGGTACTGAATAATGACTGTATCGTGATTAACCTCAAATGTTTCAAATTATAAAATAAAACCAAAATGTACTATTCACCTATTTAACGACATTAGTTATCCGGCAATCTAGTTAAGACTTAGAGAATTCTACAGTTTTTCAAAAAAGTTTGAGGTTTTTACCTGTTTCCTACAATTAAGTCTCTCGGCCATCACAAAAGATTTAAGGAACGGAAAACAGAATCACTTACGTCATTTCTACTTAAAAAAAACACGCCAAGTTCTGTGATGAGGGCTGTCTTTTTTCGAAAATTCCTGACCCAACTATTTGGCTTCCGATCAGCGTTTTACACGTAAAAACTTCGAATTATCCAGAATATAATTCGAATTAACCACGCTTTTTTGCATTGATTGTACACACATCAAAAAAAGTTTTGCATCACCTCGGTTCCCAGATGTCCGGCATATAGACGTTGACTGTGTATATTGTATCCAAGATACAGTCCCTTTGACTGTTCATAGATGTCACTAAAACTGCTCAAAGATGTAAACAACCATGCATGAGCAGGGCCTATTAGACGGAGGGGGTACGACAGCCGATCAGTTCCAGTCATTCCACCATGACGAAGGTACGCTGCTCATGTTGTCTGTAGTTCTACCATGCCTAGAAGGTCAATACCGCAGTTCGATCGCATCCGCATTGTTACTTTGTGTCAAGAAGGGCTCTCAACAAGGGAAGTTTCCAGGCGTCTCAGAGTGAACCAAAGCGATGTTGTTCGGACATGGAGGAGGTACAGAGATACAGGAACTGTCGATGACAGGCCTCGCTCAGGCCGCCCAAGGGCTACTACTGTAGTGGATGACCGCTACTTACGGATTGCCGCTCGGAGGAACCCTGACAGCAATGCCACCATGTTGAATAATGCGTTTCGTTCAGCCACAGGACGTCGTGTTTCAACTCAAACTGTGCGCAATAGGCTGCATGATGCGCAACTTCACTCCCGACGTCCATGGCGAGGTCCAGCTTTGCAACCCCGACACCATGCAGCGCGGTACAGATGGGCCCAACAACATGCTGAATGGACCCCACGGAATTGGCATCACGTTCTCTTCACCGATGAGTGTCGCATATGCCTTCAACCAGACAATCGTCGGAGACGTGTTTGGAGGCACCCTGGTCAGGCTGAACGTCTTAGACACACTGTCCAGCGAGTGCAGCAAGGTGGTGGTTCCCTGATGTTTTGGGGTGGCATTATGTGGGGCCGACGTACGCCACTGGTGGTCATGGAAGGCTCCGAAACGGCTTTACGATACCTGAATGACATCCTCCGACCCATAGTGCAACCATATCGGCAGAATATTGGAGAGGCATTTGTCTTCATGGACGACAATTCTCGACCTCATCGTGCACATCTTGTGAATGCGTTCCTTCAAGATAACGACATCGCTCGACTACAGTGGCCAGCATGTTCGCCAGACATGAACCCTATCGAACATGCCTGGGATATGTTGAAAAGGGCTGTTTATGGACGTCTTGACCCACCAACCACTCTGAGAGATTACGCCGAATTGTCGTTGAGGAGTGGGACAATTTGGACCAACAGTGTCTTGATGAACTTGTGGATAGTATGCCACGACGAATACAGGCATGCATCAATGCAAGAGGACGTTCTACTGGGTATTAGAGGTAGTGGTGTGTACTGCAATCTGGACCACAAATGCTGAAAGTCTAGCTGTATGATGGTACAACATGCAATGTGTGGGTCTCATGAGCAATAAAACGAGCTGAAATGTTGTTTGTGTTGATCTCTATTCCCTTTGTATTTAAAGGTTCCGGAACTCTTGGAACCGAGGTGATGCAAAACTTTTTTTGATGTGTGTATATAAAATGCTACGGACCAAGAGAAAAATTCGAATTAAAGAAAATTTCGAATTATAGAAGTTCGAATTAGCCACGTTTCACTGTATTCATCGAATATCCCAACAATTCTGTTGAGTAGGACAGCAATTTTTAATTAGCCAAAAGGTGAATTAAGCTCTAGAACGGCATAACTGTGTCCTTCGTGACAAATCTATTACCAACATTGATTTATATCAAAATGTATTATTTTTTCCTATCTGGACGTATATTTCAGCGCCTAGCGAAAGGCGCAGTTATGTTTGTATTATTTTCATCAATAATCAATAACTCATCGCAGATCATACTGTTCAATTACGTGTAATAAAGGCTACATTCATATGGCTTTTTATTTTTTATGTTGGCAGACTTGCTGGTACAATTCATAGCCTCAGGCTGTGTTCTCTCTCGGAAATTCTATAACCAAAAGTGACGAAACTCTTATACTTACACCATCCTTGGTCCCAGATACTGGGACGGTTCCTCACTTAAGACTACAGCACAGCCGCCTCCTTCCCAAACCTCACCTGAATTACAAATACACACATTGCTACCGACACCAGAATAACACAGGATTTATCAGACAAATGAAGTGCGTGGTGGCGCAGTGGTCAAGCTATTTATCTCTTACCAAGGTGGACGCTCGGCTCCATGGCTAATTGGTTAGCGAGCTAGGCTTTGGCCCAAAGGGCCCCGGGTTCGATTCCGGGCCGGGCCATCAGGGATTTTAATTTCCTGAAGTTAATGCCCGTGGCCCGGAGACTGGGTGTATGTGACGTCTTCATCATCTCACCTCAGTACATCCTCATTACGACGCGCAGGTCACCCACGGGCGTCAACTAGAAAGACCTGCACTCGGCCTCTCAAGAAGCCACACGAAAAATATAGAAAAAAGAAACAAACGTCAATTATTTCTTGGTTGATTGGTTGGTTCCTTAGTTTAGAGGCTGCGACAACGTGGTCATGTAGCCCCGTGTACTTTGGGTGTGTGTAGAATCTGTCTGATAACCGGTGTTAATTGTGATGACTGTATTAGTGTGTGTATCGGTTTTTTAATTCAAGGAAGGACTGCAACTTTGAATTTTTCAAATAGTTCCTACTTTTGCCGCCAAACGCCACCATCAACGACTATTAGGCCTAGTTCAGAACTTAGCTACAAGACGCCACCGCAGTCGGCTCTTGGCAACGAACGTAGAAACCTAAGAGCGTTGTTTACATTCTTAACCTATACAATTTAGTTTCACACAGGTGTAATTAGTGGAAGGTTCTTTAACATGCCATAAATCTATGCCATGGGACCGCCGGCTTTACTTCCTTTCCGAAGGAAGGCATACTGAGGGATTTTTAACGCTCTTAAAAATCCGACGGCTTCGGCCGGAATTGAACCAGCTATCTTGGGCATAGAAGCTCAGCATTCTACCGACTATGCCACCGAAGCCGCCTCAATTATTTCTTAATTTATCAATAAAGGTTATTTAACTTTGCACCAGCATTTCATCGAACAGAAACGCTTGTTAACCTACCGCTAACAAGGAATTGAATCGCTCGTTGATGAAAGGCACTAAGTCGACATTTTGAAAAATCCTTTTTACCGTGATTTTGAGTCCTAGGAAGGAAGATGATGATGATGATAATTGTTGTTTTAAGGGGCCTAACATCGAGGTTATCAGCCCCAGGAAGGAAGATGCATGTTTTAGTGTTGAATGGAACCATGTCCTGGAAGCGCTTGTGCTATTACCACAGTCGTCAAGTTAGTTATGTCGTGTTGAAAGGGGTCGAACATAATTTCCCCGCGATTTTCCTTAATTCCACTCGGTCCTCCAAGGGATCCAAAAATGAGTTCCTCAACTCCGTTCAGACTTTGGCAAGGGGTCGGCATAGGGGTTATACCCAATGACGTAAACACATGTCATAACCCTCCTGCTCGCATACCAAGGGCCGGGTCAAATACCTTCTGCAGCGCATGAGTGAATTCTTGAATGCAGCTGATTTTTAGCCTACTTTTCACATTTTGCAAAAATGAGGAAAAAGTAGACTTATGAGATCGATCCGGGAAAATGTGTGTCTGTCTGCCTGTCTGTCTGTCCTTCTGTCTGTCTGTCTGGCTGTGTGTGTGTCCCCCCCTATCAACTCCTAAACGGCTGCAGCAATCAAAACCAAATTTAGTATGAGTACAGATGTGCACCGGAATAGCTCACGTCCATATTTGAAAATGATGTCAGTGCTACCAACTGCTGAAAAAACGCACTAGAAATTTGAGCTCCATGTTGGATATCTTGCAAGGTATGCATGGGAGATATTCCAAAATTGGCACACATGCAGATAATACTATTTCAGTTTAATTTCCAGGAGACCAACAATGACAGTGTTGCCAAAATCATTTTAAGCCTTCTGATAGGTCCAATGTTAAAATGCATATAACTTCTACACTATCAATTGGATTTCAACCAAATTTTGTATGTAATATCTGTACATAAACAGATATGATTGAGCGTAGTCTTAAGAGCCACCAGGGCTGCCAACTGTTAATAATTGCTCTCTATATTTTGTTATCCAAATACCAATATATCAGAAGTATGCAAGCCAACAGCTTTAAACTATGCACACGTATATTCTGACATTTTAGATTAATTTGGAGTAACTTATATACGTCAGTTCTACCAACATGATTATAAGCCTGCTGATAGTACCAATTTTTAAATGCATGTAACTTCTATACTATCAGTTGGATTTCAACCAAATTTCGTATGTGCTATGTGTACCGTAACAGATATGACTGTAAGTATTGTTAAGATCAATCAGGGCTGCCAACTGTTAATAAATGCTGTCTATATTTGTTTACCCTAATATCAATATATCAGAAAGTATGCAAGCCAACAGTTCTATACTTTGCACACGTATAGCACCTGACATTGTAGATTAATTTGGAGTAATTAATACAAGGCAGTGCTGCCAACATGATTCTATGCCTGCTGATATGTCCAATTTTAAAATACATGTGACTTCTATAATAACATATGGATTTCATCCAAAATTGGCACAACAAGATATAATATTTCAGATTATTTCTGACCAGCACACGCATGGTATTGTTGGCATCATGTTTTTACGCGTGCTGATAGATCCAGTGTCTAACTGCATGTAACGTCCATTGGACTTCAACCCAATTTTGTAATCTGTGCCTTAAGAGATGGAACTAAGAATATATTCAGTCACCAGGGCTGCCAACTGTAGTGCTCTATTAGGCTACATTATACCAGGTATATTTTGAACTAATTAGATATTTCGATATTACCAACTTAATTTTGTCATTATTCTAGATAGGTTCATATACTGTAGAATAATCATTGGCATGAAAAGTAGGCTGTATAGTTCTTCACGGAACTTCTTGTTCCGTTCTAGACTGGAAAACAGTATTTTCAGCATCCGCAGCAGATATCGAAAGTATTTTTAGGTACAAATTATACACCTATTATTATCTTAATTTAATTTAGTAATGTCTGACTAGGTTAAAAAACATACAAACATTTAATTATGCACATGTTAAAAACAATGCATACAATTTGTTGAAAAAATGACTTCAGAGCGCTTGACCTATGGCGTGGTGGTTTTCGCAAGACATTGTTGTGCCATTGGTCAACCGCTCTGATGGCAAGTCCGCTCATTCGTTAAATCAGGTATAAAGTGTTTGGCACATTATAACTTATATGGCAGAAAATACAAGTGATTTAAAATTTATCATAATATCGTTTAAATAAGTCTGTCAAGTTTTCTATTTTTTTCTACAAATTTTATGCATTGCGACATTTGTTTACGTTATTGGGGATAACCCCTTTGCCGACCCCTTGCCAAAGCCTGAGCGGAGTTGAGGAACTCATTTTTGGGTCCCTTGGAAGACCGAGTGGAATTAAGGAAAATCGAGGGGAATTTATGTTCGACCGAGTGGAATTGATGCTCGTCCTTGAAAAGAACTTAGTCCAGCAGTTAGTGCGTTTCAACATGAAGAAAATAACAGTTATTACTAGGGCTCAGAATTTTATGTTGACTAAATAAATATTTGTTTATGTAAATACATATTTTATGATTTTTTCTATAAATACATAAATTCCTGCTTTTTACGTACTAGCACATAAGAGGACATACTATTTACAGTTTTTTAAATCACTATGCTAGATCTTTCAGTTTATTGCATTTTTGTTCTGTGTTACTTCAACGGGGAAGAGCCTGTGAGCTCTCTAATCTGCATGCAGAGCGTATGACAGCTTGCAACTGTGTTGTTCTTAACTTATCGCCCCGTGCCACTCACTATGGAAGCCGGCGAATTCGTTGTCCATAGCCATATTGCACCCCCCCCCCCCCCCCAGCTACCTAGAACCAGTGTCACTCACATTCAGTTCATTTCTGGCACCGTGGAGTGTAAGGAAGTTCTACCGTGCCTAAAGTAAAAATTAAAGATAATTTTACGTTCTGCCAACCATGTGGGAAAGCAATCAAGGCTGAACAGCGATCTCAAGTTACACAACACCTCAAGGGCAGCAAACATATTGCCGCAGTTTCGCGCCTTCAGAAGAAGTGTTTCGCGATAATCGTCCGTCATTTGTGATGGACAACCTGAAGATGTATCTCGTTGTGTATTGTAATTCATCGGCAGTCAGTGAGACATAGAATAAATTGCATTCATGAGCACTGCATATTGTATTCTAATTAAATATTTTACTTTTTGTCACATATTTTATGTATTTTTAATACATTAAAAATAAATATTTTCACGATTTTTAGCACCTAAAACTCCGAGCCCTAGTTATTACAGTCATGTTACCTTTTTCAGGCTTCCGGATACATCAGTTCATTTAGAAATAAAGGAAATAAACCAAGAATGTGAATGATATTCCTCGCTCAAAGGTTCTCCTTGTTCCATGTTGAAATGGACTAAGTCCAGTTACGTATTTTGTCGATAAAGGTGTTAGTAACATACGGAACAATGCTATTTTGGTTTTATTGTATCGGCATTTGTGCGCACTTTCGACATACAAAATATAACGTCTCATATCTCAGCACAAGAGCGAAAAAAAAACGTTTTTTTTTGTGTTTATCTGAAAACCTTAAAAATTGGACTTAGTGCCTTTAACCAACGAGCTTTCAATTACAAGTGAAGGGAAACAGCCGAACTCTTCTTCGTACCTCCCTCAATGGCGGTTTGTTTCCGAGTTTCACATGAACTTTCATCCATATGAATATAGAAAGTGTTTATGACAATGAAATTATAATAGTACATTAAGCAACGAGCCTATAATGGCAATAATTAAGACACGAGTATGTTTATAAAACGAGTGTCTTAATTACCATTATAGGCAGTTGCATACGACTGTTTAGGTTCGACGATAATTATTATAACTATTTTATGTTCGAACATAAATATTCATAAATATCTGTCGAGATTTCGCCAGTTTTAGGTACTGAACAGAGCGCATGAGACGCAGAGAATGCCTTGTATTTGACCATGGCCTCCTCAATTACCCTACTATGACACTAGGCCAGGCAGTGAAATTTAAATTAGAAGGCCGTGGAACTCAGCGCAGGCGCGAATCTATCCTTATCTAATTGGTCAAACAACTGTTTCTTGAGCTCTGATTGGTGGGAGAAACTGTTTCATAATGAAAAGTAGTGTTATAATGACCCTCATTATAGTACAGTTTTCTGACATATAATAGTCAGGGTCGAACATAAAAGACCATAAATGTTCAACCCGCGAGGACTGGCGCATGGGTATTTTTGAATCGAGGCTTAAATGAATGAAAATCCACAGCCTGCTTCCAGTCTCCGACCGGGTCAGGAATGGAATGAATGAAGCCCCGATCTAGCGGCGAGGATATGAACTGTGCAGGCTGCCGAGGCCTGACGCACTCCTCTGGGGCAATGATTAAATGAATGACAGATGAAATGAAATGATAGTGGAGAGTGTTGCTGGAATGAAATTTTGACAGGGAAAACCGGAGTACCCGGAGAAAAACCTGCCTGCCTCCGTTTTGTCCAGCACAGATCTCACATGGAGTGACCGGGATTTGAACCACGGACCCAGTGGTGAGAGGCCGGCGTGCTGCCGCCTAAGCCACGGAGGCTTCACTCGAGGCTTAAATGAATGAAAATCCACACCCTGCTTCCAGTCTCCGACCGGGTCAGGAATGGAATGAATGAAGCCCCCATATAGCGGCGAGGATATGAACTGTGCCGGCTGGCGAGGTCTGACGCACTCCTCTGGGGTAATGATTAAATGAATGACAGATGAAATGAAATGATAGTGGAGAGTGTTGCTGGAATGAAATTTTGACAGGGAAAACCGGAATACCCGGAGAAAAACCTGTCTGCCTCCGTTTTGTCCAGCACAGATCTCACATGTAGTGACCGGGATTAGAACCACGGACCCAGTGGTGAGAGGCCGGCGTGCTGCCGCCTAAGCCACGGAGGCTTCACCCGAGGCTTAAATGAATGAAAATCCACACCCTGCTTCCAGTCTCCGACCGGGTCAGGAATGGAATGAATGAAGCCCCATCTAGCGGCGAGGATATGAACTGTGCCGGCTGCCGAGGCCTGACGCACTCCTCTGGGGTAATGATTAAATGAATGACAGATGAAATGAAATGATAGTGGAGAGTGTTGCTGGAATGAAATTTTGACAGGGAAAACCGGAGTACCCGGAGAAAAACCTGTCTGCCTCCGTTTTGTCCAGCACAGATCTCACATGGAGTGACCGGGATTTGAACCATGGACCCAGCGGTTAGAGGCCAGCGTGCTGCCGCCTAAGCCACGGAGGCTTCTCGAGGCTTAAATAATGTTCTATATTTTCGTTTTGGTGGCTAACCTTCAATTTCACCCTGCAAAAGGAACATGTCCATAGTTTTTTGTACACTCAAGTTATTTCAATATTATTTACGGTAGGGTCAGATTTACCCATGGCGCCAGTACTCGCGTGACAATTTTCGGCTTACGTTAGTCGGGACAATCTGTAAAACATAAGGGGGGGGGGGGGAATTCAACTATAGGATGTCAGGGAATGTTCTCCGCAGTTCCTAGGGGCTGCTACGTTAGGTGAGAGCCGGGGTTAAGTTGGCACGTCACAGCACATCACAGCACATCACAGCTCTCACGTGTGTTCTTATATCCTGTCGTCCTTGGAGAAGACAGCCAGGGCGAGTGAGCGAAAGGTCTGACACCGCGCTGCCAACTTAACTCCGGCTCTCACCTAACGTAGCAGTGCCTAGGCACTGCGGAGAACATTCCCTGACGCACTGTATTTTGGTGCAGAACAATAACATAGCCCACGTTTTTGTTGATCCCTGTTTAGGGTCTAGGAACACCTTGGTCATAAGCTCCTTTGTTCAAAAAAATCAAGATGACTGTTTTACCGCCACTATCAAGGCCAATGATAATCAGTTACGAAAATTATTGACATTTTTCTGCATGTTACATTTTTAAAAAATATGAATACACCTCATTTTATATGGGGAATAGTTCATAGGAGAGAAACAATAACAACAACTAATTAATATTAGTCTAAAATATTGGAAATTTCATTAAATAATTGCAAATAATATACCTGTAAGAATATTCTGCCCTATAAAGGGTTGATGCTTTGTCTTTCGTTTTTGCTTTCTGTTTTGGTCATTCTTGTGTTTGCTTTTTGCTTTGTGTGGAGGGGGGATTGAGACAACCAATTTGATATGCAAAAGTTCGGAAATGAACAGTTTTGGTGGGCCCAACACTGAATATTTTACATATTAATTATAAACGTACATAATCCATTCGTTTGGCTTTGAGTGGGATTGATCCCCTTAATCACGCCCCGTAGTTACGCCACTGGATCCAGCATTGTTTGAATCTCTGACAGTCAGAGGTTTTCGTGTCTTAAAATCTCCACATTCCCTTAGTAATGTTAAAGTTAATGGCTAATGCAATTAGACTTAAGCATATTAAAACCACGCAGGGCTCAGCTCTGTATCTTCCCCAAGGGGATAATGAGAGGTGTAAATCTTTTTCCACATAACTGTACTCTTAAAGGAAAGAAACGGTCAATGTTATTCCAAGTAAGTCCATTCATTAACTAGCTTTAAGCATGGAAATGTATTCAATTTTAAAGGCACTGTGATATTCTTAATCGAGGAATTAAACAAAAACTTTTATTCTAGCTGGGGAGTGTTTCTCAAAGAGTTTCCGAGGCTTTGTACTCAAAGAGCAACGAGAGCTACACACTCTTGCTTATATAATCAGCTACTTGACACAGATTACGACTTGTCTGCCAGCCTGTCTGTCTTTAGTATATTAACGTACATTTAAACGATGTAACAAGGCGAATATTAGTGTTAATTACATACCTCAGTCTTTACAAGTGAATATGTTTTAGTTTAGACAGTTCTACCTCGTGTTTTTAATGTTGAAAACGTTTCTTAAACGACACTAAGAGCACTCAGACTATAGGGGTCGAGTTTTGCAAAAACGTAACAGTAACCCGAGAGGACTGGCGCATGGGTATTATTGACCCAAAGCTTAAATATTGCTCTATATTTTCGTTTTGGTCAACCCTTATTTCCTGTCGCTTACTGTACCTTCCTTCCTAGCCTTGAACTTCACCCTACAAAAGAAACATGTCCATAGCTTTTTGAAAACTCAAGTTATTGATGTGTTACATCTTTCCACTCGGTAGCTGGATATTTTTTGTGGGAGTGATTTTGGAAAAGGGACGGAAACAACGAGCACGCACGGTGGCGGAGATTGGTACCACGACATACTGTCGGCCATGTGGCTATGTGGAATGCATATCGCATACGGTTTACTTCAAGGTTTGGAGGTCCCATTAAATATATTCCTACAATAAATCATCTTCAAATTATCGTTCTTTAGTGGGAAAATATTCAAAATACTGTATCATATTTGCTGAAAACAATTATGATTTATTAAATCTTCATACTTTTGCTGTATTCTTGTTTAATTTAAGCATTCGAGGTACTGTCGGCCAACATACAGCCCTATGTGGAATGTATATCACATACTGTATACTTCAAGGTTTGGAGGCCTCATTGAAGATATTCCTATAATAAATCATTGGCAATGGAGTTTTACAAGTAGTTATTTCAATGACCAACAGAGTTCACTGTTAACAAGGGATTTGCGCTCCCGGAAGACACATAGTAGGATAACATGTCACATGTTACACATCATATGCTACAACTGTAAGGCTCGTAATATTTTTAGCCTACTTTTCACATTTTGCAAAAATGAGGAAAAAGTAGACTTATGAGATCGGGCAAATGTGTGTCTGTCTGTCTGTCTGGCTGTGTGTGTGTGTGTGTGTGTGTGTGTCCCTATCAACTCCTAAACGGCTGGAGCAAATGAAACAAAATTTGGTAGAGGAAAAGATCTATACCTGAATATCTCACGGCCATATTTGAAAATGATGTCAGTACTACCAACTGCTGAAAAATCGCAATTGAAATTTGAGCTCCATGTTGGATATCTTGGAAGGTATGAATGGGAGCTGTTTCAAAATTGGCACACGTATAGATAATAATATTGCAGTTTAATTTCCAGTTGGCCATACAAGGCAGTGTTGCCAAAATGATTATAAGCCTACTGATAGGTCCAATCTTTAAATGCATATAACTTCTACATTATCAATTGGAATTCAACCAAATTTCGTATGTGCTATGTGTACATAAACAGATATGGCTGAGCATATTCTTAAGAGCCACCACAGCTGCCAACTGTTAATAAATGCTCTCAAATTATTTTATCCAAATACCCATATATCAGAAAGTATGCAAGCCGACAGCTTTAAACTATGCACACGTATAGTACCCGACATTCTAGATTAATTTGGAGTAACTAATGGACCTCAGTACTACCAACATGATTCTAAGCCTGCTGATAGGACCAATTGTAAATACATGTAACTTCTATACTATCAATTGGATTTCAACCAAATTTCGTATGTGCTATGTGTAACATAACAGATATGACTATGCGTATTCTTAAGAGCAACCAGGGCTGCCAACTGTTGACAAATGCTGTCTCTATTTTTTTACCCTAATATCAGTATATCAGAAAGTATTCAAGCCAACAGCACTAAACGTTGCACACGTATAGCACCTTACATTCTAGATTAATTTGGAGTAATTAATATACTTCAGTGCTTCCAACATGATTCTAAGCCTGCTGATTGTTCAATTTTAAAATACATGTAACTTCTATACAAATAAATGGATTTCATTCAAAATTGGCACAACAATAGATCATAATAGTTCAGATTATTTCTGACCAATACATGCATGATATTGTTGCCAACATGATTTTACGCGCGCTGTTAGATCCAATGTTTAACTGCATGTAACGTCCATGCTATCCATTGGACTTCAGCCAAATTTTGTATTCTGTACTGAACCCATGTGCCATAGGGTCCAATGAGGGCGAATCCATGTATTTGGGGAAAAAATGAAAGAAACGTATAGTTTCTAATGTAACTTAAAGAAAGATCCAGCTAAGATGCTAGCCTAATATGGTGCAAGAGGCGAGGACCAGGTGTTCGTGAGATGAGATCATCCCTCTTGACATTCAGAAGGGAGCGAGTCATGAGTATTAATAACCGAGTGGAAATTTCCCAAGATTAAACAAGGAAGCCTGACTCGGAAATCGACCTTACGTTGCTGGAAATTGACAACACCGCTTATGCGCCAGAAGAGGAATAATTAAATTTAACCCGTTTACGAGTATAATAATGAGTAAACAAGTACAGTACAGTGAATCATTTCGAATGAGAGATTTTTTAGTAAAGAGAAACCATTTAATAATTGCCCAGGAGAAAACTGCAAACGCAAGACGACGTCATCGGGGAATTACCAAGGCCTGTGTGGAGGGGAGAAAGCAAAAGAAATGCAACACCCACACAATTGAGGACGAGAAATTAATTAATATCTCCGAATTGCACGATCGATTCTTAGGGGCAATGAGATTATTTGACATTGAGAAGACGAGCTTTCGGAAGGTATAATTTTTATATTTGTGCCACCATTATTTTAGAAATTGGCCACAGAAAGGACTAGAGTCTTATCTTTTTGTAGCGAAAAGGTATAAAACTCCTGGCCTCACCAAGCCAATCATGCAGTCTCAAACGGCCGGAAGGCACGTCACTGTGCTACATCAAACACCGAATGCAGTTATTCTGACAACCCGTGAGGGTGTTACTACGCATGCAGTCATTCCGACAGTCCGTGAGGGGCGTAAGACTACATCACAACACATCAGTATCCAGACAGCCGTGTGGGGCGTAACTCTGCGTCACATCGAAGACAGTTACTAGTACTCCTTGAGGGGAGAAACGCTGTGTTACACCGCAGAAGTAATATCCGATAGCCATAGGCGTCGCAGTATTAACAACTTGCTTGCCTCCATAAGGAGTGGTAAAGAAGAAATTTAAAGTATCGCCGTATTGAAATATTAGGAAAATCCTAGTTACAGGATTTAGGCCCGACTGTATACAAGTTATAGTGAAAGTTCGTAAGATATAGTCAGAGCAGGCTGCGAACGTCGGACTTAAGGCGATAGGTCGTTAAATAGACGAACGAATATATCATAACGTACGGAAGTACCGTAACAGAAAGATAAACTGTTATCTAAATTAAAGAACCCAAAAAGGGAAGAACAGAATAAGGTTCGGAACGTATTTCAGAAACGTAGGAGTGCTAGAACCGATCAAATAAAGAAGCACGGAGACTATAAACATTATCTCCAGAAAGCAGGCGAACTATTCTAAAAGTACTAGACTCGAGAAGTACTAGCTGCTATAAACTAAATCCATAAGTCATCGAGAGGTTATTGAGGAGACCTCGATCCGAATAGACTTTCGCTAGGATCAATAAACCAGATCTACAAAGAAGCCGTTCAAGCTAGATAAATAGCCGGTCATCCAGGATAGGAGTAGAAGAATTTGGATTCCAGGGAACAGTAGATGTTTCGAGACTTTCGTATTCTGCAGGATAGGAAGCCGACATTGAATAAATTTCACCCTTGGAAACGGGAAATTAAGAGGTCACGTGTGATAGGCTCAGAAATACGGCCTAGTGATCAAGAATTGTGAAGTGTAAATTTATCAAGATTGTGTGTTAGATTAATATTTTTAGTGTTTATTATGTGTTCAAAAGGGACACATCAGTGTATAAAAATGTCGTCAATGTTAAGTGTCTTAAATATGTGTCAAGAAGTGTTTGTACATAAGGTAAATTCCTTTAATATGGAGTAAAAGTTCAAAGTGGGCCCAAAATGAAACACCGCACAAGAATAAAGATCATGGGACGATCTTAAAAACATGTGAGTACTGAATTTCATTCTATTTTGGTGTCAGGAAATGGTTGTGTACAAATCCACCGGAGTTTTGAGTAAAAGGGATGTGTTTTAAGAAATAAATACTGAATAAACAAGAACGCGGTCTGAACAATAATAAAAATTTGAGAAATTATAAATGATTATGTAAAGAATAAATCCCGTAGAGGAAATATGTGAATAAAATGTTAATGTATTTAACGAATGTCATAAGAGCAAGCGGAATATCAATAATTATCATGAAAGATATTTAAATAAAGTAAAGTTGAGATATGAAAGAAATAGCTTTTGAGCTTGTGTAAAGAATAAAGATAATACTAATAACTAAGTATGGAAATATTAAATAAAGATCAAATAAATTGATGTGAACATAAGAGCGTTAAAGCCTTAATGTATGTGTAAGATATGATGTTCAAGGGAATGTTTTAAAAGGGAGCGATTTATCGGCAACGGAAAAGATTAATATAAGAATTAAAAATAATATGAATTGTTACTAATGAGATTTATCAGTTCTTGGGAAGACATTTCGGCTTAAAATAATGCATAGCGCAAAGGAGCGCAAATAATATTAAAATGTCACGCTAGGAAAGCGTAGAAGTTAAAATACTTGGTAAATTACTTATGGAGGGTAGTTGATTGTAGTGAATTGATAATTGTATAAGTCCTCTATTTGTGACGTAGTATCACGAGGCATTGTGTAGGTATTGAAAGGGAGCTAATGTATGGTATTATTGAGCGTATGTCATGTAGGCCACGGCCGACTTTAAATCGCGTCTTGTATAAGTCCTCTATAAGGGAATGGTTCCCGAGGCATGTGAAGAGATTCGAACTCAGAATCCTCTTATGAAAAGCCCCTTAATTCTTCGTCGTCGAATGTGTATTAATCTTCCCCAATCAATGAGGACCCTCTCATAATTAATAAATGCCAAGGTTACGAAAGTGGTCTATGAACCAAAGAATATTTGTTTGAATGGATACAGTACAGTAAAAGCCCGACAGAGAGTCGCCCGTCACCCTCCGTGTCATAAATCGCGCCCGAGTATAATGGCCCGGCTCTCTTAGAGTAAGGGTGGGCCGAAACCGTCTCGTAAGATGTAGTGAGTGTTTAAAGTTGTTAACGACCCGGGCGTTGAACCGAGGTCCTTGTAGATTGATATTTTCGTTTGCCTGTTCAGATCGTAGTTTCTTATGTGATAATGGTCTTATAAGACATAAGAGATAAATAACAATCCCTATTGTAATGATATACGGAAGTAGGATTCCACGAGTTAATTGAAGGCAACTAAGTTTCGGGAGTAACTATAGTTTTTTTACTGTGTCAAGTATCTTCACGCTCGGGAGTACACAAGTGATTTCCTGATTACCTTAATATATTTGTGAAAATAAAGAGAGATGATAACAGCTGAATGTGTGAACATGCCCAAATTATTGAGTTAGATAATTAACATAAAATTTTAAATGTAATTATACATTTGTTTTGAGGATTAAGAAAATATAAAAAGATATTATTTGAGGTGTACAAGAATGACACCATTATTATGTAAAGCATGGAGCCAAAAGAGCTCGGAGTTATATAAAACTTACAGTTGATGCTTTATGGAAGTAAGACTAAGTAGGAATTGTTGGTTTATGTGGAAACCATATGTTTAAATACAATATTTGTTTTAATATATTTGTGATTCCTTGTTCATTTGGAGCAAGTAGATGATTATGGGTCAGTAATTAAATTGTTAAAGTGTTTGTAGCGCCATTAATTTTATTAATTAAATGTGTTAAAATAGGAGTTGATTTTGTTGTTATTTTTGCAAGTGTATCCTCTAATTAAATCCAAAATATGTGAGTCACAGAGTGGGGGAACTTACCGCTGCCCCGAAAATTCCGAATTGAGCTACGCTGGTATACTGTGATTGGCATATTTCTTGCTAAAAGGGCACATGGGGGCATATAAGTAATATGCTGGATTGATAACTAGAGGAACACTTAAGACGGTCATATCATGTAAAGTAAAGTAATGATAGGAGTAGCTACAACATAAAATATTAACTGACCGCATGGGTCCCTGGAAACTCATACCGAGCAGCCCTGAATTATATTATATTATCAAACCCCCTAGCAAAACCTATCTTTTTGGCGCCCAGTACGCAGGGATGAGTTTTCCTAGGGAAAACCCGAGTTTTCTCGAAAAATCAAAAATTTCATTTAAAAAAAATGGTTTTTCGAAATTTTGAATTTTAATTACTTCCATAAAGGTTTATGAAATGGAATAAATGTATCAAAAGGGTACGTTGTAGTGAATACCCGTACCAAAGTAAATTTTTAAAGAAATTGGGACACACTGATTCAGAGTATCATCTCTCAAGCATGTACTAGTGTGGTGGCATTAGTGGCCCACTGTATTCTAATATGATGTTGTTAAGTGAAGAGAGGCGGAGGCTCTCTGAAAATGTAAGGGCCGAGAGTCCAGATAAAGGTAAAACTACAGGTGAGAAAGAGTATCCCAATAAAGAAATTGTAAAGGTTTATGTAGAAAGCATGCGTGCACCTGGAGACATAGTTACACGAAGAGAAGGTAACATGTCTGCAGACAAAAGGGTAAATGTTGAGCCTTTAGAGCTCCAAATGGAAAAAGAAAATTGTACACCGATTCCAAGGGAAAATGTAATTAATACCGAGGATGATAAGAGTAAAGGTAATTCAAAGTCTCACGTAGGAATGCAGGTTCAGGTAGACTTGGAAAGTACAGGGGAAAAGAACGATAGTCTTTGCGTTCAGGATCAGGAAAAGGTAGAAATGGCGACTTGGGACGAAGTAAAAGAATTCTTGGATATAATTAGGGAAATAGAGAATGAGCACAGAAAAATGAGGAACGAACTTTGGGGATTAAAAGATCTCGAATTAAGAATAAAAGAAGGAATTGAGGAACAAAGAGATAGGATCTCTGAAGAAATGGAGGAGATAGACAAGCTCCGTGAAAGGGCAAGCAAAAATTGGTATAAAATATCCAAACAGGAATTAGAGGAATTGTACAAAGAAATCCTTCATGTTAAAAAGTCATTAAAAGAAACAAAGAGGAACTTTGCGAGACGCATGGAGAAAGAAGGGAAAATTGAACTAGCTCCGTGGGAACAGATAAGAAGTTTCAGGGAGGAAATAGAAGAAAAAATGAAGCCGGTATGGGAAATGAGAAATAAATGGAATCAGATTTTGTGGAAGATCTCTTACGAAGAGCAAGACGAAAAAAAATACGTTAACGAGCAAACAGCGGATATGAAGACAAAATGGAATCAGATGCATTGCTTCAAAATGAGCATGTATGAAGTATATGATATAATAAGTATTCAGGAGTTAGATGAGTTGAGAAAGGTTAAGATTTCGGAATACGAAGAAATATTAGAGACCGTCCAAAAGAAATATGATGAATACATATTAGCAGAGGACCTCAAAGCAAAAGAAATGGCTATCCCAGTCATAAATGAAACAGTTGTCCAGACGGAAGTTGAAAAACAAGCTGAAATTAACGAAGAAAAAGAAATCATGGTGCCAGAGGAGCCCAAAATTGATATTAAAGAAGAAAAATAAGAAGTAGAAATTATAATGACTCCAGTGGAAACTGAAGAAAACCTTGAGATCCTTCCAGAGAAACATATGGAAATTCAAGAGGAAATAGTAAGTTCAGACCAGGAGAACAGCCAAGATGAGATCGAGCTGCAAACTGAAGAGACTCATTTTGATGAAAAGGTCGAGCTGGAAGAGCAAGAAGTAATCTCGGAACAGGAGATAACAAAGGAATTGATAGTCGAAGAAACGGAAATGATAATTCCTGAAGAAACAGAGAAATTAGATGAAACAAAAATAGAAAATGTCAACGAAGCACCGATGGAAACAGAGTTTCAAGACTTGACGAAGGAAATTGAAAGAGAAAACCCAGAAGACATTCAGGAGGACCAGGAATATGAAAGGGCATTAGAAGAAGAAGAAGGAAAATTGAAAGCTCAGATCCTTGAGTTAATGATCAAATGTCAGAATTGTCAAAGAAAGAAAAGAGAAAGGAAAACAGATGCAAACAAGAGCCAAGAAAACCTAAAAGAAAAAGATGAGATTGTTGGAAACAATGAAAAAATGAGAGGAGAAGTCTCTGAAGAAAATCAAGAAAGAGGAAGACCGAAATTGGTAGTTGGTGTACCAGGAAATGGATACCCCATGGGAACAATGAAAGGAGGTGGAATAACATATGATGCCTTGGAGGAAGAGGATGCCCAGGCATATTTCAGCTGGAAGCTCCGTAAAAAGAAAGGGAGCGATATAAAGAAGAGAAAGAAAGGAGATCTGAAAGACCTAAAGAATTGGAAGAGTCGAAAAAAGAAATACTCTTTGGAAATGCCATCTCGATACGAGGTGAAGGAAAAGGATTATTCCATCATAAGCCGACGGGTTATGCCATTTGCAACCGTCGAAGAATAAAGGGAATAATAATATGTGTTTGATATACCATCTCAAAGAGAGATGAGGAAGGGGGAAGAAAACCAGAAAGAGTCAGGTGAGGTCAGACTGAGCTCTTAAAGAAATCAAATGAGGTGTAACAGACTTGAAGTCTGAGAACTGTAATGAATTAAGTTACGGGTAAAGCTAATTGCACCCGCAAGGTAATTAACATATGGTCATTAGGTTGACAAATGTAATGAATAGAGAACAGACCGACTAGAAGTCCGTCTTGAGAAAAGAAGAAAGGAAACCAACTGTTGACTCGAGTTTGGAGAAGTGCGCACCAGACGAGGGGAGAGTTGTAAACACCGAACGTGACAAGAAAAATATGACCCTGAGTGTAGACGTCCACTAGGGGAATGAATGAATGAATGAATGGGACCTTTTGAAGACCCAACCGAAACACAGACCAGAGAGGAAAGGAACTTTAAATAGATAATTGATTTTATTGAAAAAAGAAAATTTCAATGTAATAAAGGAGAAAGAAAGGGTAAAGACAGAGCATACCCAACCTACACAATTAGTGGAAGGAACTTTAAGGAAATAAAGCAACAGTAAATACGGACGACGTTATGATGGATTCGACGGAAAAAGAAAGATAAAATTAATTAAAATAAATTTCCTCAAATATTTTTCGAAAATTTATTTATCCTAAGGAAGGGTGAGATGAGCCCATGTGCCATAGGGTCCAATGAGGGCGAATCCATGTATTTGGGGAAAAAAAATGAAAGAAACGTATAGTTTCTAATGTAACTTAAAGAAAGATCCAGCTAAGATGCTAGCCTAATATGGTGCAAGAGGCGAGGACCAGGTGTTCGTGAGATGAGATCATCCCACTTGACATTCAGAAGGGAGCGAGTCATGAGTATTAATAACCGAGTGGAAATTTCCCAAGATTAAACAAGGAAGCCTGACTCGGAAATCGACCTTACGTTGCTGGAAATTGACAACACCGCTTATGCGCCAGAAGAGGAATAATTAAATTTAACCCGTTTACGAGTATAATAATGAGTAAACAAGTACAGTACAGTGAATCATTTCGAATGAGAGATTTTTTAGTAAAGAGAAACCATTTAATAATTGCCCAGGAGAAAACTGCAAACGCAAGACGACGTCATCGGGGAATTACCAAGGCCTGTGTGGAGGGGAGAAAGCAAATGAAATGCAACACCCACACAATTGAGGACGAGAAATTAATATCTCCGAATTGCACGATCGATTCTTAGGGGCAATGAGATTATTTGACATTGAGAAGACGAGCTTTCGGAAGGTATAATTTTTATATTTGTGCCACCATTATTTTAGAAATTGGCCACAGAAAGGACTAGAGTCTTATCTTTTTGTAGCGAAAAGGTATAAAACTCCTGGCCTCACCAAGCCAATCATGCAGTCTCAAACGGCCGGAAGGCACGTCACTGTGCTACATCAAACACCGAATGCAGTTATTCTGACAACCCGTGAGGGTGTTACTACGCATGCAGTCATTCCGACAGTCCGTGAGGGGCGTAAGACTACATCACAGCACATCAGTATCCAGACAGCCGTGTGGGGCGTAACTCTGCGTCACATCGAAGACAGTTACTAGTACTCCTTGAGGGGAGAAACGCTGTGTTACACCACAGAAGTAATATCCGATAGCCATAGGCGTCGCAGTATTAACAACTTGCTTGCCTCCATAAGGAGTGGTAAAGAAGAAATTTAAAGTATCGCCGTATTGAAATATTAGGAAAATCCTAGTTACAGGATTTAGGCCCGACTGTATACAAGTTATAGTGAAAGTTCGTAAGATATAGTCAGAGCAGGCTGCGAACGTCGGACTTAAGGCGATAGGTCGTTAAATAGACGAACGAATATATCATAACGTACGGAAGTACCGTAACAGAAAGATAAACTGTTATCTAAATTAAAGAACCCAAAAAGGGAAGAACAGAATAAGGTTCGGAACGTATTTCAGAAACGTAGGAGTGCTAGAACCGATCAAATAAAGAAGCACGGAGACTATAAACATTATCTCCAGAAAGCAGGCGAACTATTCTAAAAGTACTAGACTCGAGAAGTACTAGCTGCTATAAACTAAATCCATAAGTCATCGAGAGGTTATTGAGGAGACCTCGATCCGAATAGACTTTCGCTAGGATCAATAAACCAGATCTACAAAGAAGCCGTTCAAGCTAGATAAATAGCCGGTCATCCAGGATAGGAGTAGAAGAATTTGGATTCCAGGGAACAGTAGATGTTTCGAGACTTTCGTATTCTGCAGGATAGGAAGCCGACATTGAATAAATTTCACCCTTGGAAACGGGAAATTAAGAGGTCACGTGTGATAGGCTCAGAAATACGGCCTAGTGATCAAGAATTGTGAAGTGTAAATTTATCAAGATTGTGTGTTAGATTAATATTTTTAGTGTTTATTATGTGTTCAAAAGGGACACATCAGTGTATAAAAATGTCGTCAATGTTAAGTGTCTTAAATATGTGTCAAGAAGTGTTTGTACATAAGGTAAATTCCTTTAATATGGAGTAAAAGTTCAAAGTGGGCCCAAAATGAAACACCGCACAAGAATAAAGGTCATGGGACGATCTTAAAAACATGTGAGTACTGAATTTCATTCTATTTTGGTGTCAGGAAATGGTTGTGTACAAATCCACCGGAGTTTTGAGTAAAAGGGATGTGTTTTAAGAAATAAATACTGAATAAACAAGAACGCGGTCTGAACAATAATAAAAATTTGAGAAATTATAAATGATTATGTAAAGAATAAATCCCGTAGAGGAAATATGTGAATAAAATGTTAATGTATTTAACGAATGTCATAAGAGCAAGCGGAATATCAATAATTATCATGAAAGATATTTAAATAAAGTAAAGTTGAGATATGAAAGAAATAGCTTTTGAGCTTGTGTAAAGAATAAAGATAATACTAATAACTAAGTATGGAAATATTAAATAAAGATCAAATAAATTGATGTGAACATAAGAGCGTTAAAGCCTTAATGTATGTGTAAGATATGATGTTCAAGGGAATGTTTTAAAAGGGAGCGATTTATCGGCAACGGAAAAGATTAATATAAGAATTAAAAATAATATGAATTGTTACTAATGAGATTTATCAGTTCTTGGGAAGACATTTCGGCTTAAAATAATGCATAGCGCAAAGGAGCGCAAATAATATTAAAATGTCACGCTAGGAAAGCGTAGAAGTTAAAATACTTGGTAAATTACTTATGGAGGGTAGTTGATTGTAGTGAATTGATAATTGTATAAGTCCTCTATTTGTGACGTAGTATCACGAGGCATTGTGTAGGTATTGAAAGGGAGCTAATGTATGGTATTATTGAACGTATGTCATGTAGGCCACGGCCGACTTTAAATCGCGTCTTGTATAAGTCCTCTATAAGGGAATGGTTCCCGAGGCATGTGAAGAGATTCGAACTCAGAATCCTCTTATGAAAAGCCCCTTAATTCTTCGTCGTCGAATGTGTATTAATCTTCCCCAATCAATGAGGACCCTCTCATAATTAATAAATGCCAAGGTTACGAAAGTGGTCTATGAACCAAAGAATATTTGTTTGAATGGATACAGTACAGTAAAAGCCCGACAGAGAGTCGCCCGTCACCCTCCGTGTCATAAATCGCGCCCGAGTATAATGGCCCGGCTCTCTTAGAGTAAGGGTGGGCCGAAACCGTCTCGTAAGATGTAGTGAGTGTTTAAAGTTGTTAACGACCCGGGCGTTGAACCGAGGTCCTTGTAGATTGATATTTTCGTTTGCCTGTTCAGATCGTAGTTTCTTATGTGATAATGGTCTTATAAGACATAAGAGATACATAACAATCCCTATTGTAATGATGTACGGAAGTAGGATTCCACGAGTTAATTGAAGGCAACTAAGTTTCGGGAGTAACTATAGTTTTTTTACTGTGTCAAGTATCTTCACGCTCGGGAGTACACAAGTGATTTCCTGATTACCTTAATATATTTGTGAAAATAAAGAGAGATGATAACAGCTGAATGTGTGAACATGCCCAAATTATTGAGTTAGATAATTAACATAAAATTTTAAATGTAATTATACATTTGTTTTGAGGATTAAGAAAATATAAAAAGATATTATTTGAGGTGTACAAGAATGACACCATTATTATGTAAAGCATGGAGCCAAAAGAGCTCGGAGTTATATAAAACTTACAGTTGATGCTTTATGGAAGTAAGACTAAGTAGGAATTGTTGGTTTATGTGGAAACCATATGTTTAAATACAATATTTGTTTTATTATATTTGTGATTCCTTGTTCATTTGGAGCAAGTAGATGATTATGGGTCAGTAATTAAATTGTTAAAGTGTTTGTAGCGCCATTAATTTTATTAATTAAATGTGTTAAAATAGGAGTTGATTTTGTTGTTATTTTTGCAAGTGTATCCTCTAATTAAATCCAAAATATGTGAGTCACAGAGTGGGGGAACTTACCGCTGCCCCGAAAATTCCGAATTGAGCTACGCTGGTATACTGTGATTGGCATATTTCTTGCTAAAAGGGCACAGTACCTTAAGAGATGGAACTAAGAATATATTCAGTCACCAGGGCTGCCAACTGTAGTGCTCTATTAGGCTACATTATGCCAGTTATATTTCGAACTAATAAGAAATTTCGTTATTACCAACTCAATTGCGTCATTATTCTAATTAAGTCCATATAGATTAATCATTGGAATGGATCTTACATTTCGAGAAAAGTAGGCTCTTTAGTTCGTCACGGAACTTCTTGTTTCTAGTCCTCGTGTGACAATTTTTGCCGGGACAATCTGTGAAAAAAATCTCCCTATTTTGGTGCAGCAAGATCACATAGCTCACGTTCTAATTGATCCTTGTTTAGGGTCTAGGGTCACATTGGTCATGAGGTCCTTTATTTAAAAGCAAGTAGTTCTGTGAAGAACTATACAGCCTATTTTCATATATCCTGCTCATGTTATTTGCCTCTATCAACAAACAAAATTTCAGTTCAATTGCTGTAACAGATTCGTAGATATTGAGAACCGTCTAAATATTTCAAATGGTCGCCAGGTTGGATTTTTATTTTTGTACTATTACATTAAGATTATTGTGTACTTGTGGTATTCAAACTTCAATCGCATGATTAGAACACAAGAAGTAAAAACGAGATTTTAAAATTACGCACAGCAGCCATCTTGTGATTATGCAAACAATTGAAATAAATTAGATGCCAGTGGATCAACATTTGTATAAGCATTTAACGTGCAACGTTTCACGGCACTCGGATAGTTAATTCGCGAGAAACGTCCATTTAAATATTTATACTTCGCGTCACTGCCATGTTGGATTTGTGCTCCCCAGGTTACTGAAAGTCCTATAGGTGAACATATGTCCATAGTCTCTATGAACATTTAAAAAATTCAGTTTGGTTGCTGTAAAAGATTCATGGATATTGAGAACCGTCTAAATATTTCGGAAGCCATTTAGGATTGTTATATGTATAGGCCATAGACTTATGTACCATTCAAGGACAATTATTGCCTAGGTTCATTATTCAAACTCTCACTTCGATCAAATAATTACGAAACAATAAATAAAAACTTAATTTTAAAATTTCGCACAGCCGCCTTCTTGAGGTTATGTAAACAATTGAATTAAATTAGATGGCAATGCATTACAATCTGCAAAATCATTTACTGTACCACATTTCACTGCGCTCAGAGAGTTAAATCACGAGAAAAGTCTATTAAAATATTTCAAATTCGCTTGGTCGCCATGTTCGTTTTGTACTTTACAGGTTTATGAAATATACATAGGTAAACTTTTATCAGTACCCTTTATCATCGTACAAAATTGCAGGGTGATATCTGTATTAGTTTCGGAGATATATAATGTCAGTGAAATATTTCGCACAGCCGCCATTTTGAGGTTATGTAAACAATTGAACTAAATTATACTCCAGTGCATTCCAATGTGTATAAACATTTGCTGTACCAAGTTTCATTACATTTGGATAGTTAAATCGCGAGAAAAGTCTATTTAAATGTCTTAACTTCGCTTGACCACCATGTTGGTTTTATAGTCACCAGGTTTTTGAAAGTCTCATAGGTGAACTTTCAGTAGTGCCCTTTATCACCGTACACAATTTCAGGGCGATATCGGTAATAGTTTCGGAGATATTGAATGCTAGTGAAATATTTCGCACAGCCGCCATGTTGGATTGGTGAGACGTAGCAACATTTGAAGGGCACGGTCGAGGTCCCCGGGAATAGTGCTATGAACTTACCGAGTTTCATTGAAATCGCTCCAGCCGTTTAGATTTTATTAGGGGGGGGGGGGACACACCTCACACACACACGCACACACACAAGGACAAAAGGTGATCTCATAAGCCTATTTTTTCAAAATTGAAAATAGGCTAAAAATGAGATGACTTCTTTACCGCCACTATCAAGGCTAATTATACTGTTACGAACATTATTGTTAAATTTGAAAAATGTAAATAAACCTCATTTTATTTTATATTTCGAATAGTGCATAGGAAGACACCAGGTGTAAAATTAATGTATTTAAATCCGTACTTAAGCATGCCGTCGGATTTTTTTAAGAGCGTTAAAAATCCCTCAGTATGCCTTCCTTCGGAGGGGAAGTAAAGCCGGCAGTCCCATGTCATAGATTTATGGCATGTTAAAGATCTTTCCACTAATTACACCTGTGTGAAACTAAATTGTATAGGTTAAGAATGTAAACAACGCTCTTAGGTTGCTACGTTCGTTGCCAAGAGCCGACTGCGGTGGCGTCTAGTAGCTAAGTTCTGAACTAGGCCTAGTAGTCGTTGACGGTGGCATTTGGCGGCAAAAGTAGGAACTATTTGAAAAAATTCAATGTTGCAGTCCCTACTTGAATTTAAAAAACAGATAACACACACTAATACAGTCATCACAATTAACACTGGTTATCAGACAGATTCTACACACACACAAAGTACACGGGGCTACATGACCGCGTTGTCGCAGCCCCTGAACTAAGGAACCAACCAACCATAAATCCGTACGACTACGACAAAATGGGACTGACACACTATGGGTCAAAATGACCCGGCGCCAGTTCTTCATTCTTTTACGCCAGTTCTCAACGGTTAAGCTATTTTGACAATTCTGCCAAAAGTTGAAAAGCTAGACTACCCAGAAAAGTGTCAAAATGTGTGTTTTGAAAAGTTCTATCGCATAGAAATTTTGAAAATTACTTCCGGCTTAAATTATATTTGTATAAGGAAACATTCTAAAATCGCTTGTTTTTAAAATGGAACTTGTTCTACAGTTTTAATTAAATTAAAATTTGATTGTTTTATTATATTCTTTCATTAATGATCTTTTCTTCTTCTTCTTCTTCTTCTTCTACTTCTTTCGAATAACCCATTTGGACGGTAGCGATGAATCAACTTTGGCTGTTGTCCATTGTATTCAATTTCCATTGTTTCCAAATTTCCTTCATCCTTCTAGAGTGTCGATCTTTCTCCTCTTTAGTCCACTTTCTGCGAGTTCTTTCTTTCTTTCTTTCTTTCTTTCTTTCTTTCTTTCTTGTATTTCTGCCTTTTGAATAGCTTCACCGAAGAGTGATCGGTTTGCTATTGTGTTTGTATGCATTTTGTCGTTTGTCAAATCTTCGTCAATTGGAACGAACCATGTGGATTTGGATTTGTAACTATTCAGTAAGTTGAAGATCTGTTTAGTTAGTCTACTATTTTCCATTCTATAGATTCATTACATCACCGACAGTAGTGGCTACGCTAAAGCGCAGCATTAGGTCATGGGGCCAACCTCTCTGCTGACTCGGTAGACGCGTGGGTTCGAGCCCCACCGTCGGCCGTCCTTGAAATGGTTTTCCGTGGTTTCCCCATTTTCAACACCAGGCAAATGCTGGGACGGTACCTTCTGACAGGCCACGGCCGCTTCCTTCCACTTCCTTGCCCAGTTTTATTCACCATCATTCATTTCACCTCTCATTAACTCCTCTCATGAGGTTGGGGATGAGATGCGATGGATGTCTTTGCGGCGATGATTTTTACGGCCGGATGCACTTCCTGAACCCACGCGTCTACCGAGTCAGCAGAGAGCTTGGCCCCATGACCTAATGCAGAGCTTTAGCCAGCGTAGCCACTACTGTCGGTAGCCCTAGTTATGAGACTGAGAATTATTATTATTATTATTATTTGAAAATCAATTTGTTTCACTATTAACGGGAGTTTGGTTAGTGTGCCACGCTCTGGAAGGAAGCTGAGAATATCAGAAATCGCATGAAATTAAATAAAATGACATGCTCCCAGCGCACTCTCAAGCAAGTGACGTTATTATTTCCATTCCTCTTAGCGAACCTGCTTGTGTCGAGACAAATTACATCACTTATCCTCGCCACAACTCGGCACACTACAGTGAATCAGCAATAGCTATTTGTGTTAACTTCTTCTTCTCCTTCCTTGAGTTTTTGTGGCGCTGGTTTTATTTACTGTTGCCTCCTACAAGAAAAAAAGGAGTAAGATAATGGTTTTATCTTTTATGTCACATCAACAAGGAAGTTGTAAAAGACTAAACACAAAGGTACGAGTATATCTGGAACTTTGAATAGACCCACCTTGTATTGGAGTGCGTCAAGTTACGCTTTGCACTGATAATTGACTAAGATCGGTGGTTCGAATCCCTACTCTGACAAGCCTGAGTGTAGCATTTCCGTTGTTGGTGATGTTGTTATTCTTATTACGCACTTGAGACATCTTTGATCATCAATAATATTTTTTTTTTTTTTTTTTCGAGGGAAACGTGGGGAAATCTTCAAAAGACAGATTGCAAGCTTCCGGACTTACAACTGTGCAGGATTCTTACCTACTAAAAACCCACAAACCCTATACTTGGCTTAAGGCCACCCCGGAACTGCCTGTTCAGCCTTACTTCAGGGTGGAGCCTCTGTTACGACCAGAAGTCTCAGTCAATTTCATTAAATGTGATGATAATGAAATTACTCATCATCATCTTCACTGTCTTCAGCAACCAATCTTCTCGGTTCCTCTTCTTTTTTTTTGTTTTCAGCAGCTCAGAGATGTAGACTGCAATCTGTGCTCAACTTTCTCTGCTGCTGAGCATTTTATCCACCACATTGTCTGGTGTAATGACACCTACTTTTGTCTCCAGAAGCCTTCGAAGATTTCTCCACCTCAAGCATACAAAGAATGTGTGCTGAACATCGTCCCATTGATCATCACAATAACGACAACGTGAACTCGGTGAAATTCCCATTCGATGGAGGTATGCTTCATAATAACCATGGCCAGAGAGAAACATGGTAATGTAATAATTAACCTCACCATGTTCCCTCGACAACCATGGCTTCAGTTGCTTGATGAGCCTAGCGGTCCACCTGCCACGATTTTCACGTTCCCATTCTTCCTGCCATTCCAGAAGAGATCTGTCTCTTTCCTCCCTCTTCACGCGTATCTTAGAATGCTCGTCTTTGCGCAAGTATATACGGCGCCTTTCCTTGGCCAGGATGTAAATGGGTATCGCCCCAGCTATTACTAGCACTGCCGGTCCAGACACTGTACGATAGGCAGAAGTTATTCTGAGGGCAGCTCTTCTGTGAACAGAGTTTATCCGCTTCCTATACATCTCAGAGCCAAGAGCTACTGACCAAATCTCTGCACCATAAACAATAACTGATTCCGCCACTCTCATCAGCAGTTTCCTCTTCAATGGCGAAGGGCCGCCAATATTAGCCATGAGCCGCGATAAGTTGTTAACAATCCTTGCAGCCCTATCAGCAATCTTGCTGATATGATTCCAGAATGTTAACTTGCTGTCAATCATAACACCCAAGTAACGAACAGCAGGAGCTGTTTCTATCACTTGATTATCTACTAGCATGGGTACAACTCGTGGAACTCTCTTCTTAGTAGCAAGGACTAGTTCTGTTTTATGAACTGCTAGTTGGAGACCATGTTCATTCATCCAGGTGGAAACTCTCCGCATTACCTGATTCAGTTTAAGTTGCAGACCCTCCATGGAGCGCTCCATAATGAGCACAACGAGATCATCAGCATATCCCACCAAAGAAGTGTCCTCTGGCATCTCCATCCGTAAAATACTGTCATAATTTACGTTCCATAAATCAGGACCTAACACCGAGCCTTGAGCCGCCCCCGCTGTTACCTTGCGACACTTGACTCCTTCATCTGTGTCATACTGAATCCAACGATCACAAAGATAATTCCTCAGAACAGACGCCAAGTAGCGAGGAATGTTAAATGTTGTTTCAAGTGCAGCTATTATGTCAATCCACCGGACAGAATTGAAGGCATTTTTCACATCCAGAGTAACCAGTAAGCACATTTTTCTAGAGAAATGGTTGCCATGCTCAATGGATCTGACAGCCATCACCACTTCTTCAATGGCGCTGATGGTGGACTTACCCTTCACAAAACCGTATTGATTGGGGGACAGACCTCCTGCAGCAACAATCGCTGCCTGAAGCCTTCCTTTAATCATCTTCTCAAACAGTTTGCCAGCCATGTCCAACATGCATAGAGGTCTCTGACCTGAAGCAGTAGTGGGATCTCCTTTGCCTTTAGGCATGAGCACAAGCCTGGCCACTTTCCACGGGGTCGCAAAGACTCCCTGTAGTAAACAACAATTATACATATTCAGCAAAACATCTGGTTCCTCTTCGGATATCATCTTTAACACTTCAGCAGGAATTCCATCCGGCCCTGGTGTCTTCTTATTCTGAAAAGATCGTGCTGTAGTTTGTAATTCCTCCCTAGTGAATAGCGGAATATCATCTAGCATCACCGGAATGTGATCGGGAAATCTCTCTGGGTGATTAGGAAATAGCTCATCTATAATAGCTTCCTTCTGGGATGCCGTCTTAGCAGCAGTAGACACCATAATGCCGCCGAGCTTCTTACTGACAATTTTGTAGCCCAGACCCCATGGGTCCTGATCTAGATCGTTAATGAGCTCGTTCCATTTATGTGCATTACTTTGAGCAATGGCCCGTTTGAGAGCCCTCCTCGCTACTCTACACTCTTCTATCGCATTTGCAAACTCTAGAGAATCTCTGCAGAGCCTTTGTGCCCTTCTCCTTAATCGAAAACACAATCGTCGAGCCTCTGCTATTTCAACATTCCACCAATAGGCTGGCCGTTTGTTCGGAAAAATCTTCTTTTTGGGCATGGATGCTCCGCAAGCCTTAACAATGAGATCAATGGTCGACCTAACCAGGGTTTCTGCAGAGCTCGCGGGGCTATGTTGAAACAAATCCTCCAGAACTTGTTTCCCTTGTGCTATTACTGCAAGAAGAATTTCACCATCCATGTGATCAACGTTCCATCTAAACGGTATCGGAATTTCATGGACTAGGCCTCCTTGAGGCCTAGTATTAAAAAGGATGTATCTATGATCACTGTTGTTATAATCTAGCATTACATGCCAGTCTGCAATGCAAGCAGCAAGATCTGCAGAGGCAAACGTTAGGTCTGGTGTGGTTTCGTTTTGCCCAGGCCGACAAAATGTTGGAACATCACCGCTATTTAGCAGCACCAAGTCCAACCTAGAAGCCATCTCCAAAATTCTATGGCCTCTCCCGTTTGTATGAGCCAAGCCCCACTCAACTGCTCGACCATTAAAATCACCGGCCACCAGAATACCCCCAGTTACTGTACCTAGGAAATCCTCAAGGGCAGATAGTCGGGTCTCAAACTGCCGAATTGATTCATTGGGTGTTAAGTAACAGCTTACATAAGAAATATTTCTGCTCTTGACCCAGACAAATCCATTTCCAGCACCAAACTTTTCAATAAAAACTCTGCTTGGATCCGCTACCCATATAGCAGCCGTCCCACTTTCATCAGAGTACCACGATGGAATATCCCTGTTCTTATATTGTTCGCTAATAAGCACAACATCAATATTCTTTTCCGCGGCAAACTGAACTAGGAGATCGTTAGCCACCCTGCTACGATGAATATTGCCTTGTAGAAATCTTAGCATTTTGACTGTTGAGCACTCTCCAATGCACGTCGAAAGACAGCACACATACCTGACCCGATCACATGGTCGTCATTCTTGCCTTCACACGCGCAGATCGAGCATTTTGGGGCAGACGTGCAGTGAGCAGCTTTATGCTCCTTTCCCCCGCATCTGTAGCACAACTTCGACCTGTCAGGACCCGTACATTGTCTTGCCATGTGACCATAGCCCATACAACGGAAGCATTTCAGCACATTGGGCCTTTTCCGAATACGGCAGCTAACCATGCCTATCTTAATATGCTGATCAAGGAGCAACTCATTTGCCGCATTGGAGTTTACCACAACTATGGCCATACGCTGTTCTCTGGAATTGGGCTTGGTAATAGTAACTTTTATTTCACCCATGTTATCCTTAAGCCGGTCCTCTAATGTTGCCTGGACTTCCTCTGCTGTTGTAAGACAGTCCAAATCCCTAATTTCCAAGGTTATGGTAGGAGCCAACATTTTAACTTCACCCAAACCCTCAGCGGCTTTGGAAATCATCTCCCTGAACTTAGATTTATCTCCATTTTTCCCTTTCATTTCAAGGAGCACCGCACCAGTCGACGTTCTGCGAATCGATTTAAGGTTTACGCCACTGCAATCAGATGTTGCTTGCTGACGCAATGATTGAAGAACTTCTGAATATGTCTTCCCCTCAGTAGGCTTGATAACAATTGCCTCGTTGCGTCTTCTATCCTTCGTTTTATTTCCCTTCTGATGTAGAGAATGATTACTTCTAAGTTCTCCCTTTTCGTCCTCCAGAATAACTTTACCGCTATGACCCCTGTGTTTCCTTGTTCGAACTGTTTGCCAGGCATCTTCTGCTAACTTCTCCACGGGAGGTTCAATGACCACAATTTCATTTGCAGATATGTTTTCGGAATTGACACTGCTCTCAATTACAGTAATCATTGTTTCTCCTTGACTTGCAGCCTTCTCGCATATGGGAGTTCTAGGTCGAGTGATGGTAGTGACCTCTGTTGCCAATCTAGTTTTGCGGCAGTGATCGAGGACATCAAAAACCTCTACTAACTGCGCTAGGCTATTCTTGATATTATTACTCACATTTCTTTGAGTTTTGGTAGCTGCCATCATGATCTTCAGTAATCCTATTCCTTTCAGAATCTCTGACTCTTCTTTTATGTCTATTTCATTTCGACATTTACCTTTGTCCGCAGTGAACCTCAATTCATCTGAACCTCCATTCTCACCCGAGATTATTGTACTCTGCCCCGCCATGACATTAGATGCAACGTCCAGCTCCCTAGATGAAGTAGTTCTTGTAGACGCCACACATCGCGCGCCATTAGAATCTCCCACTTGGGCCTGAGAGCTGGTATCTGCGCCGCTTACAATCTCGGTGGATTCCACACACAATCTCTCCATGACACCGATCTCCTCTCTTCTGTTGGACATAACCTTACTTTCCACAAGCGACGGGGACACAATTCCTGAACAGATGGAAGAATTACTCACCCAGCCACCCCTCAGGTAGAGAAATCACTTCGTCGTGCGGAAGAGGCTCTGCCACACAAAACTCAACCCTTTCAACTAATATAGTCACTGAAATATACCGTCAAACTCACTTAAACCACGAAAGCCAAGACGCACCAACCGCTCAGTACGACAACAATAATAATAATCCATCATCAATAATAATAATAATAATAATAATAATAATAATAATAATAATAATAATAATATAGGTCTATTAATGTTAGTGGTGTTATGACTAGGGCTCGGATCTTTAGGTAAATAAATATTTCTTTATGTAAATACATATTTTAAGCCTTCTTTCTATAAATACATAAATTCCTGCTTTTCACTTATTAGCACACTAGCAGCTACCCGCGGCTTCGCTCGCGATCAAGACTAATTGGTCTATTCTATTACAGCAATCGCGGCTACAGGTGGGTCGATTCTAATTCTGAAAATTCTGATACATAGAGTATATTGATATGAGCAGCAAAGTGGGAATTTTATAGAGTTGTGAAAGTCTGCAGGGTACGATGTTACATTATGTGAACACATTTGAAAATTTTGGTTTTGGTTTTGCCATCTTCTGCTGAGACATAACGATTTTGTTGTCCAGATACTCGCCAGCACGCCACATACAGTTGTCCATGGGAAAAAATGGTTTTGTCTAAACGTACACCTGGAATGGCAAATCTATCGGAATATGGGGAATTAAAAGTATTTTTCCTTAAGCTATTCTGGGTATAATTTTGCCACACTTATTGATGATTTGAACGTCAACATGTCGCTATTAATAGACCTATAGTAAAATATTTCTCACCTTGGCCGCTGATGTACATTAAGCAGTCTCTTCCAGTGTTACATCCCAGGGATTGAAATTCTCAAACAACCCTTTTGCCTCACATGCCTCTCTAAGTAATTAAAATTCCCGATTTTTGTTGTTTGAGTCTTCAGTTTCTTGACTCGTTTGATGCAGCCTTCCATGCCTCGCTCTCCTGAGCTAATCGTTTCATCTCTACATAGCTACCGCACCCTACATCCGAGGCAATCTGTATAACCCAGGTTTACCCCTACAGTTCTTGTCCTTGACCCTCCCATCCATAACTAAGCTTGCTATTCCTGGGTGTCTTTATATGTGTCGTACCAACCTATCTCTTCTCTTCATTAGCAGTCGCTAGAAACATCTCTCCTCTCCCACTCGTTTTAATAGCTCTTCATTTGTTACCCTATCTACCCATCTGATCTTCATCATTCTCCCTAACACCACATTTCAAACACTTCAATTCTCCTCTTTTCTGCAGCACCATTTGTCCAAGTTTCACTTCCTTATAGTGTCACGCTCCAGACAAAAGCTTTCAAAAATGACATCCTAATACCTAAATGTATATTCGATGTCAACGGATTCCTTTTCTGTAGAAATGCTTTCTTTGCCTGAGCCAACCTGCTTTTTATATCCTCTTTGCTTCGTCCATTACTGGTTATTTTGCTTCCTAAGTAACAGAAGTCTCCTACTTCCCGTAGCGTTTCACCTGCCAATTTGATGTTCATAGAGGTTTCTGATTTATTTCGACTGTATTCCAATAATTTTGTTTTACATTTATTGATTTTCATCATGAATTATTTCCTCAAGACGGAGTCCATACCATTCAAAAACTCGTTCAAATCTTCTGGCGTATTGGCCAAGATGACGATGTCATCAGCAATTCTCAGAGATTATTTCTCCTTGAATCTTCACTCCGACTTTAAATTGTTCTCCAATTTCCTGATTATTGTGTTTTTAGAGATCTTGGAAATGCGACGCCCTCGCACATGGTGAAGATGCATTGTCAAAGAAAAACATTCCATGTTACGAACATGGGCCGCATAACCTGTACCAAAAGCTTCTGCAGATTTAACACAAAACCTATTCTGAACAGTAGTTCCTTGAACTCAGATTTGCCAACATTTTATTGTATCTTTCCATGTGGTATGTCTCTGTACTTCAACATACAGAAGAGTGCTTTAAAAATCATGTCTTGTGTAAATTTTGGAAAAGGTAGTGAGTGTGGTTTTTGCCGGAGTGGATACTCGCTCGTAGAAATTCTTTTCAGTAAAATAGACAGGTTCACAATTTTGTAAGTGCACATTGAGGTATATGACGGTGGGATGCCTTAAGTGTTAAGGAAACGGCAATAGCCGCCTCAGAGCTTCGTTGCTACTGAAATAATGACCAGACTGATATTTGTACTTAATTATACGGGATTTGTGAGACCAGTGTTCATGAAATCGAACGTAGCTATATCGCTACCTTTATTTAGTAGCCACTACTGTAGTGTTTAAAAATTAAAAGTTGTATTGGAAGGCGCTACACCTATTCTTTTATCCCTGGCACTAAAGACCATGAAGGGCCTAGGCCTATCATGCGACCGCTTCCCAGCCATTTGGCCTGCAAATTTTGTTGTGAAGCGTGGTCAGTGCATCGTGTCCCCTCAGCCGTTAATCTTGTTCTTCGTGACCGGGGCGCTGCCTCACTATCAGACAGCTACTCAATTGTCCTCACGAATCTGTGTGCAGCCCGTTGCAGCCCTCACGTCAGTGTCTAAAATCTCTGACAGGCCGGGAATCGAACCCGGGGCCTCCAGATGAGAGGCAGGCGCGCTACCCTGTTCTTATTGTGTTTATATATATCTTGAAAAAGATAATAAATGGATTGGCATTGCCTCCTACAGGGATATATAGAAAATCGGATGTCATACCTAGAGGTAGTGTTGCCATGGAAACGGACTTGCGATTCTTTCATCAATCAGAGCGAAGATAGTTTTCTGCGAATATCTTTGAAACTGTTGGTTTTAGGGCCATAACATGTAGTTTTCGGTGTCCCACAGGGACACACCGAGTATTGTTTCTTGCATCGAGGGGAGTAAAATGAGCTTTGTCCGGTCTTTATGCGACAACTTCGATATATTGTCCTGGTTGAGTATTTTTGGTAACTTTTCAGTAATGTTGCCCGTTCCACGGGAACAATGATTTATTTCCGGACGAAAGGCAGCCTATATGTTATCCCATGGTATAAGCTGTCTCCATTTCAAATTTCATCCAAATCCGTCCAGCCGTTTTAGTGTCAAGAGGTAACAAACTAACACACACACACACACACGGACACACAAATTTTCACAATTATAATATATATAGTGTGCCCAATCGGCCACGGCAGACTGGCATCGAACTCAGGTCTTATCAGAGAAGACCAGGCACATGATTCTGCCTAGAGTCGAACCATTGATCTCTGAGGGGGAACAGTTACAGGGAACCCGAAGAGCAATGAGATGTACAATGACATATGATAATATAGCATGATTTCACGGCCAGATTGTGAATATCATAGCTGTTTAAGCGAATAATTGTCAGAAATTGCAGTCATATGTACGTTTTGAAAGTATAGAAACGTGAAAGCAGGCCAGCTTGGCATTTTACTAATTGCAGCTAGCGAATGGGAGGATATTCAGGGCGCCGGTGGAACTTTTTCCGTCTGGACCGAGGAGACAGCTCGAAATTAATGACCCTGGGAGCCCCAATGGACAACGCTTGAGACTGTAGTGGGGATGATTGCCCACGGAAATTAATTGATTGCAGCCAATTGGAGCATCGAAGTGGAGTGAAATGTACACCCAGGTGAATATATTTTAGGAGAGATAATTTAGGAGTGGTCCTACACCTAAATTAAAGCCTATATCTCCAAATGAGCGTGTTAACACCGAGCTTACGCTCGAGAGGAGTGATTTGGTGACCAGCCAGAGGGGAATCACCATGGTGGCGTCATGACGCGATGGAATAAGGCAATTAATTGTAATTAATTGGCCGAAGCGATCGCTTGCACGCAAGTGATTATGGGACCTCCACACCTAGATGAACAAGATGTATACGTCATTTGGAATGGAAATACATTATTTCGAGAAGGGAGTCGCTCTCGTGTGTCCTGTGGACTACATTTTACGAGAAACCTTTATATAGGGGAGCAGCTCAGACCAAGCCAGTCGTCTTTGGTGGTCTTCGAGTTATTCTTCAGTTCGTCTTGAGTCCATCTGCAGTCTACACGTAAACTAAACGCTGCCAATAAGTGCGCGAAATGTTAAGAGTATATTTGAAGAACAATGGAAGCATCATACAGCTTCTAAATATAAATCACTAGCTGAAGTACCCGTGCTTCGCTACGCGTCATAAATAAATTAAATTGTGCAAGTGACAGTAAAAACAGGGGATAGGCGAGGTGCTGCACAGAGGGAGATTAAGGATGGAACATTTTGTCCAACTACACCGTTCGGCGTTGACCGTGTTTTATAGCACAAATTTAGGTTTTACTCGCTAACCGTTGGAGATACCTTTCGGATAGAAAATGTAATTTTAAACCACGTATATGCCATCAAAAGTTTGGTATTTCTTAGCGTTCACTTTTTATTTGAAATGGAAATATGAAAAATTGAAACCAAACGGTATAGTGACGTCACTAAAATGGTCGCCATCTTAAAAGTATTGAAATCAAAAGTAGTCTGTATGTTAACCAGGTAAATCAACTACTTCCATGTAAAATTCATGTAAGTCGGACCAGTGGTTCTTGCGGGATTGAGTAATACACAGACACACACCATCTCATTTTTAGCCTCGCTTCGCTCGCGTCATAGTCGTGTCATATTGTTATTCAATGACATGCAGGTTTAACCCCCTTAACACCCCTTTAGAACCAGAATATCCAAAAATCCCTCCTTAGTAGACTTTTTCGACACACAACAAACATATCCCCTTCTTCAAACTTTAATAGTTTTGATTGGTCGAAGAGAGTGAACATCCAAAAATCCTTCCTTAGTGGACGTTTTCCTTCCAGAATTTCACCCCTCCCATTGGATTTATAAAAAAAACGGTCGAACACCTACTTATTTTAATTATTTATTCATTTATTTATTTTTAAGCTGATTGAAACTTGGAGAAAATCAAACTCCTCGCATATGTCGTTTAAGAGATACACGCTCCGTTAAGAATCTTTCAACCCCCACTTTTCATCCCTTTCACCTCATAATATACACCACATCGAAAAACCATTAGACATATGTCAGCTTATTTTTAATGATTAGTATATATGCCAAGTATCACATCCCCAAATGAAACCACTCGTGAGATATTGTTATTCAATGAAATGCACGTTTACCCCCTTAACACCTCTTTAGAACCTGAATATCCAAAACTCTTTCCTTAGTGGACGTTTTCCTCATACAAAGAACTTATCCCCAAAATTTCATGTTTCTAACTTCAATAATTTCGGCTGGGCGATGATGAGTGAGTGAGTCAGTCAGGATATTTTCTTTCACTTATTTTTGAGAATTTCACCCCTCCCCATGAACCCCTTAAATTGGATTTATGAAAAAAAAAACGGTCGAACACCTATTTACTTATATAAAGTTGTTTCCCCCCTGAGTTTGATGAGTGAGTAAGTGATTCAATCAGTTAGGACACTTTCTTCCCTGTTTTTCCCCCCGAATTTCACTCCTCCCCATGGGCCCCTTAAATTGGATTTATGAAGAAATGGTCGAACACCTATTTACTTATTTTTAAGCTGCCTTTTCCGCTGAATTTCAAACTTATCGCCTATGTTGAATAAGAGATACAGTACACGCTCCGTTAAGAATCCTTCAACCCCCAATTTTCTCCCCTTTCACCTCATAATATACACCATATCGATAAACCCTTTGACATATGTCTGCTTATTTTGAATGCTTAGTTTATATGCGGAATATCACATCCCCAAATGAAACAACTCGTGAGATATTGTTATTCAATGAAATGCAAGTATAACTCCCTTAACACCCCTTCAGAACATGAATATCCAAAAATCCGTCCTTATAGGACTTTTTCGACATACAACGAACATATCCCCAAAATTTCAAGTTTCTAACTGCAATAGGTTTGCTGGGGGATGATGAGTGAATATCCAAAAATCTTTCCTTAGTGGACTTCTTTCCCCAGAATATCATCTCTCCCCATGAGGCCCTTAAATTGGATTTATGAAAAAACGATCGAACACCTATTTACTACTTTTTCAATCTGATTTTTCTCCCTGAGATTCTTACTTTTTGCCTCTGTCTTTTAAGATATACTTGCTCCGTTAAGAATCCTTCAACACTCACTTTTCACACATACACCTCATAATAAACACCACACCGAAAAACCCTCAGACATGTGTGTTCTTATTCTTAATGATGAGTTTATATGCCTTGTATCCCATCCCAAAGAAACCAATCGGTAGATATTGTTATTCAATTAAATGCAAGTCTACCCCCTTAACACCCCTTTAGAACCTGAATATCCAAAATTCCTTCCTTAGTGGACGTTTTCGACATACAACGAACATAGGCCCTTAGTGTCATGTTTCTAACTTCAATAATTTTGGCTGGGGGATGATGAGTGAGTGAGTAAGTCAGGACATTTTCTTTCAATTATTTTTCAGAATTTCACCCCTCTCATGAACACCTTAAATTGGATTCATGAAAAAAAAAACGGTCGAACACCTATTTACTTATTTTTGAGCTGTTCTTCCCCCCTGAGTTTGATGAGTGAGTGAGTTAGGACACTTTCTTTCCTGTTTATTCCCCCAGAATTTCACCCCTCTCCAAGGGCCCCTTAAATTGGATTTATGAAAAAACGGTCGAACACCTATTTACTTATATTCTAAGCTGTCTTTTCCCGACGAATTTCAAACTTCTCGCCTATGTCGTTTAAGAGATACACGCTCTGTTAAGAATCCCTCAACTCCCAATTTTCACCCCTTTCACCTCATAATATACACCACATCGATAAACCTTTAGACATTTGTCTGATTATTTTAATGATTAGTTATATACCGAATAACACATCCCCAAAGAAACAACTCATGAGATATCGTTATTCAATGAAATGCACGTTTACCTTCTTAACACCTCTTTAAAACCCGAATAACAAAAATCATTCATTAGTTGACGTTTTCGACATACAGCGAACATATTCCCAAAATTTCATGTTTCTAACTTTAATAGTTTCCGCTGGGCGTGATGAGTGAGTGAGTCAGACAGGACATTTTCTTTCAATTATTTTTACCAGAATTTCACCCATCCCCATGGGCCCCTTAAATTGGATTGATGAAAAAACGCTTGAACACCTATTAACTTATTTTTAAGCTGTCTTTTTCCCCTGAGTTTGATGAGTGAGTGAGTTAGTCAGTCAGTTAGGACACTTTCTCTCCTTTCCCGCCCCATTGGCTCCTTAAATTAATTTATGAAAAAACGGTGGAACACCGATTTACTTATTTTTTAAGCTGATTTTTTTCCCGCTGAGTTTCAAATTTCTCGCCTATGTCGTTTAGGAGATAGGCCTACACGCTTCGTTAGGAATCTTTCAACCCCCAATTTTCACCCCTTTCACTTCATAGTAATACACCACATCGAAAAACCCTTAGACACATGTCTGCTTATTTTTAGCCTATTTTCAATTTTGAAAAAATAGGCTTATGAGATCACCTTTTGTCCGTGTGTGTGTGCGTGTGTGTGTGTGTGTGTGATTCGTGTGTGTGATTCGTGTGTGTGTCCCCCCCTAATAAAATCTAAACTGCAGGAGCGATTTCAATGAAACTCGGAAAGTTCATAGCACTATTCCCGGCGACCTCGACCGTGCCCTTCAAATTTTGTTACGACTCACCAATCCAACATGGCGGCTGTGCGAAATATATCACCAGCATTCAAGATCTCCGAAACTATTACCGATATTACCCTGACATTTTCTATGGTGATAGAGGGAACTACTATAACTTCACTTATGTGACTTTTGAAAACCTGGTAACTACAAAACGAACATGGCGGCCAAGCGAATTTGCGACTTTTAAATAGACGTTTCTCGCGATTTGACCAACCAAACGCAAAGAAACTTGGTACAGTATATGTTTATATACATTGTAATGCACCGACATCTAACTTCGTTCAATTGTTTACATAATCACAAGATGGCGGATGTGCGAAATATTTCACCGGCATTCTATATCTCTGAAACTATTAGCGGTATCTCCCTAAAATTTTGTACTGAGATAAAGGGCACTACTGGAAGTTCATCTATAAGATTTTCGAAAACCGGTTAACTACAAAACGAACATGGCGGCCAAGCGAATTTGAACATTATAAATAGACCTTTCTCGCGATTTAATGTTCCAAGCGCACTGAAACCTGGTACAGGAAATATTTATACACATTGTAATCCACTGGTGTCTAATTTAGTTCAATTATTTACATAACCTCAAGATGGCGGCAGTGCGAATTTTAAAATTAAGTTTTTATTTCTTGTGATGTAGTCATGCGATCGAAGTGGAAGTTTGAATAATGAACCTACGCAATAATTTTCCTTTAATGGTACATGACTCTATGGCCTATACATTTAACAATCCAACATGGCGACCATCCGAAATATTTAGACGATACTGAATATCTACGAATCTATTTTAGCAATCAAACTGCATTTTTTAATGTTCATAGGGGCTATGAACTTAATTTCACCTATAGGACTTTAAATAACCTGGTGATCACAAAGCCAACATGGCGGTGACGCGAATTATAAATATTCACATGGACGTTTCTCGCAATTTAACCATCCGCGTGCAGTGAAACTTGGTACAGTAAATCTTTATCCGAATGTTAATCCACTGGCATCTAATTTATTTCAATTGTTTCCATAACCTCAAGATGGCAGCTGTGAAAAATTTTAAAATCTCCTTGTTTTTTCTTGTGTCCTAATTATGCGATTGAAGTTTGAATACTACACGTTCACAATAATCTGCATGTAACAGTACATAACTCTAGGACCTACATATATAAAATCCAACATGGCGACCATCCGAAATATTTAGTCGGTTCTCAATATCTACGAATCTATTACAGCAATCAAACTGAAATTGTGTATGTTAAATAGTGGCAATTAACATAAGTAGGATATATGAAAATAGGCTGTATAGTTCTTCACGGAACTACTTGTTAATGATTAGTTTATATGCCGAGTATCACATCCACACATGAAACCACTCGTGAGATATTGTTATTCAATGAAATGCAGGTTTAACCCCCTTAAGACCCCTTTAGAACCTGAATATTCAAAAATCCTCCCTAAGTGTATGGTTTTGACATACAACGAACATATCCCGAAAATGACATGTTTCCAACTTCAATATTTTTGGCTGGGCGATGATGGGTGAGTGAGTCAGGACATTTTCTTTCATTTTTTTTCTTCAGAATTTCACCCCTCCCGATGAACCCCTTAAATTTGATTTATCAAAAAACTGTCGAACTCACGTATACTTATTTTTAAGCAGTTTTTCCCCCTGAGTTTGAAGAGCGAGTGAGTCAATCGGTTAGGACACTTTATTTCCTGTTTTTTTTTACCCAGAATTTCACCCTTCCCCATGGGCCCCTTAAATTGGATTTATGAAAAAACGGTCAAACACCTATTTACTTATTTTTTGCTGATTTTTTTCCCGCTGAGTTTCAAACTCCTCGCCTATGTCATTTAAGAGATACAGGTTCCGTTAGGAATCTTTCAACCCCCACTTTTCTCCCCTTACACCTCATGATATACACCACATCGAAAAACACTCAGACCCGTGTCTTCTTATTTTTAATGATGAGTTTATATGCCGAGTATCACATCCCCCAATGAAACCAATCGGGAGATATTGCTATTCAATGAAATGCAGGTCTACCCCCTTAACACCCCTTTAGAACCTGAATACCCAAAAATCCTTTCTTAGTAGGCGTTTGCGGTCCTTGAGGAGGCTGCATACCAAATTTCATTCCAATCCGTTGGGTTGTTTCTGAGATTTCGTGATGAATGTGTGAGTGAGTGTGTGAGTGGTATTTGACAAAATATCTAGTAGATAGTGTCAAGTCTTTGTTATGCTATACTCGTTTGACAGTGCTTTGTGAGCAGTTGAGTAACTAACGGGATTTCAAGTAAAGATCCTCATTTTCTATACCGGTAGTGCAGAGCGCAAATGGCATCCAGTCGGCCGTGTCTCGACTTGAGCTATGTTGCCATGGAAACTATCTGCCTTGCCATTCCTTCATGAGTATATTTTATGATTTGATTAGCCTGTGCTTGAGTGCAAAAGTGCCGAAATCAGAATAATGAGAATGTCTATCGAAAATTCATGTAGCCAGCGGTTTCTTCTGGGTCCTAAACTATGTGTATGCAAAATTTGGTTGAGATTGGTGAAACGGTGTAGATTTGTATACGGAACCAACCCACCCACCCACATACATACATACAGACTTTCACTTTTATATATAAGATGAGTCGCATAAGATTTAATCTACAGAAGATATGTATCCATTATTATACGCAAGTGTAGTTTGCATGATGGCTTAAATCAAGCGTCATGGTAGGCCCGGAGCTGGCGTGCTGGTATAATCCAGCGAAAATGAAAAAGTGAGTACCAATTTACAATGTTATTCTAACTAAATAGTTCACCATACAACGATGCATCACTTTGAGAATAAGATGTAACAGTCACTTATTGTACGAGCTTTCACCACTCGTATTTGGTAGAATATGGCTTGGAAGGTGATTTGTTTATGGCCAGTCAGGCTAAAATTGTGATGAATTGTGTAACGGTAACGTTAAATGATAATAATAATAATAATAATAATAATAATAATATCTGGGGTCGGTAACACTAAAGTAATGTAATAGGCATTTCAGGCCTAAAGAACGTTCAAAGTGTGTCATGTCTAATATAAAGATACTGTATTTTGGTAAACAGTAGGAAAGTAACGTGAAATATAGCGAGATACGAGAGTTTTTCAGTGTCAATGAAGTGTTGAATGAATATTTAATATGGTCGATTCTTAGGATTGTTTTTGAGAACCATTAAAGTAATGTAAGCCAGTAAAATTTATATTTTGTTTTTAGGAGCTATTTGAAGCTTTGGCTTAAGTGTAATTGCAGAGGGGGCGTGGGTACCTCAATAATTGAGTTATCTATGAGAAGTATTGTTTGAGCCGCATTGAGCGAGCAATGTAACGTAAAATCCAGTGATTTACGTAAATAAAGTTGCGGGGACCAAGCTAGCATAGCTTGCACGTTAGGTTGAAAAGTTGGCTAATCTACGAGTTAGTACCGCCGTGGAGCGTACTTATATTATTCGCAGCGAATTGGACAGAGCCTGTCTGTATCCATCGTTTGCAGGAATAGTTGCCACAAGGGATGTTCTTCGAGACTCCGTGAGCACATGTATTGGTTGATCTGCCCTGAGAGGTAAGAATCAAAGTTCGTCGTTTAGGAAACGCAGATTTCCTTATATTATTGAGACAGCTGCTGGTGAGAATATTGTATTTTCATTATGATGCGCGTCCAAAGCCACTAGTATTCACCATAGAACGGCAAGGCTATTACAGAATCCATCCCCAGCCATGAATGTTATTTAAGGAGCCGAGTTGAGCCCAATACACTATAAATATAGTTGTTAAATAATCAGAATGACTCAATTACTTGAGACAATACTCTGGGTCACTCAACTGTACTGCAATTGTAAACAAATATGACCTTGCTAGCAGAGGAGAGGGGTGGGAAGTAGTCCACTGAGACAAGCGGCCATCTTGCGCGACCAGCTGGAACTAATTTTATTGCCTGCTAGGGGAAGGGGAGGTCGGTCGACCAGTCCCTCTAATTGTAAAAGCATAGTGGGACACTGAAGAATCTCGATATTTCGAGATGTAATTAAGATATGATTGTTATGATGATGCCAATTGAATTATATGATGTGTTTCAACACACATGCATTGTCGGATCATTGAAATCGGATAATATTTGGCCCAGTTATTCTCTGAGGAGGAACGCTGAACCAAATAAATGGAGGCATCTTTCTAAAGTGCATTTTTACCAGTTCACGCTAATTTATGCAGACGGGTAGATGATTTCTAAGAACATGACACGTTTGTAACGGTAATAATTTCGACCAGACCCAGAAAATCGTTGTATGGTGAAACTATAAACATTTTTGTCCATGTGTATTTTGGAAGGGAAACGTACCACTTTGTAAGCGTTTCATATTGATGGGAAGGAGGAAGACGATTCACACGACACAACAACATTTGTTAATTAAGGCATAGAATAATGAATTTATGCTAATGAAAGTAAATGCCCGTAAGAAACGGATTAATGTTTCATTATTACAGAATTAATGTCATTTTAATGTGATATGTGACTTTTGTGTTGTGATACTCCTGTTATGTAAATTTGTGTCACATAAAGAACACTATGGAGACTCGTAGAGGTCTGAAAGTATCAATGATAGGATGCTAGAAATAGATTTGAGTGCAGTGTAGCACTAATTAAGAAGAGACTCACAAAATAACCCTGATTTGCATTGTGGGAAATTAAATGTAAATTATCCTGTGTTTGTATTTTGTTGTATAGCCATGACTTTAGATCAGTAAATGTTTTATTTAGGAATATGTTGGTTCTTTCATGTAGAGTAGTTACCTGGTAGACTCAAATCCTGAGCATGTGGTCGTATGGTGGGCAGGAACGTCCCATACCTCGAAAGACCGTGAGTTAGCTGGGATACGAACACATGTTCCACATGATGACAGTTGGGTACAATAGGGATAAAAAGACATAATATTTACATTTTAAAAATCAGTTACTAGATCTTCCAGTTTATTGCATTTTTGTTCGGTGTTTCTTCAACCGGGAAGAATCTGTGAGCTATCTAATCTTCATGCACAGCGTATGTCAGCTTGTAACTCTGTTATTCTTAACTTGCCGCCCCGTGCCACTCACTGTGGAAGCCGGGGATTTCCTTGTCCATAGCCATATTGCCCCACATGCTAGATCTCTCCCTCCCCCAGCTACCTGGAACCAGTGTCACCCACGTGCGGTTCATTTCTGGCACTGTGAAGTGTAAGGCAGTTCTACGATGCCTAAAGTATAAACAACTACAAGTTATCGCCTGTTGCAGAATTTAAAGATAATTTTAATTCTGATGGGGACGTTCTGTTCTGCCAACCATGTGGGAAAGCAATCAAGGCTGAACAGCGATCTCAAGTTATACAACACCTCATGGGCAAGAAACATATTGCCGCAGTTTCGTGCCTTCAGAATAAGTGTTACGCGATAATCGTCGGTCATTTGTAATGGACAACCTGGAGATGTATCTCGTTGTAATGCTTTAGCAGTCGGCGAGACATAGAATAAATTGCATTCGTGAGTACTGCATTTAATAAACTAAATTATAATTAAATTTTTTTTGTCACATATTTCAGGTATTTTAATACATAATGAATAAATATTTTCCCGATTTTTAGCACCTAAAAACCGAGCCCTAATTATGACCTTTTAATAACTGGGGCTTTTCGAGTCCCTCCACCAGGGGCTCACATCTAGCAGGACGTGGGTTGGAAATCACGGGACCCCGGCTGAGTACGGCATTGTTTCCACTTACTTGTGCCGGGCTCCTCTCCGTCTTCTTTCCTGTCGACCTCTCTTGGTCAACCCTTGTTTTCTTCCGACCCCGACGGTATTAGGGTATCCGAAGTCTAGGGAGTCTCTTCCTTTTCCGCCTTAATTAGCCCTTGTCCCATCTTTCGTGATCCCTCATTCTTCGAGGGGTCAGACCACTTGTTTTCTTTTCATTGTATCTCCTGCCTTCTGCTCAAGGCCCTCAAGAAGGCAAGGACCACTTATGGTTCACCATAGATAGTGCTACACGCTCAAGGGCTTACCGCTGGTGAGATCAGGAGTTGGCGACCCTTAGGGATTCCTGAAATGGCTCCGGTTATTCCCCCTTTTTTCACTGCCTTTGGGGCGGGCCCTCTTTCCTCTCTCCCTTTCCTCTCTGCCTTTCTTGGCTCTCTTTCTTTCCAAGTCCTTCAATTCTCATTCTTCGAGGGTTGAGGGCATTTCCTTTCCGCCAGTCTTTTATTTACATTCTTCTCCTCTTTGTTTTCAATTTCCTCTTCTAGTTTGTAAGCCAGTAGCTAGTTCTAGTTTATAGGTTTCATTTGATCATATTTCATTTTCACTATCACCCAAACCATAAGAGGCCGATAACCTAGAATCTGTTAGGCCTCTTAAAACAATAATTAACATCACATCATCATTTTAGTGTTGCAAGGGTTCTGGAAATTTTCACCGAAGGGGATCTATAACGTTCCAGCAAATCTACTGACACGGCTCCCTCACATATGCGCAACCCTAAATGCCTACTCATATTGTTGTTGTTCCTTATTTTAGAGCCTGTGCCATCGTGGTCATATAGTCCGTTGTACTGGGATGTTTGTGTGTGAAAATCTGTTGTGATCACTAGAGCCCTGCGCGGATAAACAAAACATTATCCGCATCCGCCCCGCAACCACACGACTGTTATCCGCATCCGCCCCACATCCGCATGACTTTTATCAAAATCTACTGGCATTACAATAATATTTTCAATTAGATAAAATATTAAAGCAAAGCCCCCGTGGCTTAGGGGGAAGCACGCCGGCCTCTCACCACTGGGTCCGTGGTTCAAATCCCGGTCACTCCATGTGAGATCTGTGCTGGACAAAACGGAGGCAGACAGGTTTTTCTCCGGGTACTCCGATTTTCCCTGTCAAAAATGTGATTCCAGAAACACCCTCCACTACCTTTTAATTTAATCTGTCATTCATTTAATCATTGCCCCAGAGAAGTGCGCCAGGCCTCGGCAGCGGGCACAGTTCATATCCTCGCCGCTAGATGGGGGGCTTCATTCGTTCCATTCCTGACCCGGTCGGAGACTGGACGCAGACTGTGGATTTTAATTTCATTAAAGTAACACATTTAGACATTTGAGGAAGAAGTCGTTCCCCTAGGCTATGCATGTCATGTGCTCTGTATGAAATGAATGCCTTACATCCAGAATTGCAACCATTTTCAGTTTGGAGGGTTAATTATGCGTATTGATATAATTTGAATGAGATTAGCGTAAATCATCTACTTATATTTGTCATGAAATAAAAACATAACGGTAAAATATGACCTGTCATAAACATCCAGGTCCTAGTAATGATATTCAACAAGTTCGGATTGTATTCTAAAAACTATCCGCAAATTTACTCCAAACATTATCCACAGCTTATCCGCTATCCACACAGCCATGCTAACTATATCCGCATGGCTAAACGTTTTGCGGATATCTGCGGGTTTATCGGCATCCGCGCAGGGCTTTAGTGATAACATGTGTTATTGCGATGACTGTATTAGTATTTGTAAGTTGGGGGGATAGGATTGGAAAGGAGGCGGCCGTGGCTTTAAGATTTGGAATCATCCCAGCCTTTGTCTGGAGTAGAAGTGGGAAACCACGGAAAACCACTTCCAGGATGGCTAAGGTAGTAATTGAACCCTCCTCAGTTTTGCCGTACGAGGCTAAATGTACCCCTTTCCAGCACATACACTACAGCTGAAATTTCTTGACAGAGCCGGGAATCGAGTCCAGACCTCCAGGGTGACAGCCAAGAACGCTAGTCGCTACACCACGAGGTGGAATCAGATGTATTTGGATAACGTGGATAAGACCCACGCTGGGAGAGGCGGCTAACAAAAAAAAAAAAAAGGCTACCTTATAAAACTGCATTCCAAATGATAGAGCAGTAAAGCTGAGGACCAATATAAATGGATCCAGGTGATTCAGGGCTAACGACATATATAGAATGTAGCGCCTACTAGTAAACAATAAGATCCGTGGAGAACTAAACATCCTATTTTCACATAGGCCTATCCTACTGAACCCAGCGGTATTAGGCTGACTGGTGTCGAACCTGGACCTCTGGGATAAATGAGAACAGACTAGAGATACGAGCAAGAAACGAACACAAGATCTTTTGAGGGAGTTTAAGCCATAAAAACCCCTAGAGAAAGTACACATTAAATCACTGTTGTGATATGAACAAATTCTGACATTATTTGTTAATATAATGTTCTGAGTCGATAGAAGCGAAACTCGAAAGTAATTTGCAGGCATGTAAGCACGCGCAGGATGAAGCGAACAGCAGGTTAGATGCGCTTTCCAATGACATTAAGGATATTCAAATCCAAAATGAGGCGAATCTCGAACGCAAGCGAAACAGTTTTCCGAATTTACTAGAACGGTCGAACAGAGATTAGAAGAGAATGACAGTAAATGGGATGAAAAGTTGAAAAGTTATGCTAGAGCGATTAACGCTGATTTAAAGAAGCAGTATCAGAACATATGAGACCAATGTCAGGAAGTAGGAGAAATTAAGGCTATCGCTAACGAAAGTAAAGAGCCGGTAGGCAACATAAAAGGTCAGGTGAGCAAAGTTCATCAAGAACTGGACCAAATTCAAAGCGACATTGTTATAGTTAACAAATGACAAGAGGAAAACAGAGGGGAAATCGCCAAGGTCAGAAGTGAAATATCAAAGGCCAATGGACATATCCAAGAGGACATTAAAGGGCTTAGAGAAGAACTCGAAGTGAGAGAAGGCCAAAAGACAGAGGTAAGCGACAAGACCCTTGCTCAAATAAAGGAAGACGTAGAAGATGAAATCTCCCATATCAAGCAAAGCCGTAAGCAGAATAGAAAAAGAAGTACTCGCTCGATTGGAAAGAGCAGAGATGCGCTACAATCAAATGGAGACTAGGATAATAGCACAGGAGGAAACCCTAATGAAAGATCCTAAGTCAAGTGAAGGCAGCGTGGAAGATATGAGGAAAACCAAGTGGGCAGAATTAGAAACCCAACCTATAATAAGGAATGCTACAGGGCCAGGCGAAAGTGCATATATGACGCCAGGTGCACCAATTGCAGCTTCTACGCCGCATGAAAGTGCTATTCACAACAAAGTTATAACTGTAATTAGAGCAAGCGAGGAGAAACCAAGAAAGTTTTCAGGTAGCCATTGTAATATGACACCGAAGTATTGGTTGAAAGAGGTGTTCGAATATCTGAATGATGCGCGGATACCACAAGAGCGCAGGCTACGAGCCATAGAGAAAATAACGGAGGGAGAATGTGCGTTATGGTTTCGCAGTTTCCGTTATACCTTCGATACTGTCGAAGAGTTCCGGAAAGCTTTTCTGAAGCGATACTGGGATCCGAGTACCCAGCAGAATTTACGACTGGATTTGTACTCAAAAGATACAGCACCAACAATCCAACGAAATATGCTGATTTTTTCGTATCTCAGGTGTGTAAATTTAAAGAACTAGACCAAGCACCTAGCGAGCTAGAGCTATGCATTGCTATTGCCAAACAACTTCCTTATGAAATCCAAAGGCTGCTGATTTCGGCAAATGCAAAAACCGCAATGGAAATGGAGGCAGTTCTTAGGCAACTGGACCTCACAACATCCAATACTATGCGTCAGAATCGAACCGTGGAACAGGTACACGTTACCAACACGCAGACTGACCAGTACAAAGCTCCGAAAAATAACAAAGCTACTAGCACCGAAACGTTAGATTCCAACGGACGTCAATGGGAACATGAACCCAGAAGATGGCAACCGAAATATAAAGGAAACGCCGGTAGAGGAAGAGGAGGCCGTAATTCTTGGAATCAACAGAATACAAGGGGTAGACCGCACCAAAATAATGGAGGTAACAATGACCAAGAAGGCAACAATCGAAATTGGAGACCCCAGGAAAGAAGGCATAACTTCGATGACGAGGTAGAGGAACGTTATCACGCTTCATTGCAATACCTCGATGAAAGGGGAGAAGAACCCAAGAAACAGCAAGTCGGCTGGCAAGAAGCTATTCAAAATAGGACGTCACGAGACAGATATAGAGACGGGGCCAAAAGTTTGGAGTTACAGCGCAGTGAACAGGAGAGAAGAAACTCTAACGGGACTGGCGCCGTAGAGAAAAAAAAACACACCAAAATTAGAAGATTTTGAGAATGATGGATGGAATGCAGTCAACATCATTAATTGGATAGCTAAACCGGAAGAATTAATCGAGGATACAGGAGGATCACAGGTCATGATCAAAAAGAGAATTGCCCATTATTATAGTAAGCGTGGCAGGGTTGAATATAAGAAGTCTTTTGGACACGGGTTCAACGATGTGTCTTATGACACAAGCTTTGTATAATGAGATAGCGCAAAGAGAAAACGTTTTGAAAATAACTATCTCAAGTGTCAAAATAATGGGTGTCATTCCTGACAAGACGATGATATGCAAATATCAAGTATTCCTAGACTTACAGATAGGAGGCTCTATCTTTTCACAGAGTTTTCTACTAGTAAGCAAATTGACTTTTAGTCTCATTATTGGGGCAGAGTTTATAAGGGAATACAGAGTGGTAATAGACCTATCACAGGACAGAGTTATGTTCCGTGTGAACGTGGAAGCCGAAGGCTTAGAGGTCTCACTCAAACCGAATGAACCAGGGACAGATGAACAAGTATTCCATACATACAGAGACATGACTTAGGAGGAAGTGTTAGCTATCGAGCATTTAGAAGACGAACTGCAAACACTAGCCGCAGACATGGAGAAAGATCTGGAACCCGAACTGGAAGAATGTATTTTGGAAAAACTAGGAGACGCGAAAATTGGTCCAAGAGATAAAGAAAAATTAAAGAAATTGTTATTGGAACAGAAGGGAGTCTTTGACTCGAGACCTGGTCGTATAAAGAACTTCACTTATGAATTCCAAGTTAACGACTGGACACCATTTAGGCAGAAACCCTACCCAATAGCCGAATAGCACTATTCTAAGGTCAAAGAAGCAATTCGGGAGATGTTGGAGGCAGGTGTTATTGAGAAGACATCTACGCCTTACGTAAGCCCATTGGTGATTGTACCCAAGACAGACGGGACTGTCAGAGTGTGCCTGGACTTGAGACTTTTAAATATGAAGGTGATACCAGAGTTTGACAAAGTGCCACCTATTAAGGAAATCCTCAGAAAGTTTAAAGGGAAGACCATATTTACAAATTTAGATATCACGTCGAGCTTTCACCATATTGAATTGGAAAAGAAAACTAGTCTATTGACAGGATTTTTGTTTGATCAATATACATACTCATTTTTAAGACTACCCTTCGGTTTGAAAACAGCTGGTTCAGCTTTGATAAGAGCGTTTGACCGCAATCTATCCGAAGAAGTTAAAGAGAGTACCATCAGGTACGTAGATGACATTCTACTCACATCGGAATCTCTGGAGGAGCACATTATAGACCTGAAGAAGTTGCTGGATAACCTTAGAGAAGCTAATTTTAAGTTTAACATCAAGAAATCGCACTTCTGTCAGAGGGAAGTTAAATTCCTAGGGCACGTTATCGATGAAAATGGAGTAAGGCCAAACCCAGAGAAATTAGAGGTAATTCGAAATTTTCCTCGACCCAAGAACGTTAAGCACGTCCGACAGTATTTGGGAGTTATTGGATTCATTGCTAACCACTGCCCAGACTATACTACAACTGTGGCAACCCTGCAAGATTTATTGAAGAAAGGCGGCAGGTGGAAGTGGACGGAGCAGTGTCAAGAAGCATTCGTGAGGTCGAAACAAATGCTTTTGGAATACGTGAAGCTGGGATATCCTGATTATACCCAGAAGTTCATAATACAGACGGATGCATCACTTGTTGGAATAGGGGCGATGCTATTCCAAGAAAATGTTGATAAGCCTGAGGAGAAAGTTTTTATTGCCTTTATAAGTAGGAGATTGAAGGCCAACGAGAAAAATTACACGATTACAGAGATAGAGTTGCTCGCAATTCTGTACGCGTTACTGTACTGGCGCAAACTCGTGTATGGCTTTCAAATCGTCCTCAGAACAGACCATAAAGCTTTAACATTTTTGTTAAAGACGGATTTGTCCAGCCAGAGGTTGACAAGATGGTCCCTGTATATTCAACAGTTCAATGTGGAAATAGAAAACTGTCCAGGGAAAGAGAACGTAATACCGTACATGCTAAGCCGATATCCGAGAGAAGAGGAAACTCTAGCTGTCGAGATAGAAAATCGAGATCAGAAGACCTTAGATGACTTGAAGAATCTTACCACCCTACAACGCGAAGATCCGTGGTTGAAAATGATGATTGATTACTTCGAGGGACACTTAGCAAAGGGAACTGCAATATACAGAGAGGCAGAGGCGTTATCAACAGACTACTTGTGGTACAATCAGATGCTACACAAGAGGGGTGATATAGAGCATACCCGCCAAAGAATTGTTATTCCTGCATCTCTGCAGAGGAGATTGGTGTGGCTGGCACACAGAGCGTTTGGACACCCTGGCATAGATAAGGTAACTGCTCTACTGAATGAAGCATTCATTTGGCCGAAGTTAAGAGAAACTGTAGGACATGCGATTTGTGCCAAAGGGTAAAGCCAAATCCCTTTTTAATGAGACAACGACCCATTCCGTTGTTACCAGAGAAGCCAAGGCAGCTAATGAGTGTAGACAACTTTGAACCACTGCCTAGGGCACGTAGAGGCAATAGACATATTTTTGTAGCCATGGATGTATTTTCAAAAATGGTGGTATTATGCCCCATACAGAAGACCAGCTCGAAGCAGGTGTTAAAGAGATTGAAAGAGAGAGTTATTCCGATACTTGGGAAACCGGATAACTTACTCTCAGATCACGGGAGCTGCTTTACTAGCGCAGAATTTCGTCGGGAATTGGCAAATTTAGGAATTAGGCAGATTCTGTCTACCATTCGCCATCCAGAGGCTAGCCCCGTTGAACGCGTTATGAGAGAGATCCAAAAATACATGAAAATCTACTGTTCAGAATTGAATTGGAGATGGATCGACGTCTTGGATATAATAGAGTACTGCATCAATAATACTGTGCACGAAGCGACAGGTCAAGTGCCCGTGACTCTACATTTGGATCAGAGACCGGAGCGGCCATGGACTGGTGTTATTCCATTACCTGTAGACGCGCAGCCAGGACGAGAATTGAGGATCCAGCGAACCTTCGAATATCTCCAAGCACAGGCTGAAAGACGCCAGAGAAGAAACCGTGCGAAGCGATATCACAGACCGCTTCTCATTGGGGAGAAAGTTTTAGTTAGGAGACCAGCCAGTTCAGATCCAGAAGCACGGAAATACAAGAAATTCAATTTTGGATATCACGGCCCGTTCGAAATTATAAGAGACCTACAGAATAACGCATATAGAATAAGGCACTTAGAAACGGGAAACGAGTTCGTTATGAACGCTGCCAACCTCAAAATTTATCATTCACCAGAAGAATTGGACGAACAAGAGGAAGCTGTAGCAGCGCACACCTAAGTGTATGTGGACAGCAAAGTCAGCCAGGCAGACGAGTTTGGAGGCTCACGCAGCGAGACGGAAAGAGACCCAAGCAGCTCGCCCAGGGAAGGAAGAAGACAGACTGAGTGCAATTGTCTACTACTGCTATACAGAGAAATGGTCGGTATTGCAGGGGAGGTTGAAGCCTTGAATGAAGCCCTCCCTGAGGACCATGCACGTCTGAGAGCCAACCTAAGAGTAGAAGGGGGTTGGTAGACAGACCGACTCGCAGGCAGACGAGTTGAATGACCGCTTATTATAAACACGGCGGCGGTCGGGACACAGTCAGCCAGTGACTTACAGAAGGTCACTTGCTAATGACTTCTATTAGTTTTGCAAGGGGAATATGAACCCAACGGTATTAGGCTGACTGGTGTCGAACCTGGACCTCTGGGATAAATGAGAACAGACTAGAGATACCAGCAAGAAAAGAACACAAGATCTTTTGAGGGAGTTTAAGCCATAAAACCCCTAGAGAAAGTACACATTAAATCACTGTTGTGATATGAACAAATTCTGACATTATTTGTTAATATAATGTAGAAAACATTAGCAGAATACGGCAGTATTGCGCTGCAAGAGGCATACAATTCTGGACTTAGTGCAGAGAGTTAGAACTCTTGACAGATTGCAAATGAGCCTGGAATAGAGGCGTGGTTTCGTGGAGCCATGCCAGTCACTAGGATCTATTTATGCTGTCTGAGACAAGGCAGGACAGTAATATATGGGCAAGTGAATCCCCGACACATAAGGAGATGTCCAGTGGGGTGAGAACATGCCAGAATAATTTAATGATTACTTGTGAATGGAGTAACTCAGAGACATGAGGATTGCACCTAAGTGAATGTATTGCCATGATGCTAATTATCAAGCCGTTAAACATTGAAATCGAGGCAGATTTAATGTAACGCGCAAGGACATGTAGAAATGAGGCCAGCGCCATAATCTGACCATGTCTTCGGGGAAAAACCAATGACGCGGCTTGGGGACGCGCTGGCAAAGGCAATTAATATTAATTAATTGGTCGATCGATCCTCGGACACACAGGTGGATATGTGATCATCGAGGCAAAATAGACCAGGAAAACGTTATTTCAAGACCAGAGAAGCACGGAGAGAGGAGATGAAGCTCCAAGGAAATTTTAGACCTACTTTTTGCCTCCAAACAGATATAAGGTCAGTGGAACGAGCAGTCGAAGTCAGTAGAACCTTACTCTAGTGCAGAGCGCACGCCACCTGAGTCCAGAGAGGGGCGCGCGTACTTTAACAGTTTAAGTGCTCATCAACATAATAAACATGCAGTATATCGCACTAATTAAGAACAATTAATAAGGATAGTCGTGCCATACTTTCATAGTCGGCAGTACAAGTGACTACTATTGAGTACGCAGTAAATGTACCGTGTGGGGTACAAGTTAACACAATGTCATATTAGGGAAATCGTACCTCATGACGAGGAGATATTATGTGGTATCATAATAATGTACGTGGAACTGTCCAAGGTTTTATTATAAGCAGATCATTCAGGGGGACTGTAAGTTCGGCCGAAGGACAATTGAAAGTGGTAATTGTACAAGTACAATGCAGAATGGACGAGCGCAATATATAAGCTATTGGTTAGACATAATAATAGGATGTCGAACGGCGCAGGTATAAACTTTGTTATACGAGTGATGAAATTTCGCAGGGATACCACTGTAATTAATGCTCAGGACGATGTGGAAGCATATCTATGCTATATCGGGAAATTATCTAAGGATAGAAATTGATAGACAGATTGGGGACCGCTAGGAATCATCAGGCAGAGTATCGAGACTTTCGAACGAGATGCGGGATATTCGTGAAGGGCAGATCTTCAACGCCTGCATTTCTGAAATTCTGCAAGGAAGGGTCAACCATTAAGAAATGTACATAGTGATCGTGTGATTTTAGTGATGGTCATTTAAATATATGTAAAATTACCAGTGTAATAATTGATATAACGTGTTTTGTGAAAAAGGAAGCGATAGCTTCAACATGGAGAAGCAAAGTGCAGTGTGTTTTGTAATGCAAACATTATTTGAAATGTATGTGAAAAATGAAATAATGCCTTGCTAATTTGCAAATGATGGCAGGCATTAAGGGGGAAAATGTATGGTCGGAGCCACCAGATTAGCCAATGTAAGTACCCAAAACCATGATTTTGTAGTGAATGTAGACCACTGTATGTTGAGTGATGTCAAAATTGTAGAATATGCCAATAAGAGTCAATTTTGGGAGGTAGAACCTTCAGATATTAATGTTGTGTTGATTTCATTCAAGTTGACATGTCTTTGTACATCATTGAGTGGATAGATCGTTACCACTAATGTGAAAATGGCAATTGAGTTAAATAGAAAGTTAACGTAACGAACACGGATGTTCGGTTATTGATTATATAAATACGGTTACGTTGTGTCGGTATAGGGGAAATTTATGTCAGTAATAATAATAATAATAATAATAATAATAATAATAATGAGAATAAATGAATACACATCAGGGATAATGTTTGTAAGCAAAATATATGTGCTAAGTTGGAATACTTATGTATGCAAGCAGTAGTATTACGTGATGGGCTAATCAAAGGAATTTAATATCAGAGAATATTATTATAAAGGATAAATAAATATGCAAGAATAGGAACTGGAAGGGTTTAATAGTGAATTGAATCGCAGCTTGATGAATAAGCTTATAAGAGTAATTGATAGAGATTATCTTACTAATTAAAGGACGGGATCATCTCGCAATGGTCATGGGAGCCAGGTAGTATAATTGACGTGAGAAATCTCGTATAGCCAAGGGCATACGGAGAGATATTATTGTTTCCGGAGCGTATTTAGTGAAGGAAACCCTAGCTCTGTGTATTGCTATGAAATGTTCCGGGTTCGAATCCAGTGGTGCATGGGAGGATAACAATGGACACCTCAGCATGACACCTGATATCGACCGAGAACTAGCTATTGTGTGAATAAATTCAGCTCCTGGGAGTGAATTTGGACGGCAGGAAGTGGTGCCTGACCGTGTTCTCTAACAAAAAGATGCCGGCTATTCCAATTCGACATGTGTTTGATGAATCTCGTTCCTTCTTATAAATGTAAATGGACCTGTTGAGGCCAACTATTAATATCCTAAGGATAGGAATAAATGCTTAAGCAATTCCATATTCCGTCTTGCACACAGTTCAGTTAGATCATCTGTGTTGTGCAGGTCATTGAGACGGCACTATTTTATTTGAAGCCACGTGCTACTGCTTGGAAATAAAAGGAACAGAGCGAGGGAGGTAGCAAGTGTTGTGTTACAGCCCGTCGCAGACCCATTGTATACAGGAAGGGCCAGGGGGAAGAGATTTTAAACTACCCTTGGAGGGTGACGTTTAGAGTTGAAAGACTTTGAAACCCTGTTTGTAATAAAAGAATCATTGTTGTATTGTATAATGAATTTGTGTGGTTTGAAACACATTGATAATTAAGGATCATTCTGATAACTTAATACTTGGCAAACTTATGAGATGTTGAAAGTTGCATTTTTATACTGACATTGTCACCTATTTCCGAAGGTGGACACCAGATGTCACACGCTACGCCCACGCAAGGGTTGCATAAAATCCCACCCGACACAGCGGTAACGGAATCATTGAAATTGAACTCATTACGGCATACAGTGGAACTGCAGAAAAGGGTAGAATTACAAGTAACATTGGAGTTGCAAGTAAATCTGATGCGCAACTCATAAATTGGTTAATGCATGGTAGAGCATTTTGGTGGGAAGAGAAATACAGAACATAATTGTATGCATAATGTAAAGTAGGATGTGTTGATAATAAACAACTAGATTGTGAAATTAAAGTGGTCACAATAGGTGACGTAAGATTGTAAGTACAGTTGTATGTGTATTTTACCAGTGCATCAGCGCACTTGAGAATGAATTTCATGTTAATCTCATGGTAAGTGAATCAATAATCATTTGGATTTGCGAGGATAAAATGCGAATAATAGTGGATTGAAGGTATAAGTTTTGCATTGTTTTGTGTTTTATTGTTGGGATTGTGTTTTTGTCTGTGTGAAGCCATGATTTAGAGCTCAATTAAAGTCTTTAAAATAGAGTTGTGCCTTATTATCGTAGAGTAGATACCTTTTAGTCTCGGATCAAAAATATGCAACTGCTCAGTGGGTGAACGGTACACGCCTGAGGACTGATGCTAGCTGGAGGCAGAAGCATGTTTTCCATGGAAATTATTCAAATGGGTACACTACTAACTTATGTTAATTGCCTCTATCTACATACAAAAGTTCAGTTTGATTGTTGTAATAGATTCGTAGATATAGCGAACAGTCTAAATATTTCGGATGGTCGCCATAATGGGTTTTTATATACAGTATATAGGCCATAGTGTTATGTAAGGGGCGTGGTGGCTCAGCGGACTAGCTGTATGCCTCTCACCAAGGCGGTCCGGGTTCGATTCCCGGTCAATGCATGTGAGATTTTCGAAGTGAAATGCCATGTCCTTTGGTTCGGATTCCACGTAAAATGGAGGTCCCGTGGCTCATGATCTCAAGATTAACGGTCACGTTAAACTACAAGCTTCCTTTTTTAGAGTTATGTACTATTACATGACGATTTTTTCGTAGGTTCGTTATTCAAACATTCACTTCGATCGCATGATTAATACACAAGAAATGTAAACTTCATTTTATAATTGCGCACAGCCAACATCTTGAGTTTATGTGAACAATTGAACAGAAGTTGATGCCAGCGCCTTACTATGTGTATAGATAGATAGATAGATAGATAGATTTATTTTGTCTGGCAAGATTAGGGCCATTGGGCCCTCTCTTCCATCTAACCAGATTTTACAATTAATACATTATTACATTATTTGCAAAACTTAACAATGGTACTTAAATCTAACAGGAATACATTTCAGATTTGATCACAATACATATAATGGCAGGTAAGCATGGCGTAGGAAAAATTATTGTAATTAGTTAATTATAGCTAAAGTAAGGAAATAATAGGGAAACACAAACACTAATAAAACAGAACCTGATGATGATGTGATGATGTTGATGATGATGATAAGCATCATGGATGAGTTATTACTATAGCCTAATATTGATTTTGCAATGCGCATTTAAAAGGATGTAAGAAAACATTTAGGTAACTAAACAGAAAATAAATAAAACGTAAATTAGAAACACGAATATAACTCAGCATAAGGATTCAAATATTTGGCGTGTTGAGTTCAGGTTTCATTTCTTTTGTGATATGTACAGCTGGCATTGCTGCCTGAAGCTAGACGGGGTTGCTCCTCTGACAGAGCGCGGCAGGTTGTTCCACAGTCGTGCAGTAGAAACTACGAAGGAGTTAGTGTAGCGTACCGTACGGTGTATTGGTATGAGCATGAGTGAATCATTTTTTGACCGTGTACCAAGACTATGTTCATGTGAGAGGCAGTGAAACTGAGAATGTAGGTAAGCTGGAGAGGAACTTAAGAGTATTTGTCGGAAAAGACATAAAGAATGAAGATCGCGGCGTTGATTTAGTCGCAACCAGCTGAGTTGTTCGTACGCAGGGGTGACGTGGTCGTAATACCGTAAGTTGCATATGTAGCGTACACAGGCATTTTGTGCTAGTTGGAGTTTGTTTTTAAGAGTAGCAGACAGGTCATTGTATACCACATCGCAATAGTCAAAATGAGGCAGTACTAGGGAGGAAACAAGTCGTTCTTTTAACACGCGAGAGAAAATATTCCCAAATCGTCTCAATGAATTCAGTGCGGAAAATACTTTTCTAGAGACGTTGTGGACTTGCTGCGTCCATGAGAGTTGTTCGTCAATTATCACGCCCAGATCTTTGACTGATTCTCGGAATTCGATTGGGGAGTCGCGCAAGCGTAAGTTTGGTAGGATGGGATTATTTTTTATTTTACGAAGAATTTTTGGGTGGGAGATTATGATAGCTTGTGTTTTTGTCTCATTCAGTCGTAGTCCATGTGAATTGGACCAATTATTTATATTGTACCTTATTTCACTGCACTCAGATGGTTAAATCGCGAGAAAAGCAAAAGTCGATTAAAATTTTTCACTTTCGCTTGGCAGCCATGTTGGTTTTGTATTTTACAGGTTTTTTGTAAGTCTCATAGCTGAACTTCTAGTAGTACCCTTTATCACCGTACAAAAATGCAGGGTGGTATCGGTAATAGTTTCGGAGATATATAATGCCGGTGAAATATTTCGTACAGTGCCATGTTGGATTGCTGAGAAGTAACTTAATAAAATTTGAAGGGCACGGTCGGGGTCAGTCAAAACTGTACTATGACATTACCGAGTTTCACTGAAATCGCTCCAGCCGTTTAGAAGTTATTGAGGGTGTACACACACACGGATGCACACACATACACACATACACACACACACCGACAAAAGGCGATCTCATACGCCTATTTTTATCAAAAATGAAAATAGGCTAAAAAGTAAAAATACTGTTCTCGGAATTACCCAGAAAATTTAGTGAACACTTCAAGAATGTTTTACTTAACACTCTTCCCACAGTCTTGCTTAGTGACTTGCATTCTTGACTGTCATCGCGGAGGCCCGGAGATTGATTCCCGGCTCTGCCAAGAAATTCAATTCTGGTCTGAGAGCCGGAACGGGGTACACTCTACCTCGTGAGGCAAAACTGAGAGGAGGAAGGTTCAATTTCCATCTCAGTGGTTTCCCACTTCTACTCTTCTACTCCAGGCAAACGCCGGGATGGTTCCTAACTAAAGGCCGTGGCCGCCTCCTTCCCAATCCCCACCTGCATTACAAATACACACACTACTACAGATACAACAATAACACAGTTTATCAGACAAATTCTATACACACTCATGTACTCGGGACTAAATGACAACGATGTCGCAAAACCCCTAAATGAATTTACAACAACAACAACAACAACAACAATGACAAAAACTCTTTTCGCAGTAAGCTAATCGATTTTTATTCAGAAGCTAAAAGTGTCTCTTAAGAATGCCCGTATATCAGTAGTGGCAGTTTGTTTTTAAACTCTTCACTCAATCACCTGTCATCTTTTTACGTCAAACTCAACAATGCTTGTCTCGTGCGAAGCACACCTGTGAGACAGGGAATGTAACAAGAGTGTAAGTGCAACAAGAAAGCGAAATTCCCCCAGGCAAAGGCGGTCGGGACTAATTACTGAACAATAACGATTTACTTGAAGCAAATCAAGGGAAAAACAAGTAGTACCGTGAAGAACTATACAGCCTATTTTCATATATCCTACTCATGGTAATTGCCTCTATCAACATACAAAATTTCAGTTTGATTATTTTGATAGATTCGTAGATATTGAGAACCGTCTAAATATTACAGATGGTCGCCAGGTTGAATTTTTATTTATGTACTATTACATGAAGATTATTGTGTACGTGTGGTTTTCAAACTTCAATCGCATGATTAGGACACAAGAAGTAAAAACGATATTTTAAAATTTCGAACAACTGCCATCTTGTGGTTATGAAAACAATTGAAATAAATTAGATGCCAGTGTATTATCATTTGTATAAGCATTTAAAGTGCAAAGTTTCACTGCACTCGGATGGTTAAATCGCCAGAAACGTCCATTTAAATATTTATACTTCGCGTCGCCGCCATGTTGGATTTGTGATCACCAGGTTACCGAAAGTCATATATGTAAACTTATGTTCATATCCTCTATGAACATAAAACATTTCAGTTTGATTGCTGTAAAAGATTCGTAGATATTGAGAACCGTCAAAATATTTCGGATGCTCGCCATCTTGGATTGTTATATGCATAGGCCATAGAGTTATGTACTGTGCCCAATTAGTCACGGCAGTCTGGCATCGAACTCAGGTCTCATCAGAGAAGACCAGGCACATGGTTATGCCTAGGGTCGAACCATTGGTCTCTAAGGGGGAGCAATTATAGGGAACCCACAGAGCAATGAGAGGTATACTGACATATATTAGTCTAGCGTGATTTCACGATTTATACGTGAAAATCATAGCAATTTAAAGGAGGAATTGTAGCCAAATGCAAAGGAAATATACGTTTTCAGAGCATACGAAAACGAGAGAGGGCGAGTTTGGCAGTTTACAAATGACCCTTAGCGAGAGGGCGGAGTAGCCTAGGCGCCGACCGCACTACTTACGTCTGGAGCGGAGAGACAGCTCAAAATTAATGACCCGGGAATCCACCACTCGACAACGGGGCAAGCTATAGCGGGACCGCATGCACAAGGAAATTAATTAATTCCAGCTAAATGGAACATTGTAATGCATTGAAATATACACACAGATGAATATATTCTTGGAGAAGTAATTTAGGAGTGGTTTTTCACCTAAATTAATGCCCATATCTCCAAATGACCGCATTACAACCTAACTCACGCTCAAGAGCAGGGATACTGTAACCAGCCAGCGGGGAACCCCCACCGTGGCGTCATAACGCGCTGAACTAAGGCAATTAATTGTAATTAATTGGCCGAAGCGATCGCCGGCACGCGAATGTTTTTGAAACCTCCACACCTAAATAAACAAGATGCAGATGTCATTTCGACTGAAGAGGGATTATTTCAAGAAGGGAGACGCTCTCACATGTCCCGTGAACTATTTTGTGCAAGAAACCTTTATAAGGGGGAGCAGCCCACGCGAAGTCAGTTGATCTACAGTCGCTCGAGTTGAAAGTTGTTAGTTGACCTACAGCAGTTGAGAGTTAGAAGTCTTTGTCTACATTCGATCTACAGTAAGCACGCCAAGTATTAAAATATCAACGCTCCGCCGTTGAAGACAATGGAAGCAAGTTATAAGCTTCATAAGTAATCATGAAGTGCGTCGAAAGTAAAGTAATGCAGATATTTATCTATTATCTGACGCAGATATAAATTCGCTACAGCGAAAAGGAACTTATAATGTTTTCGAACAGTTCTTATACCGGGAGGTATTGTCAGAATTGTATGACATTATCATCAGGATCACAACAGTGATGGGAGCGTGGAAGTCATTGCCACCTAACCAGGATAGTGAGCTGAACGTGATTGCAGGGAACGAGGATCGAACATCCGTAAAACGCTACTAGATTTCACGTAGACCAGCGGTTGTCATAATTGCATCGCATCGCTGAGATCAAGCGTAGGAGAAGTCCGGATTAAGGATCAAAATGTGAAGTAGTGGATAAAAGTGTACATAAATTGTGAAATAATGATTTAAAGTGTTCATGTGTCTAATGGTTAATATTCAGTGTATAGCAGTGGTAAAGGCCACTTATAAAAATATGTGTATCATGTGGCAAGTGTGTGAATCTCAGTGTTGTGTTAAGGATATCATGATGGTTTAAACCAAACATCATGGTAGCGCTCAGGCTGAGGAGCTGGCATTTTCCAGCAAGAAGGAAAAAGTGAGTACACATGCAATTATATCCTTATAACTGAATAGTTCACCATGTAACGATTTATCACTTTGAGATTAAAAGATGTAATAGTCACTTACTGAACGAGTTTTCACCACTCGTCTTGAATAAAATATGGCTTGGAAGGTGATTTGTTTAGGACCCTTTAGGTCAAAAATAGGGATGAATCTAACGGTAACGGTAAATGAATAATAATAATAATCTGGGGTCGGCAACAATAAAGTAATGGGCAAATTTGGCCTAAGTAATGTTCAAATAGTGTCATGTCTAATTTAAAGATACTGTAATTTGGTAAACAGTAAAAATGTAACGTGGAATATAGTGAAATACGAGAGCTTTTTCAGTGTCAGTGAAAATTTGAATGAATATTTGATATGGTCCATCCTTAGGATTATGTTTGAGGACCATTAAATTAAAGTAAGCCAGTAAATTTATACATTTATGTTAGGAGCTATGTAAAGCTTTGGCTTAAGTAGTATAACAGAGAGAACGCAGGTGCCTTAATAATGGAGTCATCTATGTGAAAGATTGTTTGAGCCGCATGTATAGCGTGCAGATTAACGTAGAATCCAGTGATTTACGTAAGATAATCGCGGGGTTTGACTAGTATAGCTTGCGCGTTAGGTGAAGAGTTGGCTGAATCTTCGAGGAGTATCGCCTTTGTGCATACTGTATTATACGCAGCGATTTGGATAGATCCTGTCTATTTCCAACGCTTGCATGAATTATGGCCACTATTGACGTCCGTCGAGACGCAGTGAGCATTTGTACCAATGGTCTACCCTGATAGGTAGGACCATATTCGTCGTCTAGGAACGCAGATTTCCTGATATATTACTGACAGCTGCTGGTGAAAACCGTGGGGTTTCACTATGATGCGCGTCTTAAAGCCACATAATCACCATAGAACGGCAAGGCTATCACTAGAATTCCACCCCAGCCATGAATGTTTATTAAGGAGCCATTTGAGCCCAAATACACTATAAAGATAGGTGTTAATTAATTAAATGACTCAATTACTTAGGAATCACGCCTAGCGTATCTGTACTGTTATATAATTGTAAACAAGTTTGACCTTGACGATAGAGAGAGAAAGGTAGTGTGGATCATTTCCGTGGCGGCCATCTTGGTTAGCCAGCTGGAACGAATTTTATGACCTGCTGAGGGGGAGAAAGGTCCGTCGACCGATCCCTTGTCATTTACAGTCACAGTAGGACACTGAGGAATCTCGGTATTTAAATATGCAATTAAGATATGAGTATTATAATGATGCCAATTGAATTGAATGGTGTGTGGCAAGTCACATACGTTGTTGGATCATAGAAATCAGATAATATTTGGCGAAGTTATCCTCTGAGGGGAAAAGCTGAACCAAAATAATGTAGGCATCTTCTTTAAAAATGCATTTTGCCAGTTCATGCTAATTTATGCATACGGGTATGTGTTTTCCCAGAACATGACACAGTTGTAACGATGGTAAGCCCGACAAGACCCAGAAAAATAGTTATATGGTGAAACTATAAAATATTCTATCCATGTTTATTTTTTTAAGGAGCATGTACCACTGTCCTAGATCATTCATAGGGATGGAAAGAAGGAAGATGATTCGCACAACACAACAAATATTGGTTAATAAATGCAGAATATAATGAATTTTTGCTAGTTAAAGTAAATGCCATAAGAGACGGAATAATGTCTTAGTAATATCATTTTTATGTGACATGTGATTTTTGTGTTAAGATACTCCCATTAACTAAGATTGTGTCACATGATGAACACTATGGAAACCTTGTAATCTGAACTATTATTGACAGGATGGTAGAAGTAGGTTTGAGTGCAGTGTAGCACTATTTTTAAGAAGAAAGCTCACAGAATAACCCTATTTATTTGTGGGAATTAAATGTAATTTGTCCTTTGATTTGTATTTGTTGTAGAGCCATGATTTTAGACCAGTAAATGTTTATTTGTAGGAATGTTGTGTATTTCCTGTAGAAGTAAGTTACCTGGTAGACTCAAATCCTGAGCATGTGGTCGTATTGTGGGCAGGAACGTCCCATACCTCGAAAGACCGTGAGCTAGTTGGGATACGAACACATGGTCCACATGGTGACAATCGGGTACAGTACCATTAAAGGAAAATTATTGTGTAGCTTCATTATTCAAACATTCACTTCGATCGCATGATTACGACACAAGAAATAAAAACTTAATTTTAAAATTTCTCACAGCCGACACCTTGATGTTATGTAAACAATTGAACTAAATTAGATGACAGTGCATTAAAATATGTATAATATTTACTGTATCACATTTCACTGTGCTCAGATGGTTAAATCACGAGAAAAGTCCATTAAAATGTTTCAACTTCGCTTGGCCGCCATGTTCGTTTTGTACTTAAAAGGTTTTTGAAAATTACATACATAAACTTGTAGCAGTGTCCTATATCACCGTACAAAATTTCAGGGCGATATCGTAAATAGTTTTGGAGATATTGAATGCCTGTGAAATATTTCGCACAGCCGCCATTTTGAGGTTATGTAAACAATTGAACTAAATTAGACGCCAGTGCATTACAATATGTATAAACATTTGCTGTACCATGTTTCAATACGTTTGGCTGGTTAAATCGCGAGAAAAGTCTTTTTAAAAGTCTCAAATTCGCTTGGCCTCCATGTTGGTTTTGTACTTAACAAGATTTTGAAAGTATCATAGGTGAACTTCTAGTAGTTCCCTTTATCACCGTACAAAATTTCAGGGTGATATCGCTAATAGTTTCGGAGATACTGAATGCTGGTGAAATATTTCACACAGCCTCCATGTTGGATTGGTAAGACACAATAAAATTTGAAGGGCACGGTCGGGGTCGGCCAGGATGGTGCTATGATCTTACCGAGTTTCATTGAAATCGCTCAAGCGGTTTAGAATTTATTAGGGGGACATACACACACACCATCACACACACACACAGACAGACACACGGACAAAAGGTGATCTCATAAGCCTACTTTTTCATAAAATGAAAATAAGCTAAAAACCAACGTCCGTGTGCACTTAAGCTTACAAAAAACAAAAGTTTGGTGCTTTTCAGTCGGTCAACACGAATGTACCCAAAAGAGCTGGGTTATGCCCTAATCCTGATATAAATTACATGATATTAATAAATACACTAGGATGACCAGTTTCGATCGTCAAGCGATTACCATCAGATCCATTACACTTTAGGCTATAACATCTATGTTTGAGAAAACAGGTGAAAATATTTATAATATATATAATTATTTAGTTGCAGTATTGGTAAAGCAACTGTCGATGTATGCTAAATGTAGTATATCTAATGTTAGGTGAAATGCTAAAATGGTGATAGAAATCCGGAGTTTGTCTGGTTGGGGTGATTATATGGTTATAAACAATCAACTATGGTTATACTGTAATGATACAGGCTGATACTTATCCGGTTGTCTTCCTGACAGGAACTTCGAGCAGTTTCGTGTTCACTCTCGCACCAGTTTTGGTCGACTGCACTGCACCCGGGTGTTAACTGGACAAAACTGTTTTTTTTTCTTTCTACCCCCTTTGTTCCTATGTGCTTTCTGAGGTCAGTGCAATGTTTATTTGTGTGACGTTGCCAAATCTGCATGTAGATAAGAATGTATGTTATTGAATTCAGGAAGATCTACAACCATTAAAGACCGTGGAACTGTCTTCGCCACCCATGGACTAAAAAGCCATTCGAACTAAGGGCTAAAGACGTCCCGGCATCTTTAATACTGCCGCACATACCGGCCTAGGTTTATTGCAGAAAAAAGTTCATAGTACACCTGATCCAGATAACATATACCTATTAACCACCGCTATCCCCTCCCCCCCCCCCCCCTATGAGGAACTAAAGATGCTCACTTGACGAGTGAAACATGTCATCCCTTAGATTCCTCCTTCTTCTATAGTCCTTAACCAGGGCCCAGATAATTATGTGCTTAACCTTCTAGAAAAATATATAGTTTATGTGATTAAAAGAGGAAAATATGTGATTAAGTTTCCAAAATATGGTTTTAAATTTGTATCATATTTTTTATGTTCCTCAGTTACTCGAAAAATAGTTGAAACGTCCAGCTGCTTGAATAGTCCGTAATCCTGTCTACAGTACAAATGTTCCCTCTTAATAGACCGGGGCTTGCCTCAGTTTCCGAATCCTACAATATTTACTGCAGATGCGCGATTCAAAATCATGTATGTGCTGTTTTCGAATTTCATTCTAAAGAGCAGAAAAAAGAAGGTCACTCGAAAATCTTTCATAGCACTCTGTCAATACTCACAAGTTTTGCAGACCACTGTAATTTCAAGTAAAAAGTTCTGTCAAAGTAAGGACTAATGGAGGCTTCATAAGGTTGTGACTCCAGCCCCCCCCCCCCCCCCCTGCTATACTTAATGACCGGGGACTTCCTGTTACGAAATACTACTACAATGCAGAGACAATCACGCGTTCACGAAATAGAGAAGCAAATTACTGGAATCGCAATGGGTCGAAACTGTGGGCAGATATGTAGTTGTGAATAAATACACCAGAATATGTATTTATTTATAAAAACTGCAAAAATATGTAAATAAATGGAAATTAAAATGCACAGCCTGCTTCCAGTCGACCGACCGGGTCAGGGAAGGGAATGAATGAGGCCCCCATCTAGTGGCGAGGATATGAACTGTGCCGACTGACGAAGCCTGTCGCACTCCCCTGGGACAATGATTAAATGAATGACAGATGACATGAAATGATAGTAGAGAGTGTTGTTGGAATGAAATTTGTGACAGGGAAAACTGGAGTACCCGAAGAAAAACCTGTCTGCCTCCGTTTTGTCCAGGACAAATCTCACATGGAGTGACCAGGATTTGAACCATGGACCCAGCGGTGAGAGGCCGGCGTGCTGCTGCCTAAACCACGGAGGCTATCGAAATAAATAGGAAATATTTAGTTTAAAAATTTTTAATCACATAACTATCCGGGCCTTATCAATAACAAATAAATATGTATCTTAATCACATGTAATTTATTTCAGGATATTTTTTTCCCATATTCCCGTAATTTAAATTACTGTACGAGGGTGGATCGAAAAGTCATTGCACCTATTTAATTTTAGCCGTAAAAAAATACACACAGATAATTACAAATAAACGTAGGCTACTGTTCTGCGTACCTTACACTATTTCTCCACATAGTCCCCACATTTGATCAGTCATTTGTCCCACCGCAGCACTAAATTTCAGATGCCCCTGTTGTAGAATTCAGCCAGATGAATATAGAACCATCGTTGGACTGCTGTATTGGCGTCATCGTTGCACGTGAATCGCTGTCCTACCAGGAATTTCTTCAGTGGACCAAAAACGTGGAAATCACTAGGGGCGAGGTCCGGACTGATGGTGAGTGGTCCAGACTCTCCCAGTGGAATGACCGGAGCTTGTTGGTGGTTCTGGTTGCCACATGTGGTCTCGCATTTTCTTGGTCTGCCGAAGAATTTCCTGGCAGGACAGCGATTCACGTGCAGCGATGACACCAAGACAACAGTCCGACGATGCTTGAGTGTCTCCCACTTGAGTTGGCGTGGCTTCTGAGTTACGTTCTTTGCGGTATGGGGGCGCAGCAGCAGCTCCCCTTGTCGCAGTTTCCCGGGCGTTTCACCTTAATGGCATGCCGTAATTTATGCTGTGTTGTACATTACCGTTTCCCAGTGATGGAGACGCCAAGTTCCTTGAAATCAATAAGCAATGGGCCTCGGTAATCAAAAGTCAGGGTGAACATCACCTTTCCAGCAGATGATTGGCTCTTGAATTTCTTGGAACAAGGGGACGATGGATAACACCACTGCAGCGTCGCCGCTTACAATTTCGGTTCCCAGTGGTGGCACGAGCTTTCGTCGCTTCCAACAATGCTCTCCAGGGACCTGTTGCCTTCAACATTGAAACGCATCTGGTGCTGAAGGCAATCAGCCATCCGGTGTGCTTTTCGACTGACACTTTACACACACCTACTTTTAAACTGACACTTTACACACACCTACTTTTAAACTGACACTTTACACACACCTACTTTTAAACCAAACATTACACATGTGAGGTTTATTATTATTATTATTATCATTTTCAAAATCCACAATCTACTATGTCGCCTCCGTATCGTAGCGGGCAGCATGGTTAGCTGCCGCCCCGGAGGTCCTGGGTTCGATTCCCGGCTCTGCCACGAAATTTGAAAAGTGGTATGAGGACTGGAACGGGGTCTACTCAGCCTCGGGTGACCCAAATGAGTAGAGGGGGTTCGATTCCCACCTCAGTCATCCTCGAAGTGGTTTCCCACTTCGTCTTCGGGCAAATGCCGGGATGGTACCATCTGCAAGGCCACGGCCGCCTCCTTCCCTCTTCCTTGCCTATCCATCCCGACATTCCATTACCTTCCCTCATGAGGCCCCTGTTCGCTTGCAGGTGAGGCCGCCTGGGCGAGGTGCCAATCCCACCTCACCAGTTGTATCCCTTCCGATTCGATGTTCCCAGCTCTAGGACACTGCCCGTAGAGGCGGTAGTGGTGAGTTCCCTCGCTGAGTCTGTGGGTTCCACCAACCTGGAGGGTAAACGACTAAGAAGAAAGAACACAATCTACTATAGGTCTTTAACATTTTATAATACCAAAACCAACTTACTAGAGGTCTTTCTTACTTCAAAAAACTAAACAACTTCAAATTTCAAACCACATTTTATTATTATTATTATTAAACTATTAAATGTCTGAAGCTGCTGCTCCTGCTGCAACAACAACTATACAACACCTTGTCACTCAGTAAATGGACGGTCTACCTTGACTCGTATGTCCAGGAGCTGAGGGGCAAAGCCATGGCGAAGAACACATAGGGAGATAATCATATTTCATTATAAGTCATTTAAAATCAAACAAAGGGCAGATGACCTCGTAGTTCCGCCCCTTAAAACAACAATAACTAATGTCTACAAGCTTGATTGTCTCGGTATTCAACGCCTTTGGTATCGCGGCAGAAACGCCCTCAAACTGATACTTTGTGATTACCCCTCATAGGCTTACTGTATAAGCGGCTTCGGTGGCGTAGTAGGTAGCATGCTGAACTGCTGTGGCCAAGATAGCGGGTTCAACCCCGGCCAAAGTCGTCGGATTTTTTAAGAGCGTTAAAATCCTTCAGTACGCCTTCCTTCGGAGGGGATATAAAGGCGGCGGTCTGATGTCATAGATTTATGGCATGTAAAAGATCCCTCCACAGACTAAACTTGTGTAAAGCTAAATTTCCAGGTTAGATTTCGTTGGAACGCTCTATCAAAGTTCCAACGTTCACCACTAGGTGTAAGTGACATCAGGTAGCGAAAGATGGAGCTACTTGAAATTGAATGTAACTTGTAGCTCACCCCATGGGTGTCCACATTGAAGCAGCTACAGCCTCTGGCGAGCCGAACATGTCCTTGGACACTCCCAGCACACAAAGCCATACGATAAATAAATAACACCTAATATATAGTGTTTTTAGGCTACGTAAGCAAAAATGATCTTTAGCATATACAGTATTCTTACGTCAATTATTGATTTAAACAAAAAGAACGATTCTATTAAGGGAAAGAAGCAAAGCAAAGCCGACTCCATACAGACCATGGAGGCCCTGGGAGTAGTGGAAGGTAGAGGCTTCCACTCTTTGTGACATCGGTGCCAGAGAGCATGGAGTTGTCAGCTCCACGCCCGGCCATCTTTGCTCCCCGGAATTACTCATTTCTATTGTAGGCTGACTGAATCCCAGGGCTATTAGCGTTTCCGAAAGTGGTAGTTTTTTTTCCTAAAATCCAGTACCTGGGTGGGGATCGCACCCTCTTCCTTCCAGTTAGAAGCTCAGCCCCTCTACCGACTGCGCTACGCAGCCCCCTCTGAACCTTTTCACTCCCCAGCCCGAGTTAACTCGGACACCCGAGTGTCTTCCGCGTTCCCAACCACGAGTTAACTCGTATTTCAAATGCCCCGCTCTCTCCCGGTCCCGAGTTTAGTCACTATGTCACCCCCCAGGTAAGGGTGGAAATAAGTCATCCATAGAAAAAAGAGGGTTCCCCCCGAGCCATACGACACACCGTATGTTTAAATTCGATTATTGGTTAGAGAGTTACTAAAAAGCCGATGACCTATTAGTTTTGGGTTATTTTTTTAAATAACTCATCTATAAATAATCATTTAAAAAGCTCGCCCTCTTACAAAAGCAATTGCGCATGCTTACAAAAAATCACTATTTCACCCCCGGGTAAGGGTAGTTTTTATTTTAGGGTAGAGATAGGTCATCCATAGGAAAGGGGGCGTCACCCCAAGTACTACGACATATCACATGTCAAAATCCGACCATGGGATCAGGAAATATCAACATAAGTGTAGTTAGCCCCCCCCCCCCCCCCCCCAATTATCACCACATCATCGTAATCCTCAGGGACTCACCGCTTGCTTTACTGCCTAGAAACCCCAACCTCCAACCCAGGATGGGGCATGCATAAGCAGGAAAGTTACTTTCTTTAATCGAATTAGGAAACACTGAAAAATGGCTACTATCACTACAAAGAATGATATTTTTCCACACATTAATGAAATACACCAGGAAAGGAAAACAGAGTAGGTGGATTAAAAGCATGTACGTGTGGGAATAAAGACCACATTGGCATGGGAGAGCATCCGTTTGGAACCTCCATAAGTCTACTTTGACAGCAAGGTAAACAGAAGTTGCTCTTGTATCGATCATACAGCGCAGCGCACTCCTCTAAGCCTACAGGAGAATGAAACCTTTCTAACAGTCAGCTACCATTATTGTCAAAGTTGAAGTCAGCTGAGCGCAAGAGAATTTCTCTCAACTAAAATGTATTTGGATCAATTCACTCAGACTTATAAGATGAATTTCTAAACAGTGACGTGGACGAATACTATTTCATTTGGTAGAATTGGTCGCCTCCGTGGTGTAGAGGTCAGCGTGCTTAGCTGCCACCCTGGAGGTCCAAGGTTCGATTCCCAGGTGTGCCACGAAATTGAAAAGTGGTATGAGGACTGGAACGGGGTCTACTCAGCCTCGGGTGGTCCAAATGAGTAGAGGGGGTTCGATTCCCATCTGGAAGTGGTTTTCCGTGGTTTCCCACTTCGTCGTCTTCGGGCAAATGCCGGGATGGTACCTAACGTAAGGCCACGACCGCCTCCTTCCCTCTTCCTTGTCTATCCCTCACCCTCTTCCCATCCCCTCGCTTTGCAGGTGAGGCTGCCTAGGCGACGTGCTAGTCACACTCCCCAGTTGTATTCCCGACTCAGAGTCTCAAGCACCAGGAGTGCAGAACCTTCTCATGTGTCTTATGTAAGAATTTTCAGTTCCCTCACTAAAAAAATAATTATAAAAAAAGAAATCTTGCATAGATGCATATTGTTACAGAAGACGGGAAACGATCACCAACGGCATTCTACTGCAGGGTTAGGTTCTCTTATTTCATTTATGTGGTGATGAGCTTTAAATACTATCGAACTGTTGAGCAAGATTCGATCAGATTGTTGAACACATATCACTGTATTGATGGGAAGTTCCAATACTTGCAGGTTTCTCTTCAGAGACGTCAGTACAACACCTGTTGAACAAAAGTTGCATTTTCTGCCAAATCACTGAATTTGTGGATGTTTTCACAGTTCACGTGTTGCATGTTTATGTCTATTTGGCACAGCAATGTCGATCAACGTGTGTTTTTGGATTTTGTCCATTAAAATGATGTCTGGTCCATTAGCTTCGGATTCATCGGGTTATAGGCTACTTATTTCTTTCCACACTTCTAAATATACAAATATTTTAATAATTATTCGAATCACACTCAAAAGCGCCATATTCCTGAATTCTGTAGTAGGCTACCTAAAATAAACCATAATGATATGCGAGTAGGCCTACCTAGAAATATCTAGTTGCAGTTTTGTACCATTTATTGTATGTATTATATTTGAATCTTCACTCTATCTTTTTAAAGAGACGCTTGGTTATTTACTGTAATCAAGAAAAGTGCGGGTAAATCTTCTCGTATTGTTACTGTCAAGAAAGTGGGGATAAATTTCTCATTGTTTCTAAGTCCCCTATATGGAGAGAATAAGTTCGAAGGACAAAGTGAGGAATGAGGAAGTATTAATGAATGTAGGAGAAGAATGAATGATGCTAAAGAAGATAAGGAAAAGAACAAGAAGTTCCGTGAAGAACTATACAGCCTACTTTTCATGTCAATGATTATTCTACAGCATATGAACCTATCTAGAATAATGACGAAATTAAGTTGGTAATATTGAAATATCTAATTAGTTCAAAATATACCTGGTATAATGTAGCCTAATAGAGCACTACAGTTGGCAGCCCTGGTGACTGAATATATTCTTAGTTCCTCCTCTTAAGGTACAGAATACAAAATTTGGTTGAAGTCCAATGGACGTTACAAGCAGTTAGACACTGGATCTATCAGCACGCGTAAAAGCATGTTGCCAACAATACCATGCGTGTGCTGGTCAGAAATAATCTGAATTATTATGATATCTTGTTGTGCCAATTTTGGATGAAATCCATTTGTTAGTATAGAAGTTACATGTATTTTAAAATTGGACATATCAGCAGGCATAGAATCATGTTGGCAGCACCGCCTTGTATTAATTACTCCAAATTAATCTAGAATGTCAGGTGCTATACAAGTGCAAAGTATAGAGCTGTTGGCTTGTATACTTTCTGATATATTGATATTAGGGTAAAAAGAATATAGACAGCATTTATTAACAGTTGGCAGCCCTGATTGCTCTTAACAATATTTATAGTCATATCTGTTATGGTACACATTGCACATACGAAATTTGGTTGAAATCCAACTGATAGTATATAAGTTACATGTATTTAAAAATTGGCACTATCAGCAGGCTTAAAATAATGTTGGTAGAACTGACGTATATAAGTTACTCCAAATTAACCTAAAATGTCAGAATATACGTGTGCATAGTTTAAAGCTGTTGGCTTGCATACTTTCTGATATATTGGTATTTGGATTTAAAAAAATAGAGAGAGCAATTATTAACAGTTGGCAGCCCTGGTGGCTCTTAAGAATACGCTCAGTTATATCTGTTTATGTACAGATATTACATACAAAATTTGGTTGACATCCAGTAGGTAGTGTAGAAGTTATATGCATTTAAAAATTGGACCTATCAGAAGACTTAAAATTATTTTCGCAACACTGTCATGGTTGGCCTCCTGGAAATTAAACTAAAATAGTATTATCTACATGTGTGCCAATTTTGGAATAGCTCCCATGCATACCTTGCAAGATATCCAACATGGAGCTCAAATTTCTAGTGCGTTTTTTCAGCAGTTGGTAGCACTGAAATCATTTTCAAATATGGACGTCAGCTATTCCGGTGCACATCTTTACTCATACTAAATTTGGTTTTGATTGCTGCAGCCGTTTAGGAGTTGATAGGGGGAGGGCACACACACACACTCTCATAAGACTACTTTTTCCACATTTTTGCAAAATGTGAAAAGTAGGCTAAAAATGAATTGGATTGGACACTGCATAAGAGGAGATGGTTTGGTGAAAAGTGCATTAGAAGGGACAGTCCAAGGGAAAATCCAAAGAGGAAGACGAAGGTTTCAGATGCTGGATTCCATCAAGATTGATAAATCGTATGAGGTGATGAAACGTGCTGCCAAAGACCGGATAAGGTGAAGAAACCGACCATGAGGAAACCTGCCATCAGGCAGATCAACTGATGATGTTGATATGCTAAATAAACAAAGTTGATTAAACCGGCTATTACCCATTTAAGATTTGATTGCCGCTGAGCCTGGCTGCGCCACCGTTTGTTGATTATTGTAGCAGGAGCTCCGTGGGGTAAAGAGGAGGACACGGTGATGACACAGTTCAGTCTGCATATAAGTCAAGCAGCATTGCGCGCGCTACAAAAAAAACGGACGTTTGTTTTAGACGAGTGAAAAATCTTAATGGAAGCCTGGAGGCGAGTTACTACAGTACCTGTGTTGTTATCAGCTGCCCCAAGCAGTCCGATGATTGACAAAACTGTTTCATACTATTGCTGAAGTACAGTCATTGGCAAATAAAATGGCGTTCTGTTCGTAACTACGTAACGTGTACTTCCGCGTCACATAATACTTCGATGTGGACTGTACTGTCTGCTCAAGTCTGGAATTCCATTAAATCAGATCGATGGTGACAAGTGTGAAGCGATAGGGTGAGAGAGTGAGTGTGTGTAGGCTCACCCGCAGGCTTCAAGTTCAAGGGCAATCGTCTAAAACGTCCGGCCTGTACCTGTCTCAGAAGCGCAAATAAGCGTCACAGGAGCTCATGTCACCACGGACAGCTACTGGAGCTGAGTCATATACTGCTCGGGTCTAAGCTGCGTGGACCTGAGAGGAATGTGCATCGCAGACTATGAGTAGTCGTGGTGAAGAGTGATGAGGTTTCTCAGTCCTTGCGTAGTAACAGAAGCAAATACATTCGTCGGTGACTCACTCACTCATTCCCAACGCCACACTGGTTTAAGCAGTATTGGAATAGCCGAGAATGTCAGGTAACACGGCGGGCTGTCAACAGGCTTGTCAATTCTCGCCTGCTCCTACCCTGCCTCTGCCCTTCATCACGCAAGTTCACAGAGCTTAGACGCGAGCATTATTATTCGCGCAACTGTACCTGTCAACGAAGCAGAGTGACGTGTGACACAAGTAAACTGATAATAGTTCCCATCTCGACCGCCGGCAATCAATTCGTGAAAGGGTAATACAGTGTGAAAATCACCTCTGATATCCATGGCCTTACAGAATTTGAATAATTAATATACTCGTATTTAAGGAGAGCAAATATTTCCTAAGAGTGTGAAGTTCTCGGTGATAATTTGATAATAGACGTATCATAATGTAAAATGTTTACACTCTCGTTACAATCATATTTTCTACTAACAATTAGGCATTATGGTCGCCTCCGTAGCGTAGCAGTCAGCATGGTTAGCTGCCGCCCCGGAGGTTCTGGGTTCGATTCCCGGCTCTGCCACGAAGTTTGAAAAGTGCTATGAGGACTGGCACGGGATCTACTCAGCCTCGGGTGGCCCAAATGAGTAGAGGGGGTTCGATTCCAACCTCAGCCATCCTCAAAGTGGTTTTCCGTGGTTTCCCCCTTCGTTTTCGGGCAAGCCGGGATGTACCTACTGTCAGGCCACGGCCGACTCCTTCCCGCTTCCTTTCCTATCCATCCTAATCTTCCCCTCCCTTCTCATCCCTCATGAGGTCCCTGTTCGCTTTGTAGGTGAGGCCGCCTGGACGAGGTGCTGATCACACCTCCTCAGTTGTATCCACTCTGACCTGATGTTCCCAGCTCTAGGACACTGCCCGTAGAGGCGGTAGTGGTGAGATCCCTCGCTGAGTCCGTGGGTTCCACCAACCTGGAGGGTAAACTCGATTTTAAAAAAATTAAGAGAATAAAAATTAGGCATTAATTTTAAGCTTTGCGCAGTTGATGTCAACTTGAGCTACACTATAAACATAGGTTTTTAATAAGTAGACTTATTTTATGTTTTTCATTAACAGAAAAGCGCACAAATGTGCATAACATAGATTTACACTAGCAAAACAAACATGTTACAAAATAGTTAATTGATGTGAAAAACATCATGGTCCAGTAATCAACCAGGAAAGTGTGCATTGAATGTTATTTGTGAAATAGAGCAACACTATATGGTGCTTTGTTCAGTTTATATGTTAGTCCTTGCCATAATCACACAGTGATTTCTGGTTATTTTTAGCCTACTTTTCACATTTTGCAAAAATGAGGAAAAAGTAGACTTATGAGACCGGGCAAATGTGTGTCTGTCTGTCTGTCTGTCTGTCCTTCTGTCTGTCTGTCTGTCTGGCTGTGTGTGTGTCCCCCCCTATCAACTCCTAAACGGCTGCAGCAATCGAAACAAAATTTGGTAGGAGTAAAGATCTATACCTGAATATCTCACGGCCATATTTGAAAATGATGTCAGTGCTACCAACTGCTGAAAAATCGCAATTGAAATTTGAGCTCTATGTTGGATATCTCGGAAGGTATGAATGAGAGCTATTTGAAAATTGGCACACGTATAGATAATAATATTGCAGTTTAATTTCCAGGAGGCCATACATGGCAGTGTTGCCAAAATGATTATAAGACTGCTGATAGGTCCAATATTTAAATGCATATAACTTCTACACTATCAATCGGAATTCAACCAAATTTCATATGTGCTATGTGTTCATAAACAGATATAACTGAGCGTATTCCTAAGATCCACCAGGGCTGCCAACTGTTAATAAATGTCTCAATTTTTTTTTCCAAATGCCAATATATCAGAAAGTATGCAAGCCGACAACTTTAAACTATGCACACGTATAGTACCTGACATTCTGTGTTAATTTGGAGTAACTTATATACGTCAGTGCTACCAACATGATTCTAAGCCTGCTGAGAGGTCCAACTTTAAATACATGTAGCTTCTATACTATCATTTGGATTTCAACCAAAATTTGTATGTGCACCATAACAGATACGACTATACGTATTCTTAAGAGCAACCAGTGTTGTCAACTGTTAAAAAATGGTGTCTCTATTTTTGTTTCCCTAATATCAATATATCATAAAATATGCAAGCCAATAGCTCTAAAATTTGCACACGTATAGTACCTGACATTCTAGATTAATTTGGAGTAATTAATATACGTCAGTGCTGCCAACATGATTCTAAGCCTGCTGATAAGTCCAATTTTAAAATGCCTGTAACTTCTATACTAACAAATGGATTTCATTCAAAATTAACACAACAAGAGATCATATTATTGCAGATTATTTCTGACCAATACATGTATGTCATTGTTGCCAACATGATTTTAAGCGCGCTGTTAGATCCAATGTTTAACTGCATGTAACGTCCATGCTATCCATTGGACTTCAACCAAATTTTGTATTCTGTACCTTCAGAGATAGAAACAAGAATATATTCAGTCACCAGGGCTGCCAACTGTAGTTCTCTATTAGGCTACATTATGCCAGGTATACAGTATTTCGAACTAATTAGAAATTTCTATGTTACCAATTTAATTTTGTCATTATTCTAGATAGATCCATATAGATTAATCAAAGGCATGGATTTTAAATTTTAAGAAAAGTAGGCTCTTTAGTTCGTCACGGAACTTCTTGTTACATCGTGTGATGTGATATGTGTCACAGAACTCGTCACATAATGAGCACACGCAGAGTTCATTTGGGGCGTGGTAGGACATATTTTTATATATTTTATGGTGGTACCCCTACACTGTTAACTTTATCCCTACATGTCTTAGTTTCTGATTGGCGCTGGTCCAGTTCCGGTTGATCATGGCATCCGTGCTGTAAAATTCTAGCGGAATGTCTTCTCTCTTCTCTCTGCTAGGTGCGCTTCAGCATTCTTTGATGATGGAAGAAGTAATTTTGTCCTTATTTCTTCGACGAGGAAGGGTTCCCGTGCTAATTCATATGTTAGGCGGGAGTGCGTGTATTTTGAGATGCTCATTAAGGTTTTCAGGAATTGGGCTCAACTCTTTCGATGTTGGCCAGATCTCTCTTCGTTAGTCGGTCCCATATCAAGTGGATCCCGTACGTGAGAATTGGTAGGATCTTTGCGTCAAACAGATGCATAGCTGTTTTTAAGGATAGCTGCTGTAGATTGATAATGACGTATTAACATGGCTTTCAAGCAAGCCACTGCTCTGTCTTGGATGTGTAATCTGAATGTTCCGGCAGTCTGTAAAGTGATTCCAAGGTATTTAACTGCATTTACTATTTCCACTTTGTCCTCTTCATATTGCAAGTTGTCGTTTGCTGCTACACGCCCACCTTTCCGAAAAACCATCTGTTGGGTTTTTGTCCATTTTATTTTCAGACTGTTATTTCCTGCCCATTCTATCAGTGCTGAGAAGGCGTGTTGGAGCTCTTCCTTATTTGGTGATCCTAGGACCATGTCGTCCGCATATATGTAGATCACTGCGTCCTTCGATTTCTCTCGGATTGCTTATTTTATGTTTTTTGAAAACCTAAAAATTCCGTCCCTAGTGATGACAGGTCCGTCTCAATAGATTTTGTGGGTGTCACTTTCAAGAACTACGGTACTAATTGATATTTCTGAGCAAGTTCGCAGTGAATAACTTTGGCGACATTATTATGCCTTTTTTATTATTATTTTATGGTCACATTATTCAGTTTGAATTATTTTCATGAAATTTGTGAGTTATGGCAAGAACGGAGTCTAACGAACATGTCTGACCACACAGCATCTCATCCATCTCGCCATGGCCCAGTGATCTTGTAGCTGCAGGGATGAGACACATCGTGCTGAGCCCTACTTCGAACTAATCAACTGATAACATCTGTATTCACGGTGCTCGAGCACACCATCTCTAGCATCGCTCTCTTCAAATAAAAATTGTTCCAACCGATCACTGGAACACCACGACTTGCGGGATGTGAGTTGGCATTGCTATCTATTATTTGTGTCGGGATCCTCTCTTTCATCGACCTTGTTGACCTCCCTTGGCCAACTCTTGTTCTGATGATGTTGATGATGATAAATTGTTGTTTTAAGGGGCCTATCATCTAGGTTATCGGACCCTAATGGTTTGGGTGATCGTGAAAATGAGCCTATAAGCAAATGTAACTACAACTAAATCCAACTACCAACTACGTACTATGAGGGGTGGTCAAATGAAAAGGTACGAAACGATACTGTGGGTACAACTAATTCGTTATTCAAAAGTAATCCCCACAGGCCTGGGCTCTGGTGTCCCATTGCACAGTGGGTCAAAATCGAAATCTAGGAGGACAAAATTATTTATTTTCATAATTAAAAAATCAAAATGTATTATTTCTACAGCATTCTCATATAATTGCCAATCACTATTCTGGGATATAAACGCATCTTAGTGTGAATCTGTCACCACTGTTCGAGCAGTCTGAATTGGAGGGTGAATGTAAGTGGCTGTGGTTTGGTTGCCTTTGTGGTTAGTGTGATGCTTTAAGATGGAACATGTAGCTGAAGGTATGATCTTTGTAACGTGTTTCAGTTATTAATGGGCGTAATTGTTACGTAATTTTAGCTATATTTGCATTATACAATATTTAACTATTATTTTTAAAATTATATTTTCACTTAGATTTTCTGTAAGTCGCGTCACTCTGCGTCACTTTGTACTTAATGTTAAAATGTAGATAAAGTCTTGTAGTTTACGCCTGTTATAAGATCTTTTGCATCTTTTTGCAACTTACATAGTTATTTTACGTTTTAGAAGATGTCGCGCAACCAGTTCTCACACGATTACAACTGTTTGAAGCACTTGGTTCGACGATTATGTCAAAAGTGGAACTTTGTGACTTCCTTAAAAGTAAATTAGGCGTAGAAAATTGTTCTGAAGAGATAACTGAATGCTCTATCCAACTCCTAGTCATAGACAATCTCTTGCATGTGTAGACGAAGCTTAAGAAGGTCTTAACTGATGTTTATTATGATGTAAACAAATTATATACGTTGCTTTCACTCTAAATTCATGATTAAAAGGTAAAAATAATGTTGTCCCCCTAGATTTTGATTTTGACCCACTGTGCATTGCTTCACTAACCGCAGGATTCCCTGTTCCCAGAAGTCTTGTGTTTGTGACAGGAGCCAATCCTGTACGGTGTCCTTAAGTTCGTCGTCCGATTGGAAACTTTTTCCCTTGAGACGAACCATTAACAGTGACGTGTATTGTGCGACACTCCGTAGTCTACGCAAGTCCATCAAGAACAAACGGCCTGGACTGCTCACGAAAGGAGTGATTCTGTTCCATGATAACGCTCGCCCACACGTCTCTAACGTCACACAAGTTGTAATCGCCACGTTCAAGTGGGAGCAACTTGAGCAACCACCCTACAGTCCGGACTTGTCACCCTGTGACTTCCATCTGTTTGGTCCGTTAAAAAAAAACATCTCGAGCGAAAACGTTTCCAATCGGACGACGAACTAAAGAACACCGTACAGGATTGGCTCCTGTCACAACCACAAGACTTCTGGGAACAGGGAATCCTGTGGCTAGTGAAGCAATGGGACACCTGTGCACAGAAATGGAAAACAAAAGAAGAATAAGGAAATAAAAGAAACGTAAAAGAAGTTTGTTTATTTATTTATTTACTAGCAACCCACCCCGGCTTCGCCGTATCTACGCAGAAGTTCTTTTCAAGTCGTGATAGTCACGAGAAGTGCTGCGCAAACGAGTTGGAACTTAGTAAGTTTCTGGTGAGGAGAATCACTGAGGTGATTGATTTCTACAGACATTGGTGGAAATATTTATATTTCCAAAAGGACATATGCTAGACTCTGTCTAGAAAATAGTATTTTGTCACAGTCCAGTAGTAACTTAATACTTGGATGTTTAAATCCATTTCAAGTCAGTTTTCATTTTTGTAACTAGTTGACCACTTCGATCTGTCAGTACATTGAAGACTAGTCTATAACGGTGGCGTTCATTAGTCTACGCAAGGGAAACTGCAAGTTGTCTAGCGCATGGCAGATGGTGATATTAATAAACCATGCCCAGGGAACGATCTTCAGAACAGCCGTTAACTGCCTAGACTGTCAATGTTTTTCTTGTACTGATGAGATTACAGTGAGTTATGTTACAACTGACATATCTAAGAAGGGATCACTTAGATCTGACCCTAATTCAACAAACTGTTATGGCTTTGATAGAAGCCCATATTAAAATGGAACCACAGTTTATTCAAACGTCGAAAGATACTACCACTATGTCTGACTAGACGATTTGTGGGTCTACAATGGCGGCCGATACAAGGATTATACGTGCTTGTCCGATAGGGCATGTCTATGGATAAATCTGGTATAGACCAGGTTTACTACACTTCAAGACCATCAAGAAATGTAAGCCACATTTGAATTATTTTATGCCTAGCTAATTGGAACAAACTATTTTTCTGCAGATGACCAACACATTTTTTTCGTCGTATTTAAAGCTTGTAATGATTTACGCAAGACTTGTTAGAGTTATTCTGAGCATTTTCAGCACTCAGAACAGTCTCGATGCTCGATGACCGAGCATTTCGAGCATTTATTTGAATTTTTCATATTTTAAGGAAATCACGGTAATCAGCCGATGAACTGTAAAAGTTAAATTTATTTTTGTTGAGGAATGGATATTTTTTCCATATTTGAAGGTTCGAACATGTGGATTCTCACATAATGAGATGATAATTAAACACATTTAAAATGATATAAATAATAATAATAATAAAAATCCACTAATAATAATAATAATAATAATAATTTTCATAATTTTTCTAAATAATTCTTGGATATTATATTTTCTAATAATCATATGTATTGAGAAAGAGCCTATGAAGTAGTTTGAACATTTCTAGTCTGGAACAGGAGATTTTCCGAAGGAGAGTGGTTAGCGCAAGCCCGCATTCAACCAACACTTCAGTTCTGGTTGAACAGTTGATATTTGCTATGAGCAAAGTATATGTTTCAGATAACACGGAGAGGCATGAAACGGGAAGCAAATGATATTTGTATCAAATAGGATATTTTTGTATTTATATAAAATCATGACGTAAATACACCTCGAAAGTGAAATAAAGCTTTTCATAAGTATGGTAAATTCACGGGTTGAACTGAATGGTAAAATAAAAAGAACTTGTAAGTTTATTAATCTTCCAGTGTTGATAACAAGCAGAGGCTTGATTTATTGTATAAATTTTGGGAAGAAAATTTATGTGTGTGGAGTAGTTGAAATGCCATTCCCAGGTGCGCATGTTAAGTCGCAGGAATGAAGGTTTTTTCGAGCATCAATCAAATAGCAGGTTCGATGGCTCAGGTTTATAGTAGGAGTATTGGAGCCACACATTTCGTCGTATGAATAACCCGAAGGTTATTTCTTTAAAACCATCAGTTCTTATTTCAACCTTGTTTACGAATTCCATTTAGACTTTGATTTTGCTAGAACCCGGATTTGTCATGATAGTAGTTTATTCTTCTTCAGAGGAAGACCTTTGCCGTTGTTGTTATTGTAATATTGTGTTCTTACACAGATGATAGAATGGGCCACTGCCAATTTAAAATAATTCTTTAACCACGAATAATTTGAAGGATATTTTCAATCCTAGTGCCATGAACTAAATGAATTCATTATGAAACTACAATTCTAATTTCCGCATTCTGTCGAAGAATTGCAAGTTGTGAAAGTTACTAGAAATGGCCATAAATATAAATATTTTTATAATAATGATTCCAAGTGGAAAATCTAATAGTTGAATGGTTCAACCATTTATTGATCAAGTTGATGATTCGGAAATCATATATTTTGTTTGGAACTTGAAGTTCATAATCGAGTCACTTCTCGAATGTTTAATGTCAGAAGTACAATTAATTGTTGTTGTGCTTCGCACAGTTCTTCGATGCTATGCTCAAGGTCAAATACTTTTCAGATGTTATTAATGTGTGTTAATAATTTGTGTTGCTTCAATAATAATAATATTTTCGACGACGTATTTTTGAAAACTGGAAAACAAGTGAAAATCTAAAAATTCTATAAACATTTATTCTACGAGTGTTAATATCATGTAAATAGTCAAACAGTGATCAACGTTATTTCCAGTATAGACAATTAATTTTGAACTGGAATTAAATATTAATAACTTTGGAACACAGTCCACAGGACTATTAATCGGACTTGTGTTTTCAAAAAGATTGTCAAATGTGTTTGGAAGATTTCTGTATATTGTGTGTAAATAAGAGTGTGGATCGCCACACGTGGATGATGCTGCTTTGAGCATCTTTGCAGTCAGATTTTAACTTTAAAATAAACTGAGATAATTTTACCAGATGTGTTTCACCCAATTAAATCTCCTTCTATCTTTATTGTTGCATTGAGCCAAAAATCAGTAAAGCATTTTTTATAAATTTGATGTCGTTTTTGCGATTTGCTTTAACCCATCTGGCGCTCTGGGATATTTTGACTCTCGTGCTGACTGATTATTGGTAAAATGCATATGTGGTCGTGCGGACTCCGGTCTAAACGGGCACATAAAATAAGATAGAGAGAGAAATGGCTTCGAACGTGGGTCCCGATTTAGACATGGTCAATCGCATGCCGATTTGAAATTGTGATAATTTTTATAGAAATATTTTGGGAGTTGAGAGATGTCTGGTTTGGATGAATAAATTAGTAGGAAACCCAATTAGTGGGGAAACTTAAAAATTTAACTTGGTTAATAATTAGAATGGGTTTGATTATTTTGATAATGGCTTAACCATTAGGGCGTCAAGTAAATTCAGTAGTAAACGTTCGATGACTGGATATACACATTATTAGAATCCAGGTGGAGGATATTTGAGAACTTGCATATTTTTCTTGTGATATTGTGGTAAATGTAATTCGTAAAAGTAGAGAATTTTGTTTTTCCATCACGTCGATATTAGGACAAATCTCATTTTATTATAGTGTTCCAATTAGCTATTCATATTTCTTGTTCTAGTTATAAGCTTGTGTTTGCCACTGTTGTATACCCCTAAGTTTTGAATAATAATTGAAATTATGGAAGAAATGATGAGGATGATGAGGAGTTTGGAGGAGAGTTCAAAAGAGGCTGGACTGCGTGTAGCAGCCATTATGAAAGAAAATACTGAGGCTTTGGAAAGGAAACTTAAAGAAAATTCTGATTCTTTAGAAAATAAATTAAAAGATAACTTGAAAGAAAGTTTAGATGAAAAACTTAAAGAAAATTCTGATTCTTTAGAAAATAAACTTAAAGAAAATTTGAATGATAAACTTAAAGAAAATTCTGATTCTTTGGAAAATAAAATCAAAGAAAATTCTGATTCTTTAGAAAGCAGGTTAAAAGGTAACTTAAAAGAAAGTTTAGAGGATAAACTCAAAGAAAATTCCGATTTGTTAAAAAGCAGGTTAAAAGATAACTTAAAGGAAAATTTAAATAGTAAATTTAATTCAATGGAAAGTAAATTTAAAGAGAATTCTGAAATTTTGAAAATGACACTTGAGAGTAAAATGAATAAATTATGCGACTAAAAACATGAGCTCGAAACTTCATTAGCTACTAACGCAAGTTTAATGGACGAAAAATTTCGCGATGCCGATCTTCGATCCCAAAGCTTAGCTGATAGGATAGAACATGGTCTTAGGAAAGTTGGTGAAGACATGGTCAACCTGGAAGTTAGAGTGAAGAAGGAGAGTAACGAGATGGGAATTCTAGTTGTTCAACGTTTAACGGAACAATTCAAAGAACTTGTCATGGGAGAAATAAGAGAAGGTGTGATTAGTGAATTGCAAACTGAAATCAAAACTCAGTTGTCAATGAAATTAAAGATACACTCAAGCTGGAGAATCAAGAGGGAATCAAGGAGATTAGGTAATCTTTGTCATCCCATATTGAAGTAATTGCCAAAGATATCCAAGCAACTCAGAAGGACATATCAGATATGACAGGGTCATTGAAAAGTCATGAGGCTGTTATGAACCAGATATCCATTGATGTTAAAGACAATTGTAAAGAGACTGAAGCAATCAAGAAGATGGCAGAAGAAAACCAGAAGGAACTTGAGGCTATGAAAACTCAAATAAAGGATGAGAAACAGTCTGATCATCTGTTGAAAATGCCGAATGTAAGGGGAAAGGAACAGATGCAGATACATCTAGGAGCAGCTAGAGAGACTGATAGACAGGATGAGGTCAGGACAGTATTTCAATCCAACCCCATAACTGTGTTTAAGAATATAGAAGATAAGCCTTCTAAATTTTCAGGGCGAGATTCTGTAACACCCGTGGAATTTTTGAGAGAAGCAGGTGATTACCTGAAAGATTCTAAGATCCCTAAAGAAAGACAGATCCGAGTGATAGGGAAGTTCTTGGAAGGTCCTGCACTTTTGTGGTTTAGAGCATTTAGATCCACTCTAACCACTTTTGAGGAGTTTTCTCGTGGGCTATTGAAGAAGTTTTGGTCCCCGGAAACCCAACAGCAAGTTAGAGCAGAGTTATATTCGAAGAGATTCTCGACGTCACAACCTACTCGATACTCTACGTACTTTTCTGGACAGCTGTCTAAACTTCAACATTTAGATCCGCCGATGCCAGATAACGAGTTGATTACTGCATTGATACGTCAATTTCCAGCAGACGTCCAGAGGACTTTGATCGCTGCTGATATCTATAATATGGAACAATTTGATGAAGTATTATAGAAACTGGATCATACAAACGCTCAATTCTTCCATCAGAAGGGAGTAAAGAATAACAACGCTGTGTATGCTGTTATGGCTGATAGTTATTCTCAGACACCTCGAGAGATTCGAGAGGAGCGAGAAGAGAAATCGCCGAGGGAAGATTCCAATAAGAGAGGATGGAACCAGTACAGTAACAGATACAGTTACAAGCCATATGCGAGACCGGATGGTGGTAATCGATACAATACTCGATGGAGAAGACCACGAGATAGTCAAGGAAGGTACCAGGAAAGAAGATATTATGGTAGAAACAACTACAATAATAGAGGGAATGTAAATGATCGTCAGTCCAACGAAGAGTTTAACAAGGAGACGAGGAAAAATTTGGAAGCAAGACACCAAGATAACTTGCAATTTTTGGAGCAGAGGCCCAATGATCCAGGTCCATCGGGAACACAACAATCCCGGGGGAATGGTAATGAAAAAAAAGAAAACTTCGAATTCACAGTAGAAGATAGAATTTTGAATACTTTCACTTCCAGAATTATTAAATGGCAAGCAGAGGATGATGATTTAATTCAACAGAATGACGAACGAAAAGAAATGGGTACCAGAATTAGAATGCCAATTATATCATGCGAAGTATTCGGTATGCCTGTCGATACTTTGATCGATACTGGGGCTATGCTTTGTCTGGTGAGTGAGAAGCTTTATATTCTGTGGAAGCTCAAAGAGAATTTAGAGGAGATTCCAGTATCAGGAATTAAGATCCAAGGAATAATACCCAATAAAATATCTCTGTGTAAAACACAATTATACTTATGTATTACGATTGGAGGACATGATTTCCGACATGTATTTGTTGTAATGAAGGACATGGCTTTTGACATGATATTGGGAGCAGATTTCATTCAGAAATATCAAGCAGTGATAGATATGAAGACGGAGACGATTAAATTCAAGAATACCGAAGAGATTAACTTCGAGGGAAAAGAAGAGGAAGACATCGGGGGAGATGCTCAATGGTCTCTGATTTTTCATGAAGCTGAAAGAAGAGAAGTCTACACTGAGAAGGAGTCCCCAGAGTTAGGGAAGATTTTGGAAGAGTATCACGTTATTTTTGATATTAAGCCTGGTGAAATTGAAGATTTTGAATATTGTGGAAGTAAACAATAATGGAAGCTATGAAATCGCTAATACACGAACTGGTAACATCGTGGGAACTTACAATGCATCGAATTTGAAGATCTATTATTCAAGAACCAGATGATTTAATGTGTAGATAGGAAAAATAAAAATTTTTCAATTTTTATTTTTTGCTAGGTGTGGGGTGGATGTGCCCAACTCTAGGAATGGGTATTCCGAGTTTCAGACACCTAGATATCAAGGGAAAGGCTGTAGCCGCTTTTGAAAGTTCAGATATTTGAATATCGCGCTACATTGCTTCTCGAAGCATTTCGAAGGATTTTACCGATAGTTGGATGTCAAGTGACGTAGCGAGTAACAGCAGAGGTGGAGGCTATTTATTGATTAAATAGTTAACTATGGAGTAGAGACTTGAGACTGGGATCAGATTACTGGCACGGCCAAATGAAAGAGAACGCAATTAGTATCAAGTAAATCGGACCAGGGATTCAAGAGATATGAGGATTTCCAGATATCAGGCGATGACGCGTGACCCTGACCGTTTTGAATAAAAGCCAGCTGGAGCAGGCATAGGTAGCTCACTTCAACACAAGCACTTGGCAAGCAAGTTGCGTCTACGCTGAGCCAAGGCACATGGTTGCCGTATCTACGCAGAAGTTCTTTTCAAGTCGTGATAGTCACGAGAAGTGCTGCGCAAACGAGTTGGAACTTAGTAAGTTTCTGGTGAGGAGAATCACTGAGGTGATTGATTTCTACAGACATTGGTGGAAATATTTATATTTCCAAAAGGACATATGCTAGACTCTGTCTAGAAAATAGTATTTTGTCACAGTCCAGTAGTAACTTAATACTTGGATGTTTAAATCCATTTCAAGTCAGTTTTCATTTTTGTAACTAGTTGACCACTTCGATCTGTCAGTACATTGAAGACTAGTCTATAACGGTGGCGTTCATTAGTCTACGCAAGGGAAACTGCAAGTTTTCTAGCGCATGGCAGATGGTGATATTAATAAACCATGCCCAGGGAACGATCTTCAGAACAGCCGTTAACTGCTTAGACTGTCAATGTTTTTCTTGTACTGATGAGATTACAGTGAGTTATGTTACAACTGACATATCTAAGAAGAGATCACTTAGATCTGACCCTAATTCAACAAACTGTTATGGCTTTGATAGAAGCCCATATTAAAATGGAACCACAGTTTATTCAAACGTCGAAAGATACTACCACTATGTCTGACTAGACGATTTGTGGGTCTACAATGGCGGCCGATACAAGGATTATACGTGCTTGTCCGATAGGGCATGTCTATGGATAAATCTGGTATAGACCAGGTTTACTACACTTCAAGACCATCAAGAAATGTAAGCCACATTTGAATTATTTTATGCCTAGCTAATTGGAACAAACTATTTTTCTGCAGATGACCAACACATTTTTTTCGTCGTATTTAAAGCTTGTAATGATTTACGCAAGACTTGTTAGAGTTATTCTGAGCATTTTCAGCACTCAGAACAGTTTAGGATCGATGACCGAGCATTTCGAGCATTTATTTGAATTTTTCATATTTTAAGGAAATCACGGTAATCAGCCGATGAACTGTAAAAGTTAAATTTATTTTTGTTGAGGAATGGATATTTTTTCCATATTCGAAGGTTCGAACATGTGGATTCTCACATAATGAGATGATAATTAAACACATTTAAAATGATATAAATAATAATAATAATAAAAATCCACTAATAATAATAATCAAGAGTTTAGTGCTTTTCAGTCGGTCAACACGAATGTACCCAAAAGAGATGGGTTATGCCCTAATCCTGAAATAAATTACATGAGATTAATAAAACACTAGGATGACCAGTTTCGATCGTCAAGCGATCATCATCAGATCCAATACACTTAGGCTATAAAATCTATGTTTGAAATACAGGTGAAAATATTTACAATATGTACAATTATTTAGTTGCAGTATTGGTACTGCAACTGTCAGTGTATGCTAAATGCAGTATATATGTTAGGTGAAATGCTAAATGGTGATGGCTATCCGGAGATTGTACTTTAGAGAGATTATATGGTTGTAAACTATGGTTAAACTATAAAATTTTAGGCTAACTACTTATCTGATTGTCTTCCGTACTACAGCTATTCGCAGTTTCCGTGCTCACTTGAACTCGCTGTGCGGTCGACTGCGGTGGTTATCTTAACGACTGGTTTTTCCCTGCCTTCCCCCCCTGTCCCTACGTGCTGTGGGGAGTGATCGCGATGTGTTTATGTGAGGTGTTGCCAACCTAGATAAGATGTATGTTATTGAATGAGGTGGATCTACAACTATTAAAGACCGTGGATTAGTCCTCGCCACGCGTGGAGCATAACCCATTCGAACTAAGCGTTGACGGTCTTATGAGGACGTCCCGGCACCTTTAATACTGCCTCTAATATGGGCCTTGGTTTATTGCAGAAGAAAAGTACATCGTACACCTGATCCAGATAACATTTACCTATTAAAAAACCCCTAATTTCCCCCCTTTTTTATCTAGCTTGGCTGTGTCGCTAAATTGTGTTTTGTTTCCGACAGGGTGTGTTTTTTAGTAGCGTGAAGAGGGGTGAGCTCTCCATGAACGTGTGTTCATTTAGATTGTTGGGATTGTTTCGTTTGGCTAGGTGTATCTCGATTGCTTCCTTTATGTCAAGAGCTCTGCCTTTCGATTCGTGATGGATTATTTTAAGGTCCGACTCTATGTTGGTAAAGCTATGCCCTGCGTCACACATATGTTCGCACACGGCTGAATGTGTTCCGTATCTTATCGCATTTCTATGTTCATTATAACGTGTGTCTACTCGCCTTCCACTCTGCCCGATGTAATTAGCTTGACAATCGGTGTCTTGGCACGTTATAGAATATACCCCTGACCTTGAATACGGGTCACGTTTATTTAGATTACTATTTAGGAGGTGCCTAGCGGTTGTGTTTTTCGTCGTGAAAGCTATCTTTATGCCTTGCTTTTTGAATAGGTTAGTGATTTTATATGTGTTCGCATTCACATAGTTGAAACGCGCAAATTTTTTCTCATTACTGTCCGGTTTGGGAATCGTTTTATCTTTATTTTTATGTTTGGCTATAATTTGATTTATTTTGCTTGGCGAGAAGTTGTTTTCCTTTGCTATTTGCATAATCGTTCTTATTTCCTTATTATAGTTGTCTTTTGACATGGGTATGTTTAAAGCCCTATGCACCATTGAATTGAAACCCGCTAGTTTGTGCGTACTGGGGTGATTAGACTGATTGTCGATTGCATGCGAGGTTTGTGTTGCTTTCCGGAATATGGAATATGAAAGGTCGTTGTCTTTACGTTCAATAGTTATATCGAGATAATTTATTTTCCGGTCTATTTCGGATTCCTTAGTGAATTTGATAGAATGGTGAAGGCTATTAATGGATTGGAGAATTGTTTCTTCGCTTGTTAGTTCAGTTCAGAACTAACAAGCGAAGAAACAATTCTCCAATCCATTAATAGCCTTCACCATTCTATCAAATTCACTAAGGAATCCGAAATAGACCGGAAAATAAATTATCTCGATATAACTATTGAACGTAAAGACAACGACCTTTCATATTCCATATTCCGGAAAGCAACACAAACCTCGCATGCAATCGACAATCAGTCTAATCACCCCAGTACGCACAAACTAGCGGGTTTCAATTCAATGGTGCATAGGGCTTTAAACATACCCATGTCAAAAGACAACTATAATAAGGAAATAAGAACGATTATGCAAATAGCAAAGGAAAACAACTTCTCGCCAAGCAAAATAAATCAAATTATAGCCAAACATAAAAATAAAGATAAAACGATTCCCAAACCGGACAGTAATGAGAAAAAATTGCGCGTTTCAACTATGTGAATGCGAACACATATAAAATCACTAACCTATTCAAAAAGCAAGGCATAAAGATAGCTTTCACGACGAAAAACACAACCGCTAGGCACCTCCTAAATAGTAATCTAAATAAACGTGACCCGTATTCAAGGTCAGGGGTATATTCTATAACGTGCCAAGACACCGATTGTCAAGCTAATTACATCGGGCAGAGTGGAAGGCGAGTAGACACACGTTATAATGAACATAGAAATGCGATAAGATACGGAACACATTCAGCCGTGTGCGAACATATGTGTGACGCAGGGCATAGCTTTACCAACATAGAGTCGGACCTTAAAATAATCCATCACGAATCGAAAGGCAGAGCTCTTGACATAAAGGAAGCAATCGAGATACACCTAGCCAAACGAAACAATCCCAACAATCTAAATGAACACACGTTCATGGAGAGCTCACCCCTCTTCACGCTACTAAAAAACACACCCTGTCGGAAACAAAACACAATTTAGCGACACAGCCAAGCTAGATAAAAAAGGGGGGAAATTAGGGGTTTTTTAATAGGTAAATGTTATCTGGATCAGGTGTACGATGTACTTTTCTTCTGCAATAAACCAAGGCCCATATTAGAGGCAGTATTAAAGGTGCCGGGACGTCCTCATAAGACCGTCAACGCTTAGTTCGAATGGGTTATGCTCCACGCGTGGCGAGGACTAATCCACGGTCTTTAATAGTTGTAGATCCACCTCATTCAATAACATACATCTTATCTAGGTTGGCAACACCTCACATAAACACATCGCGATCACTCCCCACAGCACGTAGGGACAGGGGGGGAAGGCAGGGAAAAACCAGTCGTTAAGATAACCACCGCAGTCGACCGCACAGCGAGTTCAAGTGAGCACGGAAACTGCGAATAGCTGTAGTACGGAAGACAATCAGATAAGTAGTTAGCCTAAAATTTTATAGTTTAACCATAGTTTACAACCATATAATCTCTCTAAAGTACAATCTCCGGATAGCCATCACCATTTAGCATTTCACCTAACATATATACTGCATTTAGCATACACTGACAGTTGCAGTACCAATACTGCAACTAAATAATTGTACATATTGTAAATATTTTCACCTGTATTTCAAACATAGATTTTATAGCCTAAGTGTATTGGATCTGATGATGATCGCTTGACGATCGAAACTGGTCATCCTAGTGTTTTATTAATCTCATGTAATTTATTTCAGGATTAGGGCATAACCCATCTCTTTTGGGTACATTCGTGTTGACCGACTGAAAAGCACTAAACTCTTGTTTACTAAGGCAACACTGAAAATATGGCTTCAAACACCACAATAATAATAATAATAATAATTTTCATAATTTTTCTAAATAATTCTTGGATATTATATTTTCTAATAATCATATGTATTGAGAAAGAGCCTATGAAGTAGTTTGAACATTTCTAGTCTGGAACAGGAGATTTTCCGAAGGAGAGTGGTTAGCGCAAGCCCGCATTCAACCAACATTTCAGTTCTGGTTGAACAGTTGATATTTGCTATGAGCAAAGTATATGTTTCAGATAACACGGAGAGGCATGAAACGGGAAGCAAATGATATTTGTATCAAATAGGATATTTTTGTATTTATATAAAATCATGACGTAAATACACTTCGAAAGTGAAATAAAGCTTTTCATAAGTATGGTAAATTCACGGGTTGAACTGAATGGTAAAATAAAAAGAACTTGTAAGTTTATTAATCTTCCAGTGTTGATAACAAGCAGAGGCTTGATTTATTGTATAAATTTTGGGAAGAAAATTTATGTGTGTGGAGTAGTTGAAATGCCATTCCCAGGTGCGCATGTTAAGTCGCAGGAATGAAGGTTTTTTCGAGCATCAATCAAATAGCAGGTTCGATGGCTCAGGTTTATAGTAGGAGTATTGGAGCCACACATTTCGTCGTATGAATAACCCGAAGGTTATTTCTTTAAAACCATCAGTTCTTATTTCAACCTTGTTTACGAATTCCATTTAGACTTTGATTTTGCTAGAACCCGGATTTGTCATGATAGTAGTTTATTCTTCTTCAGAGGAAGACCTTTGCCGTTGTTGTTATTGTAATATTGTGTTCTTACACAGATGATAGAATGGGCCACTGCCAATTTAAAATAATTCTTTAACCACGAATAATTTGAAGGATATTTTCAATCCTAGTGCCATGAACTAAATGAATTCATTATGAAACTACAATTCTAATTTCCGCATTCTGTCGAAGAATTGCAAGTTGTGAAAGTTACTAGAAATGGCCATAAATATAAATATTTTTATAATAATGATTCCAAGTGGAAAATCTAATAGTTGATTGGTTCAACCATTTATTGATCAAGTTGATGATTCGGAAATCATATATTTTGTTTGGAACTTGAAGTTCATAATCGAGTCACTTCTCGAATGTTTAATGTCAGAAGAACAATTAATTGTTGTTGTGCTTCGCACAGTTCTTCGATGCTATGCTCAAGGTCAAATACTTTTCAGATGTTATTAATGTGTGTTAATAATTTGTGTTGCTTCAATAATAATAATATTTTCGACGAAGTATTTTTGAAAACTGGAAAACAAGTGAAAATCTAAAAATTCTATAAACATTTATTCTACGAGTGTTAATATCATGTAAATAGTCAAACAGTGATCAACGTTATTTCCAGTATAGACAATTAATTTTGAACTGGAATTAAATATTAATAACTTTGGAACACAGTCCACAGGACTATTAATCGGACTTGTGTTTTCAAAAAGATTGTCAAATGTGTTTGGAAGATTTCTGTATATTGTGTGTAAATAAGAGTGTGGATCGCCACACGTGGATGATGCTGCTTTGAGCATCTTTGCAGTCAGATTTTAACTTTAAAATAAACTGAAATAATTTTACCAGATGTGTTTCACCCAATTAAATCTCCTTCTATCCTTATTGTTGCATTGAGCCAAAAATCAGTAAAGCATTTTTTATAAATTTGATGTCGTTTTTGCGATTTGCTTTAACCCATCTGGCGCTCCGGGATATTTTGACTCCCGTGCTGACTGATTATTGGTAAAATGCATATGTGGTCGTGCGGACTCCGGTCTAAACGGGCACAACGTTTCCTGAATAATTCTGATTGCCTCCCCCGCTCATTTATTTCTCTGTCGTTTCTTCCATTTTCTTGTATCATGGTTCCCAGATACTTGAAACTCTCTACTTTCCTCAATTCTTCCCCACCAATTGTTATTCCTGTTGTGACTCTCTTCTTCTTCCTGGTTGTGTTCATCCACTCGCTTTTGCTTATGTTTTGCTTATGCTTATGTATCATATATCACCTGTTAAATGTTTTACACTTCCGCCAGTGAGGATTCTTTACTCAGAAGGAGCCCACTTCGTTTGCCGTGTAAACATTAATTTAGTTGATTTGAAGGATAGTATGCAGATAACTTCACATTTTCCGAAGTAATGTCAAACCCGTTCTATTATATGGGTCTGAGACTTGGAAAGTGACTAAAGTCCAATTTACAGACCTTTGTCAACCGCTGTTTACGGAAGATTTTCAAAATCTACTGCCGGAAGTAATCTCCAACCATGAACGGGGGAAATTGAGATGAACATACAAATCAAAATACAGAAATGGATCGGGCATACACTAAAAAAGAGAAATGAAGCCATTCAAGGAAAGGCATTGGATTGGAACCCGCAGGGTACAAAGGAGAGAGGGAGACCGTGGCGAAGAACAGAACACGGAAACAATTGAAGAAGGCGAGGTTGGCTGTGAATAGGACCAGATGGAGATACTTTGTTGATGCCCTATGTTCCACGAGAGACAACAGGAAATAAGTCAAATAGGCCTAAGTCATGCAGGTAAAGCCATCAAGATTTGCAGAGTTTGAGAGTCAGTAGTTATGGCAGTAGGAACATAATATCAATATTATAAGCAGTAACGTATGGACATGTTGATACCAATACATCTTTTCGATTTACTCAGTTACTGTTTTGCATATGGTTTTGTTAATTTTGCATATTTTCAATTCTACAGTACTGTATTTGCAATTTTGTTTATTGTACTGGAGAATATATTTCAAATAGTTTTGATGCAAAGAGAATGGTTTTTTAATTATTGATTTTTAGGAATAATAATCGAAATATAATTTTAAAACATTCATAACTATGAATGAAAACTCCTCCCAGATAGAAAACCTGCGCATGCTACCGATTACTATCATTATTACTAATATTAACAATGTAATGGGTTTTATGTCCCTTTTAACTAGAGACGCTGGGGTACCGGAATTTTGCCCCGAAGGGGACCCTTAACGTGCCGGTAAATCTACTCACACGGCTCCCTCGCATTTAAGCAGCCTCAAATACCAACTGACTGCGCCGGGGTTCGATCCCGCTATCTTGTGTTCTGCAGGCGAGAACGTTACCCCTGAGCGACGCAGCCAGTCATTTTTAGCCTATTTTAATTTTATGAAAAAATAGGCTTAAGAGATCACCTTTTCTACGTGTGTCTGTCTGTGTGTGCGTGTGTGTGTCTCCCCCAACCCACCCCCTTATAACTTCTAAACGGCTGGAGCGTTTTCAATGAAACTCGGTAAGTTCATAGCACTATTCCGGACGACACCGATCGTGCCCTTCGAATTATGTTATGTCTCACCAATTCAACAAGACGGCTGTGCGAAATATTTCACCAGCATTCAATATCTACGAAACTATTACCGATATCACCCTGGGATATTTTATAGTGATAAAGGGAACTACTAGAAGTTCACCTATATGACTTTTGAAAACCAGGTAACTACAAAACCAGCATGGCGGCCAAGCGAAGTTGCGACATTTAAATAGACGTTTCTCGCGATTTTACCAACCAAACGCAATAAAACTTGGTACAGTATATGTTTATACACATTGTAATGCACCGACATCCATCTTCGTTCAATTGTTTACATAACCTCAAGATAGCGGCTGTGCGAAATATTTCACCGGCATTCTATATCTCTGAAACTATTAGCGGTATCAGCCTGGAAGTTCATCTAAAAGACTTTCAAAAACCGGTTGACTATAAAACGAATATGGCGGCCAAGCGAAGTTGAAAATTTTAAATATATATTTCTAGCGATTTAATGATCCAAACGCAATGAAACTTGGTACAGGAAATGTATATACACATTGTAATGCACTGGTATCTAATTTAGTTCAATTATTTACATAACCTCAAGATGGTCGCTGTGCGAATTTTAAAATTAAGTTTTTATTTCTTGAGTCGTAATCATGCGATCGAAGTGAAAGTTCGAATAATGAACCAAAGGAATAATTTTCATTTAGTGGTACTGTACCCGATAATCCGGAAAGGATCCTGTTGGAATATCCATTGCCCCCGCTGGATTGCCTATTTCTAACTGCTCCGGCAATTACTACATTAGAAATCGCTTCCAACATAGTCTTTAGGGATTTACAGACAGCAGTTACCAGAATATTGTGGATCAACAACCAACTACACGGGGCACTCACCTTTACTTACCTCGGGGACTGGGACTTCAGCTTCGCCTACACTACATCCACAATATTATTCACCTTATATTTAAAATGAATCACTCCGACAACAATGGAAAACAATCTGAACAAATTTATTAACAAAAAGGTAAACTAATCTACTATAAACAAATAACAATACCGTAAACGAATTTAACAATAGACATTAAAATTAAAAACACGCAATCATTCACACCTCCTTTCAATTCTACATATTACTACAATGCTGTATTAAAAATTATGAGTGTAAATCTTGGCTTGGTTTTAGGCCTACACTGCGTAGAAATAAAAACCGTTTAATGAAGTCTCTAAATGGTATTCCAGACACATGGTTTCATTCACAAGCCTGCGTTTGCAGAACGAACGTGCATTAACTTTGTTTCATCAATGAAACAACGGCACCACGCCGTACTCGAAACTGGTTTATGCAATAAATACAAGGCGGTGGGTCTACACCTGTTAATATTATGTCATCGCTCTCCAATGCTAACGGTGAATCATTCTCGCTAGCCCACAGAGACTGCGTGTGTGTGCATTTAAAAAACACGTAAAATTTAACATTCATATCTTACAAAAGTTCACATAACTAGGCCTACTTTGTTTCTTAAACAATCATTCTAAAAAATTTTATACACAATTTCATTTGCACTCCGTAATTGTTCTAGACCAATCCGGTTCCACATCTACTCTTAACAATGAATAATCATTCAGACCAAAAACATCCGCTCATAAGCACACACTATTCCAAAACAATTGATTAATAAATCCTACTAAATTATTTAACTAATTAAATCATTTTCACAAAAAAATTACATGTAATATGTTTATAATAATATCCGTTATCTAGTGTTGCTACAGCGACACTGTCGAGATTCTAACTTCTCGGTTACAATATAATTCTTAACTAAATATATACACTGATTTTTCACATAACCATCCTTCTCTAACGTTCTGTAGTTTTATATACTGCTTACACATCGTCTTATATAGGTTTCATTACATTATCGGTATAATACAGTCGACTAATTAAGGTAAACTGTACGTAATTACATCACTTCGGGTTTAATAAAATTTAATAATTGTATTATAGACGTGAGTAGACAATCTTTCTCAAGTTGCTTTTTAGCTGAAACCCTCCTGTAAACACAGCTAAATCGTTCATTCACAAGAACTGGACTACTTGTATGCAACGGCTTTTATCATGATACATGCCTTTTATCAAAGAACAACAATACTTTGACTTCCTTAAAATGCGGAATTCCCTCGCGTGAGCACTCCATAGCTCTACAAATCCTCATATAACAGTATATATGGCATAAACAATTATCATCTACTATGTTAAACAATAACCAAAAAGGGATTAATTGTTATTAACATATCTTATGTAGGAACTTCTCTCAAATAATGGCATGACCCTCAGTATCATTGCACATGACTACTGGACTACAATTATACATGCGTAAATTCTTCAAACGAAACTTCCAATTGTAATGAACGATATTAGACAGTCGTGATTAACCTCCTAAAGTTTACTCCACAACAAGATAATTAACTGTTAACTCGTCTGTCGCAAATACATGTAATAAAATAATACTCCTATCTCATCTCACTTGTCAAGCTATAAATTGTTTATCGTTGTAATATCATATCCACAAATGACGTGATGTTACACAAATAGGATAAAATAACACACATGTTATTTATAATGTCAGATAGAATTCAATCTTGACCGGGATAAACTAGATTTGAATTCCTAGCCAAAGATTTGAATAATCTTCTAACAAAAGGTATTTTCTCTAACATATTAAATGAACAAAGCTCTTAGCTTTACAGATAATAAGAAAGTTTTGTCACTGTCGTAATGTTTTTACACTCTACACAAAGAATGTTCATAAGAATTAAGACTTCGGTCTTATCAAACGACTAGTATTTCTTAGATCGTCGATAGTTTATGTACAATAATGATATAACAATATCATTCGATGTTTCTTCTTTTCTTGAAGTTATATGTTGTTACATTAAAGTGCTCAAATTAAATTTAATAAGAATTTAATTTGAAGCTATGACACAATGTCAGAATACTTGGTTTAAATGAAATTATTAAAATTCGAGAGTCGAAACGACTAGTTTCCTATGAGGTAATATGATTCTTCAAACAACATTTTTAATGTCAGTTCCACAACTGATCCGTAGAATCAAATTGAAAAATAGATGAAATGCAATCATCTTCTAAATAATCTTGAAGTATAAAAATCTCAACACACATCTGAAGTGTAAAGTACATAAAAGCACTGAAATACATGAAATGTGAAAATATAGAAATATGGAATAAGATCGCCGAAAATATGGAATAAGATCGCTGAAAATATGGAATAAGATCGCCGGCTCAGAATGTTACTAATCAAGCTCTATAAAACAATGAGATACACAAATACCTTATTTAGACGAAATCTTGAAGATCAATGTAAGTATTCCCACAATACTTTAGATGTTTCCTCAGTACAAGACACTGAGATGGATCTGCGACCTCAGAGATAAGAAATGTCTCTCTCTGGAATTCACCAAAATTCGCCTTGGCTCGAACGACATCCTTCTGGCAAATTCTTCTGTGTTGCTGGGCTACCTTTCTCTAGCATCTTGACAAATCTCTTCTGTAAAGTCTTCATTCTCCGTCGTAAATATGTATCAGCTTCATCATTGGAATATAATTATGGAAATATTCATATAAATAGTGAATGAAATATTTCCATTGCTAATTGATGTTTTATTAGTGTTCGTAGACTGACGAAAATGCACAAGGTGGACCGTACACTACGTCTGTATACAAGAATACGTTGTCTAACGAAGCTCCATCGTTGTATCTTAACTCCTGTTATCGAATATGTCTCTGGCGCATGACTATCTAGTTCATCATATCAACAATGTTAATTATGCTGAATGATAATGTTTGAAGAATAATAAGTCATTCTATTAATGTTTATGTGTTGCGCCAATATTAAAAGTTCTCCGCCACTGTTCACTTGAACTGCGTTCGTCAACTTCACGTTGCAATTTATAATGATATTCAGCTTTATTTCCAACACATTTGGAAATCGAACTTGACAGGCTTATATTGTCGAAACGGTGAATAGTAAAACGCTCGACTTTTCACAATATAAAGTAAGCGACATGTTCTTAATATATTCGCTTATTTAACTTTAGATCTCAATGATATATGAGATATAATCAATACAATGTTCCTCGCAACTTCACGTAGAATGGAAGTGCGGTGATCTCTAATGTTCCCCCTAGCTATCCTCGCGTCTCCACAAGTCGACAGTCGTCGCACTCGGACTAAGCCTTGGGATCTCCGTTAACCCAGTAAAAACACTTCCTCACTCTTCAAAGTATGCTGGAATAAGAACCTCGATCCTTGGATCTCCCTCTCCAAGTCGAATTTTTGCCGGCCATATCAATCTCCCACTATAATTTTAGCGCGTAGATTACCAATGCTTATTCCTGCGTAGATTAACCGAACTGTGGTTTTTAAAGTATCAGACATAATTTCCCTTAATATTCTCTTCATTACCAAATAAGAAAATCTTCTTCTAAGGGCCTAAATGCATAATTTCATCATGTTGTGTAATTAAAGGTGATCCCGTCTTCAATAAGACCTGTTCTCATTGGCTCTGGGCTGGGATCCAATAGCATAATTTATAACAATATTTAAAATATTAATTTCCAAACTCGCTGTTGCTATGCTAAATATAGCCTTCTAGAAGCGTCCATTGTCCAACATATCACGTGATCGGGCTCTCCCACAGTCTCGAGCTAGTAACACTACACTCTTGTGTCACACTTCCAGAAATTATATTTGCTAGTTAAATTTTATTATGGGGACGGAAAATACTCTCATTTTCCCCCTAAATAATTCAATTTACGGGGCCAGTACATGACTCTATGGCCTATACATATAACAATCCAACATGGCGACCATCCAAAATATTTAGATGGATCTCAATATCTACGAATCTATTACAGCAATAAAACTGAATTTTTGAATGTTCATAATCGCTATGAACATAAGTTCACCTATAGGACTTTCAATAACCTGGTGATCACAAATCCATCATGGCAGCGACGCGAAGTAGAAATATTCATATGGTCGTTTCTCGCTATTGAACCATCCGAGTGCAGTGACAGTTGGTACAGTAAATCCTTACACAAATGTTAATCCACTGGCATCTAATTTTTTTTCAATTGTTTCCATAACCACAAGAGGGCAGCTGTGAGAAATTTTAAAATCTCGTTTTTACTTCTTGTGTCCTAATCATGCGATTGAAGTTTGAATACTACACGTACACAATAATTTTCATGTAACAGTACATAACCTCTAAGACCTACATAAAATCCAACATGGCGACCATCCGCAATATTTAGTCGGTTCTCAATATCTACGAATCTATTACAGCAATCAAACTGAAATTTTGTATGTTGATAGGGGCAATTAACATAAGTAGGATATATGAAAATAGGCTGTATAGTTCTTCACGGAACTACTTGTTATAATTTTCGAATTGACAACTTATGTTCACGCAACAATTTCACTATTTCTCCTTTGTAAGTAATTTCCTTTGCCTCCAGTACTCCTTCATTCGTTCGCTGTGCTGCTGCCATTAGTTTACCATCCAAGCTCTTGCAATCTTTGTAGCACTTATCTCGTCTTGAAACCCTTCCAGATCGTGTATACTGTTTCGAAACGATCCCTTTCTAACATTTGGTCCTCCAGGATGTTAGATCTTTGAAGGTCTTTCCGAGTTTCTTTAATCCATGATGTAGTGGTCTTCTTGTTCCAGCAGTAGTAAAATGACTGTTTTGTTAATTTGGAATTGTTCATTCTGTACAGGACGCGTCCAAGATATATTAACCTCCGTTTCTTCATGGTCTCAGATATATTTTCTACATTCTTGTAGACTTCGTTGTTGCTCCGAAGTTTCCATCTGGGTTCTGTATATTATTATTATTATTATTATTATTATTATTATTATTATTATTATTATTATTATTATTTATTTTCACCTTCAAGTTACTCACCTTGAAACAGTAATTTACTGTCATCAACTGAAATTTTTCCTCACACATTAAAAAGCAAGCAGTTCCGTGAAGAACTATACAGCCTATTTTCATATATCCTACTTATGTTAGTTGCCTCTATCTACATACAAAATTTCAGTTTGATTGCTGTAATAGATTCGTATATATTGAGAACAGACTAAATATTTCGGATGGTCGCCATGTTGGATTTTATATATGTAAGTCCTAGAGTTATGTAGTGTTACATGAAGATTATTGTGTACGTGTAGCATTCAAACTTCAATCGCATGATTAGGACACAAGAAGTAACAAGGAGATTTAAAAATTTAGCACAGCTGCCAATTTGTGGTTATGGAAACAATTGAAATAAATTAGATGCCAGTGGATTAACATTCGTATAAGGATTTACTGTACCAAGTTTCATTGCACTCGGATGGTTAAATTGCGAGAAACGTCCATGCGAATATTTATACTTCGCGTCGCCGCCATGTTGGATTTGTGATCACCAGGTTATTTAAAGTCTTATAGGTGAACTTAAGTTCATAGCCCCTATGAACATAAAAAGTTCAGATTGATTGCTATAATAGATTCGTAGATATTGAGATCCATCAAAATATTTCGGATTGGATTGTTAAATGTATAGGCAGTAGAGTCATGTACCATTAAAGGAAAATTATTGCGTAGGTTCATTATTCAAACTTTCACATCGATCGCATGATTACGACACAAGAAATAAAAACTTAATTTAAAAAAATTGCAAAGCCGCCTTCTAGAGGTTATGTAAACAATTGAACTAAATTAGATACCAGTGTATTACAATGTGTATAAACATTTCCTGTACCAATTTCCATTGCGGTTGGAACATTAAATCGCAAGAAAGGTCTGTTTAAATTTTCAAATTCGCTTGGCCGCCGTGTTCGTATTGTAGTTAACCGGTTTCTGAAAGTCTTATAGATGAACTTCCAGTAGTGCCCTTTATCTCCGTACAAAATTTCAGGGTGATACCGCTAAAAGTTTCAGAGATATAGAATGCCAGTGAAATAGTTTGCACATCCGCCATCTTGTGGTTATGTAACCAATTGAACCAAGTTAGATGTCGGTGCATTATAATGTGTATAAATATATACTGTACCAAATTTTATTGCGTTTGGTTGGTTAAATCGCGAGAAACGTCTATTTAAAAGTCGCAAATTCGCGTCGCCGCCATGTTGGTTTTGTAGTTACCAGTTTTTCAAAAGTCACATAGGTGAACTTCTAGTAGTTTCCTTCATCACCGTAAAAAAAAAATCCAGGGTGATATCGGGAATAGTTTCTGAGATATTGAATGCTGGTGAAATATTTCGCACAGCCGCCATGTTGGATTGGTGAGACGTAACAAAATTTGAAGGGCACGGTCGGGGTTGCCCGGAATAGTGCTATGAACTTAGCGAGTTTTATTGAAATAGCTCCAGCCGTTTAGAAGTTATTAGGGGCACACACACACACACACTCACACTCCTCACACACACACACACACACACACACACACACACACGGACACAAGGTGATCTCATAAGCCTATTTTTTTTTTTCAAAATTGAAAATAGGCTAAAAAGTCACACATCAGTAAAATGATGGTATAGGCCTATTGGCTTTCACGGTCAGTGAATTAAAACTCAGCACTTTTTCTAGGTTTGTGCCATGTCTTGTGAGGGGTTTCAGCTAGGACACCAAGCTGGCTCATCAGTGGGCTCTTGCGGGTCGGGGGGCTGGAACACCAAGAGCCCGCTGATGAGCCAGCTTGGTGTCCTAGGTGAAACCCCTCACAAGACACGGCACAAACCTAGAAAAATTGCTGAGTTTCACACATCAGTGGTCTAAAACTCTTTTGTTTTTCAGCCCACACAATGAACATTTTTAGTCTATTTTCATCTACGAAAAAAATAGGCTTATGAAATCACCTTTTGTCCGGCTGTGTGTGTGTGCGTATGTCTGTTTGTGTGTGTTCCCCCCCCCCCTAATAAAATCTAAACGACTGATCCGATTTCAATGAAACTCGGTAAAGACATGGTACTATTTTTCCGATCCCGACCGTGCCCTTTAAATTTTAATACGTCTCACCAATCTAACATGGTGGCTGTGCGAAATATTAAAGCGGCATTCTATATCTCCAAAACTACTACTGATATCACCCTGAATGTTTGTACTATGATTAAGTGCACTACTAGAAGTTCACCTATGTGACTTTCAGAAATCTAAGTACAAAACGAACATGACGGCCAAGCGAAGTTGAAACATTTAAATATACGTTTCTCGCGATTTACCCATGAAACTTGGTACTGTAAGTACTTATACAAATTTTAATCCACTGCCATCTAATTTGTATCAGTTGTTTTCTTAACATCAAGATGGCGTCTGTGCGAAATTTTAAAATCTCGTTCTTATTTCTTGTGTCCTAATCATGCTATTGAAGTTTGAATAATAACCACGCGCAATAATTTTCATATATAAGTACATAACTCTATGGCCTTCATATACAAAATCCATTATGTTAACCATCCAAAATATTTAGACGGTTCTCAATATCTACGAATCTATCACAGCAATCAAACTGAAATTTTGTATGTTGATACTATAATAATATCGTAAGGCCTCGGGTGCCTGGCGCAAGCTTTGTAATTTGACACCCAGAGGGTAGCTTGCATGTCGAATTTCGTTGTTCCTTGAATCACTATAAAAGTCAAGGAGGTTAGATATCTAAGCTCCTTGAATACTATAGCGCTTTCTGGTAGAGAAATGAGGAACTTTGTGTTGGCGGAAACTCCCGAGATTAATTTTGCCATTATGAACACGGCCTACTGAATTCAAATGGGTTCTTTGACATGGCAACATCGTATGACATGCGTGTCGTATTTTTGCCGCCTTTCAAAAATCACTTACCACGGCCAGGAACGATCCTGCAATCTTGGGGTTAGTAGACCGACACGCTATCCACTCACCCATGTATGTTGATAGCCTCAATTTACATAAATAGGATATATGAAAATAGGCTATTTAGTTCATCATGGAACTACTTGTTACATGTTGGAAATAAAAGTGTTTTAGTATACGCTTTATGACGTAGCACATTCGGAAATTTGTACCAGCACTGGAGGTGAGAACTGCCGACGCCTGAATTGTATATCACTGAGTAAACAGTGGAAATTGAACTATACTCATGTTTCGTATTGACTCAGTACATATCAAGTATTTGCAGAGCGCAACAATTATAACGTCGCTATGTGTACGTGTTTCTTCCAAGCGAAATGATGATAGATTTCCTAGCGTCCCGTAAACCATTAGGCGCAGTACAAATGTTTACTTGCTTCTTGAATAATTGTTATTGGTTGGATTTCTGATAAATGCGAATGGTAGCTATGGAAGTCTAATGCAAACTAAGAGCCATTTCATCAGTACGTTTCCTATTAAATTATATTATTGACCACCTCATGTTGCTGTGGCTTTGATTCCTGGCTCTGGCAAAAAAAGGTATTTCTGGTCTGAGGGCCGGATTGCAATCCATTCTGCCTCGTGAGGCAAAACTGATAAGAGGTGAGTTTGAATCCCACCTCAGACAATCTGGAAGTGTCTTTCCGCGGATTCCCCAACTCTGCTGCAGGCAAATGCTCGAATGGTTCCTAATTTAAGGCCATGGCCGCCTCCTTCCAAATCTTCACATGCATTACAAATACACACACTACTATAGACACAACAATAACACAAGTTATCAATCAAATTGAGGCAGATGACCTTGCTTTTCCAACCCTTAAAACAATTACAATATCAAACAAATTCCACACACACCCAAGTACACGGGGCTACATATCCACGATGTCACAAAGCCCATAAGTAAATCAATAACTTATTAATTGCACAATGAATTTCCGAAGTTTTCACACTCGGTTTGCAAGAATTTGGATTGGCAGTTATTTTGACGTAACAAACATTTTGGTAGAAGCATATTTGTACTCACCACCTAATATATTTGGGCACAATTGTGTGACTGACTGAAGAGCATTCTATAAATTTTCGCAATCGCCTTAATTGAAAAAATGAGGCTTCCTCTAAACACACTCACCCCTTTGTAGCCTATTACGTAAATTTGTATCATCGTTTTATTTTAGTGGCGCCTTCTACCTAAATACGAATTTTCATGCCATTTGCTCCAGTAGTTTTGACTCCATAACAAACTGACACCACTTTAAACTGAGGGTTTATTTGGGCCTTATACAAGGCCTTTATATTTGCTTGACAAGGACATTCTCGCTCACGCGCTCCGCCAGTGACGCCTCAGTTGCCGGCTGCCGCGTGCCCGTATGTACGGCATCTACTTATGATGTTTCCGGTTACGCCGGTTAATTTCGCTTCAGTAAAGAAATAACGACCTTTACATCTATTTTTATCGTTTACTGAACCTGTAGGTATGAATCTCTTAGACGGTTGTTTTATTGTGATATTGCTGCAATGCCTTATGCGAAATATTCGTTAATTGAACGTGTATATCTGCACAATACGTACACAAAGCGCAGGAAATCGTGCGCTAAATCAAGACAAAAGTTTCGAGTGAAATTTCCAGGCCATTCCTATAAATCGGACAATTTCATAAGGAGATGCCGATTATGTTTGGCAGTGGATGGGGAACATTTTCAGCATCTACTGTAAACATAGTGAGTAATAATGCATGATACTCATTTTAAGCACCGTATTCTGCCGTATATACGCGCGCGTGGCAGCCGGCAACTGAGCCGTCACTGGTGGAGCGCATGAGCGTGAATATCCTTGCCAAGCAAATATAAAGCCCCTGTATAACGCATCCGGAATAAATACAATGTTATAGCCAAAATTTCAAATATTCAGTCAGATAGGGTACTTTATTTTTAGAGATAATGATTATTGTTGAAGTACACTATTTGCATGACAATTTCTACTGAGTTAAATAAAATATATATCTCATAAACTATATGTTACAAAGAAATAAAAATTTTCAGGATTATTAAACTCCGTTCACTTATTATTATGTACAAAGCACATTTTAATATATGCTTGCGGTCGTGCATTATTACACCACCAAACTTACAGCTGTTTTTCGGACAGCGTTTATAATTATGATAAGTACCCCACAATTTCAAATATTTACGTGAATGTTCTTTTGATCTGTTGGTAACATTCACGGTTACAACATACACCAAAGTAATTGATATACATATTCAGAAAATATATTGTTTGCGTATTCTTACTCTAAATGTATATTTATTGATGTGTAACATCTTTCCACTCGGTTGCTGGATATTTTTGTGGGAGTGATTTTGAAAAATGGGACGGAAGTGGATCGGATGGAAGTGTGTAAGACGCACTGCCAGCTGGATCCATGTGGAGTGTACTTCAAGGTTTGGAGGCGCCATTACAGATATTTCTACAATAAATCATCTTCAAGTTGTTGTTCTTCGGTGTAAAAATATTCATTATATCATATTTGCTGAAAACAATAACGATTTATTAAGAGTCTGTTTTTCAATCTCTGGATAAAAGTGATGGGCATCCACTCCCCAAGTAACTTTGCTCAATACTTTCATACTGAACGGTAAACGCTCATGTGTACTCTGGTGTCAACTGATTGAAACACAAATCACATGTTAAAAGTCTTCGTATCAGTATTTAAATGATGATATGCTTATTATGAAACATTGTAACTAGTCGGCAAAGCCGGTATTATGTTTCTGCACAATGGCTATTCAGATATTAAGCCACATTGCGGTAATGCAGTGATCAATGTAAGATATATCGATGCTTTTATGCGGGAATTAGGCTAGCCTTTCAGAGACCACTATAGGAATTCCCTTTAGCCAAGTAGGCGAATTCAAAACTCAATTCCACGCAGGAACATTATCGAAAAAAAGCAAAATATAAATGGAGCATAAACAATACTTACATATTATTACCGGCACGTGAAAATGAGTACCTGCCTTGCACTCTAAATGTCTGTGGTTGTAATGGCTGCGTGGATAGCTTCTTGGTCTGCGAATCATGAGGTCTCAGGTTCGAACCCCAGTCCCGGCACTTATTTTTGCTACCGGATTATCGATTTAAACAACACCTATCATAACATTATGCGTCATTTTAATATAATCTACATAAAATTACAATTTATCTAATTTTAATTACAATAGTTTGCACCAAGCAGGAGTTGGGAAATTTGATTGTGTTGAACATTATTTCTAGTAGTCTATAGATAGGCTAGAGACTATGGTTTCATTCCTCCTCTTAATTTACAATATAATATGTGATATTTGTTCAAACAAGTGTGTCAGTAGCATATCTCCAATTCGATCTATATCCTACATTCATCATAGTACCAGTATGAAAACGGAGCGTAAATTAACATTTTAAGAATGTCCAAGCTGTGTAGTATACGAGTAGGATAACATGTCAAATGACTTCAGATATATTTCATCTCAATTTCATAGTAGGATAACATGCCAGATGTTACACATCATATGCGACTACTGTAAGGCTAGTAAGTTTTTTTTTTTTTACTTTTGTTGGTTAAAAACTATTCTCTTAAATGGAAAATATGCCTGATACACAAAATATTTTGGTATTTGTTGTTCATATTAGAACGATACACAATCATGCAAAATTTCATTTCTTGAATAGTAATTGAGGTGTCCACTTACAAGCAGCTACAAAATCTGGCGAACATGTCCTCGGACACTCCCGGCACTAAAAGCCATATGTAAAAATAATATAAAAACACCAATTATTTAAATAACAAGGGGAATCCTTCCTGCCTTGTCATTTGCTAACAAGATTGGAATTTCATTAGTCCAATTTCACTTTCAAGTCAGATTCAAAAGCAAGAACACCATGATGACTAACACAATCCCGTTTCGTGTGTCCTTATATAATCAACATTGCAAATGTGCGACAATGAATAATTCACTTGTGTGTGTGTTTGTGGAGGGGGTTAAACTTTAATAACTTGGCGTTTAATATCCAAGCGGTTTTGTACAGTTTTCCAGATTTTCTTCGTCCCTAAATCCTGCCACCCTGGACAGCTGCCCTGTTTGTTCCCTCGTAATTACGGGTCTGAATACAGTAAATGACTCTATATTGTAAGCGCGACCTTAAGGGACCAGTGTTTTAATAGTCAGCAAAGAAAACCTCGTTTTAGTGGCTGAAATCCGCTATCGGTGTTGCAATGTATAAAAATTTCTACAGAAAGTGCTTTCATATCGTCACTGCCAAAGTGAGGTGGTGAAAGTAGTAGCCAGCCTAACCACTTTAGATAGTGTTGGGTAAACATACGGTATTTACACTAGGCATAACCTTATTGAAAAATGGAGCTACGTTTCCATTGGTGGTCTAGTGCATGACATCATTAGAGCCATATATTAGCCTACTTTCGATTTTTGCAAAAAATGAAAGTAGACTTATGAGATCAACACAGGGCGAAAAAAGTGTGTCTGTCTGTGTGTGTGTGAGTCTGTGTGTGTGTATGTGTGTGTGTGAGTCTGTGTGTGTGTGTCTGTGTGTTTGTGAGTGTGTGTACTCTGAATGACGGTCCCCCCCCTATCAATTCGAACACGGTGAATGCGAATTGAACGAAATTTGGTACAAAGGTAGCACTAGCAAAGGACACCTCAGTGTCATGTTTTATATCGCCGCCATCTTTACTAAAACTGAATGGCGGCCACTCAAACGTTCAAAACGTAAAATCAAATAACGACTAACCAAATCATCCTATCTCTATCAAATTTGGTAACAACATACCTTCGTATAGGATGCGTCTTGTGACCAAACTACAAGGTCGTCCGCCATACCATTTCAGGATGGCGGCCGTGCGAATTATGCAAACTTTATAATCCATATCATGGGACCCACCAGTTCCGATTATCGAGCCGAGAATCGTTTTAACTGTTCTAAAGGAAGAGGCACGTTCGAAATTAAAAGTTTATTTTGTAATACTATAGTGCAGACGTGATTTTAAAAAACTGAGCCGATTCAGTAATAAGACAAGATGGCAGCGGATATCTTGTGCCTGACTTATATTTCACTAATTTGAGTATTGCATGCAATATAGCGTACTGATACAAAATAAATAAACGTTGTATGAAATTCTTTATATAAATAATATACTCCAGTGATGAAATCGTTTAGTATAAATCATTATTTGCTAACAAGTTCTATGTAAGTCATTTTATATAGAACGATATTCGTTGACACAATTAGCTCAGTGGTAGAGCGTTAGCCTATCGGTCAAATGCCTATGGTTCAAACCCGGCCAGAGCTAGGTTTTTTGCTTGAAATGTTATATGTTTATTGTTTTGTAATGACTCAGACGTTTTAAAATTAAGCGTTATATTGTGCATATTATGGTGTAAAATATATATTTAATTAAAACATAATTCGCCAGCAGATTTACTCGAGACATCTAGCTGCCAAAAAGGTAACTGCACGCCGACCTACTTATTAACTTCCAGATTTTATTGAAAAGCTTCTTCTTCTGGCCGCTAGAATGCACTCGCTCTGTTAGGATTATATTGTTCGATATTTCACCACTAGATGTCACGACTAGTCTACGTGGGGCTCCATTGATTACTATACCATTGGCATTCTATGCGCATCGAATTTGAAGAATGACAAGATGATACTACGATATATTTTTACTTTTTATTTTAAAGGGTTTGTAACAGCCTATTGTGCGTTATTTGAAAATGTTAATTGAAGTAAAGAACAAAACGATTTCACATAGTATCTGAACTCTACCGTTGGTGCTAGTTCAGTATATTAATTAATACTTTTATTTCAGCCAAATAGCAATCGAAAATATCCACATAGTTGGTATACACACGTCTCTGTAGGGTCATGGAAAGATTTGTTAATTCAATTAGGGTTGTGAAAGTCATACGCAGCCAGACGTGTAAAGACATGCCTCAACTCAAAGTTGGATGTTGCCCGCGTCAGGCCGATTATGTAATAATAATAATAATAATAATAATAATAATAATAATAATGTTATTGGTTTTACGTCCCTTTTAACTACTGTTGCTTTTAGAGACGCCGGGGTGCCAGAATTTTGTACCGAAGGGGATCTTTAACGTGCCAGTAAATCTACTAACACGGCTCCCCCGCATTTGTGCACCCTCAAATGCCAGCTGACTGCGCCAGGATACGAACCTGAAACATACGGTCCAGCAAGCGAGAACGTTACCGCTGAGCCACGCCGCCAGTCCGGTCGATTATGTCTCCAGATCCATAACATTCTTTAGATACTTCTTATCTTTCTTACTTTCTTTCTTCAATGATGGTAGCAGTTTTTATCTAGGTTGTGGCGTTTGGTAGAGGTGAATCGTTTCTAAGGTCTTCAACAAAGAATAGTTCTATTATACTCTTTGATAATAACAACGAGTTATAACTATACTCATACATTTAGGAGAAAGTAGGCTATATGTTCTTTACTGAACATCTTGTTTTTGAATATAAATACATATTATGTCCGCAACATTAAATAAGTTTTCTATTGTAACAGTTGTCAGTTGATTATCAGAAACTTCAATTTATGAAGAAAAAAAAAGTGAAAATGACCAATCGAATATCAACATTCTCGGAATTCCAGGGGGGGGGGGGGGGCACGGCCCCTCCTTGCCCCTCCCTGTGGGCGCCCATGTATCTAGGCAATTCTGCAGGGTGACAGGATCCTTGGCTAATAACACCATATCATCTGCATACATTAAGAGCTTTACATTGGTTTCATGAAGTATTTGTACAATGTCTGCTGGCATCACATTAAAAAGTAAAGGACTCATAGGATCCCCCTGCAATTCTCCTTTTGATTTAATTATGGGGGATGTATAAGGGATTCCATCAAATATCTTCACAAAGTTAACGTTCAGGATTAGCTTCAATATTGTAACGTGCCACCCCTAGTGGCACTTTCGTTAACTGGATTGCGGTGGATAGAAGCACAATACAATGGTCCTTTTAAAGAAATAGTAGTTTTATTGCAGGTCTTAGCAACCAACAGTTCACCACACAATAAACAGATACAAGCAATTAGCTGTCTTACAAAAGCTGCCTCTATGGAGCTCGACTCACCCTTTCACTCAGTTATGCATTAATCCTACCGTAATGAGGTGCGTGTCCTCGGCTAGAAGTAACGGCACTCTCCCTCAAGTAAACAGTCCACTGCGTTTCGCAATCCACACAGCGCCTCATCGCATGCAATAGCCTCACTTGGGTTTCGCACGACACGTCACCAACTATTGTCGCACTCGCTCAAAAACACTGTCACTCCTTCGCTGGTGAGGCCGCTTAAATAGCAGGCTGGTGACTCAATAAATGCTTCTAGAACCGTCCAGGATTCACGGCTTCTCGAGATTTCCATCACTAGCTGGGTCACGAATATTCTAGACGGTGTCTTTTGTCCTCGCAGCCCCGTTGCGTAAGGTGCAGGTAACACACAGAGGCAGAGCATAGCCCGGGGTGGCTTTGACTCACGCGGGGAGGCGACGAAACAAACTCACAGCCGTAACAATATCTCCACTTCATGTTCCATTACGCCTGGGATTGTCTCAAGTTTGTGGATTAGTAAGTTTCTATCTATGTTATCAAACGCATTGGCATAGTCTGTGAAAACTAAGGGGGGATGTAACCGAAGAGGGGTCAAAATATCATAATTTTTACATATGTGTATGTATGGTCTCTTTTATACTTTGTGTAAAAATGTCAAGCTCATTACTCAACTGGAAGTAGTTTTAAAATAAATAAATAAATAAATAAATAAATACATTTATATCTGATGCTGCATGCCTATAGACAAACTTACTTAAATGTGAGTAAAAGAACATATCCAACTGTCAAATGTTGTTTTCTCAATATCAATTTTCCCATCACATAGGTACACTTTTCTCTGAAACCCTAAATTATACATAACTGAATTTTTCAGGGATTGTTTATTGAGTGATTTTACACAAATTTATGAAGAATTGTGCTTCTATTTGACCATGTGTAGAATTTGCATGCATTTACATTCATATTTTCACTGAGGTTTATAGAATCCTAAATTCAAATAACCATAAATAAAAAAAACTTTTGACGGTATTTGGATAATTCTTCATAAAGGTACAGATAGTGACATACATTTAAACTAGTTAATAGCTGAGGCCAGGATCTTTTATAGTTATGTTGTAAAGTGTACCTAAATAAGAGGAAATAACAAACAATTTTGCAGTGACTGTACTGGTGCCATTTTGCCACCCAACAAAATGGGTAATAGCTTTTTTATTTTTTATTTTTATTTTTAGCCTATTTTCAATTTTGAAAAAATAGGCTTATGAGATCACCTTTTGTCCGTGTGTGTGTGCGTGTGTGTGTGTGTGTGTGATTCGTGTGTGTGTCCCCCCCTAATAAAATCTAAACGGCAGGAGCGATTTCAATGAAACTCGGAAAGTTCATAGCACTATTCCCGGCGACCTCGACCGTGCCCTTCAAATTTTGTTACGACTCACCAATCCAACATGGCGGCTGTGCGAAATATTTCACCAGCATTCAATATCTCCGAAACTATTACCGATATTACCCTGACATTTTCTATGGTGATAGAGGGAACTGCTATAAGTTCACTTATGTGACTTTTGAAAACCTGGTAACTACAAAACCAACATGGAGGCCAAGCGAATTTGCGACTTTTAAATAGACGTTTCTCGTGATTTGACCAACCAAACGTAATGAAACTTGGTACAGTATATGTTTATATACATTGTAATGCACCGACATCTAACTTCGTTCAATTGTTTACATAATCACAAGATGGCGGATGTGCGAAATATTTCACAGGCATTCTATATCTCTGAAACTATTAGCGGTATCTCCCTAAAATTTTGAACGGAGATAAAGGGTACTACTGGAAGTCTATCTATAAGACTTTCAAAAACCGGTTAACTACAAAACGAACATGGCGGCCAAGCGAATTTGAAAATTTTAAATAGACCTTTCTCGCGATTTAATGTTCCAAGCGCACTGAAACCTGGTACAGGAAATATTTATACACATTGTAATCCACTGGTATCTAATTTAGTTCAATTTTTTACATAACCTCAAGATGGCGGCAGTGCGAATTTTAAAATTAAGTTTTTATTTCTTGTGATGTAGTCATGCGATCGAAGTGAAAGTTTGAATAATGAACCTACGCAATAATTTTCCTTTAATGGTACATGACTCTATGGCCTATACATTTAACAATCCAACATGGCGACCATCCGAAATATTTAGACGATACTGAATATCTACGAATCTATTTTAGCAATCAAACTGCATTTTTTTAAATGTTCAAAGGGGCTATGATCTTAAGTTCACCTATAGGACTTTAATAACCTGGTGATCACAAATCCAACATGGCGGTGACGCGAATTATAAATATTCCCATGGACGTTTCTCGCAATTTTACCATCCGAGTGCAGTGAAACTTGGTACAGTAAATCCTTATACGAATGTTAATCCACTGGCATCTAATTTATTTTAATTGTTTCCATAACCTCAAGATGGCAGCTGTGAAAAATTTTAAAATCTCCTTGTTTTTTCTTGTGTCCTAATTTTGCGATTGAAGTTTGAATACTACGCGTTCACAATAATCTGCATGTAACAGTACATAATTCTAGGACCTACATATATAAAATCCAACATGGCGACCATCCGAAATATTTAGTCGGTTCTTAATATCTACGAATCTATTACGGCAATCAAACAGAAATTGTGTATGTTGATAGTGGCAATTAAGATAAGTAGGATATATGAAAATAGGCTGTATAGGTCTTCACGGAACTACTTGTTTTGTCGTGTGGCCTCGAACCCACGCGTCTACCGAATCAGCAGAGAGTTTGACCCCATGACCTAACGATGCGCTTTAGCCAGCGTACTTAATACACCATTAGACAACTGTACAAAGTTCAATGCTCTGTGTCTTATATTGTGAATTTGTGAACTTTTAAAGCCAGCTATGCATTTTCGGTTACATCCCCCCTTATGTTGAATACATGATTTGGGAATTAAGATTTTAGGATAACAAATGATAAACAATTAAAGTATAAATTAATAGAAACAAACTTTAATTTCATTCAAATCTGCAGAACAAGTTCCATTTTAAAAGCAAACCATTGCCGACTCGTTCCAGCTTCGTCGCTGAACCTTCCTACTTTCTGCGTTTTAATTTTATTGGGCTGTTCCATTGTTGAATATTTTGTGTATAGTATTATCGAAACGCCTATTACGTGTTGGCGGCATGGTGACTCGCACTAAACTGACAAGTCATGGGCGCCAAGCATTAGACCATATCCATTGACGTATGTAGTTCGCTAAATATATCACTACAAGCGCTAGTGTTGTCTCATGCATATTCAAATCAAAATCGAAATATCTACTTTCATTCTGAGAAATTCCAAAATCTGCTTCTCACAAATTGCAGATAAAGAATCAAAGAATTGATGAACACAATCAAACTTTAATTTCATTTACATCTATAGAAAAGGTTACATATTAAAAACAAGCGGTTTAGCATGTTTTATTTTTTCAGAATATAATTTAAGCCGTAAGTAATTTTCATAATTGTATTTTGAAATACAATAGAACGCTTCAAGACACGAATTATGACACGTTTCCGGATTTTCAAGCTTTTAAACTTCGGTGGCGTAGTTGGTATGCCCAAGATCGCGGGTTCAAATCAGGCCAAAGTTGTCGGATTTTTGAAGAGCGTTAAAATCCCTTAGTATACCATTCATCGGAGGGGAAGTAAACCCGGCGGACACATGTCATAGATTTATTGCATGTAAAAGAACCTTCCACTAACTACAATTGTGTGAAGCTAAAATTTGTAGGTTAGATTTGGTTAACGCTATAAGTTCCAATGTTGGGCACCAGGTGCTGGTTTCGGTTGCATCTAGTAGCCAAGTTCACAGCTAGGTGTCATTGACGGTAACATTTGGTAGCAAAAGTAGGAACTACTTGAAATTGATCATCTGCAGTCCTTACCTGAATTACAGATAACACACACTAATATAGCCATCACAATCAACACCGGCTATCAGACAGATTCTACACAGCCCCTGAACTGAGGAACCAACCAACTACCCTAGGTTTTCAACGTTTGGCACAATTGTCAAAATAGATTAACTTACGTACAGTCTGAGCAATCTTAGTTTTATTTATAACGTGCGTTTAAGAAGTAACGAGCCGGAGGCATAATTACTGAAACCAGTACCTGTATGTTGGAAGTATTGGTCCTGGCTGTTGAGGCACTTGTCCCACTGTGACACGAGGCGGTGATTGGCTGTCTCATAAAATTCCCTGGGCTGCGATGTGAACCAGTTCGCACGTACAGCTGGACGTCGGCGTCCGAGGTGAATCGTTGGCCCTGCAGAGCCCTTTTCAGGGGACCAAACATGGCGTAATCACAGGAAGAGAGGTCTGGACTGTATGGAGGGTGGCCGAGAACCTCCCATTTGAATTTCTGCAGGAGTGCCGCGACTGTGTTGGCCGTATGAGGTCGTGCATTGTCGTGGAGCGACCACGGCGGCTATGGCGTTCACTGTCACTCGGCGGTCCTAGATAATGAGTGCATCAACCAGCTGGGCGTTGTCATCGGTAATGCAGGGGGGTGCCCCAGACCAGGCATCATCGGCTAACGGCACCCGTCCTTCCCTGAAGCGCTTGTGCCACGCCTTGACTCTTGCAAGGGACATACAGTGTTCGCCGTACACTTGTGACATTGGGCGATGAATGTCCATTATCCATACTCCTTCCGCTGTCAGAAACCGAACAACACCTCTTTGCTCATCGGTTGACGCCTCCATGTCACTGTTTGCAATGCGACTGGTAGCGTTGGACGATTGATGCATGCTGCTGCTCGCTTTGTATCGTCACGTGACGTGCACGCGTGCCCTCTAGCGACGGGCTGTGACCTTCCACGCTCTGGTCGGAACCACACCTCGTTACACACGCCACGATTAGCTGATGTAGTCACCGGTTTGTGCATTCCAGCCTCCAGCTCGTTACTTTTTGAACGCAACTTATAAAAAACGAATTTAACATTTTTTAATAGTTATTTTTCCAGGTTTTCTGCCTACGTCTTCTCTTCAGGAGAAGAACAGTGAGGTCATCTACACCTCTTTCTTTATTGGATTGTTTGCTTGTGAGAAGTTGGACTGTTCTTATTCATTTCCTGCTTCGATATGTTTCTAATTATTTCAAGGAATCTATTAAGAATTTTCTCTTTCCTTGAACCACTCAAAAGAATTCCAAGAGAAAGTGAATTCACTCAACCTTGTTTCACCCCGCATAAAAAGTTCTTATTTGCATTTCCTTTACTGCTAAACACACCCTTTCATTGTTAATTATATCCCTCGTGGTGAAATTTCAACTCCCTAATTTCTACAGCAAGCAAAGAAAGCTTTCGTAAACAAATGAAACTCACAAAAGGCCTGAGGACAGAATAATTATGAATTTCATAAACTAGAACCATGTTTTAACCCTGATATGAATTATAAAATGTCATGCTACAGTATAATATATACAATATACAGCAATGTACAAAGATAACATGAAAGATACGGTAATGATATTTTTATTTTGCCATTAGCGTGGTTGCATTAATTAACATTTGAAATGAAGACGTCGGTGTGTGTACGGAAATGCTGTTTGAAGTTATAAAAGTTCGGTTAGATATGTGGCAGTTTTATTGGAAGAGATCAAAATCACGTAATGCTGTATATTTATATTCTATTGTTATGTGAAAATAATTAATTTAATTAGAGCAACACTGTAAAATATTTGCTCTCAGTGCTCTAGTACAGATTCTTTAATTATTTTATTCCTTCCCAACGTACTGCATGTAAGAGGCAATCATTGTCTGCGTGTCAAAACTCCATGACCTCAAAGATAATTTGAGTGATTTTTCTGCATTTAATAATATATGTAATGCAGCCAAATAGCTATAACTTAAAATATAGGTTACATTGATGGGTTACATATTTGCATAATCACTTATAGACATTGTTCTTCTTTTACAGATTTCTATGTGGTACTGTTCACATATTTTTCCACATAATGTACACTCACAGTCTATACTTGTGTCATGGAAGTGTTTTGATTTGCAGAGTAGGTGGTGAAAACCGTGAACTGCCAACCTCGTAATGACATGTCTTAGTTCGAAATTAGCTTTTGTCCTCGAGCGGTCTATCATGGCCCCTGTGCCATAGAAGTCTGGTTGTATTTCTTCTCTCTTCTCCGTCAACGTTGCCAGAAGTTTCTCTGATGCACCGGTGCTCGGTAGGGGTATGCTTGTCCTGAGGTCATCAACGAGGAAAGATTCCTTTGCCAGGAGATAAACAAGTCTAGATCGTGTCGTTTTTTGATACTCCTATCACCTTCTTTATGTAGTTCGCTTTCACCCTTTCCAAGGTGGATAGGTTCCTCGTTGTTAAATGTGTCCAGATGATTTCAATGCCATAGGTCATTATTGGAAGAATTTTTACTCTGAGTAGCAGCATTGCTGTCTCCAGACTGAGTGATCTGATGTCTTTTATTTCGTGCATTGCCATTTAGACCGGCTGATTTCAATGGGTATTTAATCGGTATGAACTCCGTCTTGAGGAAAGAATTCATTATGAAAATCAATAAATAATATAATAGAAAAATAAATCAGATTCTCGTATGGTAAACATGTAAAAAAAATTGTAGGTATACAGAAATTGTCAAATTTAGTGGATTAGATACATTTTTGTTTGCCCGGTTAAATCTACCTCCGCCTCCCGGCGTGCCGAGAGGATTTTTCTTCATCTACTCTGATTGGTCCATGCTCAGTGGAAGCCTTGGTTGTGTCCTGATTGCGGTTATTCCAGATTGCGTTCACCTCATTATCAGTCCAGATTTCGGTCACTTTCATTTTAGGGAAGAACTATAAAGATTCCAGCATCCAGATTCCGATCACTTTTCTTGGGAGACCGGTCCTTAGTTGTTGGTCCTTCCCGACTGACTCATACCTTCCGTAAGTTTTGTTGATAACAAGGGGAAACTTATATTTCACTACCTAACCAAAGAAAAAATACAGTTCAGTGTTCAGCTGAGCACACCCCATAAAACTTCGCTTTAAAAAATCAAGTCCCCTCCCAATCTGACAGCACCTCGTAAAGCAATGATTATAACATTTTCTGTCTTAAGAATAGAAACGTTTCAGGATCGGAATCAACGACCTTGACTTTCAACAAAATTGTTGAAACGGGAAATGTTATACTTACTGGGTATAATTTTTAATTTCTGCCCCTCCTCTCCCATTTGAGGCGCGATATATCTATTTTTCAATAAAACGCACGGCTTACCCTTCTCCGTTTCAATAAACTCCATAACGATACAGAACACGGTTAGTAAACAGAAAAATTGAACACTATGGTTGCTGATAATGTAGTCTATCAGGACCAAAGAGAACTGACACATGACATGTACCTCAAAATTGGCAAGAGGGTGGAAGTGAAAGGTGAGGAAATCCTCAGGGGGAGTTACAACCGGACCGGTCTCCCAAGAAAAGTGATCGCAATCTGGACGCTGGAATGTTCATAGCTCTTCCCTAAAATGAAAGTGACCGCAATCTGGACTACTAATGAGGTGAACGCAATCTCGAATGACCGCACTAGCAGGGCGATGACAGAACATTGCTGCTGAGATAATTTCATAAACAGAACGAGGTGGCGAATTGAGAAGGATCACATCCTAGGTCGATCTACGTTCATATAGCACAGTAACTTTTATTCCACGGTTACTTTCTTATTACCGCATTGGCCCGAAAATAAGTCGCACTTTTTATAAAAATTCTTTGGGTAAAAAAATGGGTGCGGCTTTTTTTCGCTACCTTCACTTTTATATGTAATGTACTGTTTAAAAATAAATGCTCATTAGCAATAACACAGCAACAATACAGTCTGTAAGAGAAACTATCGGCATTTAATGACAACAATGCGAACTTTTGTTTCGACGGTGACATTGTTAATCGGTAACACGGTATTGTTTCGTAAACTTGAATAATCTACAGTAGCTCAGTCTCAGTAAGATCTGTAAGAATCCTGTTTAACGCAAAAATGAGCGACCATTTACCCGTAGAGCGAAAAGCTTCATCAAGCTAAGGAATTCGGCGGGCTTATGATGCAGCCTTCAAACTTGCAGTTGTGCGTTATGCCAAAAGCACAACCAATAGAGAGCCTGGAAGAAAATACGGATGTAAAAAAAAAATGTTTACATGGTGTTAAGTACATGAAAATAAATGTGTCTTCCCTTAATCCGGATGCAACTTATTTTCGGGCATAAACGTTTTTCCTGTTTCCTCTTCGAATATACAATTACGGGTGTGGCGTATATGCGGGGGCGAATTATTTTCGGGCCAATACGTTAATAAACTCACATCCACTCTGAACCACCAACAAACTCTGCCTGTATTTTTTTAATTATATTTTTAACTAGCAGAAGTACCCGTTCTTCGAACGGTGTTCGGTTTTAACACCAGACATTATCAATGCAATGGTTAGCGGTTTGTCATTCCTTCATAAGTTTATCAGAACGAAGTTAGTTTTTTGGGAATATCACACACACTGTTAATTTAAGAGCCTTAAAATGTGGTTTTCGGAGACCCTTTATTGCCTCCCGAATTTTGTGTCTTACATTGAGAAGCGCAACATATGCTTTGGTCGTCCTTCTAGGATAATTTTTATATTTCGCCTATTTTATCATGTATTTTGAGAAGTTTTTCCCTATATCCACCTTTCAACTGTAGGAAAAGTACGGTGAAGAGTTTTATAAATACAATCCTTGATTGTCAATCGGTAAGTTTTCCCATGTGTCCTTTCGCAAATTTTACCGGGCTATCATCATACAGAGTAATTCGTTGTTGCCTAGTGACAACCTGTCCATCAATGGTGCGGCGTTGACTATCATGATGAAGTGTCAGTCGTTGTCGCCTAGCGACAATATGTCCGTCAAGTTATTAGATCGGTGAAATGGTGTAGATTTGTGCAAAAGGGCCTAAATGCAGGGAATGGAGTGGTCTGTCCGAAAATTAATGTAGACAGTGTTACTCGTCGGGTTCCAAAGGGTATGTATACACATTTTGATTCATATCGGTGAAACGGTGTAGATTTGTATAAATAACAAACAAACCAATCTTGAGTTTTATATATATAGATATTGCTTGATATTTGTATGATATTATATTTTCAAGACACAAAGAAGATAAAAGACACAGGATACAACTATCATGCTTTTCAATTTGTAATCGACGAGGAAGAAACCTCTGTCTTGCCAATACTCCATATCGAATAGCTTTCCCTAGTTGAATATACAGTAGTAAGTAATCACGCAATAGGACTAAATATACTTATCTCTACATAGTATAAACCGAAGTCCCCCAATTTTTGGATGTTCCGAGTATTCTCGAGAACCGCTGGATGCATTTTGATGCGGTTTTCACCATTCTATAAAGGATTTCTCGAGGAAGGTTTATGCAGAAAATAATTTATTTATGACCAAAGGAAACAGAGCAGTAACAATTTTAGTTAATCGAATCGAAAAAGAAAATAACTAACGTCCGTGTGCCTTTTAAGCTTACGCTGGGTAAACCGTTAAAAATATCTAGATACTATGAGTGTAAGAATCGTTCAGTGTGAAAAGTTCTACAAAAATGTCCGCGACAGCATATCTCTATCTTCAATCCATCTCCCAATACGAGTGTTTTAATGTCTTCATTTCGTCCAACAATCTCCGTACAATTACTAGCTTCGGAGTTTAAGAACTAGTTAGAATGCGAGCCTATCACCCCAGTTTCAGCCTTCGTTCCGCAGAATACGCAGTCAAGTTAAGATTGGACGGAAGGGGGTTTTTGTGGTTCATGCACCTCGCCATTCTTAAATTACGTCTGACAAGAATTCGTTGAATATGCTACCTCCATAATAATATACTTAAGTCCAGTCAGTGATTTTAACCCATCATGGCGTGACGTATATCGGATATAGGTCGTAGTTCATTGAAATCGAAAAATATACGCCGTTTAAGCTTTCGCTGGGTAAACTTTTAAAGATACCATGCCAAACCGAGGCGGGTTGCTAGTAGGGACAAGCACATTTCCACGAGAGCAACATGTGTGGCGTATCATCGCGCGTGAAAGCTGAACTAATCAACGCCACTGTCGCACACGAAAACTACTGTAGGCTACATCAAACAAAATTGGCCTGGCAAGCTAGAAGGCGGAGTGGACTGACTCTCTGAGACATACGGTCGAAATGAGGAAGGCTTTTAAAATATGCTGCAGGGACGGTCCCTCTCAATAAGTCTACGACAGATTTCTTTCCAAAATCTTTTTCTTGACCCGATCTGCAGCGTTTCCTACTTATGTTAATTGCCTCTATCAACATACAAAATTTTATTTTGATTGCTGTCATAGATTAGTAGATATTGAGAACCGTCTAAATAATTCGGATGGTCGCCAGGTTGGATTTTTAGCCTACTTTTCACATTTTGCAAAAATGAGGAAAAAGTAAACTTATGAGATCTATCCAGAAAAATGTGTGTCTGTCTGTCTGTCCTTCTGTCTGTCTGTCTGTCTGTCTGGCTGTGTGTGTGTGTGTGTGTCCCCCTATCAACTCCTAAACGGCTGCAGAAATCGAAACCAAATTTAGTATGAGTAAAGATGTATACAGGAATGTCTCACGTCCATATTTGAAAATGATGTCAGTGCTACCAACTGCTGAAAAAACGCACTGGAAATTTGAGCTCCATGTTGGATATCTTGGAAGATATGCATGGGAGCTATTCCAAAATTGGCACACATGTAGATAATACTATTTAAGTTTAATTTCCAGGAGGCCATAAATGACAGTGTTGCCAAAATAGTTTTAAGCCTTCTGATAGTCCAATTTTTAAATGCATATAACTTCTACACTATCAATTGGATTTCAACCAAATTTTGTATGTAATATGTGCACATAAACAGATATGACTGAGCGTATTCTCACGAGCCACCAGGGCTGCCAACTGTTAATAATTGCTCCCTCTATCTTTTTTATCCAAATACCAATATATCAGAAAGTATGCAAGCCAACAGCTCTATACTTTGCACACGTATATCACCTGACATTCTAGATTAATTTGGAGTAATTAATATGTCAGTGCTTCCAACATGATTCTATGCCTGCTGATAGGTCCAATTTTAAAATACATGTAATTTCTATACTAACAAATGGATTTCATCCAAAATTGGCACAACAAGATATAATAATATTTCAGATTATTTCTGACCAGCACACACATGATATTGTTGCCAACATGCTTTTACGCGTGCTGTTAAATTCAATGTCTAACTGCATGTAACGTCCATTGGACTTCAACCAAATTTTGTATTCTGTACCTTAAGAGATGAATCTAAAATATATATTCAGTCACCAGGGCTGCCAAATGCAGTGCTCTATTAGGCTACATTATACCAGGTAGGCCTATATTTCGAACAAATTAGACATTTCGATATTACCAACTTAATTTCGTCATTATTCTAGATAGGTTCATATACTGTAGATTACGCATTGGCATGAAACTTAATTTTAAGAAAAGTAGGCTCATTAGTTCGTCACGGAACTTCTTGTTATATATGTAGGCCATAGAGTTATATACTATTAGATTACTATTATTCCGTAGGTTCATTATTCAAACGGTGACTTCGATCGCATGATTAGGAGAAATAAAAACATAATTTTAAAATCTCTCACAGCCACCATCTTGAGGTTATGTAAACAATTGAACTAAAATAGATGTCAGTGCCTTACAATATGTATAAACATTTGCTGTACCATGTCTCACTGCGCTCGGATACTTAAATCGCGAGAAAAGCCTATTCAAATGTTTCAACTTCCCTTGGTCACCATGTTCGTTTTGTAGTTAAGAGGTTTTTGAAAGTTACATAGGTTAACTTTTAGCAGTACCTTTTACCACCGTACAAAATGTCAGGGTGATATCAGTAATAGTTTCGGAGATATAGAATGCCGATGAAATATTTCGCACAGCCGCCATGTTTGATTGGTGAGTCGTAATAAAATTTGAAGAGCATGGTCCGGGTCGAACAAAATAGTGCTATGACCTTTCCGAGTTTCATTGAAATCGCTCCAGCCGTTTAGATTTTATTACGGGGGACACACTCACAGACACATCAACATGCACACACACACGCGGACAAAAGGTGATCTCATAAGACAGTTTTTTCATAAAGTGGGCTATGAATGAATCAACAAGGATCTGTCAGCTGAGTAATGTACAGGGAACTTTTCCTTAATATAATATAACCCAAGGCACTACAGCCCATGAAGGGCCTAGGCCCACCAAGTAACCGCTGCCTAGCCATTTGGCCTACAGATATTGGGGTGACGCGTGGTCAGTGCATCGGGTCCCCTCGGTCATTAATCTTGGTTTTCGGGACCGGGGCGCAGCTTCACTGTCAGACAGCTATATAATTGACCTCACGAGGCTTAGTGCACCCCGTTCCAGCCCTCACGTCAGTTTCTAAAATCCCTGACGGAGTCAGGAATCGAACCCGGGGCCTCCGGGTGGGAGGCAGGTGCTCTACCCCAATACCACGGGGCCGGCTGAACTTCCAGTACATTGTTGTGGTTTTGGGATACTGAATCAAAGACTATCCAGACAATTACCCTGCGACACGCAACGTTGACCCACTTCTTTTCGACTCAATTACCACGATCGAAGGCGCGAGAGTGTTATTGGAAGACCTCACGCAAGAGACCGAGTTTCTTACACTGTATTGCGTGGTAAGGAACCACTTGAGAGCCTTCAGGCACAGCTTAATTGAAAACACTTTGCACTAATTATAAGGCTTTAATCCATTAATTAGTCGCCTACTAAAGGTCTATTATTGTCTTCTGTTGGTATAGAAAGCTCCTTTCCTTTCAGCAATTTGAACCGTCTTCAGTTAGGTTAAGCATTTCCAGTATACCCTATCCATACCGTCCAAACCAGTGGTGTCTGGTGCAGAAGATCAGTTGTGTGCTGTAAAAATCCCCCTCCCTCCAAAATATTAAAAAAAAAAATAGAAACTGGGTTTCCACACTGAACAAACACGCAAACAAACTCAACACATTCCTCATACAAAATTAATTCAACACACAATATCCCCTGCAATTACAAAATATTTGCAAACTCAGAAACGCGTGCAAAAACAGAACTTCTCGGTGTAACCGAAAGCATTAAAATTAAACCTGCAATGCTCTAATATAAAGCGATCTGGAATAGAGAGGTGTTTCGAGGTACGATTGATGCCTTCAAGGGGTTCCAGGAAAAGCAAAGGGGAAGAGCCAAGCACATCTGGTCGGAGGAAAATCCACAGTGAAAGTATGAAGAGTTTCTGGGAGCAGAAAAAGGACTAATCAGCAAGTCAATTGTTTTACGTGGCCCAAAGTAGACCTAAATCGAACAAAGAACTAACAGATGTCATCAAAATTTTCTATTTTCTAATTGAGAAAATCACAATATCATGTACTTATTTTGAAAAAAATTAATTACAATTCTTCATCGATTTACAGAATGTGGCTGTAGAATAGATAAGTTTGGATTATTAAGAGACCTTCTGGCGGAACATCTGAGGGCTTCCTCAATTTTTCCTCCCGTTTGTGTAAAGCGATTCTCTCCAAAATACTACTGTAGAGACTGGAAAGTACCTCCTGACACGTTGTCATTTCAAATGACCAGTGCTGCTGCTCTGTGGTTGAATGATAAATCTCTGTGATGTATTGGCTCTGGTCTTGGCTGTTGCCCCAAAAGCACAACGTAAAAGTTGGGCACGCATGCGCAAAAGGCAAAGTTCATGTTTGCTGGCAACGAACATATACATTTTCGCTGAGCTGCTATCTACACAACCAGTGCTGGACGGGGAGTGGAGCGCACGACTAGATATCTTGCTGAGAGGAGAATTGAAATATTTCCTATTCTTTGGTTGACTTATTTTTTACTGCAGTGTATTTGATTGTGGATATTCTTCTTTCTTTCTTTCTTTCTTTCTTTCTTTCTTCGTTTTGCCCACTTAGGGAGCGCGTTTGAACTTGTAAACTTGGGTTGATGGTGTTTTCCTCTTCTTTTCCCAAAGTCTCCTCATGAACTCGCTATGCCCCTTCTTACGTTCTTCCGACCATTTTTTTCCAGTGGTCTTTTTAACCTTTTCGGTGAAAGAGTGATTTGTAACTAGAGTTCCAAAAGTCTTTCGATTCATGATATCTTCTGTGATTTTAGGTAGATTTCATTAGAAAGCTAACTATTGCAATGGGTACCATGTTTCGACTTCCGGAAAATTTTGACATATCTTCGCGTTTCACATCCCCCAGACCCCAAAACCACCGTCAGTTCAAAAGTTTATATATAATTTATGTATATATGTATCTATATATATATATATATATATATCAGTTTCTTGTGGACACGATAACTGCCGTAATTTTGCACCAATCACTTTGAATTTTTTACATAACATGTATCCCTATAAAATCTCGGTCGAGTTCGTTAATGGGCAAAATCGGTCGGAGGGGGTGAAAATGGGGGGCTTTTTTCGAAAAAGTGAAATTTCGCTATAACTCTCTTAATACGTGAAATATCGAATCCATTCAAAGTTCATAATATGTGTCGGATAAGTGCCAAAAATTTATGTCAAATAATTTTTTGATAGCACCAACCATTGACCAATGGGGTGGAAAAAAGTGGGTTTTTCGGGAAACATTAATCATATCTCTCTTAATAGGCACAATATCAAGACCGTACAAAATGGACAATATTCCTCCAATAATTACCTAAAACTTTTGTCTGAAAGAATTTTCGATATGACCCACCATTACGCCACGGGGTGAGCAAAATGATTTAAAAATATAAGAAAATTCCAAATGCCAAGAGTGGTTGCCATGACAACTTTACTTTTAATTGATAAGGGATGAGCCATCAGCAGTTGCTATGACAACGCCACTGCACGGGATCACATTCTGTTTTCATATGTCTGTGGGAAGCGACTTCGGTATCGGAACTGGTAGCATGCTGAACTTCTATGCTCAAGGTCGCGGGTTCAAACCCGGCTGAAGTCGTCGGATTTACTAAGAGCGCCAAAAAACCCTGAGTATGCTTTCCTTCGGAGGGGAAGTTCCAACGTTCATTGCGAGTTCATGTCTCCGGTGGCATCTAGTAGCCAAGTTCACAGCTAGGTGTCGTTGATGGTAGTATTTTAAATTATGTAGCCTATTTTAGGTAGATTTCATCAGAAAGCTAACTATTGCAATGGGTGCCATGTTTCGACTTCCGGAAAATTTCGACATATCTTCGCGTTTCACATCCCCCAGACCCCAAACCACCGTCAGTTCAAAAGTTTATATATATGTGTGTGTATATATATGCATATATATCAGTTTCTTGTGGACACGATAACTGCCGTAATTTTGCACCAATCACTTTAATGTTTTACATAATATGTAACCCCTTAAAAAATCGGTCGAGTTCGTTAATGGTCAAAATCGGTTTAAGGGGGTGAAAATGGGGGGGGGGGCTTTTTTTTCGAAAAAGTGAAATGTCGCTATAACTCTCTTAATACGTGAAATATCGAATCAATTCAAAGTTCATAATATTTGTCGGATAAGTGCCAAAAAATTATGTCAAATAGGTTTTTTGATAGCACCAACCATTGACCAAAGGGGTGGAAAAAAGTGTTTTTTTTTTTTCGGGAAACATTAATCATATCTCTCTTAATAGGCACAATATCAAACCCGTACAAAATGGAAAATATTCCCCTAATAATTACCTAAAATTTTGTCTGAAAGAATTTTTGATCTGATCTACCATTACGCCAAGGGATGAGAAAAATGATTTTGGAATTAAAGAACATGCCAAGTGCCATCAGAGGTTACCGTGACAACGCTTCTAAATTGATGAGGGATCAGCTATCAGAGGTTGCCAAGACAACGCCATTGCACGAGATCACATTCATTTTTCCATCTGACTGTGGGAAGCGGCTAACTGGTAGCATGCTGAACTTATTTTCCCAAGGTCGCTGGTTCAAAGCCGGCCAAAGTCGTCGGATTTTCTAAGAGCGCTAAAAATCCCTCAGCATGCTTTCCTTTGGAGGAGTAGTTCCAACGTTCGCTGCATGTTGCTGGTTGCGGTGGCATCTAGTAGCCAAGTTCACAGCTAGGTGTCGTTCACGTTAGTATATGGTACAAAATTAGGAACTACTACTTAAAATTGACCGTCTGCAGACCTTACCTGAATTACAGACTAACACAGTCATCACAATTAACACCGTTTATCAGATTCTACACACCCGGGGTTACATGACCACGTTGTCGCAGCCCCTAAACTGAGGAACCAACAAAAATCTCTGCGGGAGATAAAATTTTGCGAGAAGAAGTAACAGACTGTCAGATAGTTACACATCAGTTCCAAACCTTGCTTAAGGACAGTGTGATCACAAGTATAAAAATGAACCCCGAATGACAAGAAGGTTACCATCCCCATAAGACCATAAAATGATAAAAATATGCATACAAAAACGAAAAAAAAGTTGATTTTTAACCTCTAAATGTAAAATACTTTCTTGCAATCAATGAGGTCTGATCCTCCTACGAAAACCTGCATGTTTTGACTATTATAGCCAATCCCCTAGTTTGCCCGGTGAAATCTACCTCCGTCTTCCGGCGTGCCGAGAGGATTTTTTATTTCTTTAAAGTCCTGTTGATTTCTTCTAACGAACTGATTTTGACCATCTTTGAATTAATTATATCAAGCAGTTCTTTTCTTGCATATCTAGTGTTGTCCATTCTGCAGATGTGCCCATAAAATTTCAATCGTCTCTTACGTACGGTATCAGTGAACTTATGGATTGCTGTGTACAAGTCTGTGGTTTTCCTTTTAATCCATATACTGTACCATTAACATAAACTGGGCCATATATTTTCCTGAGAATTTTACGTTCCTTGTTTTCGATTTTTCCAATTTGAGAGTGGTCACCTAGTGATATAGTTTTGGAGGCGTACAATGCTTCCGGATGAACAACTGTCGGGTATTGGATATTATTATTATTATTGTCATTATTATTAAAGTAATTTATTTTAAAATAAATCAATGTGCTGCAGCACTTCAGCACATAAGGTGCGGCCGACCGTGGTCCGAACAAGTATACCCTTAAGCACTCTTAAGCATGCTTACTGAACATCTTGTATCCAAGAAACAGTCTAATTGTAACCAATAATAGCTGCTCATGTGGATTTTCATTTTCAATAGCTGCTCCGTCTCACGTAATTACTGATGAATCATGATAATTCTTGCGCAGAAATGAATGAGTTAATATTGTACCATTGTTTGCAATTGCATAAAATTACCAAGTAATTGCGTCTAAAAGTTCCGCGAATAAAACAATAACACCAAGAGGTTAGAAACAAAATACTTTCAATAAGCTTCAATGTACACTTTTGAAAACGTGTATACTGTACATCTGCTGGAAATTGAGTGTCTTCCAGAATCGATCAAAGCATAGATGTCACACGTCTTTATATGCCTCGTATGTCATAAGCTTTTCGGCCAAAACGGGTGTACCAAATTATATTGGGCGGGGAAATACAACTAATTTTCTAGTGCCTGAAATAATTCTTGTAATTGCAATTGGAAATTAACTAAGATCCCATCCCGGCTTCGCCCGGTATCTTTAACGGTTTACCCAGCGTAAGTTTAAAAGGAGCACGGACTGCAGGTCCCAGACGCAATTCAGAAAAGCCGAGGTGAACAGCAAAACTCCAAACACATATACTCTTCTCTGAAGTCTTAACTTGACACGACTCGACAGCTTAATGCCGGCCGAAGCTGGGATGATAGGCTCGCTCCTTAGCTAGCTAGTAAACTCACTCCGAAGCTAGTAATTTAAATTTCCACAGAATGGTGATTGTTGGAAGAAATAAAAACTTAAAAGCATTTATAGTGGGCGATGTATTATTGGTTGGTTGGTTCCTCAGTTTAGGGGCTGCAACAACGCGGTCATGTAGCCCCGTGTACTTTGGGTGTGTGTAGAATCTGTCTGATAACCGGTGTTAATTGTGATGACTGTATTAGTGTGTGTATCTTTTAATTTAAGTAAGGACTGCAGACGATCAATTTTTCTAGTAGTTCCTAATTTTTCCGCCAAACTCCACCATCAACGATCAACTAGTTCAGAAATTAGTTACCAGATGTCGGCGCAGTCGGCTCCTGACGAACGTAGGAACCTAAGAACGTTAGTCAAATGTTTAACCTATATTAATTTAGCTTCACACAGGTGTAATTAGTGGAAGTTTCTTTAACATGCCATAAATCTATGACATGGGACCGCCGGCTTTACTTCCCCTCCGGGGCGGCAGCTAACCATGCTGACCGCTACGCTACGGAGGCGACTGCTTCTAACTATAAGATGGCATATTGGCTTTCACGGCCAGTGATTTAAAACTCTGCAATTTTATTAAGTTTGTGCTGTGTCTTGTGTGGGGCTTCGCCTAGAACACCAAGCTGGCTGTGGGGGTCCGGGCGGGGGCACCAAGAACCCGCTGATGAGCCAGCTTGGTGTTCTAGGCTAAACCCCACACAAGACACGGCACAAACCTAGAAGAATTTCTGAGTTTTAATTTACTGGCCGTGAAAGCCAATATACCATCTTTTTGGAAGCCTTCATAGGGCGGTTATGGCTAAAGCCCTGCGCGGATGCGGATATCCGCGGATAAACCCGCGGATATCCGCAACATTTTTCGCCATGCGGATATAGTTTGCATGGCTGTGCGGATAGCGGATACGCTGCGGATAATGTTTGGAGTAAATTTGCGGATAGTTTTTAGAATACGATGTGGAACTTTCGATAATATTACATATTTGATATGCCAATATACAGCTTCATGCTTAAAAGAGGAATACCCCTATAGCCTATTGCGTACGAAATATTCCGGCACGTTTTGCGGTTATACACGAGAAGATTATTTTACTCATATGGTTTCAACTACATTTTATTAAGTACTGCTCCAATCTAAGCTGCGTGGACCTGAGAGGGATGTGCATCGCTGACTATTAGTAGTATTATGAGTGGTGGTGACGAGTGATGCGGTTTATCGGTCCTTGCGTAGTAACAGATGCAAACACATTAGTCGGTGACTCAGTCACTCATTCCCAATGCCACACTGGTTTCTGAAAAGATCCATGTTAGCAGTATTGGAATAGACGAGAATGTCAGGTAACACGGCGGGCTGTCGACAGGCTTCTCAATTCTCGCCTGCTCCTACCCTGCCTCTGCTCTTCATCCCGCAGGTTCACAGAGCTTGGAACCGAGCAGTACCGTATGTTTGTAGTAGAAGGTCTTGACATCTCATCAATTCTCACTGCCATTATTACTATACGTACCAGATATAATGCTGTCAATAAGCTTGCTAGTTCATCGTGGTGACATCATTAACATTCCTCAAGTCAGCTACTTCGCCTTCTAAGCTATCCTGGAAGATCTGGTTCCAGGTTTATCAGTAGATTTATTTCTAACTTGGCCCTGAAATGCGTGGGCTGTGATATTGCAACGCAGAGTATTACGACATCAACTATGCGAACATGGATTGGTCAAGAGGCAGAGGGGTGATGACTGACGTGGAATTTCCGGCGAAATGTGAATCTTATTCAGGCAGCTCACATAGTAGTATACTGTATGCGAACATTGATGGGTCAAGAGGCAGAAGTATGATGACTGAATTGGAAGTTCCGGCCAAATGTCAATCCCTTTCTCCAAGCGTAAAGAGAAGTTCACTTAGTAAATGTTAGCGCGACCGAGAGTATGAACATCATTTAACCAACACGGATAAAATATATATTGAAACAAAACAAGGTGAATATTCAATAGTGCGTGAAACAAAGCTCAAGTCAAGGATAAGGCAGACATATGGTTACGTTTTCAATGGAACCAAAGAGGTGAACGATATAGTAGGAGGTTTTACCTGTAAAAAAGTGTATTCATACTCAGGACACAAATCAGGCACATCAAACCTACTACGGCACAAGTGCGATAGTAGCCAAAGAAGTATAGCCAGTTTCTTGTCTAAAGCGGAGGTCAAGAAACCATAATTGAAATATCAGCGGATTTCTATACAAGTCATGCGGATGCGGAGCGGTTGCGGATAGCAGTCATGCGGATGCGGGGCGGATGCGGATAACGTTCTGTTTATCCGCGCAGGGCTCTAGGCTGCTTGAGCTTTTAGTTCTCGCAGATAAGAGGCGCAGGTGCGCTTAATAAAAAGGGAGGTAGCGCGCAGTTCGCTACTCCTGTGGAGTCCAGGCGGGGACACCAAGAGCCCGCTGATGAGCCAGCTTGGTGTTCTAGGCGAAACCCCACACAAGACACGGCACTAACCAAGAAAAAATACTGACTTCTAACAATAGATTATTTAGGCAACAGTAAGAAATAGCGTCTCATACTGTATTTCAATAACCATCTGAAATAGAATGAATGGCCATTGGTTTCATTAATGTAATGACAATATATAAATCACAAACTCTTAAGATGCCCAGTGTCCTGCTTTGTTGATAGAGTGTTCTAGTATAGCCAGTGATGTCACTATCTCGCTTTAAGCCCCGCTCAACAACTGCAAGGCTGCAAGCTGGCAGATCCGTCGGTCAAATTACGGCATTAACAGGATAGCACAACAGCCATTAATTAGGTGGGACAAAAATCCAAAGCCAGCATGAACTCATCTGAAATTCAGTGCCTAAACCAGGGTTTCACACCGCTTCCTACCCAAATTACAAGTATACACACTAATACAGACATCACAGTGAGACAGGTTAACAAACTCTCGTTGGTTGGTTCCTCAGTTAAGGGGCTGCGACAACGCGGTCATGTGGGTGTGTGTTGAATCTGTCTGACAACCGGTGTTAATTGTGATGGCTGTATTAGTGGGTGTTATCAGCACTTCAGGTAAGGACTGCAGACGACCAATTTCAAGTAGTTCCTACTTTTGCTACCAAATACTACCGTCAACCACATCTAGCTGCGATCTTGGTTACTAGATGCCACCGCAACTGGCACCTGGTGGCGAACGTTGGAACTTCATAGAGTGCTAATAAAATCTAACCTAAAAATTTAGCTTCACACAACTGTAGTTATTGGAAAGGGGCGTGGTGACGCAGAGGTCAATCTGTTTGCCTCTCACCAAGGCGGACCGGGTTCGATTCCCGGTCAATGCATGTGAGATTTTCAAATTGGAATGCCATGTCTTGTGGTTTGGATTCCACGTTAAAAGGAGGTCCCGTGGCTCATGTTCGCGGTATTAAACGGTCACGTAAAACTGCAAGTTTCCTTCCTACCTAGTTATTGGAAGGTTCTTTTACATGCCATAAATCCATGACATGGGCCTGCCGGCTTTACGTCCTCTCCAAAGGAAGGCATACTGAGGGATTTGTAACGCTCTTAAAAATCCTACGACTTCGGCCTGGTTTGAACCCGCGATCTTGGGCATAGAAGCTCAGCATGCTACCAACTACGCCACCGAAGTCACTAGAGCAACTTAATAATAGCAGTTCGATTCACAACCATAAACATCCTAGAAGTGGTTCTCGATGGTTCGTCCTCTTAAAGGGCATGCAAATGCCATGATGGTTTCTAGCTCAAATCCACGCTCGCTTTCTTTCAAATTCTAGTCTTACTAAAATGCAAAAAAGATACGAGCCTTACAGTAGTCGCATATGAAGTGTAACATCTGACATGTTATCCTACCTGGAAGTTGTTACCGTTTTATTATCCTTGACATTCATCAACACACAAAAAATCTTTTTAATTTTACACTCTCATAAAGCATAACAACTCCAAGACTCACTTTTTTTTCACTGTCTACTTGATATTTCTACTCTCGCACTGCCTTCTTGATACTCTGCTGTTACAAAGCAGCCAGGAGGGATGCGATCCAATTGGCAGTGCGTCTTACACACTTCCGTCCCATTTTTCAAAATCACTCCCACAAAAATATCCAGTAACCGAGTGGAAAGTTGTTGCACATCAAAAACACAGAAGCAGAGTATCCTAAGCCTCTACACCCGACATGGGCAATCTTTCTAGGGACATGGCCAGATGAAATACAAAATAATCTAGTCGGGCCGAAAATAAAACAACTCATGTTTACAAATAGATTATAAACTATTTATTTCTAAATTTTATATCAAACAAAACTTATAGTCTACAATGGTTGAAAACTTAGGAAAAAAAATTACAGTCATTCTGAAAGACTAGACGTTACATCATTTCAAATGACACATGCTACAAATGCTACACATGTTAGAAAGGCTTCGCTCGAAGCCCCAGGACTCTTTCAACAGACTCCATTACCCATTAACTTAGGCTTCCCGCGCGGGCACATCTTTAAGGGTCACCCTGTATTTGAGTCTGACATCTTTTACAACCATTATTTGGATCTGATATCTCGCAAACCTCTTTAAACGTCACCCTGTATTTGAATTGAATCTAACATACTGTACACCTCGTTAAGTGTCACCCTGTAATTTGCTCTGACATCCTGCACACCTCATTAGGAGGCACCCTGTATTCTTATCTGGCATCTTGTATATCTCTTTAGAAGTCATCCTGTATTCTTGTGTGACATCTTGTACACCTCTTTAGGAGTCACCCTGCATTCATGTCTGACATCTTGTGCACCTCTTTAGGGGTCACCCTGTATTCTTCTTCCATCTTGTACACCTCTTTAAGAGTCACCTTGTATTCTTATCTGTATATCCCTTTATGAGTCACCCTGTATTCTTATCTGGCATCTTGTACTGTATTTTGCTCTGACATCCTACACACCTCTTTAGGAGGCACCCTGTATTCTTGTCTGACATCTTGTGTACCTCTTTATGAGTCACCCTGTATTCTTATCTGGCATCTTGTACTCTATTTTGCTCTGACATCTTACACACCTCTTTAGGAGGCACCCTGTATTCTTGTCTGACATCTTGTGTACCTCTTTAGGAGTCACCCTGAATTCTTCTCTGCCATTTTGTACAGCTCTTTAAGAGTCACCTTGTATTCTTATCTGGCATCTTGTATATCTCTTTAGGAGTCACCCTGTATTGTTATCTGGCATCTTGTACTGTATTTTGCTCTGACATCCTGCACACCTCTTTAGGAGGCGCCCTGTATTCTTATATGGCATCTTGTATATCTCATTAGAAGTCACCCTGTATTCTTGTGTTCGCTTCGCTCAAAGCTCCAGGTCGCTCGACGCCACAGGACTCTTTCAACTGACTCCAATAACCATTAGCTTCTGCTTCCCGCGTGGCTGCATGACGTCACGCACTCGCTTCCCGCGCGGCTGCATGACGTCACTTCCGTCTCCGTCTCCGTAACGCATAACGTTGGACTCAAGCATAACGACAAAGTCGACAAGATCATTTGAAATGATAAAAAGAACACACCTTCTTCTTGGTTCTTTGAGGCCCCTTGGACCACGTGGTTCCTAACTCTGGTGAGCTTTCTTTTAGCCCAGTATTTCTTCATCTTTGCTCTATGAATACACCTTCATTATTTGTTAGAAGAGGAAGGAGTATGCGACAAGTGAAACTGTGACTGTGCTTCTAGAAGTTTCTCATAATCTGGTTGAAACTGGGATGAGCTGATTCTTAGTAGCGCAGCTAAATGGTGGTGTGTTAATATATTTCTGACGCTATTTTGGCGAAGCTTCGTTGTAGAAAACTCCTCTTCACAGATATAGGAAAATGCGAATATGCCAGCTATCTTCTTTGCATGAGAATTCAATTTTGGGAAGCTTGATTTTGGTAGGGCCTTGTAGAACTCAATTTTCGAAACGATGAATAGTTGCTTTAATTCATTGTTACATTGTAAATCAATCAGTTCTATCTGCAACTCTATTATACAAAACGCATAAACACAATGAGTTTGAAATAGTTTTGCACTTCTAGGTATACAGAACAGAAAATATGACCTATGTGTAATTGTAGATACAGTGAGTCCGGGAATATTCTCTGCAGCGCCTACATGCGTCTGCGAGAGATAGCAACAGCAGTTACGTTGGTAGCACGGCTGCCGCTTGCATCATCTCTACTTACTATAAAACCAAGTCCCCGTTCCTTGGATGTTACTGGTAAACTCAAGAACCACTGTATAGATTTTGATGCGGTTTTCACCATTCTGTAAAGGATATATCGTGTATGATTTCTATAGAAAATAATTTATTTTTGATCAAAGGAAGCCGAGCAGCAACGATTTTAGTGGAATAGTCGATTTAAAAAAACCTGGCGTCCGAGCGCTTTGTAAGCTTACGCTGGGCAAACCGTTAAAAATATCTAAATACTATGAGTGTAAGAATTGTTCAGCATGAAAAGTTCTACAAAAAAGTCCGTGAGAGCATATATGTCTATCTTCCATACATCGCCCACTATAAGGGAACAACTGAAGCTTGTCTCTTACAGCTTTATGTGCTGTCGACTTGGAGATTCCTGTTTGTTGAGCTAATTTTCGTGTTGATTTACTTGGGCTTCGCAGCATTATATCGGAGATTTCATCAAGTTTTTCGTCTGTTAAAAGCGTAGGCCTGCCTGTTCCCGGTACATCGTGAACTGAGCCAGTCACACGAAATTTACTTACCAAATCCCGAATGGTATCACTTTGAATTAGGAAACCGCGCCTGAAATCTTAATTTTACATTTTCTGTAAACCGATCGCCTTCGCGAAGAACGTATTCCACCAAGAAAACAACTCTCTTCAGTAGTAAACATTACCGCCTATATACTGTTGCACTCTTCCAATAATAATCCATCCGAACGCTCGCTGACTGTAATACTCGCTGAAGACCTGCAGGCTCGCGCACTTATCGCAATGCACATCGACAGCTCACACGGGGAAGTCCCGCTTTGAAGGACACAGTGCAGTACAGCCAACTAAAACTCATGACTCAACCAGTCACAGCTGCACGTACCCACTGCGGAGAACATTCTAGGGCGCCCTGTAGTATAGTCGTCCAGTTGCAAAACTCGTTTAATCCACTTGTGAATAAGAATCTTTTTTATGAGAAACGTTTCTCTGGTCTTTGCCTCGCGTATCTTTTGTGTTTTTTGTTTTCTACTTTTTTCTTTTTGCTTTGTGATTTTGGTTTTTTGGTTTTGTGTTTGCTTTGTGCTTTTGCTTTTGAAGTTTACTTTTTGCTTTTCTTTCTAGTTTTCTGCTTTTGCTTTTTTTTTTAATTTTGCTTTATTGCTTTGTGTTTCTTGTTTTTGCTTTTCTGCTTTTGCTTTTGTTTTTGCATTTTTCTTTTTTCTTCGTGTTTTTGGTTTTTGGTTGTATGTTTGTTTTCTGGAAAATCAAAATGAAATAAAACAAAATAAAATAAAACAAAACAAAATAAAACAAAATAATCAAACAAAATAGAAACAAAATAAAATAAAACAAAACAAAAAATAAAACAATTTTAAACAAAATAAAACGAAATAAAATATAACAAAACAAAATCAAAATAAAACAAAATTAAATTAAATTAAATTAAACAAAACAAAATAAAACAAAATAAAATTAAATTAATTAAAGTAAAATAAAATAAAATAAATAAATAAATAATTTTATGTTCCACCCTGACTATTATATGTACTATAATGAGGCTCATTATAACACTAGTTTTCATTATGAAACAGTTCCTCCCACCAATCGATGCTCAAGAAACAGTTGTTTGACCAATTAGATAAGAATAGCGTCGCGCCTGCGCTGAGTTCCACAGCCTTCTAATTTAAATTTCACTGCGTGGCCTAGTGTCATAGTAGGTTAATCGAGGTGGTCATGGTCAATAAAAGGTATTCTCTGCGTCTCATGCGCTCTGTTCAGTACATAAAACTGGTGAAATCTCGACAGATATTTATGAATATTTATGTACGAACCTAAAATAGTTATAATAATTATCGTCGAACATAAACAGTTGTATGCAACTCGCATATAATGGTAATTACCGTAAGACACTCGTATGGAAATTACAAAACTCGCGTACGCTCGTTTTATAAACATACTCGTGTCTTAATTATTGCCATTATAGGCTCGTTGCATGATGTACTATTACGACATGATCCTTATTCGCAAGTGGATTGAACGAGAATTGCAACAGGACGACCCAATTCGAAACCATGTCGCGGTCCGGATTAGACTAGCTCAAGGGCTGCACTTGGCCCACGGACAGTACTTTGCCCATGACTGCTTTAGACGAAGACAATAAAAGCTGAACTGTAGTTATGGCCTTTGGGACACTTCTATTCTCTCAACTCAATTAAAACAGAACATTAACCAGCAAATATTTGAAGCGGAGATTTTAAAAAATACTGTACAGCACTACATTGTGTTGTATGTTAAGGAAAAACATGACGTAAAATCTAAATATTTTATATAAATACACACATACAGTCTAACTCTCTCTTTTATTTACACAAATGAAATATTATTTCGGTTCGCTTAACTTTCCTAGTATAAGCACAATGGCACAGTGATTTATATTCTGGGAAATTAGGCTATATAAATTATAGCCTGTAGTAAACCGGAAAGGTTTGTAAATATTGATACTTACTTCCAATAGTGGATATATTCTGCGCGTGGCGAGTAGGCCTATATACATTATTTGAATTTTCGCCAGATCGTGCTGACGCATAAATTTGTTGAAAAAGATAAACAACAGGAAAAAAATGTGCGAGAGAAACTTCGGACATTCTGTGTGTGTGCGCATGTGGGTGTGTCTGTGTGTGTATGTGTGTGGCGCACAGCATTACACGATATTACTTGCAGTATTCAGGTAATTATACAAATGAAGCCAGATTAGCGTATCCAATTCAGCGCAAGAGGAAATTATACGGGATAGTTGGTGAGAGAGAGGCAGATCGCATTAAGCTGTGGTTGGTCTCCTTTTTGAAGAGAGTAGAGTGCTGTCAACGGAAATAATTACCTTGTGAGCTAGAAATATTACTGTCGTCCTGTTTATGTAATACGTTGTACTGTGTACAAAAAATCTCGTAATTCTGTGACAGAGTTTATGCCGCAATTGAGTAAAAGTGCGCATCAGTGCTGTACTACGTTGTTGTGTAGCCTACAAGAGTGTATTCGTTTGACAGTCCAGAATCGGTACGCCAATGAGGCATAAACACCGGCTTTGATGGCGTAATTGGTAGTATGCTGAACTGCTGTCCCCAAGATCACGGGTTAAAACCCGGCCATAGTCGTCGGATATTTTTAAGAGCGTTAAAATACTTCAGCATGCCTTCCTTTGGAGGGGAAGTAAAGCCGGCGGTCCCATGTCATAGATTTATGGCATGTAAAAGATCCTTCCACTAACTAAACTTTCTTTTTTGCTGTTGATTTTACCCTCCAGGTTGGTGTTTCCCACGGACTCAGCGGGGGAACTCACCACTACTGCCTCTACGGGAAGTGTCCTAGATCTGGATACAACTGGGGAGGTGTGATCAGCACCTCGCCCAGGCTGACTCACCTGCGAAGCGAACAGGGGTCTTATGAGGGATGGGAAGGGAGGGGAAGATTGGGATGGATAGGCAAGGAAGCGGGAAGGAGACGGCCGTGGCCTTACAGTAGGTAGTCTACCATTCCGGCAATTGCCCGAAGACGAAGTGGTAAACCACGGAAAACCACTTCGAAGATGGCTGAGGTAGGAATCGAACCCCCTCTACTCATTTGGGCCACCCGAGGGTGAGTAAACTCCGTTCCAGTCCTCATACCACTTTTTAAATTTCGTGGCAGAGCCGGGAATCGACCCTCCTGCAGCTAACCACGTTGACCGCTACGCTACGGAGGCGACTACGTTGTTGTGTACTAGGGTGTATATATCAAGAAGGTTCGTTTGATGGCTGCACAGTCCAGAATCGGAATGCCAATGAGGCATAACCACCGGCTTCGGTGGCGTCGTTGGTAACATGTTGATCTGCTGTGCGCAAGATCGCGGGTTCAAACCCGGCCAAAGTCGTCGGATTGTTTTAAGAGCGTTAAAATCTTTCAGTATACTTTCCTTCGGAGGGGAAGTAAAGCCGGCGGTCCCATGTCATAGATTTGTGACATGTAAAAGATCCTTCCACTTACTAAACTTTTGTGAAGCTAAATTTCTAGGTTGGTTGGTTGGTTCCTTAGTTTAGGGGCTGCTACAACGCGGCCATGTAACCACGCGTACTTTCGGTGTGCGTAGAATTTGTCTGATAACCGGTGTTAATTGTGATGGCTGTATTAGTGTGTGTTATCTGTGATTTAGGTACAGTAGATGGTCTGCTGACGATTAATTTTTTCAAGTAGTTCCTGCTTTTGCCACCAAAGCTACCGTCCACGATAACGATACCTGGCTGCAGACGTAGCTACTAAATGCCATTGCAGTCAGCGCCCGGTTGCGAACGTTGGAACTAATAGAGCGTTATCAAGCTAACCAATAATTTAGCTTTCACAAGTGTAATTAATGGAAGGTTCTATTTCATGCCATAAATCAATGAAATGGGACTGTCGGCTTCACTTAATTTCTAGGAAAGATTTCGTTGAAACGCTCTATCAAAGTTCTTACGTTCACTACTAGGTGTCAGTGATATCTGGTAGCGAAATTGAACGGAACTTGTAGCTCAAGCCATGGGTGTCCGCTTGAAGAAGCTGCTGCTGCCTCCTCTGGCGAGTCGAACATGTCCTCGGGCTCTCCCGGTACTAAAAGCCATACGATAAATAAATAAATAAATAAATAAATAAATAAATAAATAAATAAATAAATAAATAAATAAACCGTGAGCATTGAGGCACACATTGCATTGAAGCACCAAGTTGACTATCCCCGTGTGGTAAAACACCGTGTCTTGCTGCGTGAAGAAGTCCGTATCCACCTGCTGCACATCTTTGTCCAACAGGAATCGTCCATCTTTCAATACCTTTTTTGAGGGACCGAGGGAGTGATAATCGCATGGGGAGAGATCAGGGCTATAGGATGGTTGCTCAAGTGTCTCCCGCTTGAGTTGGCGGATAGTTGCCTCACTTTCCTCGTTAACGCGCGGCTCGTCTTTGAAACCTAGCTGGGTGGATATGTTTACATTCCATGTCTGTAGGGTACCAAGGCATTCACAGCTTAAGGCACAGTGTTGTCAACTGTCCATCACCGTAGAAGCAACTTAATCGGTGTCCATGGCAAGCAGTAGCTGGACTGGACAGAACAGCGTGCAACAGCGCAACACTGGAGACTGTAAAGTGAGCTGGTAGAAAGGGCTGGTGTCAACACCACCTGTTCTGCACTCCTCGTGGACAGATAGAGGAAGCATCCTATTGGTCAAGAACCGTCAGCTATTGGTCAGCAACAAACAATGACTTTTGTCGGCGCGTACTAATGCTTAACGTTAACCAAAGTCATGCAACTATACCTTCTGCGTTACAACCTTTGCTCTATGGGTACGTGTGTTATCATGAAGCAGCAGCACCTCTTGTCGCTGTTTTCCCCCGGACGTTTCCCCTTATTTGCACCCCGTAATTTCTCCAGTGTTGCGCGGTATCGTTCCTCAGTGATGGAGACACCTGATTCCTTGAATTCAATGAGCACCGGGCCCCTGTAATCAGAGAACAGTGTGAGCATTTACTTTTCATCGGATGGTTGCCCCTTGAACTTCTTGGGACGAGGCAGTGCTGGATTACCCATAAGGCTCGACTAGGCCCAGGAATAGGGCCCCCAATTATCTGGGGCCCCGCATTTTTTAAAATCCAGAACTGAGACAGTTTCAGTATTATATTAAATTACAATGTCCTTTAAAAACTGAGTTCACTCATTCTGAACTTTACGAAATTCTTATTCGAGACAAGCTTGAGTCTGTTTTTCCGAACGTTGAAATTGCTTGTCGCATTTTCCTGGCCCTCATGATAACGAATCGTTCTGCGGAGCGCTCGTTTTCAAAATTGAAACGGATCAAAAGTGCGCAAAGAAGTATCATGCCACAAGAACGATTAGACATGCGAAGTTTAATGTATATCGAGTCAGATGTTCTACGGGAAATTGATTGATTGATTGATTGATTTTGAAGACATTGTAGAAGATTTCATTGACCGAAAAAAAGCAACAGAAAAAAATGATTACATTTTACAGAAGTAAAAAAGTATGATTTGTTAAATTGTTTATTGTTTATCAAATCATCTGAAATGTTTTCAAATAACGATGATCGTTTCAATTGAAATGTATGTATATATGATTTAATAAAAAGTGTATTATTCATCTTGAAAAAAAAACTCTTGTATAGGCTATACTTTATTAAATGTGCAGGTGCTAATAAATAAAAAATATATTTTAAAAATATAAAGGGGCCCCAAAAATCTGAGGGACTTGGGCCCCTTTTACCTTAATCCGGCACTGGGACGAGGGGACGATGGATGACACTACAGCGGTAACCAACACCTTCAGGAAAAGTTGATTTATGTTGTACGACCACATTCTCAGAATGAACAACAACATGGTGACCAAAAGGATTCTCAACCTTGCTCCCTCAGTGAAAGTCAAGAGTAACTGAAATAGAGAAAGACCTTTAAGAAATTGTCATCAGAGAGGTAATTATACAAGACTAGCTTTACCCGGCATGCGTTGCAATATCAATCAAAGACAGATATACAGGAAGAAGGAGGATAATAATAATGTAATTGGTTTTATGTTCGACCCTCACCATTATGTGTCAGAAAACTGTATCATAATGATGGTCATTATAACACTGTTTTTCATTACGATACAGTTTCTCCAGCCAATCAGAGCTCGTTCATTGACCAATTAGGTAACGATACCTTCGCGCATGCGCTCAAAATCCAACATGTCGGACATAAACACAACATCGAACTATAATAAATTACCGACATGGAATACGCACAGTCCATATGTTTGCGTATGAGGCGAATATGAGACAAGAAATAGCACTGTACCTTAATATCACCAACCCTAATTTCTACATAGCGCATTGCCTTCAAACGACTCCGGTGACAATATTACTGAGGGACGGCAGATGTGAACATATGGCCTGCATAATATGGCATTGCAAGCACACAGAGCGCATGCGTCGGTCGTTCAGAGATCTTGAAAGACAGAGATATTATACTCAGCGCTCGCTCTCCTATCACAAAATTCAAATGGCTCCTCTCAACAGATATTTATGAATATTTATGTTAAAACATATAATAAAGTTATAATTATCGTCGAACATAAACAGTCGTATGCAACTCGCCTATAATGGTAATTAAGACACTCGTATGGAAATTATAAAACTCGCATACGCTCGTTTTATAAAAAATACTCGTGTCTTAATTATAGCCATTATAGGCTCGTTGCATAATGTACTATTCCAAGCTTAATTCAGTTTTAAGATCTCCCGGCCAAATGCCGTGGTGTGAACTGTATTGGAATAGACAGGGATACCAGATAACTTAGAACCCTGCGCGGATAAACAAAACGTTATCCGCATCCGCCCCGCATCCGCACGACTATTATCCGCATCCGCTCCGCATCCACAAGACTGTAATCCGCATCCGCCCCACATCCGCACGACTATTATCCGCATCCGCTCCGCATCCGCAAGACTGTAATCCGCATCCGCCCCACATCCGCACGACTATTATCCGCATCCGCTCCGCATCCGCAAGACTGTAATCCGCATCCGCCCCGAATCCGCACGACTATTATCCACATCCGCAAGACTATTATCCGCATCCGCAAGACTGTAATCCGCATCCGCTCCGCATCCGCAAGACTGTAATCCGCATCCGCCCCACATCCGCACGACTATTATCCGCATCCGCTCCGCATCCGCAAGACTGTAATCCGCATCCGCCCCGAATCCGCACGACTATTATCCGCATCCGCAAGACTATTATCCGCATCCGCAAAACTGTAATCCGCATCCGCCCCGCATCCGCAAGACTATTATCCGCATCCGCAAGACTGTAATCCGCATCCGCTCAGCATCCGCAAGACTGTAATCCGCATCCGCCCCACATCCGCACGACTATTATCCGCATCCGCCCCACATCCGCAAGACTGTAATCCGTATCCGCCCCGAATCCGCAAGACTATTATCCGCATCCGCTCCGCATCCGCAAGACTGTAATCCGCATCCGCAAGACTGTAATCCACATCCGCCCCGCATCCGCAGGACTGTTATCCGCATCCACTCCGCATCCACAAGACTGTAATCCGCATCCGCCCCGCATCCGCAAGACTGTTATCCGCATCCGCACGACTGTAATCCGCATCCGCCCCGCATCCGCAAGACTGTTATCCGCATCCGCTCCGCATCCACAAGACTGTAATCCGCATCCGCCCCGCATCCGCAAGACTATTATCCGCATCCGCTCCGCATCCACAAGACTGTTATCCGCATCCGCTCCGCATCCACAAGACTGTAATCCGCATCCGCCCCGCATCCGCAAGACTGTTATCCGCATCCGCTCCGCATCCGCACGACTGTAATCCGCATCCGCCAGACTGTTATCCGCATCCGCTCCGCATCCGCACGACTGTAATCCGCATCCGCCCCGCATCCGCAAGACTGTTATCCGCATCCGCTCCGCATCCACAAGACTGTAATCCGCATCTGCCCCGCATCCGCAAGACTGTAATCCGCATCCGCACGACTGTAATCCGCATCCGCCCCGCATCCGCAAGACTATTATCCGCATCCGCTCCGCATCCACAAGACTGTTATCCGCATCCGCTCCGCATCCACAAGACTGTAATCCGCATCCGCCCCGCATCCGCAAGACTGTTATCCGCATCCGCTCCACATCCGCACGACTGTAATCCGCATCCGCCCCGCATCCGCAAGACTATTATCCGTATCCGCCCCGCATCCGCAAGACTGTTATCCGCATCCGCTCCGCATCCACAAGACTGTAATCCGCATCCGCCCCGCGTCCGCAAGACTGTTATCCGCATCCGCTCCGCATCCGCTCCGCATCCGCACGACTGTAATCCGCATCCGCCCCGCATCCACAAGACTGTTATCCGCATCCGCACGACTGTAATCCGCACCCGCCCCGCATCCGCAAGACTGTTATCCGCATCCGCTCCGCATCCACAAGACTGTAATCCGCATCCGCCCCGCATCCGCAAGACTATTATCCGCATCCGCTCCGCATCCACAAGACTGTAATCCTCATCCACCCCGCATCCGCAAGACTATTATCCGCATCCGCTCCGCATCCACAAGACTGTAATCCGCATCCGCCCCGCATCCGCAAGACTGTTATCCGCATCCGCTCCGCATCCGGACGACTGTAATCCGCATCCGCCCCGCATCCACAAGACTGTTATCCGCATCCGCTCCGCAACCGCACGACTGTAATCCGCATCCGCCCCGCATCCGCAAGACTGTTATCCGCATCCGCTCCGCATCCACAAGACTGTAATCCGCATCCGCCCCGCATCCGCAAGACTGTAATCCGCATCCGCCCCACATCCGCACGACTGTAATCCGTATCCGCAAGACTATTATCCGCATCCGCTCCGCATCCACAAGACTGTAATCCACATCCGCTCCGCATCCGCAAGACTGTTATCCGCATCCGCCCCGCATCCGCAAGACTGTTATCCGAATCCGCTGACATCACAATAATATTTTTAATTTAATTAATAGGTAAAGCAACACCTTTAGACATTTGAAGAGAAATTCGTTCCCCTAGGCTGTGTGTGAAGCGCAAGACAATGTTGGCTGAGTGTTGTCCCTCTGATTAACGTCAAGTGAAACATCGGGTGGCTAATTATGACACTTACTTAGACGTCGGATATACCCACGCAGGCAAGCACAGGTATTAAGGACTTTTTTGGGGGGGATAAGTCTATAGTACACTAATTGAGGGTATTTCCATGATTGGCTTCTCTCATTTCTCTATTATTATTCTCAATCCAAGCGAAAGCAAATAGGAAAATAACAAGAAACGTGAAAGACGCAGATCATTGGAAAAAGTAAAATTATTAAAAGAAAAATCCAGTTCATCATTGTATTCTAAAAACTATCCGCAAATTTACTCTAAACATTATCCGCAGATAATCTGCTCTCCGCACAGTCATGCAAACTCTATCCGCATGGCGAAAAATTTTGCGGATATCCGCGGGTTTATCCGCAGATATCCGCATCTGCGCAGGGCTTTACTGATAACACGGCGGGCTGCTGACAGTCTCCTCATGTCACCTCGCGATGAATCACCAAGCCATTATCACACCTGACGTTGCTGTGTGATAACTAAGGTTCGGATGTTAAGGAAAAGTCATATTTTTTCCTGAGCTCATTTTACCTGAAATCTGAAAAATAAGTTTGAATGACGGGGTCCCTGACCACGTTTAAAGCAATTTGATGTTGCCTATATATATGCATATTTCGGCAAATTTTATTGTTTTGGTCATATTTGGTCATATTTTAGTGATATAAGGTCATATATGGTTATGAGTTCAGCATTTTTTGTTTAAATTGAGGCGTCGTTAACAAGGTACGTGTTATCTGCGTCGAGTTTCAAACACAGGATTTCCGAATAGTGTACAAGATATATTTTTCTTTCTTTTTCCGGAACAGGTAGATAGCAGGTTTAAAAGACCTGATTCCAAGAAGGCGCTCTTCTACGGACGTCTTTTAGCACATCTTTCAGGACAAGTTAGATTGCGACACTGTACGCATGAGGTCACGGAACATGACGATAGTGTGCTTCCGCCTTTCAATAGGATGTCATAGTTCTTTAGGTCATATTTTATAGTTTTTAGGTCGTATTTGCTTGCATATTTTGCACTTCTTTAGGTATTAAACTTCCGAGCCCTAGTGATAACTATACAGATTGTGCAATTGGGCTACTGTGGGATTTGAGGGTTCCTGTTAAGTCCCTCACCTTAGTGTGTCACATAAATAATTTGTAGCTAGAAACCTTCCCTGGAGTGCACACAACAACTCACCCAAGTTTTGTCGCAATCGGATGAATGGTATATGAACGCATAGGGGTCAGTCATACATACATACAGACAGACAAACTATCACGTAACATTGATTTTTATATAGCCTATATAGATCGATTACATTTCGAAACAGTAATCCACAATCATTATTTCGCTGAGAAAAAAGGCAGAACCGATAAATCATGGGCTGAAGAACGGAGGAAATTTTTTAGCGCCAGATGAAAGAGATATTTTAAGACGATAAATTTAACATTATCACTTAATTGTCTAGATGGACATAACGATATAAAAAAGTCCTCTCGGCACACCGGAAGTCGGAGGTAGATTTCACCGGACAAACTTGGCGAAAATAGGCAGAATATGCAGGTTTTCGTAGAAGGATCAGACCTCATTTATTGCGAGAAGGTATTTTATAATAGGAGCTTAATTAACATTGTTTTTCGTCATTTTATGCTTATTTTAAACATTTTATTGTCTAATGGGAACCTTCTTGTCATTTGGGGTCCATTTTTATACTTGTGGTCACACTGTCCTTATGCAAGGTTTCGACACTGATGTGTAACTATGTAACGGTCTGTTACTTCTTCACGCAAAATTATATATCCCGCAGAGATTTTGGTTGGTTCCTCAGTTTAGGGGCTGCGACAACTCTGTCATGTAACCCCGTGTACTTAGGGATGGCTGTATTAGTCTGTAATTCAGGTAATGACTGCAGACGGTCAATTTCAAGCAGTAGTTCCTAATGTTGCTACCAGGTACTACCGACGATTTCGGCCGGCTTTGAACTCGCGACCTTAGGCATAGACATTCAGCATGCTACCAGTTACGTCACCGAAGCCGCATCACACTTAGTCAGATGGAAATCTGAATCTAATCTCGTGCAAGTGCGTTGTCATGGCAACGTCTGATGGCTCATCCCTCATCAATTTAGAAGTGTTGCCATGGCAACCACTGATAGCTCTTGGCATTTTCTTATAATTCCGAAATCATTTTTCTCATCCCTTGGCATAATGGTGGGTCATATCAAAAATTCTTTCAGACAAACGTTTTAGGTAATTATTAGGGGAATATTGTCCATTTTGTACGGTATTGATATTGTGCCTATTAAGAGAGATATGATTAATGTTTCACGAAAATCCCACTTTTTCCCACCCCTTTGGTCAATGGTTGGTGCTATAAAAAAAACTCTTCAAACATAAATGTTTGGGCCTTATCCGACACATAGTATGAATGTTGAACGGATTCGATATTTCACATATTAAGAGAGTTATAGCAATATTTCACTTTTTCGAAAAAAGCCCCCCATTTTCACCCCCCTTCGACTGATTTATCTCAGTAACGAACTCGACCGAGATTAGGTATACATATTCGGTAAAATATTCAAAGTGATTGGTGCAAAATTACGGTAGTTATCGTGTCCACAAGAAACTGATATACATATATATATATATATATATATATATATATATATAGGCCTACATACATACATACATACATAAATTATATATAAACTTTTGAACTGACGGTGGTTCTGGGGTCTGGGGGATGTGAAACGCGAAGATATGTCGAAATTTTCCGGAAGTCGAAACATGGGACCCATTGCAATAGTTAGCTTTCTAATGAAATCTACCTAAAATAACAATTCATTATTAAATAACCCAGTACCGGCCACGGTGGCCGAGAGGACTAACGGACCTCGTGCCTCCCTGGCATCGTGAGTGCGCGGGATGGAATATCACCAGGACCGCCCTGAAAATAGTTTTCGTGGTTTCCCATTTTACCACCAGGCGACGGTTCCTAACTTAAGGTCACCGACGCCTCCTTCCCAATGTTCATCTGAATTACAAATACACACACCAATAGGCTACAGCCATCACAATAACACATGTTATCAGACACATTTCTCACAATCCCAAGTTCACAGGGCTACATGACAACGATGTCGCAAAGCCCCTTAATCAATCAACAACTACAACATTTATGAGGTTTCAATGTGAATCGTGATTAACGATCTTTCAGTTAAGTGCATTCATTAATTGTCTTATCGAAATTTGTTTGTTTGCTAATTTGTTTATTTAGCGTATGGCTTTTAGAGACGGGAGTGTCCGAGGACATGTTTGGCTCGCCAGAGGCTGTAGCTGCTTCAAGCGGACACTCATAGGGTGAGCTACAAGTTCCGTTGCATATCAAGTAGTTCCAACTTCCGCTCCCAGATATCACTGACACCTAGTGGTGAAAGTTGGATCTTTGATAGAGCGTCACAACGAAATCGAATCTAGAAGTTTAGCTACACACAAGTTTAGTTAGTGGAATGATCTTTAACATACCATAAATCTATGACATGGGACCGCCCGCCGGCTTTACTTCCCCTCCGAAGGAACGCATACTGAAGGATTTTAACGCTCTTCAAAAATCCGACGACGGCGGCCGGGTTTGAACCCGTGATCTTGGGCACTGCAGTTCAGCATGCTACCAACTACGCCACTGATACCAGTAACAATAATAATGTCATGTGGCCTCCTGAGAGGTGAAGTGCAGGTCTTTCTAGTTGACTCCCGTGGGCGACCTGCGCGTCCTAATGAGCAAGAAGTGATGATGAAGACGTCACATACACCCAGTTCCTGGGCTAAGGGAATTAACCTCAAGATATTGAAATCCCCGATTGCCTGGTCGGAATTTGAACTCGAAACCCTTTGGGCTAAGACCGAGCGCACTAACCAATTCGCCACGGGGCTGGACTCATTGCCAGCAATCATGTACCTCTATTAAATGTGGTAAGTTATCATTATTAGCAAATAAACAACGTCACGCCCATTTGTATGGAGAACACTGCTCTATGGAAGTGAAAGTTGGACTCTGGGTAAATTATAAAAGAATCGACTTGAAGCAGCTGAAATGTGAATATGGCAGAAAATGACAAGAACGAGCAGGATGGAAAGAAAAAACAACCTGGAAGTCTTCAGGGAAGTCAAAGAAGATAGACGATTAATGAAGGAAATTGGAAAGAGAACAAGGAGCTAAAATTTCAATTGCGATTTTTCATCAGTTGGTAGCACTGAAATCATTTTCAAATATGGCCGTGAGATATTCAGGTATAGATCTTTACTCCTACCAAATTTTGTTTCGATTGCTGCAGCCGTTTAGGAGTTGATAGGGGGGGGGGCACACAGCCAGCCGTCCAGCCAGACAGACAGAGAGACAGAAGGACAGACAGACAGACACACATTTGCCCGATCTCATAAGTCTACTTTTTCCTCATTTTTGCAAAATGTGAGAAGTAGTCTAAAAATATAATTTATTGGACATGACATATGACACAACACTTTCATCGTTATCATTATTGAAGGGAAATGCTGGGAAAGAAAGAAAGAGGACGGCCTAGGACGAAGTATTTGGAAGACATCAAGAATAGAATGGGATGTGACAATTACATGGAACTGAAACGAACCGCCAACGATAGAAGAGTGCTGTTGCATCGACAAGGCATTCGACTTCAGAATATGATGATGACATCCACTTGCATTCTTATCTCTCCTTCTCTCGCTCGGTGCCTGCACTGAAGCCTAAATTTAATTAAAAAGGAAGACTCAATCACTACCAGTGACATGAGTTCGAACCCTGCTTAGACCATGTAGCACTAATTAGTGCCCGATCCCGCGGGAGGTCAGCGTCGTCGTGATCAGTTGTCTGGCTTACCAGTAATCCAGCCTGGGATTACGATACTAATGGTGTATCCTGATAGTCAGTTACTCATTGAAAAATCTGCTTGTCTAACAAGGGCCACATAGCGAATGTGAAATTTCCTGACATTCCTTAAACTTTGCATAGAGAAAAGTGACCAAAGTCGGATCCCCATTTTGTTTTTTACCTGTATTGCTATTAATTTCATCTTTCTTAAATTTGAATTTTAGCTAGATGAGTTCTTTGATACGTTTTATAACATTGTATCTGGTTCAGATTAACTTATAACAGCCCAGTTTTTCCTATGAATTATTTTCATTAAAAGTAACAAAAATGACGTCTGGGAAAAAGGATGCCAATGTCGGAGCCCTCTTAAGAATGAATGTAAAATCACATAAAACCACTAGAAAAGTAATGAAGAACGTGAAAATACTTTATTTTTACATTATATAATGTCTTGTTAGGAACATAACTTATTGTTATGACCACAAAATCCAGAAACCGACCACTTTGAGAGTTTCCCATTTTCTCACGCAAGGACTGTTTTTTGGGGGGTCATCTGAAACAATATTTTGAAAGGCTTAAATAAAAATCAAGAAATTTTAATTTGAATTTCAGGAGTCCAACTCAGGGTTATTAGGGGTCCGACTTAGGATTTTTAGAGGTGCGATTTAGGAAAGCCGTGTGGGTCCTACTTAGGACATCTTGTACTTGATATTTTCGAGGCTATGAAAAAAAAAATGAATAGGTATTTCGACAAGCAAATACAACATTTATCAAGAGTATCGCTTACTAAAAACAGTACTGTAAACAGAATGTGACTTACCCTATTTGAAATATAAAACAATCACTATTCCATTAGCACGTGTAAAAACATCCACTCACATGAAAACCAGTAATGGCGGAACTGACGGGATACTCCCCACAGTCCAGTGCTGCCAATTCCACAACATAACATTTCGTTTCATATCTTCACATTCATTATTGTGCCACCAGGCGGCAGCCCTGTCCAAGCAAAATAATGCACGGATCCGACTTAGGGACTCGGGTCCGACTTTGGTCACTTTACTCTACATATTGGTAAGATCAAAAGGAAAACATTTCTGTTGGTCTTAATTTTCACCCACAAATGGTATGAAGTTCATCATTTCAGAGACGAATGTTATGTAATTAGGGAATAAATGCAAGGAAATAGAATGTCGGGTAGGAGGAACTACTGTAAATTAGAGCAGGTGAAACATTTTAAGTATTTTTTTTCTTTTCACTAATTAATTTAATTTCTTTGAAAATGGGGTAATTCCCCGGTGGAAAATTGTACATTTACAGAAAATTACCCACAATAATATCAAACATACTTAATGTCCTCAAGTAGTGGTTTCAGAACTATAGTAATTACCTCGTAGTATTCACACAAAATTCCAGCCTTCTTTTAAACATATCAAATATTTTGTGGAAAGGCTCTAAGACTGTGGCAGGTAATGAGTTCCAATTATATAATAACAATAATAATAATAATAATAATACTAATAATAATAATATTAATAATAATGTTATTGGTTTTACGTCCCTTTTAACTACTCTGGCTTTTAGAGACGCATGGGGTGCCGAATATTTGCTCCGAAGGGGATTTTTAACCTGCCAGTATATCTACTGACACGTCTCCGTCGCAATTTGTACACCCTTAAATGCCAGCTGACCGCCGGGGTACGAACCTGCAACCTGGGGCCCAGCAAGCGAGAACGTTGCCGCTAAGCCACGCAGCCAGTCGTTCCAATTATCAATACCCCGATTAATTAAAGAATAATTTGTACGCAGTGGTCGGCTTTGTGCGGATGATCTGCCCAGCTCAGGTATGTATGCAGTGTTGCCAAATCTTGAAATGGAAAAGAACTAAACCCTGTGCTTTAAAACACCAGAAAGGCACCAGCTGGACCCTATGATTCAAAACACTAGAAAAACACCTTAAAAATGTAAATATATAAACGGATTTTCTTTTAACATACATTTCTTTCATTAAAAATATTATTTTTCACTTTCGGAGCCTGCTACCGCTATGACATCTTTAGAGCAGGAAGGTGTAGTACTGCTGTAGCTCTGCATACTTCCAAATTTGGCCACTATATCCTACAGCCTACTAGCCTACTAGGCTACGAACAAACAACGACCGTGAATTTGAGATAGATTTACAATACTGACTGTGGTTGCGTAAGAGCCTTCGCATGAAACTGGGTAATCCCCTGGCAGCTGGGAAGAAAATAGAGGGTAGGTGGATTCTTTGTACTAGCACTGAGCCCTGCATGTTGCGGTTACTCAGCATTAATGCACGAGAATGAGAATTTCAGGGACTTCCCCTGCTGGAATGTTGACCTTGACACGTGTATGGCTGAACTTTGGTTATCTTTATTGATTAACTTTATTAAAACTACATTCCTTGGCAGGAATAGCCCCTCCTGAGGTACGCCGTGAGGTCATAGCACAAACGGAACGAAGAAAGTCCGCAGAGGACCTTCCTCACCCTCTTTTTGGTCACCAGCCTCCAAGAAGGCGGCTAAAATCAAGGAAAAGTTTTCTGCAAACAACATCGATGCCTACTACAAAACCCGAAGTAGCCAGGATACAGCTATGGCAATCCACCATACCACCAGATTGGATGAAGGCCAACGAAAGGCTTCCAGCAGGCCACAACACCAACTGGGAAACTTGGCGGTCACTCAACAGACTACGGACTGGTGTTGGGAGATGCAAAGTTAATCTCCACAAATGGGGATACCTACAGGAATCAGAACTCTGTGAGTCTGAGGAGAGAGAGACTGTGACACACCTGTGTTCCTGTGAACTGTGCCCGTGCTCTTGCACAACGCAGGAGTTAATGGAAGGTGTGACAAAGGCCTGTTTCTGGGCGAAGAAAATCTAATTCGAGACATTGTTGTATGTATTATTCCTTTTAATATAGTGTATCATCCCTCTGTGTTCGTTGTAGTGCTTTTGACTTGAATAAATAATAACTTTATTAAAATTATTACATGGCTTTCAGGATTTACTTATTAATCATAGGAGACAATTTCATGGAAAAATCCCTTAAGCACCAGATTTGGCACTGGTTTTATTGAAATAACACCAGTATTTCGCTATGGCGCTATATGGAAATTTCCGGCACCAGATTAACTTCAGAAACACCAGATCTGGTGTTAAAAACACCATATTGGCCCAGCTCAGGTATGTACGATTTCCCAGACGTTTTCTTAGTTCTCCCCATGCTGGCCGATTGGTGTAAGTATTAAACATAGCGTATAATCTGGATGGTGTGGACTCTTTCTTACGGAATGAATACTTGATGAATATTAATTAGGGGTCTTCGGTACTGAAAATTTGGGTTCGGTAGGGTTCGGTTCGGTAAAAAAAATTGTACTTCGGTTCTCGGTACAAAATCGGTTCGGTACAGCTCGGCTGATTTTAACATGCTAAATTAGAGTATTGTAAACCATTAAGAAAAAAGTAACACATGAGTTCTAATGATTATACAGTAAACCAAATACTTGCCAAATAGCACAATTTTTATTTAAAATACAAAAACAAGGTACAGCTAATAATCTCATACAATGTTCCATTAACTTTCAAACTTGCCCTTTTAGTGTGGAGTAAGCCAATTGATGCATACATTAAATAGACATTAGGCTCACACTGGAACACTTAAGTCCATAATTTAATTTTATTTATCAGAAGAGTTATTGTGCTCTAGTAGTAAAACTTCACTTATACGATATCCAGGGGACCAAAGGAAAAAAAACAACGCATAAATGTGAAAAACGCGTAAATGAAAGTCGGTAAATAAAAACTGCAAAATGTATGTGACAATATGGGTTATACAGGGACTTTGTTTTAAAAGCGACGGGGACCCTCGCTCGCACCGCGAGCCGGTTCTCGCCAAGCACTTTGCCGTAATGTGCTTCTTGACGCCACGGCTTTAACAGTCCATATTCTTTGGACTAAGGTATATTACAGCTGAAATAGAGTCAATCGGTGCTGAGGAACTTCAGAACGAAAATGACAACTTCATGAAGAGGTGCCAGCGATGTGTAGCAATGAATGGCGAATATTTTCAGCACCAGCTGTGAACTATAGGCTATAGTCTACTCAATGACTGTGCCGCGCGAGCTACGCATTACGGCAAAGTGCCTGGTGGGGGACAGGCTAGCAACGCGGGCGGCGGGCGAGCGAGGGTTTCCGTTAAGAAGTGAAAAACAAGAAATAATAATGCGATTGTTAAACTATAATCGGCAATATGTATCAAAACAACTACAAGAGAAATGCACCCAGATATAACAAAACAAAGAAAATTGAGTCACTTTACGAAGTAGTCTGTTATCTTGACTTGTTTTTTGTTGGCCGCGGCCACGGCGTGAACAGTATTTTCAAACCGATATAATTCGGCCATTATTTCCTCAGAAACGTTATGGTGCGTCACAAAATGTTTGATAGTCCGTAGAGCATTGACAGCATCATTAAAATCCACTGTATTATTCTGCGGCTCTTCATCGTCATTAATAAAATACCGTAGTGTAGGCCTAAATTAATGGATTTTCATTTGTCTGAAGACGCAAGATTATTTAAACACAGAATCAATCGCGTATTTTTAATGGTTTGACGAGAAGTCCTAAAAAAACACGAATGAAAATTATAAAAGCGGAAATAATATTTTTTTAATATATCGGCGATCGTAAAACATTTCCGCTCATCTTAACATAAGCTTCAGATGCTGTCTAACTGTGTTTTATGGCTGCTTCCTGTTATTTTGAAAGGCTAACACAATAATAGCGCTTGCTTATTACGCAAGCTGCTCTTCCTTGTTACGACACTCTGGCAAGCGAGTGTCGCCGTGACCACCGGTGTCGCTCAAGGCCATCGTAACATAATATAGCACGCAGTGCATCCTTCCGAACGGAAGTACAGGCGGTAACAAAAGTTTGCATTCGAACATACCTACTTTCTCAGAACACGCAACGTATAAATGAAGCTTTATATTGCAAGGGACTTAAAATATGATCGTATAAGCGTGAAAAACGAATAAATGTAAAACGTATATCGGAGATAAATTAACATGGAAAGTATAGGCATTTTGCCGGGACCAGGAAAAAAACGTATAGAAAACGTATAAATATGAACCGTATACAAGAAGTTTTACTGTATTTAACTATTGAAGTAAAACATTGATGACAAAGGACAATACTTTGGATGTCTAAAAAAAAGGTTTCCTTAAATTACGGTATTTAAGTCTCTTGTACCGAACCGAACTTTTTACCGAGTTTTTTATCGCCTCGAACCGAGGTCGGTAATTTCATTTGTACCGTACCGGAACCGAAAAATCGGTGCACCGTCGACCCCTAATATTAATAAATGCAAAACAAAAATATTGGAATGCAGCCGAAATAAATCAGAAACCTCTATGGACATCAAATTGGCAGGTGAAAAGCTGAAGGAAGTAGGAGACTTCTGTTACTTAGGAAGCAAAATAATCTGTGATGGACGAAGCAAAGAGGATATAAAAAGTAGGTTGGCTCAGGCAAGGAAAGCTTTTCTACAAAAAGGAATCTGATGACATCGAATATAGATTTAGCTATTAGGAAGTCACTTTTGAAAGCCTTTGTCTGGAGCGTGGCACTCTATGGAAGTGAAACTTGGACTATTGGTGCAGCAGAAAAGAGGAGAAGAAGCATTTGAAATGTGGTGTTACAGGAGAATGATGAAGATCAGATGTGTAGATAGGGTGACAAACGAAGAGGTATTAAGACGAGTGGGAGAGGAGAGATGTTTCTGGCGACTGCTAATGAAGAGAAGAGATAAGTTAGTAGGACACATACTAAGACACCCAGGAATAGCAAGCTTAGTTATGGAAGGAAGGGTTGAGGACAAGAACTGTAGGGGTAGACCAAGGTTAGAATATGTTAAACAGATTGCTTCGGATGTAGGGTGTGGTAGCTATGTAGAGATGGAACGATTAGCTCAAGACAGGGAGACATGGAGGGCTGCATGAAACCAGTCAAAAGACTGAAGACTCAAACAACAACCTAGTCTGGATTTCGTCCTTCTATCTTCCAGAGAATCCCACCCTAGTGTTTCTATCACTCAAGTTACACTACTCAGACTGAGTATTCTCGTAGGATGGTAGAATGGGAAAGGAAATAGAGTCGAGATGTGGAAAAGCCAATGCAGTGATTTCTCAGTTGCGATCTACAGTATTCTGCAAGAAATAGGTTAGTATAGCGACGAAACTCTTCCTACATCACTCAATAATTAGACCGACCTTGCTGTATGGAAGTGAAAGCAGGGTAGATTCAGGATATAACTGATATGAGGGTAGCACGAATGATTGCTGGGACAACTAGATGGGAGCAATGGCAGGAAGCTACTCGTAATGAAGAGATAAAGGCTAAGATAGAAATGAACATCCTAGATGAAGCTGTTCGTATGACCCGACTTAGATGGCGGGGTCTTGTGAAGAGACTGGGGGATGGGAGATTGGTTGATTGGTTGGTTCCTCAGTTTCGGGGCTGCGACAACACGGACATGTTGCCCCGTGTACTTTGGGTATGTGTAGAATCTGTCTGATAACCAGTGTTAATTGTGATGGCTGTATTAGTGTGTGTTATCTGTTTTTAATTCAAGTAAGGACTGCAGACATTCGATTTTCAAGTGGTTCGAACTTTTTCTACCAAACGCCACCGTCAACCACCAACTAGTTCTGAACTTGGTTACTGGATGCCACCGCAGTCAGCTCCTGGCGACCAACGTTGGAACCTAAGAACGTCAGTCAAATCAAACCTATAATTTAGCTTCACACAAGTGTAATTAGTAGAAGGTTCTTTATTATGCCATAAATCTATGACATGGGACCGCCGGCTTTACTTCCCCTCCTAAGGAAGGCATACTGAGGGATTTTTAACGCTCTTTAAAAAATCCGACGACTTTGGCCGGGTTTTAACCCGTGACCTTGGGAGCTTAACATGCTACCAACTACGCCACCGAAGCCGCCCGGAGGGGAGATTACCTAAAATGTTAATGAGCTCGGCTGTAGAGGGTAAAAGAAGCAGAGGCGATGGTTAGATTCATTATTGAACGATTTCAAAGTTAGCGGTGTAAAAGCAGAGGAGGCCGCAGTGCTAACTGCTAATAGGGTGTCAGGGAGGCTTGCAGATTAGACTGGATGCTAAGAGGAAAGACAGTCTCAATTGAAAAAATTAGTACCAGGGGTAATAATAATAATATCGTATGGCCTTGGGTACCGGGGGCAAGCTTTGTTATTAGACGCCCAAAGGGCAGCTTGCATGTCAAATTTTGTTGTTCCATGGAGTGCTATGAAAGTCAAGGAGGTTAGACATCTAAGTTTCTTGACACTATAGCGCTTTCTAGTAGAGAATGGATGAACTATTTGTGTTGGCGGAAAGACCCGAGATTAATTTAGCCATTATGAACACGCCCTACTGAATTCAAATGGGTTCTTTAATAAGCCAACAACGTATGACATGCGTGTCATGATTTTCGTCGCCTTTCAAAAATCACTTACCATGCCAGGAGCGAACCTGCAAGCTTGGGGTTGGTAGTCCGACACGATAACCCCTCACGCACCGTGGCAAGCAGTACGAGGGTTGATCAGAAACTAAGATTACAACGTCAGTATTCCTGGAGATTCGTCTGTTGTAGAGTGATTCGAATACATACAGTTGGTAACTGTGCTGAGTTTCAGCCACCCGCCTCTTACAGCACTAGTTGTTGGTAAACAACTAACGGTGACTCGTTCGGAAAACTGGTCTCGCGAAGGGGTCCCATCAGTTATTCGATTGCTGTGGGCGAAACATGTTACCGCTGCCAGGACTTCTCATCGTAGGCGCCATTGTCCTTCATGATAACGCTCGACCCCATACAGCTCAGAAGACTACCACGCTGTTGAAGCGGTTTCGCTCGAACATCATTGACCATCCTTCCTACAACCCCGACCTCGCTCCTAGCATCTTACACCTGTTTCCTCACCTGTAGAAGCATCTAGGAGGTCGACGATTCACTTTAGACGAGGAGGTGAAATACTTAGCGAAAATATGGCTGAACACGCAAGGACAGGATTTTTACCATGAGCGAATATTCAAACTCATCCCTTGAAGCGACAAGTGACTAAACCAATATGGAGACTATGTTGAAAAATAACTTAATATATGTACTATCAGTTGGCTATAATGGTTGTATGAAATAAAATGTACATATTTCACCACAGTTGAGAAGAAAAAGCAAGAAACGCATCCACGACACCCAATGTATGGACTTGATGTCCATCCACCTAGGCTAAAGTCAAAAAAGAGCTTCCTCCAAGCAACGATAACCATTCCTACCTCAGCTGAAGCTCGCCGAATTGAACTTTGGAAAACATGATGATGATGATAATTGTTGTTTTAAGGGGCCTAACATCTAGGTTATCGGCCCCTGATGGTTTGGGTGATCGTGAAGATAAAAATGAAAAGTGAACTTAAAACTAAAACTAACTACTAACCTACATACTAGAAGAAGAAATGGAAAACTAAAGGAGAATAAGGCAAATAAAAGGACAGAAGGAAAAGAAATGCCCTCAACCCTCGGAGAAGGTGGATTGAGGGACTTGGAAGGAAGGAGAGGCATATAGGAAAGTGAAAGAGGAGAGGGTCCGCCCCAAAGGTAAGGGACAAAAGGGGAAAACGGTCCCAGCTATGGAATCCCTCGGGGTCGCCAACTCCCGAACTCACCAGCCGTGAGCCCCTGAGGGTGTAGCATTATCTAGGGTGCACCAGAAGTGGTGGGGCTACATACACCCTGCCTCCTTAAGGGCCTAGAGCACAAGGCAGGAGGTAAAAGGAAGAGAAAAAGAAGGCTGACCCCTCGCAGAAGGAGGGTATCAGAAAAGATGAGACAAGGGCCAATTAAGGCGGGAAAGGAAGAGACTCCCTAGGCCTCGGATACCCTAATACCGTCGGGGTCAGAAGAGAACAAGAGTTGACCAAGTGAGGTCGACAGGAAAGAAGACAGAGAGGAGCCCGGCACAAGTAAGTGGAAGCAATGCCGGACTCAGCTGGGGCCCCGTGGTCGCCAACCCACGCCCACAAGATGTGAGCCCCTGGGGGAACTTTGGAAAACAAGATCACCGGGAGGATCGTGGGAAATGGAGGAGAAGCCGGCAGGCAGCAGGCTACAATTTACAATACAGATCTTGGAAGACGCTCAACTGACTGAGAACTGGTGTGAGTGGCTGTAAAGGCAATTTGAAGAAGTGGGGCTACAGTACTGAAGAACTTCGTAAATGTGGTGAAAAGCAAGACCCTGAGCACCTTCTGAATTGTGGTATGTTACCAAGACCAAGTGATAAGCAGGACTTGATATAAGCTGATGACTGCCATTCTAACAATTGAACACTGGAGAAATGAAATTTAGTTTAATTTATATGTACAGTATATTTGTATGAGTTTCGACTCGGATGAATAAATAAACCACAGGCTTTGTAACCTTAGTTTCTGATCATCCCTCGTTATATGAGCGACAAATAAATCTCGAAGGATACATAGCTTTGTTAAGTTGACATGATGTAAATATTAATGAAAAAAAAAAAGGATCGAATATGATTCGTTTTACAATTTATTGCGGGTAATTATCGCTAATAGGAAGCAATGAGTATTAATAATCTCGCTAATTTGTCATTTGTTATGCATACATGAGGATTACAATAAATGAACTCTCTCTCTATCAAAATGCCTTCGTTAGTTTCATTCTTGATATTAGTTAAGAGGAGTATTTTTGATCATATTTCATTCTGTAAGCCTCCGTGGCTTAGGCGGCAGCACGCCGGCCTCTCACCGCTGGGTCCGTGGTTCAAATCCCGGTCACTCCATGGGAGATCTGTGCTGGACAAAACGGAGGCAGACAGGGTTTTCTCGGGGTACTCCGGTTTTCCCTGTCAAAATTTCATTCCAGCAACACTCTCCACTATCATTTCATTTCATCTGTAATTCATTTAATCATTGCCCCAGAGTAGTGCGTCAGGCCTCGGCAGCCGGCACAGTTCATATCCTCGCCGCTAGATAGGGGCTTCATTCATTCCACTCCTGACCCGGTCGGAGACTGGAAGCAGGCTGTGGATTTTCATTTCATTCTGTGACGGTGACTTAAGGGGAGTCAGCCAACCCTATACGACCTATGACAAAAAAAAACAACAATGATATCCAATTATCTCAGCAACTAATAAACACATAAGAATGAAATGTTAACAGTTACTAGCATGCACCTATTTCTATTCACCCTGCTGGAATAGTTAATCTACAGCTGATAGTTACACCTATATTTTTTAAAATTTAGGTTTAATTTTGGGGGCGTGGGGAAATGTTCTGCACTTTAAGGGTACTTAAAATGATTTTTTACACTTGAATCAATGCTTTTAGTTCCGAGCAACAAACAAAAGATATTGTGAACAAATAGTTCCGTGAAGAACTAAATAGCCTATTTTCATATATCCTACTTATGTTAATAGCCACTCTCATTATACAAAATTTCTGTTTGGATGCTGTAACAGAATCGTAGATTAATGAGATTAATAAATACATGTAATTTTTTTAGGATTAGGGAATAACCCATCTCATTTGGGTACAATCGTGTTGTCTGACTGAAAAGCATCAAACGTTTGTTTAATAAGGCAACATTGAAAATGGAATCAAACACCTGTATGTATTTATTATTATTGACCAAGGTGTAATACATTTATTAAATACCCATTGGTATTTCAATTAGATTAAACCATAGATACAAAAAAAAACTATTTAAATTATGTTATTGGTTTTACGTCCCTTTTAACTACCAGGGCGCCGGTATTTTGCCCCGAAGGGGATATTTAACGTGCCAGTAAACCTACTGACACGGCTTTCTCGCATTTGCGCACCCTCAAATGCCATTTGACTGCAACATGATTCGATCCTGCAACCATGGGCACAGCAGGTGAGAACGTTACCGCTGAGCCAGTCTAGATATTCAATAACTCCATACAGGAAGTATGAATTAAAGTGTTTCTTGTTCACAGATGGATTTGCAACGTTGTGAAACTAAACGACTCAAGTAGTAATATACAAAAAAATAAAGCAAAGTACTGCTCTTGTCCAATTCCGTGAACCTGAGAGGAATGTGAATCGTGTATGAGGAGTGATGGTGACGAGTTATGAGGGTTCCCGGTCCGTGCGTAATAACAGAACCAAATAGGCTACATTGGTACGTAACTCAGTCACTCATCCGTAACACCACAGTGGTTTGATGAACGGCCTTATGTTAGCAGTATTGGAATAGACATGAATTCCAGAGGACACAGCGGACTGTTGACAGGCCCTTCTTTTCCTCCCTCCCCCCAGGGGCTCACATCTAGTGGAACGTGGGTTGCCGACCACGGGACCCCAGCTGAGTCCAGCATTGCTTCCACTTACTTGTGCCGGGCTCCTCTCCGTCTTTTTTTCCTGTCAACCTCACTTGTTCAACTCTTGTTCTCTTCCGATACCTACGGTATTAGGGTATCCGAGGCCAAGAGAGTCTCTTCCTTTCCCGACTTCTTTGGTCCTTTTCTCATCTTTCCTGGTCCCTCATTCCTCAAGCGATCAGCCTGTTTTTTCTTTTCATTTTAGCTCCTTTTCTCTTTAAGATTCCTGCCCTGTTTTTAGCCTATTTTCAATTTTGAAAAAATAGGCTTATGAGATCACCTTTTGTCCGTGTGTGTGTGTGTGTGTGATTCGTGTGTGTGTGTCCCCCTAATAAAATCTAAACGGCAGGAGCGATTTCAATGAAACTCGGAAAGTTCATAGCACTATTCCCGGCGATCTCGACCGTGCCCTTCAAATTTTGTTACGACTCACCAATCCAACATGGCGGCTGTGCGAAATATTTCACCAGCATTCAATATCTCCGAGACTATTACCGATATTACCCTGACATTTTCTATGGTGATAGAGGGAACTACTATAAGTTCACTTATGTGACTTTTGAAAACCTGGTAACTACAAAACCAACATGGAGGCCAAGCGAATTTGCGACTTTTAAATAGACGTTTCTCGCGATTTGACCAACCAAACGCAATGAAACTTGGTACAGTATATGTTTATATACATTGTAATGCACCGACATCTAACTTCGTTCAATTGTTTACATAATCACAAGATGGCGGATGTGCGAAATATTTCACCGGCATTCTATATCTCTGAAACTATTAGCGGTATCTCCCTAAAATTTTGTACGGAGATAAAGGGCACTACTGGAAGTCCATCTATAAGACTTTCAAAAACCGGTTAACTACAAAACGAACATGGCGGCCAAGCGAATTTTGAAATATTTAAATAGACCTTTCTCGCGATTTAATGTTCCAAGTGCACTGAAAGCTGGTACAGGAAATATTTATACACATTCTAATCCACTGGTATCTAATTTAGTTCAATTGTTTACATAACCTCAAGATGGCGGCAGTGCGAATTTTAAAATTAAGTTTTTATTTCTTGTGATGTAGTCATGCGATCGAAGTGAAAGTTTGAATAATGAACCTACGCAATAATTTTCCTGTAATGGTACATGACTCTATGGCCTATACATTTAACAATCCAACATGGCGACCATCAGAAATATTTAGACGATACTGAATATCTACGAATCTATTTTAGCAATCAAACTGCATTTTTTAATGTTCATATGGGCTATGAACTTAAGTTCACCTATAGGACTTTCAATAACCTGGTGATCACAAATCCAACATGGCGGTGACGCGAATTATAAATATTCACATGGACGTTTCTCGCAATTTAACCATCCGCGTGCAGTGAAACTTGGTACAGTAAATCCTTATACGAATGTTAATCCACTGGCATCTAATTTATTTCAATTGTTTCCATAACCTCAAGATGGCAGCTGTGAAAAATTTTAAAATCTCCTTGTTTTTTCTTGTGTCCTAATTATGCGATTGAAGTTTGAATACTACACGTTCACAATAATCTGCATGTAACAGTACATAACTCTAGGACCTACATATATAAAATCCAACATGGCGACCATCCGAAATATTTAGTCGGTTCTCAATATCTACGAATCTATCACAGCAATCAAACAGAAATTGTGTATGTTGATAGTGGCAATTAACATAAGTAGGATATATGAAAATAGGCTGTATAGTTCTTCACGGAACTACTTGTTCTGAATTGACTCTCCATGTCTCTAAATTACATTTTGTGAATATTTTAATTCTCAACCACATTTTTTTAAGTATTTTCAATCTGCATTGCATTTTGTATGAATTTTCGATCTAAACTCCATCTGTTTACATCGAATATAGATTTAGGTGTTAGGAAGTCATTTTTGAAGGCCTTTGTGTGGAGCGTGGCGCTCTATGGAAGTGAAACTTGGACTATTGGTGCAGTAGAAAAGAGGAGAATTGAAGCGTTTTGAAATGTGGTGTTACAGGAGAATGATGAAGATCAGATGGGTAGATAGGGTTACACACGAAGAGTATTAGGACTAGTGGGAGAGGAGAGATGTGTCTGGCAACTGCTAATGAAGAGAAGATATAGATTGGTAGGACACATATTAAGACACCCAGGAATAGCAAGCTTAGTTATGGAAGGAAGGGTCGAGGACAAGAACTGTAGGGGTAGACCAAGGTTAGAATATGTTAAACAGATTGCCTCGGATGTAGGGTGTGGTAGCTATGTAGAGATGAAACGATTAGCTTTGGACAGGGAGGCATGGAGAGCTGCATCAAACCAGCCAAAAGACTGAAGACTTAAACAACAAACAATTCCATTTTGTAAGTATTTTCAATCTCAAATGCATTTTGTCAGTACAGTATTTTAAATCGCGGGCTTCCACATATTGTGAGTATTTAGAATCTACCATACATTTTGTAACCATTTTCAATTTCAATTGCATTTTGTAAGTATTTTAATTCCAATTGCACTTTGTGAGTATTTTGAATTTCAATTGTATTTTGTGAGTATTTCGAATCTACATCGCATTTTGTAAGTATTTTGAACTTAAACTACAATGCGTGCGTATTTATCAATCTAAATTCCTTTTGTAAGTAATTCTACTCTATTTGTGAGTCATTTCAATCTGAGTTCCATTTTGTAAGTATTTTTAGTCCAGCTTAATTTGTGTTATGGTTTCCATTTCACTGTCATTTTCGCTATCACCCAGACCATTAGGGGCCGATAACCTAGATGTTAATCCCCTTAAAACAACAATTATCATCATCATCTTCCTGCCTGCCACTTCACTTCACCCCGCAAGTTCACAGAGCTTGGACCCAGGCAGTAGAAGCTACACTAGAGTTATAATGAAAACTGTGAGTCTCTTGGAGAATACCAACCCTGTGGATCCAGAAATCAATGCTACATTCCAACATCATTATAAATGGCTGGGTTGTGTTCTACGTAATAATTAATTACATGGCCACATAGGAAGGCAAATGAATCGTATTTCATTAGTAATATAGCAACACAAGTGAGTTTTTTTTCTATACAATGGATTGTGAAGCAAGGTTCTGAAAACCTATTATTTCTGTTAGAGTCTAAAACACGAGTACCATAATTACAGAGAGAGAGACAAAGGCTAGGGGACAATAGTAATATGTTATTGACGGTGTGTACTGTAATGTATTGACCACTCCTTGGGTAGTTATGGCTGTCATTTCGGGAGGTTCCTTGTTTATGAGCTTTGCCTGTGCAGTGGCTCTCATGATTACATACACCTGTGTCATTCCTCACACAGAGATTTCAACTATTCAGCAGTTAACGGAATAACTCATGATTATTGCGTATACTGGCAACAGTTTACTTCTTCCATTAACAATGGTGGTGCTTCAAATTATTATTCTTTTATTTCCTTTTTCCTTCATTCTTGTCCGCCTTGTTGCGTAGTGGCTGGCACTCTTGGCTGTCACCAAGGGGCCCGGGTTCGATTCCTACCTCAGTTATCCTGGAAGTGGTTTACCATGGTTTTCCATTTCTACTCCATGAGTATGCCGGGATGGTTCCTAACTTAAGGCAATGGCCGCCTCCTTCCAATCCTGATCTGAATTACAACTACACATACTAATACAGCCATCTCAATAACACACATTATCAGACAAATTACACCCAAGTACACGGGGCTACAGGACCACGATGCTGCAAAGCTCCTAAACGAATCAACAACTACGAATCTTCCTTTCTATTATTCTTTCTTTCTCACTTTCATTTCTTTCAAATTTCTTCCCTTCCTTATTTCATTCTCTTCTTCCTTTTCTCTTTCTTTCTTTCTTTTTTTCTTTCATTCCTTCTTTCTTTCTTTCCTTCTCTCTTTCTTTCTTTCTTTCTTTCTTTCTTTCTTTCTTTCTTTTATTCCTCCTTTCGTTCTTTCTTCAATTTTCTTCCCTTCCTTATTTCATTAACTTCATCCTTTTCTCTTTCTTTCTTTCTTTCTTTCTTTCTCTCTTTCCTTCTTTCTTTCATTCCTTCTTTCTTTTTTCTTTTTTTTCTCTCATTCCTTCTTTCTTTCTTTCTTTCTTCCCTTCCTTATTTCATTAACTTCATCCTTTTCACTTTCTCTCTTTCTTTCTTTCTTTCTTTCTTTCCTTCTCTCTTCCTTTCTTTCTTTCTTTCTTTCATTCCTTCTTTCTTTCTTTCTATCTTTCTTTCTTTCTTTCTTTCTTCAATTTTCTTCCCTTCCTTATTTCATTCACTTCATCCTTTACTCTTTCTTTCATTCTCTCTTTCTTTCTTTCTTTCTTTCTTTCTTTCTTTCTTCAATTTTCTTCCCTTTCTTATTTCATTCAATTCTTCCATTTCTGTTTCTTTCTTTCTTTCTTTCTTTCTGTACTAATTTCTTCTTCTATCCTACCACTCTAATTTATTTACTATCTTCTCACTTTCACTTTTTTTCTTTCCTTCTTTATTCTTTCTGTTTTCTTTCTATTTTCCATCTGTCCTTCCTTCTTCTTTCGTTTTCATTCTTTACTGCTGGCTGCGTGGCTCAGTGGTATCGTTCTCGCCTGCTTTTCCCAAAGTTGCAAGATCGAATCCTGGCACTGTCAGCTGGCATTTGAGGGTGGGCAATTGAAAGGGAGCCGTAGCAGTAGATTTGGTGGCACGTTAAAGATCTCTATCGGGGCAAAATTCTGGCACCCCGGCGTCTCTAACAGCCACAGTCTTTAAAAAGGACGTAATACCAATAGCAATATTATAATTTATGTTCGACCCTGACTATGTAAGAAAACTGTATCATAATGATGATCATTATAACACTATTTTTCATTATGAAACAGTTTCTCCCACCAATCAGAGCTCAAGAAACAGTTGTTTGACCAATAGCATATCACCTACGCTGAGTTCCACGGCCTTCTAATTTAAATTTCACTGCGTGGCCTAGTGTCATAGTAGGGTAATCGAGGAGGCCATGGTCAAATACAAGGCATTCTCTGTGTCTCATGCGTTCTGTTCAGTACACAAAACTGGCGAAATCTCGATCCTTCTTCCGCTCAGCTGTCCATTTTCATCCAGGTTATCATGATGGTCTATGCTCAAGCTTAACATTTTTGATTTTATTCCGGAACTCGGGTTGGTCGTCGAGATTTTTTATGTTGACCTGTTGTAGGTCCCTCTGGACCTCCGTCAGCCATTCCATGCCACACTTACTCTGTATTATAACGTTGAGGAATTTCTCCGCCATTCTGAAGTTTTCCATCCTGTAAATGTGTATATAAAACTGTGCTCGGCATTTTCTGATTACGTCCGTTATCGTGTGGATCTTTTGATATAGTTCATTTTGAGGTTTACTCATCCAAATACTGTTATTATTAACCACCCCGTAAATCTTTCTGAGAATTTTTATTTCCTGTTTTTCTATATAGGCTACTTAATTTTGGAATGACCGTCGATCACCATTATTATTATTATTATTATTATTATTCTATTTATTCGTTATGGCCAACTATGGACCACGTGTGACAGATTTTGCATTATATTTTGTCTTCACTCTCTACCAATATCTCTTCATCCTCTCCCACTTCCTCCGTTCCTTCGTGTAATTATGCCCGTTGCTCATGGTAAAATGTTTCTTAAAATTTATTTTACAACTAATTTTATAAAAATTTGACGAAAGCAAGCTGTGTTGTTCATGGTAAAATTATTTTATAAAATCCGTGGATGAATCAGGATCGCCATCTACCGATAATCTTCTGAACCAATAATCAGCTGTTCAACACACATTGGTTTGAGAGTATGGGTCCAACAAACAAAGCAAAAATTGCAAAAATTGGTGCTTTAGCTACAATTATATGTCGTACGGTGGTAAAAAAGAAAGAAAAGAAATGCTAGGAAGTGCTGTACTCGAGAATGGATCAAAAGAAGAGAAGAGTAGAGGACCTGATGAGTTGAGGTTAGAAAATCGGAATTCATATAGGAATTTTTTAACAATAAGAATGGAGGAAAGCAGTTTTAAAAAACTTCTAGATCTTGTTGATCCCAAAATTATTCGACAGGACACTAACATGAGGAAAGCCATTTCTCCTGAAATGAGACTGCAAGTGAGTTCGAAGCCCGTTTATCTTCGCCTTCACAACAGCCTGGCTTGTATTCGGTCGAATTTGTGAAACATATTCGGCGATTGAGATTTCTGCCTCCCTTCTTGCATTTCTATTCTGGTATATGAGCGTTTTAACCTTATACAAACACGGATATTTCTGGTACTCAACACTAACAGCTTCCTTAGTCCAGCCGGAGCCTGCCATTTTCGAAGTGTTTGTTTACAAGCGAGCTTCACAATCTTCTCACCACGTGGCGCCATCATCATCGTCATGTCAGCTTCCCTGATTGGTTCTTTTCGCAAAATTAATTTTACGGAATAGAACATGTCCTATTTTATGGAAAGTTTTATCAAAGGTTTTATAAAACTTGAATTTGACCGTGAACAACAGAAATTTTATAAAATTAAATTATTGTACAATAAATTTGAAGGAAAATTTTACCGTGAGCAACGGGCATTGACATTCCTTTCCTCACTGATAACTCCCATGTCTCTTGGCAACCTGTATACTCCTTAACTAGTCGTCTAAATAGCTCTCTGTCCATTATGTCTACTTCTTTCACCCCCATCCGATCCAAGTCCAATCTCACTTCCCGAAACCATTTCGGCTCCTTCTTCCTCTTCCTGAAGAATACAAAAAGTATTATTATTATTATTATTATTATTATTATTATTATTATTATTATTATTATTAAATTAAAAAGAAGCCTCCGTGGCTTAGGCGGCAGCACGCCGGCCTCTCACCGCTGGGTCCGTGGTTCAAATCCCGGTCACTCCATGTGAGATCTGTGCTGGACAAAACGGAGGCAGACAGGTTTTTCTCCTGGTACTCCGGTTTTCCCTGTCAAAATTTCATTCCAGCAACACTCTCCACTATCATTTCATTTCATCTGTCATTCACTTAATCATTGCCCCAGAGGAGCGCGTCAGGCCTCGGCAGCCGGCACAGTTCATATCCTCGCCGCTAGATGGGGGCTTCATTCATTCCATTCCTGACCCGGTCGGAGACTGGAAGCAGGCTGTGGATTTTCATTCATTAAATTAAAAACACAGGCAGACTGGTACACACACGAATGTTGATGTCAGACGTCTTCAAGTAGTGGAGTAAGCCCATCGTCTGTCTGAACCGCCACATTCATCACAAGAAAATATAACAGCAAATCCAACAACTTCTCTAAATTCTAAGTACCGTACATTAACAATATGATTAGTTTAACTTATTTAATTTATTTATGTTAACTATTATTTGATCGAGATCGTGATCTTGTTGTCTAAACTAGGTGTTACACAGTTACCTTACATTTCATAATACTTCATTGAACAACAATATTGTGGGGTGGAAACCTATTGGTGACATGACTTCGCCAACCGAAAAATAAATCCAATATTAGGTCCAGTCAACAGTATTATTTGACAGTATGAAGGTGTGAGGGCCAGGAAGTATACGTCCCTAGGGGCGGCATGGGGCCTTAAGTGTAATGTATTGGTTGCTCCCTGAGAAGTTATGACCGTCATTTCAGCAGGTGGTCCTTGTTTATGTACAGACTGCCTTATGGGGTTACAGGCACAGGCCACCTGGGCCAATCCACGCACGAGATTTCAACTATTCAGTAACACGTCTTCCCTGGTCTTGGAGTACGTATTGAGACTACTGTGCCAAAGGCGACCACTGGCCTTAGGTCGAGGGCATCCAGGCCCCTCCATTTTTTAGCCTATTTTTAGCCTACCCTCGATTTTTGCAAAAAATGAAAGTAGACTTATAAGATCTACACAGGGCCAAAAATGGTGTGTCTGTCTGTGTGTGTGCGTGTGTGTGTTTGTGTGAGTGAGTGTGTGTACTCTGAATGTCTGTCCCCCCCCCCCCCTATCAATTCGAACACGGTGAAACCGAATTGAACGAAATTTGGTACAGATGTAGAACTAGCAAAGGGCACCTCAGTGTCAAGTTTTATATCGCCGCCATCTTGACGGAAACGTAATGGCGGTCAGCCAAATGTTCAAAGCTTAAATCAAATTACGACTAACCTAATCATCCGATCTCTACCAAATTTTGCAAAAACATATATTTATATGGCGAGCGTATTTTTACTAAACTACAAGGTCATCAGCTCAATAGTTTGCAGATGGTGGCCATCTATGTGTGCAAATCGATTTCCTCTATCAATTCAAACACGGTGAAACCGAATTGAATGAAATTTGGTACAGACGTAGCATTAGCAAAGGAGACCTCAGTGTCATGTTTTACATCGCCGCCATCTTGACGAAAACGTAATGGTGGCCACCCAAATGTTAAAAGTTTAAATCAAATTACGACCAACCTAATCATCTGATCTCTACCAAAGAATCTTTTCACCAAACTACAAGGTCATCAGCCCAATAATTTGCGGATGACGGCCATGTATGTGTGCAAATTGATTCCCCCTTTCTTTTCAAACACGGTAAAACCGAATTGAATGAATTCATTTACAGAGGTAGCACTAGCAAAGGGCACATCATATGCATGTTTAATATCCGTATAGCACGTTGTATTTCAACAAGCTACTACAACCAATATTCAATTATACTCCTTGAAAAGGACAAAGAGTAATAACAATACCCATGCATTTAGGAGAAAGTAGGCTGTATGTTCTTTACTGAACATCTTGTTATTTATGAAAAAGTAGGCATATGAGATCACCTTTTGTCCGTGTGTGTGTATGTGTGTGTCCCCCCTAATAAAATATAAACGGCTGGACCGATTTCAATGAAACTCGGTGGGGTCATAGCACCATATTGGCCGACCCCGTCCGTGCCGTTCAAATTTTATTACGTCTCACCAATCCGACATGGTGGCTGTTGGCATTCTATATCTCCGAAACTATTACCGATATCACCCTGAAATTTTGTACGGTGATAAAGGGCACTAATGAACGTTCAGCTACGAGACTTCCAAAAATCTGTAAATTACAAAATGAACATGGCGGCCAAGCGAAGTTGAAACATTTTAATAGACCTTTCTCGCGATTTTACCATCTGAGCGCAATGAAATATGATACAGTAAACGTTTTACGCATTGCAATGCACTGGCATCTAATTTAGTTAAATTGTTTACATAACCTCAAGATGGCGGCTGTGAAAAATTTTAAAATCATTTTTTATTTCTTGTGTCCTAATCATGCGATTGGAGTTTGAATACTACACCTACACAATAATAGTCATGTAATAGTTCTTAACTCTAAGACTTACATATATAAAATCCAACATGGCGACCATCCGAAATTTTAGACGGTTCTCAATATCTACGAATCTATTATAGCAATCAAACTGAAATTTTGTATGTTGATAGAGGCAATTAACACAAGTGGGATGTATGCAAATAGGCTATTTAGTTCTTCACGGAACTACATGTTTCAACCTGTTACATAATTTTGGAAGTATTAAGCTTGTATTAACCAGAATTAACTCCATATTGAATATCAGTTCAGATGACCTCGTAGTTCCACCCCTTAAAACAACAATAACTAACTAACTCACTAGGTTTTCTGCTCTTCAGCCACTCTTCTTTTTGTATCTCATTGTATGACTTCAACATTCATGGCTACCAACTATTGGTAAATGTTCTCCATAATTTTGAACCCTAGTCTCATTGTATGCAGGCAAACAGTTCAACATTTGGCACATGTGTATAAACTATATGTTTTCAGATTCATTTCTGGCAAACTTTACGTGGAAGTATTGCCATCATAATTGTACACGTGCTGATACGTTGTTTAACAGCAGATAACTTCCTCAACATTAATAGATAACTAACAGATTTTATATATTGTGTGTATGCTGTAAGGCATATAATAGTGCGCATATCCAGAGGTAGCAGATGTACCAACTACCTAATAACCCTCTCTAGGCCTAAGTATTTGGGCTATAGACTCTCAGTACCTCAGAATCCATAAAAATAAACTATTTCAAGTAAACTGTAATGCTCTATTAGGCTACAATATTTCACCTATATTTCTAAAATATCTTAAATGCCAGTATTGCCAAGTTAATTTCGTCAATATTCTAGATAGATGTAGCCTATAAGCCTATAAACCTATAAGCTAATCATTGGTATGAATCTTACATTTTCAGACAAGTAGGTTCTTTAGTTCTTCACGGAACTACTTGTTGAGTTTGAACTAGAAACATACCGCAATATAAAGGTATCTACAACTTCCATACGATACATTCTTTGTGGTAGTTGCTAGGTGATCTCAAAAAATGCCAATTAAAAACCAACATTTTTGGACATCCCTTAAATTGTAAATTAACCATTCTGATGACATAACAACCTTAATTTACATTCTAGTTAACCACTAAAATAATTTCGAAAAGTTCGGTTTTAAATTATAGAAAGTTTTATAAAATGTGCTTGAGTACTAAGTCAGGAATCATTCCATCATTTGACTGAGAGTAGAAGAAGGAAACCACGGTAAACAACTTCCAGGATGGCTGAGGCAAAAATTGAACCCATCACTTGTCAGTGTTGCAATAGGAGGATGAGTGTACCCCGGGGAACCATCAGGCCAGAAATAATTTTCTTGGCATAGGCGTAAATCGACCCAGAACAGTCAAGAATGACAGTCATTACGCCATGAAGTGGACTAAATAATTCAAGTTTTACAAGGGGTGTCATGTCACAGTTTTTATGTTCGACGATGTCGAAATGTAAATATTATATGCCAGAAAACTGTATCATAAGTGACCAACTAGGTAAGGATAGCATCGCACCTGCGCTGACTTCCACGGCCTTCTATTGTAAATTTCGCTGCGTGGCTTCAGGTGTCATATTGGGCTATTCGAGGAGGCCATGGTCAAATACTAGGTATTCTCTGCGTCCCATGCGCTCTGTTCAGTACATAAAACTGGCGAAATCTCGACAGATATTTATGAATATTTATGTTCGAACATAAAATAGTTATAATTATCGTCGAACATAAACAGTCGTATGCAACTCGCCTATAATGGTAATTAAGACACTCGTATGGACATTTAAAAATAGCTCCGCTCGTTTTATAGGTGTCGTGCCATTTCGTCCAGGTGCCATTTCCTCCAAGTGCCATTTTGTCCAAATCCACGAACAGAGGCAGGTGGGTTGACTCTCTACCGGCCCACTAGTGCTATTTCGTCCAAACACCTATGATGGACAGTTTGACAGGTCTACAATAACTGTTTCATTTCATTGCGTTTCTTGTTAGAAATAAGTAATTTCTTGATGTTAGTAATAATGGACGTTACTCGCTCCGCTCGTTTGCCACCAGTCAACTATAGTTTACAATGAAATGCTTATAATATAAACAACATAGTGAGAATAGAAACAAATCAGGTGATGATGATGATAATTGTTGTTTAACGGGGCCTCACATCTAGATTTTCGGCCCCTAACGGTCTGGGTGGTAGCGAAAATGACAATGAAGTGTAACCCAGAACGAAAATTAAGTGAGAAGGAAAATACTTACAAAAAAGGAACTCAGATTGAAACTACTCACAAAATGGAGAGCGGTAATACTTACAAAACGGAATTTAGAACGAAAATACTCACAAAAGGAATAGATTGAATAATACGCAAAAAATGTACGTCAGGTTCAAAATACGTACAAAATGCAATGTAGAGTCGAAATACTTACAAAAGTCAAGTGAAATTCAAAATACTTACAAAATGCAAATGAGATTGAAAATACGTACAAAATGCAATTGATGTTCAAATTACTTACAAAATGCAATTTAAATTGAAAATACACAATGCAATATAGGCCTAGATGGAAAACGCGCATTTCATATTCCAAATACTCAAAAAGTGCAATTGAAATTCAGCTGGGGTCCCGTGGTCGCCAACCCACGTGCCACTAGATGTGAGCCCCTGGGGGAAAGTGATAATTAAAAAATATCCAAATTTCCATTACTAAAATATCTGTTTAAATAAATATCTTATTTGTTTATTCATTAAAATTACATGGGGACTTTGAAGGACTTTGGGGAGGGAGCCCTAAGGGAATATCCCACAACCTGTAGTTGTGCACGTAAGCTCAGGGGTCATTGACCTCTGACTACCTGCACTGCCTCAACCCTTGTCAACATTTCGTCTGGACGAGATGGCACTCATTAAATTGTGTAATAATTTGTAAAACCGAGCTGGACGAAATGGCACGTTTTTCAAGGAAATTTGTTTTTGGACGAAATGGCACCTGGACGAAATGGCACTGAACCGTTTTATAAACATACTCGTGTCTTAATTATTGCCATTATAGGCTCGTTGCATAATGTACTATTAAGCAGTTTCGATTTTACCAAAATTTAAATTTCCCACCCTGTGGTTTGAATTCCACGTTACAATGCAGGTCTCGTGTCTTCTGAACGGTCACATGCTGCCGCTGCTTATTTTATGGGTTGCGACATCGTGGTCATATAGCCCCGTGTATTTGTGTGTGTAATTTTTGTGATAACCTGTGTGATTATGTTGGCTGTACTATTGTGGGTATTTGTAAATTGGAGATAGGATTAGGAAGGTGGCAGCCATGACCTTAAGTTAGTAACCATCCCAGCATTTGCCTGGAGTAGAAGTGAGAAACCACGGAAAACCACTTCCAGGAAAATTGAGGTGGGAAACGAACCCTCATCTTCTCAGTTTTGCCTCACGAAGCCGAGTGTACCCTGTTCCAGAACTCAAACTAGAATTTAAATTTCTTGGCATAGCCGGGAATCGGGGTGACAGACAAGATCGCGAGGTTGTCTAGGGTTTAACTACAAGCATCCTTTCAAGTTTTAAATACTGGGACACGGCCAAGGTAACTTCCGTACAACACTCAACACTTAGCACATCTTAGACCTGGATAGACGATCTCTGGCCTTGTATGTTGGTAGGTGGTCATGTTATTCAGCGGTACGCAGGAACCTTGAGGAAGCACTGGTCAGATATTCGGAAAGGCACTTAAAAGTAAACGAAGAAGCTATTTATACTTCTTCATATCAGCGACCAGGAAGTCTAAAAGTCGTGAAACAAGGAAATGTCTCTAGCTTACTTTAGATAACGGTAAACCAAAACAGAACTAACCAAGAAGATGTTTCAGCTGTTAGGATGTGTAATATACAAAGAATACTAGCTAAGTGGATTAAAAAAGAGAGAGATTATTCGCCAAACTCTCTCAAGCATATACTGTAGTTACAGTCTTCTTAATTTCTAGGCCCTAAATGAGGCAGGGTGTGTGTAGCCCCACCACTTCTTGTGCACCTTGGATTGTGGTACACCCTCAAGGACTCACGGCTGGTGAGTTCGGGAGTTGGCGACCCCGAGGCTTTCCTGAGCTGGAACTAATTTTCCCCTTTTTCCATTGACTTTAAGGTAGATCCTCTCATCTTTCTCTATCCTATCTGGCTTTAATGGATCTTCTTCTTTACAAGTCCCACAATTCTTATTTTTCATGGATTGGGGGCATTTATTTTCCTCCTGTCCATTATTTCTCTTTTTCCTTCTTTATTTGTTGAATACTTCTGGATGTAGACTCATATATTTATTGCATATTTCATTGTCTATTCTTGTCACTGTAAAGGTTCGTGCTGATTTTGTGTTTGTGTTTGGGATTGTAACTAAAATGGTTGATCCGATATCATTTACATTGTCAACTTTCCAATCTTGTAATTCATGTCCGACATGTTCAGGCGCGGATCTAGAGTTTGGCTTTGGGGGGGATCAGAGAATCAAAATTGTTAAGAAAAATGGTATCACTATATACGCAATCACAAAATAACCAAAGGTACAAAACCAGACCATTTTTTTTTGCAAGCTACATGGATAGAAATTTGATGCGTTTAGCGCACCAAAAATATTCGTACAAATTGCAACGGCGTGTTTTGCGACTTTTACATCGAGCTTCGAGAAAAGTATGAAGGTACGTTCCAGTTTTGGCAAGTTGAGTTGGTACCGACAAAGGGAGAAAGTCACAGCTTAAATTGCCAACCAAGCTTGCAGTTTGGACGTCGGCAAAAATTTTTGGTGCGAAAAAAGCCCCAAATTTCTATCCGTGAATTGCTGCACATTCATCGTGACATCACTATAAACATCGATTCGGTAATCACAAGGTTTGCTAAACAAAATAGACAAGTTAATTTTGTTATATAAATAATCGTTTTATATAACAGGTATGAAGTTGTAAATATGTACAGTTGTAACAGAACATATTGCAATAAAGATATTTTCAGTATTGAATAAAATGAAGGAAAAACTGTTTTTCAGTTAAAATGTGTTAAGTTTTATTTGTCTGGTTATTGTGTTTTCGTTTTTTGAGTTTGCAAAAAAAATGGTCTCCGTTTGGGGGGGGGGGGGTCGTGACCCCCCATGACCCCCCCCCCCTTGAATCCGCGCCTGGACATGTTGGATTTAGAATGCGTTGAGCGCAGGTACAAAGCTTCCTTAACTAATTGGTCAACAAACTGTATCGAAATGAAAATCTTGAGCTCTGTTTGGTGGAGAAACTGTAGCCTATCATAATGAAAACTTGTACTATAACGAGCCTCATTATGATGCAGGTTTCTGGCATATAATAATTTATACATTTCGCCAGGGTCGAACATATTAGTACATTATGCAACGAGCCTATAATTTGCATACGAGTGTCTTAATTACCATTATAGGCGAGTTGCATACGACTGTTTATGTTCGACGATATTGATAACCATTTTATGTTCGAACATAAATATTCATAAATATCTGTCGAGAATACGCCAGTTTTATGTACTGAACAGAGCGCATGGGGTGCAGAGAATACCATGGCCTCCTGGAATAATGCACTATGACACTAGAAGCCACACAGTGAAATTTAAAATAGAAGGTCGTGGAAGTCAGCGCAGGCGCGATGCTATCCTTACCTAATTGCTCACACAACTGTTTCTTGAGCTCTGATTGGTGGGAGAAACTGTTTCATAATGAACAAGATGTTCAGTAAAGAACATATAGCCTACTTTCTCCTAAATGCATGGGTATTGTTATAACTCTTTGTCCTTTTCAAGGAGTATGATTGAATGTTGGTTGTAGGAGCTTGTTGAAATACAACGTGCTATAGGGATATTAAACATGAATATGAGGTGACCTTTGCTAGTGCTACCTCTGTACCAAATTTCGTTCATTCGGTTCCACCGTGTTCGAAATAATAGGGGGAATCAATTTTGACATAAAGATGGCCGCCATCCGCAAACTATTTGGCTAATGACCTATTAGATTGGTCAAAGGATGCTCCCTCCATAAAGGTATGTTGTTGCAAAGTTTGGTAGAGTTCGGATGGTTATGTTAGTCGAAATTTGATTTAAGCTTTAAACATTCGTGTGGCCGCCATTACGTTTCTGTCAATATGGTGGCGATATTAATCATGACTCTGAGATGCTCTTTGCTAGTGCTATCTCTGTACCTAATTTCGTTCCATTCGGTTTCAGCGTGTTTGAATTAATAGAGGGAATCAATTCTGACACAAAGATGGCCGCCATCCGCAAACTATTAGGCGAATGACCTATTAAATTGGTCAAAGGATGCTCCCTCCATAAAGGTATGTAGTTGCAATATTTGGTAGAGATCGGATGATTAGGTTAATCGTAATTTGATTTAAGCTTTGAACATTCGTGTGGCCGCCATTACGTTTCAGTCAAGATGGCGGCGATATAAAACATGACACTGAGGTGCCCTTTGCTAGTACTACCTCAGTACCAAATTTCGTTCCATTCGGTTCCACCGTGTTCGAATTAATAGGGGGAATCAATTTTGACATAAAGATGGCCTCCATCCGCAAACTATTAGGTGAATGACCTATTAGATTGGTCAAAGGATGCTCCCTCCATAAAGGTATGTAGTTGCAAAATTTGGTAGAGATCGGATGATTAGGTTAATCGTAATTTGATTTAAGCTTTGAACATTCGTGTGGCCGCCATTACGTTTCAGTCAAGATGGCGGCGATATAAAACATGACACTGAGGTGCCCTTTGCTAGTGCTACCTCTGTACCAAATTTCGTTCCATTCGGTTCCACCGTGTTCGAATTAATAGGTGGAATCAATTTTGACATAAAGATGGCCGCCATCCGCAAACTATCAGGTGAATGACCTATTAGATTGGTCAAAGGATGCTCCCTCCATAAAGGTATGTAGTTGCAAAATTTGGTAGAGATCGGATGATTAGGTTAATCGTAATTTGATTTAAGCTTTGAACATTTGTGTGGCCGCCATTACGTTTCCGTCAAGATGGCGGCGATATAAAACATGATACTGAAGTGCCTTTTGTTAGTACTACCTCTGTACCAAATTTCGTTCCATTCGGTTGCACCGTGTTCGAATTAATAGGGGGAATCGATTTTCACACAAAGATGGCCGCCATCCGCAAACTATTACGCTGATGACCTATTGGTTTGGTCAAAGGATGCTCCCCCCATAAAGGTATGTTGTTGCAAAATTTGGTAGAGATCGGATGATTAGGTTGGTCGTAATTTGATTTAAGCTTTGAACATTTGTGTGGCCGCCATTACGTTTCCGTCAAGATGGCGGCGATATTAAACATGACACTGAGGTGCCTTTTGTTAGTACTACCTCTGTACCAAATTTCGTTCCATTCGGTTGCACCGCGTTCGAATTAATAGGGGAATCGATTTTCACACAAAGATGGCCGCCATCCGCAAACTATTACACTGATGACCTATTGGTTTGGTCAAAGGATGCTCCTCCCATAAAGGTATGTCGTTGCAAAATTTGGTAGAGATCGGATGATTAGGTTAGTCGTAATTTGATTTAAGCTTTGAACATTTGTGTGGCCGCCATTACGTTTCCGTCAAGATGGCGGCGATATAAAACATGACACTGAGGTGTCCTTTGCAAGTGCTACCTTTGTACCAAATTTCGTTCAATTCGCATTCACCGTGTTCGAATTGATAGGGGGGGACAGACATTCAGAGTACACACACTCACACACACACACACACACACAGACAGACACACTTTTTTTCGCCCTGTGTTGATCTCATAAGTCTACTTTCATTTTTTGCAAAAATCGAAAGTAGGCTAAAAATAGTGTTATAATGAGCCTCAGTTTTTCTGACATGATATCGTCGAACATAAAATTCATTATAGCCCATTTAATGATTTTTAATTTGTGATCTTGTTGAGGATGATATGTGAATGAGAACTTGACTTACTGATATGTTTGACCTGAGAATGAAAAAAAAAATACAATTCTTAGTTATTGAGCAAATTAATTTGAAAGTTTTACATTATTATTAGACACGTGCGCTCTGGACCATTTAAATCAATTTTCTCAGCATATTTCAGTAATTGGAATTAATTTTTGTTGACCGACCGAAGGCTACAATATTAATTGAACCGGTCGGAGCTGTAGTCAGTTTTCACTACTATTCAGGAGACATATACAACTACATTGTTAGAAAAGAACATAACAAACACACTATATTAGTCATCTATATTATGAAGCTACTATTCAGGTTATATTTGTGTTATTGGAATATCAATTTTAATTCAATAAACATATTTTTCAAATCAATTTTGGAAACGTGACTTAATGACTTTCAGCTCCGGTGTCAGTTTAGTGCGACATAAAGCCATCCAGAATTAATATTTCACATGAAATTTTATTTTAAAATGGATTTGTAACATAGAAACCACCTAAACCCTGTACAAATGTAATTTACAATAGCACTGTAACACGCGGGAATCTTGCAGTGCGGCCAACATTAAGTACGGAATACGGTGCTGGAAGGCAGCAACTCATTATGTTAATGCTTTTCTCCTCTGATCGCACTGCATGTAACAGCGGTTTCTGGTTTAAACAGAAGGCTGACATAATTCTTTCCTGTACCGTTCCTGGGCCCTTGGGTCAACACTTCAGAATACTAATCCCTATATCCCTATATCCCTATATCCCTATATCCCTATATATATTATAATTGTGAAAATCTGTGTGTCCGTGTGTGTGTGTGTGTGTGTGTGTGTGAGTGTGTGTGTTAGTTTGTTACCTCTTGACACTAAAACGGCTGGACGGATTTGGATGAAATTTGAAATGGAGACAGCTTATACCATGGGATAACATATAGGCTGCCTTTTGTCCGGAAATAAATCATTGTTCCCGTGGAATGGGCAACATAACTGAAAAGTCACCAAAAATACTCAACCAGGACAAAATATCGAAGTTGTCGCATAAAGACCGGACAAAGCTCATTTTACTCCCCTCGATGCAAGAAACAATACTCGGTATGTCCCTACGGGACACCGAAAACTACATTTTAAGGCTCTAAAACCAACAGTTTCAAAGATATTCGCAGAAAACTATCTTCGCTCTGATTGATGAACTAATCGCAAGTCCGTTTCCATGGCAACACTACCTCAAGGTATGACATCCGATTTTCTATATATCCCTCTAGGAGGCAATGCCAATTCATTTATTATCTTTTTAAGATATATATAAACACAATAAGAACAGTGTAGCGCGCCTGCCTCCCGTCCGGAGGCCCCGGGTTCGATTCCCGGCTCCGTCAGAGATTTTAGACACTGACGTGAGGGCTGCAACGGGCTGAACTCAGATTCGTGAGGACAATTGTGTAGCTGTGAGGCAGCGCGCCGGTCACGAAGAACAAGATTAACGGCAGAGGGGACACTATGCACTGATCACGCGTCACCACAATATCTGCAGGCCAAATGGCCGATTTTCTATATATCCCTCTAGGAGGCAATGCCAATTCATTTATTATCTTTTTCAAGATATATATAAACACAATAACAACAGTGTAGCGTGCCTGCCTCCCGTCCGGAGGCCCCGGGTTCGATTCCCGGCTCCATCAGAGATTTTAAACACTGACGTGAGGGCTGCAACGGGCTGAACTCAGATTCGTGAGGACAATTGAGTAGCTGTGAGGCAGCGTGCCGGTCACGAAGAACAAGATTAACGGCTGAGAGGACACTATGCACTGACCACGCGTCACCACAATATCTGCAGGCCAAATGGCTGGGAAGCGGTCGCATGATAGGCCTAGGCCCTTCATGGGCTGTAGTGCCAGGGGTAAAAAATATTAGGGGAAGCGCCTTCTAATACCACCTTTAATTTTTAAACACTACAGTAGCGGCTATTAAATAAAGGTAGCGATATAGCTACGTTCAATTTCATAAACACTGGGCTCACAAATCCCGTATAGTTAAGTACAAATATCGGTCTGGTAATAATTTCAATAGCAACGAAGCTCTTAGGCGGCTATTGCCGTTTCCTTAACACTTATGGCATCCCGCCGTCACATACCCCAATGTGCACTTACCAAATTGTGAACCAGTCTATTTTACTGAAAAGAATTTCTACTAGCGAGTATCCACTCCGGCAAAAACCACTCTCACTACATTTTCCAAAATTTACACAAGACATGATTTTTAAAGCACTCTTCTGTATGTTGAGGTACAGAGACATACCACATGGAAAGATACAATAAAATGTTGGCAAATCTGAGTTCAAGGAACTGCTGTCCAGAATAGGCTTTCGGTACAGGTTATTCGGCCCATGTTCGTAACATGGAATGTTTTCCTTTGACAATGCATCTACACCATGTGCGAGGGCAACGCATTTCAAAGATCTCTAAAAACACAATAATCAGGAAATTGGAGAACAATTTAAAGTCGGAGTGAAGATTCAAGGAGAAATAATTTCATCTCTGAGATTTGCTGATGACATCGTCATCTTGGCCAATACGCCAGAAGATTTGAACGAGTTTTTGAATGGTATGGACTCCGTCTTGACGAATGAATTCATGATGAATATCAATAAATGTAAAACAAAATTATTGGAATGCAGCCGAAATAAATCAGAAACCTCTATGGACATCAAATTGGCAGGTGAAACGCTACGGGAAGTAGGAGACTTCTGTTACCGGTACTTAGGAAGCAAAATAACCAGTAATGGACGAAGCAAAGAGGATATAAAAAGCAGGTTGGCTCAGGCAAGGAAAGCATTTCTACACAAAAAGGAATCTCTTGACATCGAATATACATTTAGGTATTAGGATGTCATTTTTGAAAGCTTTTGAGTCACTATAAGGAAGTGAAACTTGGACTAATGGTGCTGCAGTAAAGAGGAGAATTGAAGCGTTTGAAATGTGGTGTTACGGGAGAATGATGAAGATCAGATGGTTAGATAGGGTATCAAATGAAGAGCTATTAAGACGAGTGGGAGAGGAGAGATGTTTCTGGCGACTGCTAATGAAGAGAAGAGATAGGTTGGTACGACACATATTAAGACACCCAGGAATAGCAAGCTTAGTTATGGATGGGAGGGTCAAGGACAAGAACTGTAGGGGTAGACCAGGGTTATACAGATTGCCTCGGATGTAGGGTGTCGTAGCTATGTAGTGATGAAACGATTAGCTCAGGAGAGCGAGGCATGGAGGGCTGCATCAAACCAGTCAAAAAACTTAAGACTCAAACAACAACAATCGGGAATTTTAATTACTTAGAGAGGCATGTGAGGCAAAAGGGTTGTTGGAGAATTTCAATCCCTGGGATGTAACACTGGAAGAGACTGCATAATGTACATCAGCGACCAACGTGAGATATATTTTACTATAGGTCTATTAATAGCGACATGTTGACGTTCAAATCATCAATAAGTGTGGAAAAATTATACCCAGAATAGCTTAAGGAAAAATACTTTTAATTCCCCATATTCAGATAGATTTGCCATTCCAGGTGTACGTTTAGACAAAACCATTATTTCCCATGGACAACTGTATGTGGCGTGCTGGCGAGTATCCGGACAACAAAATCGTTATGTCTCAGCAGAAGATGGCAAAACCAAAACTAAAATTTTCAAATGTGTTCACAACTCTATAAAATTCCCACTTTGCTGCTCATATCTATATACTGTATGTATCAGAATTCTCAGAATTTGAATCTACCCACCTCTAGCCGCGATTGCTGTAATAGAATAAACCAGCAATAATGCATCGTCCCCATTGTCTTGATCGCGAGCGAAGCCGCGGGTACCTGCTAGTTGTTTAATAAATGACCATGACTTAACGCTTTTCAGCTCCGACCGATTCAATTGTTAAGAAAGCAACACTGAAAAATTGCTTCAAAGCTATCGTTTGAATTTAATTTCCGATCCCCCCAGGGGCTCACATCTAGTGGGAAGTGTGTTGGCAAACACGGGACCCCAGCTGCTCACATCTAGTTGGACGTGGGTTGATGACCACGGGACTCCAGCTGAGTCCGGCATTGCTTCCACTTACTTGTTTCGGGCTCCTCTCTGGTTTCTTTCATGTCGACCTCTCTTGGTTAATTCTTGTTCTCTTCCGACCCCGACGGTATTAGGGTATCCGAGGCCTAGGAAGTCTTTTACTTTCCCGCCTTAATTAGCCCTTCTCTCATCTTTCCTGATACCCTCCTGCTGCGAGGGGTCAGCCTTCTTTTTCGTTTCATGATATTTCCTGCCTTCTGCACAAGGCCCTTAAGGAGGCAGAGTGTGTGTAGCTCCACCACTTTTGGTGCACCCTCGATGGTGCTACACTCTCAAGGGCTCATGGCTGGTGAGTTCGTGAGATGGCAACCCCGAGGGATTCCTGAGCTGGGTTCGCTTTTCCCCTTTCTCCATTGCCTTTGTGGCGGAGCCTCTCCTCTTTCCCCTTTCCCATCTTCCTTTCCTGGCTCTTCTTCTAAGTCCCTCAATCCTCATTCTGCGAGGGTTGAGGGCATTTATTTCCCCTTTATTTTATTTCCCTTACTCTTCTTGTGTTTTCCTTTGTTTCTTCTAGTTTGTAAGCTGGAGATAGTTCAGTTTTAAATGTAAGTTTGTTGTTAGATTTACTTATAGTTTCATTTTAATTTTCCAAACCATTATGGGCCTATAACCTAAATATTAAGCCCCTTAAAACAACAATCATCATCATTAATTACTGACATTGTTACCCCTCGTTACCATGGTTACTAATAATGCGTTATTTCCCAAGCTTGCTCTAGGACCCGATGACCTCAATGCTCCATTCCGTTTAAGAGAATTGCCATAACAAAACCACCACCGGAAGCTGCCTACTTTTGTGCAACAACCGCACCACTGAATCTGACCTATATGGTCAGAACATTGGTCCATAGTAAAAATAAATCTAGAGAGAAAACCAAACCACGCTCTTGGAAATAAAACACATCGACGGGCAAAACAATAGCATCAGAATAATGAGGCTGATGTAATATTGATAGATACAGACCGTGGCGCTACCACTGGGCAATGCAAGCATTGCAAGCATACTGATCTAGCTAGCTCAGGAAACAAAAGCCAGCTACTGACAAGTTTAGGAAGTATTCAAGTGAATGTCAGCCTCAAGTTTTAGATGTTGTTGATTGTTAAGGGACTTCGTGACATCGTGATCATGTATCGCCGTGTATTTGGGGGTGTGTAGAAATTGTCTGATAACCTGTGTCGCTGTGATGTCTGTACTAGTGTGCGTATTTAGTAATTGAGGTTGCGGGATCGTATCCTGGCGCAGTCAGTTGGCATTTGAGGGTGCGCAAATGCAAGAGAGCCGTGTCAGTAGATCTACTGGAACGTTAAAAATCCCCTTTTGGGGCAAAATTCTAGTGCCATGACGTCTCTAAAAGCTTCACTAGTTAAAACGGACGTAAAACCAATAACATTATTATTATTATTATTATTATTATTGAAACTCAGAATTTTTTCTAGGTTTATGCCGTGTCCTATGTGGGGTTTCGCCCAGTAACACCAAGCTGGCTCATCAGCGGGCTCTTGGTGTCCGAGCCCAGACCCTCACATTAGTAGCGAACTGTGAACTACCTCCCTTCCTCCACTACACAAGACACGGCATCAACCTAGAAAAATTTCTGAGTTTTATTTCACGGGCCATGGAAGCTTATATACCATCTTTTTAGTCTACTTTTCACATTTTGCAAAAATAAGGAAAAAGTAGACTTGTGAGATCGATCTGGGAAAATGTGTGTCTGTCTGTCTATCCTTCTGTCTGTCTGTCCTTCTGTCTGTCTGGCTGTGTGTGTGTCTCCCCCTATCAACTTCTAAACGGCTGCAGCAATCGAAATTAAATTTGGTAGGAGTAAAGATCTATTCCTGAATATCTCAATGCCCTATTTGAAAATGATATTAGTGCTACCAACTGCTGAAAAATCGCAATTGAAATTTGAGCTCAATGTTGGATATCTTGGAAGGTATGAATGGGAGCTATTTCAAAATTGACACCCGTGTATATAATAATATTTCAGTTTAATTTCCAGGAGGCTATACATAGCCGTGTTGCCAAAATGTTTCTAAGCCTGCTGATAGGTCCAATTTTTAAATGCATATAACTTCTATACTATCAATTGGAATTCAACCAAATTTCGTATGTGCTATGTGTACATAAACAGATATAACTGAGCGTATTCTTAAGAGCCACCAGAGCTGCCAACTGTTAATAAATGCTCTCAATTTCTTTTATCCAAATACCAATATATCAGAAAGTATGCAAGCCGACAGCTTTAAACTATGCACACGTATAGTACCAGGCATTCTAGATTAATTTGAAGTAACTAATATACGTCAGTGCTACCAACATGATTCTAAGCCTGCTGATAGGACCAATTTCTAAATACATGTAACTTCTACATTTACAATATGGCGGCTGGCATAGGAAGCCTGTAGGAGTGCTCCGCTTTATCCCGCGCAAACCGCAGTTTTTAACCGCAATTTCCGGCCCGAAAGTGAGTGACCAAGTAACATAGTGTGTGAAGTACGTGCCTGAACATTTTCTACATCATTATGTCAATACAAAAGGTGAACAAACGTGTAAATGTTGTTGATGCAACGATGGCAGACTTTGAAGCACGCCTTCAGTTGTTGAACAGTGCTGCCAACCCGGGTCAAGACTCCCTAGAGTCGCTTACTCGTGATTTTCGCGAGTTCCGAAGCACTGTCACCTCCGAACTCGCTGTGCTTAAAGAAGAACTGAGCAAGCTGGAGAGAAGACTTGACCACCACGAGGAGCTGCTGGACGAAGGAGAGCAATACAGCCGGAGAAACTGCCTTCTCATCCACGGGATCGTCGAGGACCCTGAAGAAGATGTGTACGAGAAGGTGAGGGACACAATCAAGACGAAGTTGAACGTGGACCTCCCTATGGAGAGCCTGGATAGATGTCACAGGATTGGGCGGCCGCAGCGAACAGCAGCTGAAGTGGTAGCCACTGGGAAACGCCCTATTATTGTAAAATTCCTCCGCTACCACGAGCGAGATCGCATCTGGAAGTCCAAGCGCCTCCTAAAGGGAACCAAGATTCTTATTACTGAATCCCTCACAAAAACCCGGAAAACTATCTTAAATGCAGCGAGAGACCACTTCGGACCCACCCGAATCTGGACCCAGGACGGCCGCGTTTTAATACACCTCCCTGATGGAACTAAGAAGACCGTCACCACATTTAGGGAGCTGGAAAACGTTGAGCTAATGCGGGATATTAGAGTGAAGTGAAATGAACATGTGCGTAATGTTTATATTAGACAAGTTTAGTAATAAGTGTGTGTGTGTATGTGTGTGTGCGTTGGTTGCGGTCGGCAGTGTGCAGCGGGAGGTCCAGGTAGGTTTCTTCTATTTTAAGATATATCTCCCGTTACCCAGCTGAGCTATTGTATGAATGAGCTAACTGACCTTGGCCAGCCTAGCCCACACCAACCCCCTCCCTCCTCTTACAACACTGGCTTTCTTCTAAAACAGGCACTTTCCTCATCCAAACATTCATTACAATGTTGCCATATTAATGCTCTGTCGCTGGTTGCGCATCACGACGAAATACAGGCAATAATAAACGAAAACAATATCCACATCCTCTGCATAAGTGAAAGTTAGTTAAAACCTGACATCCCGTCTAGCATGGTGGAACTAAATCGGTACTCGCTGGAACGTCATGACAGAAATGATGGGAGGCGAGCAGGCGGGGTTGCCATGTACTGTAGAAGCGACTTAAAAAGACGGGTAATATGTGTATCAACACTTAGCACACAACCAGGACCGGAATTCATGTTTGTTGAAGTAATTGTTGGCCAACAAAAGACTCTGGTAGCTGTTGTATATAAGCCGCCAAGAATAACAAACATGAGTGAATTTGAAAACCGCTTGCTCGACTTACTTCCAAGCTACGAACACGTAATAGCCGTGGGTGGCTACAATACCAATTTACTGACACAGACGTATGAGACCAAACAATTAAAAAACCTGTTCGCTTCCTGCGACATGACTATTCTTCCCCTAGAACCTACAAACCACATTTACTCTGATAAATACGAATCACATACATTGATTGACCATCTTGTGATAAGCAATCTCGACAGAGTTGAAACTTTCGGGCAAATACCCGTACCATCTATCTCCACCCATGACCTAATTTACCTATCGTACTCCCTACGTGTGCCTAAGTACACACCTAAATATATTATCACTAGAAACATGAAAAATATTAATATGGATGACTTAAAACATGACGCATACAACCTTCCCTGGAATGACATATTACTCTTAGATAACATTGACGCAAAAGTAAACAAGTTAAATTCTCTTATTATTAGTCTGTATGACAAACATGCCCCTAAACATTCGATCAAAGTTACTCGCCCAGCATGCCCATGGTTAAATGATAACATTAAAAGTATGATGGCACAGCGTGATGCACTATTCCGGCGTTTTAAACGTACCCGTGACGAAACTGATTTTGAAAATTATCGTGTACTCAGAAATCGTATTAAGCAGCTCGTAAGAAACGCCAAATTCTCCTACATACAAAACGTGACAAAGAAGATGAATACAAGGAATGCCTGGGTAATAAGCGTTCTCTAGGTATAGGCAAACAGCAGCAACAGACACATGTACCAGACATACCGCTTGATGAGTTAAATGAATATTTCACTGAAGAGAGAGTACCAACTAATTCAACACCCCATGATTCTTTTCACCCACTACCTGACCACCCGCTCTTTACTTTCCATCCGGTTACGGCAGACAAAGTAAAAAAGGTACTATATTCCATAAAATCAAAAGCGAGAGGAGTTGATGATATTCCCATATCCTTCATACATAATATCATCGGTGCCGTTCTACCAATTATTACTCACATATTCAACCATAGTCTTACAACTAACACCTTTCCCTCCCTATGGAAACAAGCCAATGTCATCCCTATTCCTAAGAAAACCGAACCTTTATTTCCATCTGACTATCGGCCAATATCCATTCTACCTGCACTTTCAAAAGCCCTCGAGCGTCTGGTTCATGAGCAAGTGCTTGAATATTTGAATAGCCGTTCTCTTTTAGACCCTCTGCAATCAGGTTTCAAGAAGGGACATAGCACCGCAACAGCATTACTCAAAGTGACTGACGACATTAGACACGCAATGGACCAAAAACTGGTGACAATCCTCACCCTTCTCGACTTCAGCAGTGCTTTTGACACCTTAAATACTCAGACACTATTGAAAAAGATGGAATTTTATTACTTCGACCAGCAGACAATTAACTTTTTCGCATCATACCTGAATAATCGCCAGCAACGTGTTGTAACCCAGGATAAAACTTCTCAGTGGCTAAGCAGAAAGTCAGGCGCCCCACAGGGTAGTGTATTAGGGCCCTTGCTTTTTGTACTATATATCAATGACATCTCATCTAATTTGAAAAATTGCAAATATCACCTATATGCAGATGATTTGCAAATATACTCCCACTGCAAGACAAATGACATTCCATTGACAATTGAAACTATCAACGCTGACCTTCAACGACTTGGAAAATATTCTCAGGAAAATTCCCTTCTTCTGAATCCATCCAAAACACAAGTTATCATAATTGGCTCTCAAAAACTATTGACGTCACTCCGAGATCAAATTAGTAGTGGGATGAGGGGAAAGCTGGACCACTTCTTTTTGAACCCACCTCGTATTTGCCCCGAACTTGATATCTCGCTAACCAAACATGGGATTAGAACATACAGGGTGTCCTAGCACTGCTAGTAATGCCCCCTACTTTCCTATAGGCTCTTTATTTGATTAAAAGACCAAAACTAAAAGGTCATTCGCGAGTAGTGGGGTAGTGTTGGTTTCCTGAAGTCGCGCTCGTGCTTGAATATGTATGCCTATGTTGGGAAAGGGTTAGGTGGTGGGGGAGGAGTAGGGTCGAGTGAGGGGTCGTTTAGATGGTATTTTTTCCGCTCTAGATGATGGTGAGGTTATTTTTTTAAAAATGGATGGAATTGGGAAACGCCATTTGGGGTAAACATGTTGTTTTTTGACATTTTGGCGATGAATGTTTTTTTATACGCATGCGCACTTGAGGAGTTTTGTAAGAGGGCGGGCTTTTTAAATGATGATTTGTAAATGAGTGTTTTTAATATGTATTGAAATAAACCATAAAAACTAATAGGTCATCGGCTTTTGACTATCTCGCTAACCAATAATCGGATTTAAACCTATGAGGTGTCGTAGGACTCGTGGTGAACTCTCCTTTTCCATGGACGGGGTATATCCACACTAAAATAAAAACTACCCTTACCCGGGGGATGAAATAGTAATTTATTTTTGTATACCTACGAACTTGGCGGTTTTTGTAAAAGAGCGGGCTTTTTAAATGATGATTTATAAATGAGTGTTTTTTTAATACGTATTTAAATAAACCAAAAAAACTAATAGGTCATCGGCTTTTTACTATCTCGCTAACCAATAATCGGATTTAAACCTATGGGGTGTCGTAGGACTCGTGGTGAAATCCCCTTTTCTATGGACGGGGCATATTCACTCTAAAATAAAAACTACCCTTACCCGGGGGGTTGAAATAGTAATTTATTTTTGTATACCTATGAACTTGGCGGTTTTTGTAAAAGAGCGGGCTTTTTAAATGATGATTTATAAATGAGTGTTTTTTAATATGTATATTTAAATAAACCAAAAAAACTAATAGGTCATTGGCTTTTTACTATATCGCTAACCAATAATCGGATTTAAACGTATGAGGTGTCGTAGGACTCGTGGTGAACTCCCCTTTTCTATGGATGGGGTATATTCACCCCAAAATAAAACTACCCTTACCCGGGGGGGGGGGGGGGTGAAATAGTAATATTTTTTTGTATGTGTGCGCACGGACGGGTTTTGTCAAAAGGACGTAACTATACGTTTGTTAATATTTTCTGAACCCCTGATGGGATTTTGCCATAGGCAGTATCCTAACCCTGGGGGTGACGCCCTTTTTTTGAATGTATGATTCATTTTTGTCGAAAGGGCCTAACGACACTTTTGTTCATATCTCGCGAACCAATCGTGCTAGGGACTTGTATGAGGGGTCCTAGCACTTGGGGCAACATCCCCTGTTTGGGGGTGAAACTACCCCCCAAAATTGAAAAATCCATATCTTGGAAACGAAGAATCCTAAAATTAGGTGTGATAGCTTAAAAAATAGGGGATGATATAGGCTTTTACCTCGATGGATCATTTCACCCCTAAAACAGTAAATAGTCATGTTATGGGGAAAAAACGTGTTAAACACCTAAAAATGATAAATGAACCAAGATCTTTTGTTTTTGATGAAAAATAGCAGGGGGGTGAAACTACCCCCCAAAATTGAAAAATCCATATCTCGGAAACGAAGAATCCTAAAATTAGGTGTGATAGCTTAAAAAATAGGGGATGATATAGGCTTTTACCTCGATGGATCATTTCACCCCTAAAACAGTAAATAGTCATGTTATGGGGAAAAAACGTGTTAAACACCTAAAAATGACAAATGAACCTAAGATCTTTTGTTTTTGATGAAAAATAGCAGGGGGGGTGAAACTACCCCCCAAAATTGAAAAATCCATATCTCGGAAACGAAGAATCCTAAAATTAGGTGTGATAGCTTAAAAAATAGGGGATGATATAGGCTTTTACCTCGATGGATCATTTCACCCCTAAAACAGTAAATAGTCATGTTATGGGGAAAAAACGTGTTAAACACCTAAAAATGACAAATGAACCTAAGATCTTTTGTTTTTGATGAAAAATAGCAGGGGGGTGAAACTACCCCCCAAAATTGAAAAATCCCTATCTCGGAAACGAAGAATCCTAAAATTAGGTGTGATAGCTTAAAAAATAGGGGATGATATGGGCTTTTACCTTGATTGATCATTTCACCCCTAAAACAGTAAATAGTCATGTTATGAGGAAAAATGTGTTATACACCTAAAAGCATAAGCATCTTTGTGAAACCATGCTTTAATGGACATGTGTATGGAGGATGATTGTTATTATTATTATTATTATTATTAGGTAATTATGGATTAATGTGTGTATAGATAACTAACCTGTGGGGAGCGTGATGGCGCAGGTGCTTAGCTGCTCGTTTTTACCCGGACGGCTGGGGTTCAAATCCCGGTGCCAGCGGGGGTTAGAATTTTCACTTGAAAAATCACGTGGCGTCAGGAAGGGCATTCGGCCTTAAATCCCCGGCCAAAACCAAAATGAGCCTGGTTGGCTCCGGCGACTTAAAATAATAGGGAAAAGCCGAAGAAAGAAAAAAAGAAGAAGAAGAAAGAAAGGTAACTCACTAGTATTAGTAAACATTGGTTGGAGGTGTTGAAGAAGTCAGGATGGCCAATCCTTTGCCATGGTTCACGAATGGACCCCAAAAAGTTTTACCTGTCAAGACTCAGTATATCCTGTTGCAGCCTTTAGAAAAAAAAATCGAACCGGGGCCTCTGTGGTGACAGTGGACTTATATTCATGATGATTTTTAAACAAACATAGGCTTGCATACTACCACTGGGTTGAATCTGCACAGAGACACTGGCTTTGGTGATAACAGCACAGCGACCTTGTCAGGAAGTTTCATATTACTCATTTGCTTGATAGCGGACGTGCTCTGCACATGACTAGATCGTTGTTAGGTTTGACAAAGGCTTAGTGAAGCTTATGGCAACCTTGAAATGAATGTTATGGTATAGTCGGGGTTGGAAGCCAAGACCTTAGGGTTGACAACCAAGTAGGTTAACCACTACACGGTGAGATGGTCAAATAATAATGTAACAGAACATATAGAAACGTTTTCTATAGTTTAACGAATTGCCATACCATGAGAGGTGTAGGTAATGGAAATTGAATCCTTAGCTGATGATTATACTACTTTCCATGCCCACGTTTAAGCTATCATGTTAGAAAAAGAATGGTATGGCTTGTTTTAAACGGAGAATAATCATTGTGTTTACTGTGAAACACAAATCTGAATTTAAAATAATTAATTTAAAATAATTAATTTAAAATTAACTAATATAAAATTAGTTTAGTACGCTGAAGTTAAAATGAATAATGATCACGTTACAGACAGCCAGTTTCAAAGCCATGAGAACTAAGTGAACAAAGTATAAAATTCATGAGCCAGTGAGGAATTCAACATGCTGTCCTTTGGACAAGAGAGAAGCGTTCTACAGCGACCCTCAATGGTTTGGGTCATCGTAAAGATGAAAATTAAATCTAAGCTACTACACGCTTATATACTAGAAGAAGAAATGGAAAACAATAAGTCAAATAAAGAACAGAAGGAATACAAAATGGCCCTCAACCCTCAAGCATGTGGATTGAGGGAGTTGGAAGGAAGGAGAGCCATGAAAGGCAGATAAAAAGTATACTAGGAGAGGCTTTGTCCCAGAGGTAATGGATAAAGAGGAGGTAAACTGGACTCAGCTCAGAAATCCCTTGGGGTCGCCAACTTCCAAACTGATCAGCCCTTGAGGGTGTAGCCATATGCAGAGTGCACCGCAAGTGGTGGGGCTAAATACACCCTACCTTCTTGAGGGGGGCATGAGCAAAAGACAGGAAATAACATGAAAATAAAAACAAGGCTGCCTCCTCAGGATATCAGAAAAAATAAATAAACCAGGGCCAATGAAGTTGCAAAAGGAAGAGACTCCCTAGGGCTCGGATACCCTAATCATGTTGGGGTCGGTAGAGAACAAGAGTTGAGCAAGTGTGGTCGACAGGAAATAAGACAGAGAGGAGCCTAGCACAAGTTAGTGGAAGCAATGACGGTCTCAGCTGGGACTCCGTGATCGTCAACCTACATGACACTAGATATGACGCCCAGGGGTGAAATTAAAGACCTCTTTTTGTTTTTTATCACTGGCTTTTAAGAACGCTAACACATGGCATGCCTTATAATGCAATACTGGTCCTAGGGTATGCAAAATTGTATTAGAAACTCAGCTAATAATAGTGTGCTTGCCCATGATTTACCTTAAATTTTCCTAAAATCCACTACATTTTCCGCAAATTGACCAAATGACACAACATTCCAGCAAAATTCAACAAATGACTACCAGATTTATTGAAATTCCATTGATTTACCTAAGCATGGTTTAAACTACCTCAAATTCATATAAAATTAGACGAATATAGATGAAAATTCACTAAAATTTACCGAATTTAGCCAAGTGGTGTACAAACCATGAAATTTATCCAATTTTTATTAAAATTGACTACATGTACTCGAAAATTCCATAATATTCCCTTTACATGTATGCTTTTTGTTGTTGTTGTTGTTGTTGTTGTTGTTGTTGTTTCGTTTACCACACTCCCTGTAGACAATCACCTCAACATGACTTTCTCCTAGACTAGGAGCTTCACATTCGACATGATAGCTGAGTTTCATTTCCCATAAACTTGTCTCTGAGGTGGGTGTCAGGAAAAGGCATCAAGCTGTAAAAACCACACCCTCACGTAGACTTTCATAACCTCTTACGTTGAGGTTCCTTACACTAACGACATTAAATGATTGAACGGTTTCCTTTTCACAATTCCTGTCTATACTTTCCTCTTTAAGGTTGCAAGATGTTTGCAAGATTCCTAAAATGCAATTAAATGTAATAAATACCTTAAGATGGTTTCATTTGTTTAATGATATGGTGTTGATGATGGATATATACGTTAAGACTAATTTTTGTTAGGTCTTGACTGGCCTTGCAATTAGAAATTGACAAACCAAACATGGGTTATCTACCAGGGGAACACTTTGACCTCTATGTTGGTTATTGACCAGTAAGTACAGTTCTAGTAATGAGACAGAAATCCAACACAAACAATGAGCGCGCAATGCGGCGGAGATTGGTACCACGATGTACTGTTGGTTATGTAGCTATGTGGAATGTACATCACATATGGTTTACTTGAAGGTTTGGAGATTCCATTAAAGATATTTCTACAATAAACCATTTTCAAATGGTCATTCGTTGGTGTGAAAATATTTATTAATTGGTATTTTATGAAAACAATTATGATTTATAAAAAATTTATACGTTTACTGTATTCTTATTTAATGTAAGCACTGGAGGCACTATCGACCAAAATACAGCACTATCTGGAATGTATATTGCATACTTGAAGGTTTGGTGATCCCATTAAAGATATTCCTACAATAAATGATTTTCAAGTTGTCGTTCTATGGCGTGAAAATATTTAATATATGATATTTGCTAAAAGGATTTACCACTGGACTTATTTTACAAGTAGTTATTTTAATGACCAACAGAGTTCACTGTTAAGAAGGTAGAGCCCTATGTGGAATGTAGGATAACATGTTATACATGATACGTGACAACTGTAAGGCTTGTGATTTTTAAGATGCCTTTATCCCTATATTAATCACCCAGTTTGCAATACTGATAACTGCAATGTTACTGAAAAAAAATTGAAACAAAACAAAAATCAGCATTGAAAAACCAAAAAGTGGTTGAGCATATATATAGTGGGGAAAAGAAAAGTTTTGTAAACACTAATGTCCAACAATATTAATTAAATCAGTAACTGTCAGGGTGGCCGAGTGGTTAAGGCGTTTGACTTAAGATCAAATTTCCAAATATATAAGGAAGCAAGGGTTCGAATCCCTTCCCTGACATAACTATTGCTTGAGCATGCAAGAAAACAAGAAATATACACAAACTATGTTTATCAATTTAATCATTTTTTTTTTACAAGAGATAGACACACAGAATACAGCTCTTTTGGTTTATCAGTTCTTTTAAACATAACACTTGTTGAAAATTATTTTTTAGGGGATGGGGGGTGTTGCTACGTTGACCCATTACACAATAATAGCAGCTTTACGAAGTTCATTTTCTATATTTAATAGCTCTTTCTCATAACCAATATGACCAAGCTATTTACAGGCATGCAAGAGCTGTAGACGTTCGACTAATATATTAGGATCGTTCCATTTACTATTTTTTATGAATGGTTTCAGAATCTCGGGAAGCAGTTCATCATTATCACCATCATTATGATTATCATCCTCATTATTATAATCATTTTCATAATGATGATCATTATCATCGTTATCATTACCATGATAATTTCCACCTGTGTCCACAGTCTGTTCAATGGACATGACGTTTTTATTATCCAAAAACATTTTCCTTTTTGCCAGCCTCCCACCGCCATTCATCTGTGACGTCATAGCCAGTCTCAAAGCAAGTCTATACTTGTAGAACATGCCATGTGACAAGGTTAGGTTTACTGAGCTGAGGTTAACTTAGGTTAGCTAGCTCTATCTCACTCCTAGCCAATCATTAACCTTAAAAGCACTCTAGAGTTCTTGGAATCTGTTCATGTAATTATTATTCTTGACAGTACTTTGGAAATTACACCCTGAAAAATATCAATCCCCTTGAATTTTTTTTAAACTGTTAATATTATTATTATTATTATTATTAGCCAAGTCACTTTACTAAATTTTAATTTATGTGTATTTGTTGATATGAAAGTCTCTACAACCAGCCATGCTTGCACCCACTTTTTGCTTTCACTTTTGCTCCCATATTAATGTCAACTCTTATAACTATAAGCAACAGCAAAATGTAAATGGAATAATATTTCTGATAATGTTCAAAACAAAAGTCCTGAGGTCTTGGGTTTGAATTCTCAACTATGATTGTCAGCCAATGAGTTACACTACAGAAATCTTTTTATTTTTGTGTTGTGTTGCATGATAATTTGCCCATTTCGCGATGTAGTGGCTAGTATACTTGGGTGTTATCCCAGAGGTTTTGGGTTCCAACTCGACTATAGCCAGAATTTAATTTTTGATCTGAGAGTTGGAAGGTTAGGTTAAGTAAAGTTAGGTTAGGTGAAATTAGGTTGGGTGAAGTTAGTTTAGGTTAGGTTAGGGGAGATTGTTTTAGTAAAACACCACATTTGCCCCCACTTTTTACTCACACATTTTGCTCCTACTTTGTACACTCACTTTTGCTCGCTCTTTTTGCTCCCACTTTTGCTTTCACATTTGCTCCCACTTTCTGCTCCCATATTTGCTCACACTTGTTTGCTCCCACTTCTGCTTACACGTTTTCCACCCACTTTTTGCTCCCACATTTTTTTTGCTTTCCATATTAATGCCAACTCTTATAACTATAAGCAGCAGCAGCAAAATGTAAATGGAATAATATTTCTGATAATGTTCAAAACAAAAGTCCTGAGGTCTTGGGTTTGAATTCCCAAACTATGGTTGACAGCCAATGAGTTACACTACAGGAAACTTTTACTTTATGTTGTGTTGCATGATAATTTGCCCATTTTGCGGTGTAGTGGCTAGTATACTTGTGTGTTATCCCTGAAGTCTTGGGTTCCAACTCAACTATGCCTAGAATTTAATTTTGATCTGTGAGTTGAAAGTTAGGTTAGGTGAAGTTAGATGAGGTAAAGTTAGGTTAGGTGAAGTTATGATGGGTTAGGTTAGGTAAAGTTCAGTCAAGTTAGATTAGGTGAAGTTAAGTTAGGTTAGGTTAGGTTAGGTGAAGTTAGGTGAGGTTAGGTGAGGTGAGGTTAGGTGAGGTTAGGTGAGGTTAGGTTAGGTTAGGTTATGACTAAGTTTGTTATGTCTAGTAGTTTTAGAAAAAACACCATTTTTGCTCTCATATTTGCTTGCATATTTTCTTTGCACTTTAATCTATCTTGACTTGTGTATTTACTTTTGCTGGTATATTTGTTGACATATTTGTTAGCATATTTGCTCCCACTTTTTTTTTATATTTGCTTTGCTCCCACATTTGATCCCATATATGCTCCCACTTTTTGCTCACAGTTATTTTTTCTCCCACATTTGCTCCCACTTTTTACCCCCCCCCCCCCCCCCCCCCACCTTTGCTCCCACTTTTTTGCATGTATATATGCTCCCACATTAAACTATTGTTGTTATTACCAAGTTGTCTTTACTAGAGATTAGTTTGTGCTTGACAGTTGATATGGAAGTATCAGTGACTAGGATGGTAAGCCTTATGCATACTATAAAGGATATTCATATATTGTGAAACGAAGCAATAAAAATGGAACTGTTATTTGGCGCTGTTCAAAGCAACGATCGAAACAGTGTCGAGGAATGCTTAAAACAAAAGAATTGGACGTACTTTCTTCAAACAATCATGAATGTAAACTTAATAATCACGCTAGTCTAAATGTAAGGAAAACCCAAACCAAAGCAAGAAACCAATTCCAAGAGAAAGATAGTACTGCTCAAGATAATATTAACCTCAAGTTTAATACACTACAACGCACTCATGCTGTTAGCGAGTTGTTTAATGAGAAACCTTTAACACCTCCTGTGAAACCCATGTTCAGACATGCACCCACATCTCAAAAGCCCTCAACCCTATCAGAGACAATATACCCCATCAAAAAGTTAGTGGGGAAAGGTAATAGTGGTAATAATAACATAACAATGTTAAAGCATTCTAGCACATCTAAAAAGAAGCTTTCAACACTATCAAAGACAACTCAAACCATTGAACAGACTGTGGACACAGGTGGAAATTATCATGGTAATGATAACGATGATAATGATCATCATTATGAAAATGATTATAATAATGAGGATGATAATCATAATGATGGTGATAATGATGAACTGCTTCCCGAGATTCTGAAACCATTCATAAAAAATAGTAAATGGAACGATCCTAATATATTAGTCGAACGTCTACAGCTCTTGCATGCCTGTAAATAGCTTGGTCATATTGGTTATGAGAAAGAGCTATTAAATATAGAAAATGAACTTCGTAAAGCTGCTATTATTGTGTAATGGGTCAACGTAGCAACACCCCCCATCCCCTAAAAAATAATTTTCAACAAGTGTTATGTTTAAAAGAACTGATAAACCAAAAGAGCTGTATTCTGTGTGTCTATCTCTTGTAAAAAAAAAATGATTAAATTGATAAACATAGTTTGTGTATATTTCTTGTTTTCTTGCATGCTCAAGCAATAGTTATGTCAGGGAAGGGATTCGAACCCTTGCTTCCTTATATATTTGGAAATTTGATCTTAAGTCAAACGCCTTAACCACTCGGCCACCCTGACAGTTACTGATTTAATTAATATTGTTGGACATTAGTGTTTACAAAACTTTTCTTTTCCCCACTATATATATGCTCAACCACTTTTTGGTTTTTCAATGCTGATTTTTGTTTTGTTTCAATTTTTTTTCAGTAACATTGCAGTTATCAGTATTGCAAACTGGGTGATTAATATAGGGATAAAGGCATCTTAAAAATCACAAGCCTTACAGTTGTCACGTATCATGTATAACATGTTATCCTACATTCCACATAGGGCTCTACCTTCTTAACAGTGAACTCTGTTGGTCATTAAAATAACTACTTGTAAAATAATTCCAGTGGTAAATCCTTTTAGCAAATATCATATATTAAATATTTTCACGCCATAGAACGACAACTTGAAAATCATTTATTGTAGGAATATCTTTAATGGGATCACCAAACCTTCAAGTATGCAATATACATTCCAGATAGTGCTGTATTTTGGTCGATAGTGCCTCCAGTGCTTACATTAAATAAGAATACAGTAAACGTATAAATTTTTTATAAATCATAATTGTTTTCATAAAATACCAATTAATAAATATTTTCACACCAACTAATGATCATTTGAAAATGGTTTATTGTAGAAATATCTTTAATGGAATCTCCAAACCTTCAAGTAAACCATATGTGATGTACATTCCACATAGCTACATAACCAACAGTACATCGTGGTACCAATCTCCGCCGCATTGCGCGCTCATTGTTTGTGTTGGATTTCTGTCTCATTACTAGAACTGTACTTACTGGTCAATAACCAACATAGAGGTCAAAGTGTTCCCCTGGTAGATAACCCATGTTTGGTTTGTCAATTTCTAATTGCAAGGCCAGTCAAGACCTAACAAAAATTAGTCTTAACGTATATATCCATCATCAACACCATATCATTAAACAAATGAAACCATCTTAAGGTATTTATTACATTTAATTGCATTTTAGGAATCTTGCAAACATCTTGCAACCTTAAAGAGGAAAGTATAGACAGGAATTGTGAAAAGGAAACCGTTCAATCATTTAATGTCGTTAGTGTAAGGAACCTCAACGTAAGAGGTTATGAAAGTCTACGTGAGGGTGTGGTTTTTACAGCTTGATGCCTTTTCCTGACACCCACCTCAGAGACAAGTTTATGGGAAATGAAACTCAGCTATCATGTCGAATGTGAAGCTCCTAGTCTAGGAGAAAGTCATGTTGAGGTGATTGTCTACAGGGAGTGTGGTAAACGAAACAACAACAACAACAACAACAACAACAACAAAAAGCATACATGTAAAGGGAATATTATGGAATTTTCGAGTACATGTAGTCAATTTTAATAAAAATTGGATAAATTTCATGGTTTGTACACCACTTGGCTAAATTCGGTAAATTTTAGTGAATTTTCATCTATATTCGTCTAATTTTATATGAATTTGAGGTAGTTTAAACCATGCTTAGGTAAATCAATGGAATTTCAATAAATCTGGTAGTCATTTGTTGAATTTTGCTGGAATGTTGTGTCATTTGGTCAATTTGCGGAAAATGTAGTGGATTTTAGGAAAATTTAAGGTAAATCATGGGCAAGCACACTATTATTAGCTGAGTTTCTAATACAATTTTGCATACCCTAGGACCAGTATTGCATTATAAGGCATGCCATGTGTTAGCGTTCTTAAAAGCCAGTGATAAAAAACAAAAAGAGGTCTTTAATTTCACCCCTGGGCGTCATATCTAGTGTCATGTAGGTTGACGATCACGGAGTCCCAGCTGAGACCGTCATTGCTTCCACTAACTTGTGCTAGGCTCCTCTCTGTCTTATTTCCTGTCGACCACACTTGCTCAACTCTTGTTCTCTACCGACCCCAACATGATTAGGGTATCCGAGCCCTAGGGAGTCTCTTCCTTTTGCAACTTCATTGGCCCTGGTTTATTTATTTTTTCTGATATCCTGAGGAGGCAGCCTTGTTTTTATTTTCATGTTATTTCCTGTCTTTTGCTCATGCCCCCCTCAAGAAGGTAGGGTGTATTTAGCCCCACCACTTGCGGTGCACTCTGCATATGGCTACACCCTCAAGGGCTGATCAGTTTGGAAGTTGGCGACCCCAAGGGATTTCTGAGCTGAGTCCAGTTTACCTCCTCTTTATCCATTACCTCTGGGACAAAGCCTCTCCTAGTATACTTTTTTATCTGCCTTTCATGGCTCTCCTTCCTTCCAACTCCCTCAATCCACATGCTTGAGGGTTGAGGGCCATTTTTTATTCCTTCTGTTCTTTATTTGACTTATTGTTTTCCATTTCTTCTTCTAGTATATAAGCGTGTAGTAGCTTAGATTTAATTTTCATCTTTACGATGACCCAAACCATTGAGGGTCGCTGTAGAACGCTTCTCTCTTGTCCAAAGGACAGCATGTTGAATTCCTCACTGGCTCATGAATTTTATACTTTGTTCACTTAGTTCTCATGGCTTTGAAACTGGCTGTCTGTAACGTGATCATTATTCATTTTAACTTCAGCGTACTAAACTAATTTTATATTAGTTAATTTTAAATTAATTATTTTAAATTAATTATTTTAAATTCAGATTTGTGTTTCACAGTAAACACAATGATTATTCTCCGTTTAAAACAAGCCATACCATTCTTTTTCTAACATGATAGCTTAAACGTGGGCATGGAAAGTAGTATAATCATCAGCTAAGGATTCAATTTCCATTACCTACACCTCTCATGGTATGGCAATTCGTTAAACTATAGAAAACGTTTCTATATGTTCTGTTACATTATTATTTGACCATCTCACCGTGTAGTGGTTAACCTACTTGGTTGTCAACCCTAAGGTCTTGGCTTCCAACCCCGACTATACCATAACATTCATTTCAAGGTTGCCATAAGCTTCACTAAGCCTTTGTCAAACCTAACAACGATCTAGTCATGTGCAGAGCACGTCCGCTATCAAGCAAATGAGTAATATGAAACTTCCTGACAAGGTCGCTGTGCTGTTATCACCAAAGCCAGTGTCTCTGTGCAGATTCAACCCAGTGGTAGTATGCAAGCCTATGTTTGTTTAAAAATCATCATGAATATAAGTCCACTGTCACCACAGAGGCCCCGGTTCGATTTTTTTTTCTAAAGGCTGCAACAGGATATACTGAGTCTTGACAGGTAAAACTTTTTGGGGTCCATTCGTGAACCATGGCAAAGGATTGGCCATCCTGACTTCTTCAACACCTCCAACCAATGTTTACTAATACTAGTGAGTTACCTTTCTTTCTTCTTCTTCTTTTTTTCTTTCTTCGGCTTTTCCCTATTATTTTAAGTCGCCGGAGCCAACCAGGCTCATTTTGGTTTTGGCCGGGGATTTAAGGCCGAATGCCCTTCCTGACGCCACGTGATTTTTCAAGTGAAAATTCTAACCCCCGCTGGCACCGGGATTTGAACCCCAGCCGTCCGGGTAAAAACGAGCAGCTAAGCACCTGCGCCATCACGCTCCCCACAGGTTAGTTATCTATACACACATTAATCCATAATTACCTAATAATAATAATAATAATAATAACAATCATCCTCCATACACATGTCCATTAAAGCATGGTTTCACAAAGATGCTTATGCTTTTAGGTGTATAACACATTTTTCCTCATAACATGACTATTTACTGTTTTAGGGGTGAAATGATCAATCGAGGAAAAAGCCCATATCATCCCCTATTTTTTAAGCTATCACACCTAATTTTAGGATTCTTCGTTTCCGAGATAGGGATTTTTCAATTTTGGGGGGTAGTTTCACCCCCCTGCTATTTTTCATCAAAAACAAAAGATCTTAGGTTCATTTGTCATTTTTAGGTGTTTAACACGTTTTTTCCCCATAACATGACTATTTACTGTTTTAGGGGTGAAATGATCCATCGAGGTAAAAGCCTATATCATCCCCTATTTTTTAAGCTATCACACCTAATTTTAGGATTCTTCGTTTCCGAGATATGGATTTTTCAATTTTGGGGGGTAGTTTCACCCCCCCCTGCTATTTTTCATAAAAAACAAAAGATCTTAGGTTCATTTGTCATTTTTAGGTGTTTAACACGTTTTTTCCCCATAACATGACTATTTACTGTTTTAGGGGTGAAATGATCCATCGAGGTAAAAGCCTATATCATCCCCTATTTTTTAAGCTATCACACCTAATTTTAGGATTCTTCGTTTCCGAGATATGGATTTTTCAATTTTGGGGGGTAGTTTCACCCCCCTGCTATTTTTCATCAAAAACAAAAGATCTTAGGTTCATTTATCATTTTTAGGTGTTTAACACGTTTTTTCCCCATAACATGACTATTTACTGTTTTAGGGGTGAAATGATCCATCGAGGTAAAAGCCTATATCATCCCCTATTTTTTAAGCTATCACACCTAATTTTAGGATTCTTCGTTTCCAAGATATGGATTTTTCAATTTTGGGGGGTAGTTTCACCCCCAAACAGGGGATGTTGCCCCAAGTGCTAGGACCCCTCATACAAGTCCCTAGCACGATTGGTTTGCGAGATATGAACAAAAGTGTCGTTAGGCCCTTTCGACAAAAATGAATCATACATTCAAAAAAAGGGCGTCACCCCCAGGGTTAGGATACTGCCTATGGCAAAATCCCATCAGGGGTTCAGAAAATATTAACAAACGTATAGTTACGTCCTTTTGACAAAACCCGTCCGTGCGCACACATACAAAAAAATATTACTATTTCACCCCCCCCCCCCCCGGGTAAGGGTAGTTTTTATTTTGGGGTGAATATACCCCATCCATAGAAAAGGGGAGTTCACCACGAGTCCTACGGCACCTCATACGTTTAAATCCGATTATTGGTTAGCGATATAGTAAAAAGCCAATGACCTATTAGTTTTTTTGGTTTATTTAAATATACATATTAAAAAACACTCATTTATAAATCATCATTTAAAAAGCCCGCTCTTTTACAAAAACCGCCAAGTTCATAGGTATACAAAAATAAATTACTATTTCAACCCCCCGGGTAAGGGTAGTTTTTATTTTAGAGTGAATATGCCCCGTCCATAGAAAAGGGGATTTCACCACGAGTCCTACGACACCCCATAGGTTTAAATCCGATTATTGGTTAGCGAGATAGTAAAAAGCCAATGACCTATTAGTTTTTTTGGTTTATTTAAATACGTATTAAAAAAAACACTCATTTATAAATCATCATTTAAAAAGCCCGCTCTTTTACAAAAACCGCCAAGTTCGTAGGTATACAAAAATAAATTACTATTTCATCCCCCGGGTAAGGGTAGTTTTTATTTTAGTGTGGATATACCCCGTCCATGGAAAAGGAGAGTTCACCACGAGTCCTACGACACCTCATAGGTTTAAATCCGATTATTGGTTAGCGAGATAGTCAAAAGCCGATGACCTATTAGTTTTTATGGTTTATTTCAATACATATTAAAAACACTCATTTACAAATCATCATTTAAAAAGCCCGCCCTCTTACAAAACTCCTCAAGTGCGCATGCGTATAAAAAAACATTCATCGCCAAAATGTCAAAAAACAACATGTTTACCCCAAATGGCGTTTCCCAATTCCATCCATTTTAAAAAAAATAACCTCACCATCATCTAGAGCGGAAAAAATACCATCTAAACGACCCCTCACTCGACCCTACTCCTCCCCCACCACCTAACCCTTTCCCAACATAGGCATACATATTCAAGCACGAGCGCGACTTCAGGAAACCAACACTACCCCACTACTCGCGAATGACCTTTTAGTTTTGGTCTTTTAATCAAATAAAGAGCCTATAGGAAAGTAGGGGGCATTACTAGCAGTGCTAGGACACCCTGTATGTTCTAATCCCATGTTTGGTTAGCGAGATATCAAGTTCGGGGCAAATACGAGGTGGGTTCAAAAAGAAGTGGTCCAGCTTTCCCCTCATCCCACTACTCAAATTATTCCCCCAATTGTACTGAACAATAATGAAATTCCATACTGTCCTACAGTGAAAAATCTAGGTGTGATAATAAATCAGACTCTTAACTGGTCTGAACATGTACAGAATGTATGCAAGAAGATTTTCGCAACGCTCCACTCCCTCAAAAGAAAAAAAGATATTTTACCATTCAAAGTAAGAATCCTACTCATACAGACACTAATACTTCCTATTCTTGACTACTGTGACGTTATTCTTGTAGACGCAACCAAAACATTAACTTTGAAACTTCAACGAGCTCTGAACTCTTGCATACGATTTATCTACGATCTGAGCTATGATAAACATATCACTCCCTATTATTGCGCTCTTTCCTGGCTGAAACCTGAACTACGTCGATCATATCACATTCTTGTCCAGATTTTCCGATTATTGTCTGACGATAGACCACTATACTTATCAAATAAATTCAAGTACTTGTCTTCTTTCCATGGTAATAATACACGCTCTGGTTCTTCCCTCTCCATTCCTATTCATCGCTCCTCTATATACAATAACTTCTTTCATGTGGTGGGGTCTAGGCTGTGGAATACCCTTCCAGCCAGTGTCAGGGGTACCACCTCACTATCTAAATTCAAGACCACCTGCTGGGGCAGTCTGCTGAACATTGCTGACCGACAACAAGTATGACTGGATGAGTGAATGAGAGTGTGCAAGTCATGATCAATGTCAATTATTATTGTTTAATTTTGTCGCCATAATATGTTTATTGTATTGTATTAATGTAGTTAAGTGTAAGAGAGGGCCAAGAGCCCTAACTGCGCCGCTAATAAAGGCAATAATAATAATAATTATCAATTGGATTTCCACCAAATGTCATATGTGCTTTGTGTAACATAACAGATATGACTATTCGTATCCTTAGGAGCAACCAGGGCTGCCAACTGTTATCAAATGCTGTCTCTATTTTCTTACCCTAATATCAATATATCAGAAAGTATGTAAGCCAACAGCTCTAAACTTTGCACACGTATAGTACCTGGCATTCTAGATTAATTTGGAGTAACTATGAACGACAGTGTTGCCAACATGGTACTAAGCCTGCTGATGGGTCCAATTTTAAAATACATGTAACTTCTATACTATCAAATGGTGGTGTATTTTTGCAAATACACGGAAAGAAAGAATTAGCTTTTGCCATTCTTCATCACTTTATATCAGTCCATTTATTTAAATTTCTTTCCCGCACACACCAACATCAAACCATTACCTCCTGTTTGCCCCGTGCATTTGTTCATTTTTCTCTCAGTTTTTTACAGAAACGCATATTCCTTCGAACCAGCCTGACAGCGTCCCATCGCTGCCTTCCGAACTTCCATTGCTTCAAACCATGAAGACTTCTATATTAATCCGCAGGGCGTCGTGTTCTTAACAAATCTACTACTCCGTGAAGACACCGCTCCAAGAAGAATTTTGTTTTTGTCAAGTTTTTTCATGTTTATGTATAACCTCTTGTTTCCTCCCCTCACTCGCCCGCTTCCCCTCTCCACGCCCGCCTACTGCTCTCCTCTCCGCGCACGCAGCCCGCTCGCTCGGTCTCTTCACTTCTACACTTCGTCTCGACTTGTCTCCGTGTCGTGAGCAACCGCTCACCCTCTCAGTGCACTCAACTTCTTGTTGAACATGCCGTCTAGGCCAGTGCACTTTCTCTGCGTCTAGCAGCCTTCACTTGTACGTCGGAAGTCGACTCAGTCAGTTAGAGCTTAACTAAAGCTCGCCTCCTCAACTCGAGAGGCAAACTTTTAAATTCAACGCCATGTTAGAATTTTAGTATCAACCGTCAAAAGGAACATCACCTTCGCCATGAAGCAAAGCTAAGTACTACTTCTACGTTCTTCAACTTATTTTAATTGATTTTAAATAGCTACATGCTTTTAATGATCATTTTATAGGCAGTGTGAGATTTCTATATTTGGGGCAATCATCATTCTTCGCGGGATTTTCTATGTTGGGCTTTTGTCTATCTAAGCCAATCTTAACATGAAGCAGCATTTCTTATGCTCATTAAATGAGATATTTTCTCACAACGTGGGATAAAATTGAATTACCCACTGTCTATAAAATACGTAGCTCGTTCCACTGCTGGACTAACTTTTTCCCAATTCTTCAGTCATGATTGCTCTGGAACCTTCCAGAATCTGCACTCTATCTACTAGTTATACTGTCATGGGAATACTTTTTCAAACTAAGGAATCTTCCTTATGAACTACTAATCAATATCTAATTTTTCTTCCTCCGTTGGGATTTTCTCTGGCGCATTCAACTATAATCTACAACTTTCTCAAGCAATAGATTCTCTCAAATCTAGTGTAACTAGTTATTTTCCACCATTGCAATAACTTTCTTTGCCATAAACTTTTTGTGCTACTACAGTGAACTTTTCAACTATAGTGAAAAACAGTGCTTGTTCTACCTTTCATCCGCGTCGCGGTCGTCCGAATACAATAAATACGGCCATGAACACTTTTCCTCAATCCCATTTGATCTTTCCCAAACCCTTTACTAACAAACCAAAATAATAAAATTGTTACATTAGGTCTTTTATCAATGAGGTGTCACTCTCAATAAGTGCCCTCCCTCTCTTGCTTTATGTACAACGAATTAATGTCTGTAAAACTTCGTGTCTAGTACACGCCTTAAATTATATAGTTTCTCCCTTCTAATTAGGGAATACAATTCTTTCAACTCATAAGTGAGTTATCTCTAGGTTTCACGAAAGGGAAACTTGCCCCATTTGTCTCGTGATCCCTACTTAAACATAGGGGTTCTAGAAACTTCCTTTCGATTTTTCTCTTCAGGTTTCACAATAAGTGACCTGCCCTATTTGTATAATCTAAACAAGTATTTCTGTATCAATATAAGAAGTTATAGAAACTTCTATTTTATTCTTCCTGCTTTTTGTTGTTGTTACTTTCGAAGTTGTTACTCTTTCTATGATATTTACCTAGAAATTCTTAAAGTACCCACCTTGTACTTGATTTATTGTCTAACTTTAATTACGTCACTTATCTTTAAATTTTTCATTTATTTATCTTCGTCATTTCAAAATCTTTCGAAGATTTTAAAGCATATAAAAGGTTTGAAACCAAAAGAATTGTTAATTGCCTGGCGCAAGCTTTAGATATTTTCGGAGGTCTGTGATCCCAATTGTTTATGGAAATCAAAATTATTTATTTGTTATAAAAACTACTTCCTTTTGCATTGTTAAATAAATCAAATATTTGTTTTTCGCTTCATCATTTCTCTAACATAACGGTTAGGTAAGATCCTGTCTTCCTTGACTCTTCCTATTCAATAAAAATAAATCTATTGATAGGGTTTTCACCACTTGTTGCATTTGAGCAAGAACTCTTAGTCATAACTTATGTCAAACTCTCTTCCTGTTTATCCATCCTTTTTTTTCCCGTCCGAAACCCACTTCCTTTTCTTTATCATCTTCCCTTGGGGGTTAGGTTATTCCGAAGCTAATAATCTACCCAAAATTAGGTGCCGAAACCCGGGAGAGTCCATTTATGACATTTTCTATTTGTCAAGGTTCATTTGACAATATTTTGCAAATCATTAATATCTTCTTTGAATTTTTCAGCTATAACTTCGCAATGCAAAGCTGGTGAAGGTGATAGAGGTCGTTCCTGTCTTCTTCAGCCTGTCTTACTTGCAACCTGTCTTTTGCTGCCAACCTGACAGCATTTTCAAAATCTCGCTACAGTTTCGTAAGTTACACTTCAATATACCTATTTTCAACATGTCAACTGAAAAGGATGAAACTCTCATTGCCAGACGTTCTTCCTACAAAGGGCAACTCACCAGATTTAGAAATTTCATTAATAAAATAAATCCCGCCGATTGTGATCTAGACGTCTTGACACAACGCCTTAAGTTGTACGAACGGTCCTACGATTACTATGATCAAATTCAAACCGACATTGAATCCGCTTGCCCAGAACTTCAATCGGATCGGGACGAGGTTGAACCCTTGTATTTTGAGGGATCGCTAAGGCCCGCCAACTGATCCGCAGCATCTAAGAACCGGACTCTAGGGTCATCAATCCGGCCCAGTTCGCACCCGCTTCAGTTCATAAGGACAAACCGAAACCGTTACTTCCTAAGATAACTCTACCTCACTTCTCAGGCCAGGAAGGTGAATGGTATTCTTTTACGAACTTTACTGCTCCCTTATCCATGAAAACACAGACATTCTCGATATTCACAAATTCTATTTCTTGCGTTCGTCCTTGGAAGGCCAGGCCTTGGCCTTGCTTGAGTCACTGCCTTTAAGCGCAGATAACTACCACATCGCCTTTAATCTCCTTAAAGAGAGATATGGTAATGTACGTTTGTGTGTTCCTCGCCACATTCGCTGCCTGTTCAATTTTCCAGTCGTAAAACCTAATGAAGTCACCTCTTTAAGAGACCTGTTAGACTCCATGCAATTACATGTTAGAGCTTTATATCAACTTAAGCAACCAGTCCAAACTTGGGACACCATCCTTATTTATCTAGCTACATCCAGATTCGACTTTTCAACATTAAAGGCTTGGGAAATCGAACTCACTCGCAAGGATGAGCATTCTTTCGAACACTTAATCTCGTTTCTGAACAGCCGGTGCCAAGTCCTTACAGCACTCTCATTCCAGTGCGAAAATGTCGAAACGAGTCCTCAGTGTCATATCCTGGACAAAAAACTTTTCTCTGCAAATGGACAACAGTACCCATCTGTCGAGAACAAGCAAACTCGTTCTGCCTCTTTCAACCATCCAAGAGAACATATTAGGCCGCTCATCAAATGTTTAAAATGCACGCTTTGTAAAAAGTTTCACACTTTGTACTCGTGCAAATCCTTTAAAGAATTGCCTGTTGAAGACAGAAGGAAGTTTGTCTTCAATAATAAATATTGCCATAACTGCTTGTCACCTAAGCATTCTTCTTCTAATTGTACGTCTTCCAACCTCTGTTTTCATTGCAAATGACCGCATCATTCTTTATTGCACTTTCATGATCAATCGAGGTCACTAGTACCTGCTTCTTCAAACTCCATGCAGAGCAGCTCCGAACAAACTAATGCTTCTTCCCGCATTTCTAACGCCGAAACTTCTCACAGTGCGCTAGTCCTTTTGTCCACTGTACAATTCGAAATTCAAGATAAATTTGGAAATTGGTTTCGAACCCGCGGTCTTCTTGACTCCGCTTCAACTCACAACTTTGTTTCGCAATCGTTAATTGAAAAACTAGGTCTTTCTTCATCACCTACTTCCATCAATGTATCCGGCATTGACAATTTGAAAACTCAAGCCTTGCAGTCTTCAAAATTGAAAATCAGAGACATTTGTCAAAGAAACACCAATCTTAACTTAAACTGTCTCATTCATACCAGTATTGGCAAGGACACTCCTAGCAGCTCTATTAATACTTCCGGTTTAAAGATTCCTTCGCATTTAAGGTTAGCTGATCCTCAGTTTAATGCTCAAGGCCCCATTGATATACTTTTCAATGCCAATATTTTCTGGAATTGCCTTCGTAAACAAACCCGTAGGCTATCTTCAAACGTGGTCGCCAGAGACACCGATTTTGGTTGGGTCATTACTGGTGAAATACAACATCCCAGTCTTCAAACCAAATCGCAATGTCATTTTGTTACTGCCGATTCTAATCCCTTTTCTGAAAAAGAGAACGCTTATGTTTCTGATCTCAATACATTTGAAAAACACTTGCCGAAACGATATCTCATTGTAAACAACTACGTCACCTTTGTAAGTTGTTTAAATGGTTTTGCCTTATCTCCGCACAAAATGGCAATTCAAGTTCGCCTCGCCTTGGGTCACTTCGTTTACCTTCTCATGTCATTTTTTGTATTAGGTAATTGTTTAAACTTTCTGTCGAAAACTATCTTCTCCTTGTGTAAAACCATGGCTATCAGTCACCATCATTTCGCTGTAAGCTATGTTGCACTTACTCGCTATTTAGTAGGAAGGCCTGGGCCGCCTCCTTCCCTCTTCCTCATACCCGGAAGCCGCTTTTGAAACCGCTTGAAAATCTGAGTCCTCTAGCATCTAGAATAACTATTCTTACGCATAAACTCCTTCTCAAAGTCCCAGCTTCTCTTCTGTGTTCAGAAGAATTAAGCTTTTTTCTGTTGAAAATTGTCTGATTCCGTGATCCTCAAAATTATGCGAAATTGATTACCTACTTTGTTTCATATGTCTTTAAATTGGTTTTCACGTCCAAGCTACGGATGACTGCATGGCGTGTTACTTGAAGTTCCGCTTTAAGTCTCGGCTGATTGCACTAGCTTTGTTTGTTTATTTTGAACTGCTTGTTTGTCAATCTTGTTTGTATACAAGCTCGGGTAAGGCCAAGCTGCCGTTTACTCCCTCCATGCTTGACAAAGGTCAGAGCAGGTTTTCCTTATCTGAACTTTGGCTGAATGCCAACCATTGTCTTGCGAGTTGCTCCCGTAATTTCAGAAGCTGTTCACCTCCTCACCAAAATAAACTTGTTCTGGTCGAGGACTCTTTCAGGTATTTATATTCGTTATCTCGCTGTACTATGTGGGTCAAGGTCGTTCTTACCTATCTCTCCCACTTGCTCAGACTCGTATCCTATAGCTGTTTCGATCCTTGTTTCATAACATCGTTGCATATTTTTTATGTGTGCATGTATTGCACCTTGCTTACATATTTTGCGCTTTTATTGCTCATTGTTAAACAAACTTGTTTTCTCTCGTCGTTACACTCGATGTATTTTTGCATCTATGCTTGTTACGTCACGTTTTTCTCTGATTAACCCTTTTGATGCTTATTATAACTTAAGGTCATTGTTTATGGCTACTAGATTGTTGTTGCCTATGGCGTTCTTGCTTTCTACTCGCATAGTTCCTTTGTTTATTTGGTATATTCTTATCCTTAATCGATGTACTTGTTTCTATACGCTTTGTTTAAATTTGTTAACTTTCCTTTCGCATCTTGTCGCGATCTTCACTAGAGCTTTATTTCTCGCAGCTTCTAGCTACTTTGTAATCGACAGCGTTGTTAATTCGCGCCCGTCAGCCCCGCATTCTAATAACCCTGATTACGTGCTTCCTCTTACACCTGGTCAGTTCCTCATAGATGCTTCCCCTTTTTTCCTTTCTTCCTCTAGCTTAGATCTTTGGCGTAATGACCGATTGTTACCCAGGAGGGAAAGGAAGAGTCAGAGAAAGAATCATCGTTACTACCAATGGTTATATTATTAGTCCTCTTTCATATTGTGTTCTTGTTCTTTGCTGGTGTTTCCGTTGTCCCCCAACATGGTGTATTTTTGCAAATACACGGAAAGAAAGAATAGCTTTTGCTGTTCTTCATTACTTTATATCAGTCCATTTATTTAAATTTCTTTCCCGCACACACCAACATCGAACCGTTACCTCCTGTTTGCCCCGTGCATTTGTTCATTTTTTCTCTCAGTTTTTTATATAAACGCATATTCCGTCGAACCAGCCTGACAGCGTCCCATCGCTGCCTTCCGAACTTCCATTGCTTCAAACCATGAAGACTCTATATTAATCCGCAGGGCGTCATGTTCTTCACCAATCTACTACTCCGTGAAGACACCGCTCCAAGAAGAATTTTGTTTTTGTCAAGTTTTTTCATGTTTATGTATAACCTCATGTTTCCTCCCCTCACTCGCCCACCTCCCCCTCTCCTCGCCCGCCTACTGCTCTCCTCTCCGCGCGCGCAGCCCGCTCGCTCGGTCACTTCACTTCTACACTTCGTCTCGACTTGTCTCCATGTCGTGAGCAACCGCTCACCCTCTCAGTGCACTCAACTTCTTGTTGAACATGCCGTCTGGGCCAGTGCACTTTCTCTGCGTCTAGCAGCCTTCACTTGTACGTCGGAAGTCGACTCAGTCAGTTAGAGCTTAACTAAAGCTCGCCTCCTCAACTCGAGAGGCAAACTTTTAAATTCAACGCCATGTTAGAATTTTAGTATCAACCGTCAAAAGGAACATCGCCTTCGCCATGAAGCAAAGCTAAGTACTACTTCTACGTTCTTCAACTTATTTTAATTGATTTTAAATGGCTACATGCTTTTAATGATCATTTTATAGGCAGTGTGAGATTTCTATATTTGGGGCAATAATCATTCTTCGCGGGATTTTCTATGTTGGGCTTTTGTCTATCTAAGCCAATCTTAACATGAAGCAGCATTTCTTATGCTTATTACATGAGAGATTTTCTCACAACGTGGGATACCATTAAATTACCCACTGTCTATAAAAAACTTAGCTCGTTCCACTGCTGGACTAACCTTTTCCCAATTCTTCAGTCATGATTGCTCTGGAACCTTCCAGAATCTGCACTCTATCTACTAGTTATATTGTCATGGGAATACTTTTTCAAACTAAGGAATCTTCCTTATGAACTACTAATCAATATCTAATTTTTCTTCCTCCGTTGGGATTTTCTCTGGCGCATTCAACTATAATCTACAACTTTCTCAAGCAATAGATTCTCTCAAATCTAGTGTAACTAGTTATTTTCCACCATTGCAATAACTTTCTTTGCCATAAACTTTTTGTGCTACTACAGTGAACTTTTCAACTATAGTGAAAAACAGTGCTTGTTCTACCTTTCATCCGCGTCGCGGTCGTCCGAATACAATAAATACGGCCATGAACACTTTTCCTCAATCCCATTTGATCTTTCCCAAACCCTTTACTAACAAACCAAAATAATAAAATTGTTACATTAGGTCTTTTATCAATGAGGTGTCACTCTCAATAAGTGCCCTCCCTCTCTTGCTTTATGTACAACGAATTAATGTCTGTAAAACTTCGTGTCTAGTACACGCCTTAAATTATATAGTTTCTCCCTTCTAATTAGGGAATACAATTCTTTCAACTCATAAGTGAGTTATCTCTAGGTTTCACGAAAGGGAAACTTGCCCCATTTGTCTCGTGATCCCTACTTAAACATAGGGGTTCTAGAAACATCCTTTCGATTTTTCTCTTCAGGTTTCACAATAAGTGACCTGCCCTATTTGTATAATCTAAACAAGAATTTCTGTATCAATATAAGAAGTTATAGAAACTTCTATTTTATTCTTCCTGCTTTTTGTTGTTGTTACTTTCGAAGTTGTTACTCTTTCTAAGATATTTACCTAGAAATTCTTAAAGTACACACCTTGTACTTGATTTATTGTCTAACTTTAATTACGTCACTTATCTTTAAATTTTTCATTTATTTATCTTCGTCATTTCAAAATCTTTCGAAGATTTTAAAGCATATAAAAGGTTTGAAACCAAAAGAATTGTTAATTGCCTGGCGCAAGCTTTAGATGTTTTCGGAGGTCTGCGACCCCAATTGTTTATGGAAATCAAAATTATATATTTGTTACAAAAACTACTTCCCTTTGCATTGTTAAATAAATCAAATATTTGTTTTTCGCTTCATCATTTCTCTAACATAACGGCTAGGCAAGATCCTGTCTTCCTTGACTCTTCCTATTCAATAAAAATAAATCAATTGATAGGGTTTTCACCACTTGTTGCATTTGAGCAAGAACTCTTAGTCATATCTTTTGTCAAACTCTCTTCCTATTTCTTCATCCTTTTTTTTCTAGTCTGAAACCCACTTCCTTTTCTTCATCATCTTCCCTTGGGGGTTAGGTTATTCCCAAGCTAATAATCTACCCAAATGGATTTCATCCAAAATTGGCACAATAAGAGATCATAATATTTCAGATTATTTCTGATCAACACATGCATGACATTGTTGCCAACATGATTTTACGCACGCTGATAGATCCAATGTCTAACTGCATGTAACGTCCATGCTATCCATTGGACTTCAACCATATATTGTATACTAGATAGGTCCATGTAGATTATTCATTGGCATGAATTTTAATTTTAATAAAAGATCCTTCCACAGAATAAACTTGTGTGAAGTTAAATTTCTAGGTTAGATTTCGTTGGTACGGTCTATCAAAGTTCCAACATTCACCACTAGGATCAGTGACATCTGGTAGCGAAAGTTGGAACTACTTGAAATTGAACGGAACTTGTAGCTCACCCTATGAGTGTCTGCTTGAAGCAGCTACAGCCTCTGGCGAGCCGAACATGTCCTCGGACACTCTCGGCACTAAAAGCCATACGATAAATAAGAAAAATAACCATGGCGCACACAACAAAGGTGATCTCATTGGATTCTATTTTATGTGATAAAAATAGGCTAAAATGAATGGTTTGCAAAGAGCCTAATGAATTTTACAAAAATAAAAATGCCTCTCGTACACTCGAAGACGGGCGCAGATTCCATTGGGAAAAGAAAAATGTATCGAATTCACTGAATTTTCCAATTGTGGTACACCTACACACGTTTAACATGTTTAGAATATTATCTACATATAATTGCGAAAACATTTTGCTTTGATTTTTTGTATGATATTTTTCTTTCAAAACATTATTTTTCCCACCCCTTTAGTCAGTGGTTGTTGCCATCGAAAACTTTACTATGATAAATAATGTCTTGCCCTTATCCGAAGAATAGTACGAAATTTGAATAGATTAGATTTTTCACAAAGAAAGCTATAGCGATATTTCACATTTTCGAATAAGGACCTTATTTCCACCCCCTTTAGTGCGATATTTCCCATTAACGAACTCAACCGAGATTTGGAATGGTTATATTTCATGTATACATTTGAAAGTGATCAGTGTAAAATTACGGTAGTTATCGTGGCCACAAGAAAGCGATAAATAGGTTGATTCAGCTAAGATGATCACCTCAAATATCTACGGAACCGTTTAAGATATAGTCATTCTGTTTTCAAATTCTCAAATCGTAGTACGGGACTCATACAACACGGCCCATTTACGTATTTACCGAGAAACCGGTATCAACTTTCGTTGTTTAAATGGGACTATACTAATTTCACCCACTGCAACAACTGATAATACAGGTGAAAACTTCAGTGATATGCTTATTTTGCAAATCCCACGAGTACCTTTTGAGATTTTAAAGGTTTCCATTTGTGTCGGCATTAGACAGAAAGCTGGAATGTGGAGTGCATGATTCGCTTGAGTGACCCACTCCTTGTTGACAAACTCACATACCGAATTTATTCCATTCATAGCATACTCTAATGTGTACGTAATCAAAATCAAGTCTTTTATGTAGGTGTGCCTTTTTCCCTCTCCACTTAGTCCTGAATCCTTGCGAAAATATCTGAAAACACCTCAATGAAGAGGATAAATAAGTACGGATTTATTTAGTGCTGGCAGACCTGCGACAATAACTAATGTACATAATTATTAAAATCAGAAATGTAACAATACTCGCCCATTTCGTTCATTGCGAACGTCTCGTCTAATAGGAATCTCCGTTTCGCGGGCTTATAGGTCGTGTTCCAAGGACATGTGTGCGCGCGCGTGTGTGTGTGTGTGTGTGTGTGTGTGCGTGTGTGTGTGATTCGTGTGTGTGTGTCCCCCTAATAAAATCGAAACGGCTGGAGCGATTTCAATGAAACTCGGGAAGTTCATAGCACTATTCCCGGCGACCTCGACCGTGCCCTTCAAATTTTGTTACGTCTCTCCAATCCAACATGGCGGCTGTGCGAAATATTTCACTAGCATTCAATATCTCCGAAACTATTACCCATATCGCCCTGAAATTGTGTACGGTGATAAAGGGCACTACTAGAAGTTCACCTATGAGACTTTCAAAAACCTGGTGACTACAAAACCAACATGGCGGCCAAGCGAAGTTGAGATATTTAAATAGACTTTTCTCGCGATTTAACTATCTAAATGTAATGAAACTTGGTACAGCAAATGTTTATACACATTGTAATGCACTGGAGTCTAATTTAGTTCAATTGTTTACATAATCTCAAAATGGCGGCTGTGCGAAATATTTCACTGACATTCTATATCTCCGAAACTATTGCAGATATCAGCCTGCAATTTTGTACGGTGATAAAGGGTACTGATACAGGTATACCTATGTATATTTCATAAACCTGTAAAGTACAAAACGAACATGGCGACCAAGCGAATTTGAAATATTTTAATAGACTTTTCTCGTGATTTAACTCTCTGAGCGCAGTGAAATGTGGTACACAAATTGATTTTGCAGATTGTAATGCACTGCCATCTAATTTAATTCAATTGCTTACATAACCTCAAGATGGCGGCTGTGCGAAATTTTAAAATTAAGTTTTAATTTCTTGTGTCGTAATCATGCGATCGAAGTGAAAGTTTGAATAATGAACCTAGGCAATAATTGTCCTTGAATGGTACATAACTCTATGGCCTATACACATAACACTCCTAAATGGTGAGCTCCCGAAATATTTAGACGGTTCTCAATATCTATGAATCTTTTACAGCAACCAAACTGATTTTTTTAATGTTCATAGAGACTATGAACATATGTTCACCTATAGGACTTTCTGGAACCTGGTGAGCACAAATCCAACATGGCGGCGACGCGAAGTATAAATATTTAAATGGACGTTTCTCGCGAATTAACTATCCGAGTGCCGTGAAACGTTGCACGTTAAATGCTTATACAAATGTTGATCCACTGGCATCTAATTTATTTCAATGGTTTGCATTATCACAAGATGGCTGCTGTGCGTAATTTTTAAATCTCGTTTTTACTTCTTGTTGTCTAATCATGCGATTGAAGTTTGAATACCACACGTACACAATAATCTTAATGTAATAGTACAGAAATAAAAATCCAACCTGGCGACCATCTGAAATATTTAGACGGTTCTCAATATCTACGAATCTGTTACAGCAATTAAACTGAAATTTTGTATGTTGATTGTGGCAGTTAACATAAGTAGGATATATGAAAATAGGCTGTATAGTTCTTCACGGAACTACTTGTTACTTGTCTCGTCTAATGTTAATTCTTACGAGTCCGGTTAATCGTCAATCATTTTCATTATGTAGGCTACACATTACAGTATGCTATGAATGGAATAAATTCGGTAGCCTATGTGAGTTTGGCAACAAGGAGTGGGTCACGCAAGAGAATCATGCACTCCACATTCCACCTTTCTGTCTAATGCCGACACATGGAAACCTTTAATATCTCAAAAGGTACTCGTCCGATTTGCAAAATAAGCACATCACTGAACTTTTCACTTGATTCTTAGTTGTTCCAGTGGGTAAAATTAGTATAGTCCCATTTAAAAAAGGAAAGTTGCTACCGGTGTCTCGGTAAATACGTATGTGCTGGGAGAGAAATGGACCGTGCTGTATGAGCCCCGTAGTACGATTCAAGAATTTGAAAACAGAATCACGATATCTCATACGGTTCCGTAGATATTTGAGGCGGTTATCTTAGCTGAATCACACTGTATGTATGTCTTGGGGTCTGGGGGATGTGAAACGCTTAGCTATGTCGAAGTTTTCGGGAAGTTGCAAGTTGATACCCATTGCAATAGGTGGCTTTCTCATGAAATCTACCTAAAATCAATCGTGTATTTAAACACATTATTGATAGGCATTCTTCATATACAGGAAGGATCATATTACTTCAGACTCAATGCTGAAGAAACGGAATTAGAATGAAGTAGATATTCAATACATTTACTTATTTATATTCTCTCTGAACGGAAGCCTCCGTGGCTTAGGCGGCAACACGCCGGCCTCTCACCGCTGGGTCCGTGGTTCAAATCCCGGTCACTCCATGTGAGATCTGTGCTGGACAAAACGGAGGCAGACAGGTTTTTCTCCGGGTACTCTGGTTTTCCCTGTCAAAATTTCATTCCAGCAACACTCTCCACTATCATTTCATCTCTCATTCATTTAATCATTGCCCCAGAGGAGTGCGTCAGGCCTCGGCAGCCGACACAGTCCGTATCCTCGCCGCTAGATGGGGGCTTCATTCATTCCATTCCTGACCCGGTCGGAGACTGGAAGCAGGCTGTGGATTTTTCATATTCTCTCTGAACTATTTAATATTATCCCTGTCTCCACCGGCAAATTCTACTTATGGAAAGCTGCCAAATACATATTTTCTGCGGTGAGGTATTTAGTGAAACATGCTGTTTCTCCAACGAACTGACTTAAAGAGACCAAATGGTTGACAGAATTTCGATTATAGATTTTTCAATGAATCATTGTGTTAATACTTCAAATGAAATTGGCGTAAGGAAGGAGGGAGGGTGGGGGTTATTAATCAGTAGCAAAATGAGGTTCTTAATAATTAAGCTTGATGAATGGGCAGGCAGTGCCTGCTGGAGCCAGGCAGTCAGGGAGTTGCATTGATCGGCGCCCACCACCTGCTGTCAGCTCTCGCTGCTGACATGCCCGTCAAGACGGGACGAGATCGGATAACGGCTCAGATTAAGGGGATTCTGTGCGCTGCGCGACCCGAATGTGTTATCGGAATTGCTTTAGCCGACACTCGTGACTGATGTCAAGTTTGCGTACTACTGCTTTATAATTAGTTTAGAGGATAAGCGGGGGACTTGAGGGGTATAACATTGGGGAGTCACTGCTAAACCAAGACTTACCGTACCTATGTATATCTTGCATCAGATTTGATGTATTCATAAAACGAGAAGCGATACATTTTGAAGGCACTTTGTGGGATCGTTTGCTGCCTATTTTTGATCGTATTCAATATCACAAATAAATTAATCAAAATTTAATTAAAACTAGAAACTGCACCAGCAGGAAAAAGGCAAAATAGGCGAGAGAAAAGGACGATAGGCCTAAAAGTAAATGAGAGATGAAGGAATAAGACGAAAAAACATATGACAATATAAAGATTAAGAAATAGAAAAACAATACAAGGTGAAAATATGAAGCAGAAAAATGGAAGAATGGAAAAAAAGAAGAAGATTATAATAATGTTATTTGTTTTACGTCCCTTTTTACTACATTTCGCTCCGAAGGGGATATTTAACATACCAGTAAATATACTCACACGGCTCCCTCGCATTTGCGCACACTCAAATGCCAGCTGTCAACGCTAGGATTCGACCATGCAATCTTGGGCTCAGCAAGCAAGAACTTTACCGCCGAGCCACGCAGCCAGCAGAAAAGAATACAAAGGACATCAAAGAGAAGGAGGTAAGGGAGAAAGAAGAGGAGAAGTAGAAGCAGAAAAGAGAGAAGAGAGTGAATACGGAGAATGAAGAAAAAATTATGAAAGGAGAAGCAAGAGAACAAGAAGAAGAAGAAGAAGAACCAGAAAAGTGGAGGAAAAGGAGGAAATTGAAAAAAAATGGACAGAAATCAGAAGAAGGAGGCGTTAAAGAGGAGAAGGATGAGGATGTGAAAAAAGAAGGAGCAGAAGAAAGAGAAAATGCAACCCCCTGCACAAGACACGGAAAATCCCTAGATCTTTGGCTGGACTTTAACCTACTTGACCGTGAAAGACGGGAGATATGGAACTGCGCCCATAATCAGTGGTATTTCCTGATCCCTTTAATTAGGCCGATTGAACTGCGCCCATAGTCAAGTCGGCCGTTAGCCCAAGTTCGCTTTAAGGGGAAGTGACGGACTGTCTCCCACTACTAGCTTCTGCACTGCTGAGAATAAGAGGTATTCCCCCATCCGGTAAGCAGCTGTACTACGGGCCTCCGGGGGTGGCAGGTAATCACACTAACCACTACACCACAGAGGCGAATAATAATAATAATGATAATAATAATAATGAAAATCCACAGCCTTTTTCCAGTCATTGGACCGGGTCAGGATTGGAATGAATGAAGCCCCCATCTAGCGGCGATGATAGGCATTGTTCCGGCTTCCGAAGTCTGTCGCACTCCTCTGGGACAATGATTAATGAATGATAGATGAAATGAAATGATAATGGAGAGTGTTGCTGGAATGAAATATGACAGGGAAAACCGGAGTACCTGGAGAAAAACCTGTCCCGCCTCCGCTTTGCCCAGCACAAATCTCATATGGAGTGACAAGGATTTGAAGCACGGAACCCAGCGGTGAGGGGCCGGCGCGCTGCTGACTAAGCCACGGAGGCTACACTAGTAATAATAATAATAATAATAATAATAATAATAATAATAATAATACAACTCTCTCTAATCCACTATGAATAACTACCCCTCTAGTTTTGTTATACAATAAAAAATATAATAATCTTCTAAATGGTAAGATTACCTCAAACTAGATTATTAAACATTTGCAATAACAAAACTATTTTTAAAATATGGTTAGGTTGTCGATAACATCCCAATGTACCAGTTAATGCTAATATTGCAAGAACAAAAATTAAATATTAGTCTGTTTTGAAAACTGTACCTGTTTTATGTATCCCAGGCCAACACTAACCTCTTGTCCGCAATCTGGACAGGGTATATTTAGTTGTTCGCAATCTGAACGGTTTTTGACTTGTTCGCAATCAAGACAACCGATTTGAAATGAGTCACTTCAAATTCACACCACTCGACACTACATAATTCGGTAGAGGGTTGGAGGGAGGGAATCTACCTGACCGCTCCCTATGGACGCAGTTCCACTGCCACTTTTTCGAAGGCTGATGCTAATGACCAGGGTCATTAGTGAAGCTTGGGCGCAGTTCCATACAACCCTGAAAGACAATGGTACTGGTACCTTCATGTATCATTTATCAAAATGTAAGTCATAGATTGCTGTACCAATAGTGTAGTACTGGTTCATTATGTAAAGTTGCACTTCGATCACTTAAAATAATGTCGTACGGGAAATAAAAACAAGTTTTTCTTAAATTTTGCACAGCCGCTATATTGACTTCTCTTAGAAAATAGAATTACTTCAGAAGACAATATAATTTTGAACTAAATAAAGATTGACTACGCCAAATTTTACTTTATACGGTTGATTAGGTTGGCTCGGCTTCCATGTTGGTTTAAGCTTGGCTGGCTGTGTGGCTCAGCGTTAACGTTCCCACCTGGTGTGTCCAAGGTTTCAGGATCGAATCCAGATGCAGTCAACTGGCATTTGAGGTCGCGCAAATGCGAGTGAGCCGTGTCAGGAGATTTACACGCTAAAGGTCCCCTTAGGGGCAAAATTCCGGCACCCCGGCGTCTCTAAAAAGCTCCTATAGTTAAAATGAACTTAAAAAAGCAATAACATTATTATTATTATTATTTATAATGGTTTAAGCTTCTCATATGTTTTAAAATAACATACAGATCAGCCGTTCTTGCAAGAACTTTGCTATACCACTGCGTATCGGCGAGGCGGTGTTCCGACTGGATTGGTGGGAGGTAATTGGATTCATTCCGTGCAGGCAGTCCGAGCGGTGAGCACAGCAGCAGACGGTGTCTATAACAATGGGAGTGCATGTCCACGTGCACTGACCTCGAGTCCCTGCTTCTTCTATCTCTCCCACCTCACCGGCTATTTCCCCACGTGCGCACCGAGCCAGAGCTCATGCTAGAAAGGCCTTAGAGAATGTCAACTTAAGCTAGTGTCCTCTGACGGAATACAACATTACAGATTGATTGCTGGAGTCTTGTTTGTTGATATTGAGTGCCAGTAAAATACTTCGCTTGCCGTCATTTTTTACTGGCGTCAGTCATCGAAATTCAGAATGTACGGTCAGGCTCAAATAGAATAGCAGCTGATCCTGACCAAGATTCATTGATATTACTCCAAAATGTGTACTACCCTGCCAAAGAATTGTTACCGGTGACGAAAATCGGAACTAATGCACTCCGCCCTGCGATAGACGTGCTGTCGTCGCCAGCAAAATCTCATCGCATGTCGTGTGTGTGCATGGTTCGTCCTGGGTCGTGCGCTGTGCGCTGTGTTTTCATTGTAAGACTGCACATGCGTTCCCCCTCTTGCCCAACACTCGCCCGTGGCAGCCATAACGTGGCAAGATGACGTAATGTATACACAACAGCCCCGCTCCACGTCTAGCGGTAACAATTCCCTGGCAGTGTAGTATGCATGCATGCTTATCAACACAATAGTTGAAGAATTCTGAATGGAATGCTATTACATTTGGTACTTAACTTAAGGGTAAATGTGATTGTTATCTGGGCAACATATTTTTTTTATTTAATGTGTAAGGTAAAGGTCGAAATTCTAATACTAAACGATATACAGGGAGCGGCAAAAAATCTGACGGTTTTTAAATCACAACAACACAAGCATTTTAAATGATACAAACTCTTTTATTACTTACTAGATGTACCCGGCATGCGTTGCAATGGCAATCAAAGAAAGGTTTGGCGTTGTAACTTTGTTCGTTGAAGTGCTTTTGAATTCCCAATATTTATTTTTATTTTTCCGTTAACCACCACTAAACTATTGTAAAATTGATTTTCTATCTAAAAAAAACAAACAAAACATGGGAGCGTGCTCAACAACTGAACAAAGTTTCATCGCAATGAAATAAATGGTATATGAACGCATTCAGGACTTTGTGGAAACGATTCGAGGGCTGTCACACATTTGTAGAATATACTCGTACGCTACCTATTGTAAAATGGATTTACTAATTCGAAAACATTCCCTGGGGTCAACACAACAACTCATCAAAGTTTCAACGCAATCGGATGAATGGCATATGAACACATACGGGATTTTTTTCAACGATTCGTGCGCCGTCACTCATTTGTTGAATCTACTTGTGTGCCACCCTTTGAAAAACGGATTTACTAATTCATACACCTTCGCAGGACTGTTCAACTCAGCAATGTTTTATCACAATCGGATGAATGCTATATGAACGCATGCGGGACTTGGTTGAAAAGATTCAGGTGCTGTCGCTCATTAGTTGAATCTACTCGTGGGCTATCAATTATAAAACGGATTTTCTAAATCAGAAATCTTTGCGGAAGTGGAAACAATATTTCACCAAATTTCATTGCAATCGCTCGAATGGTATATGAACGCATACGGATTTTTTTAAACGATACGCGCGCCGTTACTCATTTGTTGAATATTCTGGTGCGTTACCTATTGTAAAAAGGATTTACTGGGTCAGAAACCTTTCCTGGAGAGTGCACAACAATTCACCATAGTTTCATAGCAATCGGATGAATGGTAGTCTATATGAACGCATACAGGACTTTCTTTAAACGATTCGCGTGCCGCCGCTCATTTGTTGAATCTACTTGTGCGATACCTATTGTAATGTGGATTTAATAAGCCAGAAACCTTCCCTGAAGTGTACACAACATCTCACCCAAGTTTCATAGCTATCGGACGAATGGTATATGAACGCATACGGGAGTTTGTTGAAACGCTTCGCGCGTCTTCGCTCATTTGTTGAATCTACTTGTGCGATACTTATTGTAAAACGGATTTACTAAGCCTGAAGCTTTCCCTGGAGTGTACTCAACAACTCACCCAAGTTTAGTCGCTATCGGACGAATGGCATATGACGCATACGGGACTATATTGAAACACTTCGCGCTTCGTCGCTCATTTGTTTAATCTACTTGTGAGATACCTATTGTAATGTGGATTTAATAAGCCAGAAACATTCCCTGAAGTGTACACAACATCTCACCCAAGTTTAGTCGTTATCGGACGAATGGTATATGAACGCATACGGGACTATATTGAGACACTTCGCGATTCGTCGCTCATTTGTTTAATCTACTTGTGCGATACCTATTGTTAAGTGGATTTACTAAGCCAAAAACCTTACCTGAAGTGTACAGAACAACTCACCCAAGTTTCATCGCAATGGGATGAATGGTATATGAACGCATGTGGGACTTTCTTGAAACAAACGCACGCCATTTTGTTGAAGCTACTCGCTCGACGATTTCGCATTGCCAAACGAGCCGTTTCACGGGCTGCCTCATTTTGCTCTTGTGATTGAGAAGCACGAAGTCGAGCCATACTAACGCGGCGCTCTTCACGGGCAATTTCTTGTTCTTCAGTCCTTTCATTCGCAATGTTTCGTATCCTTCTTGCATTATGGCTTTGTCGGGAAAGATTCGATCGTCTTTGTCGCGGCATTGATAATGATGATTCAAAGAGAATACAAATTACGTTGAGCAACTAACGGGATTCCATGTCACGAGCCTCATTTTCTATACCGGTAGTGGAGAGCACTACTCGCATCCAGTCGGCCGTGTCTCGTCATGAGCTACTGTTGCCTGGAAACGACTTGTCTTGCCATTCCTTCATGAGCTTATTTAAGCTGTCATTTGCGTTACGTTTTATAGTGACGTTTTATGTCACCTCACGAGATTTAAAAAAAGTATAATATGTCCGTCTCCTGGTTCTAAGCTACCTCCACACCAATTTCCAGCCAAATCGGTTCAGCCGTTCTTGAGTTATAAATAGTGTAACTAACACGACTTTCTTTTATTAGGTAACAGCAAGGTGTACATGTCAATTAATGGAAAACATGAAAGAACAATAGATTTTAACTTTTAAGATTTGAAGATAACATCTTTCAAATGATGCCCATCTTTTGCTGTTATAAGTAATAAAAGAGTTTGTATCATTTAAAATGTTTGTGTTGTTGTGATTTGAAAACCGTCAGATCTTTTTGCCGCTCCCTGTATTTGTCTCTTATAGTCTCAGAAAAGACTTCAGTTACTGATGTTGCTGGAAATAATAACAACAAAAATACTTCTAGGGTGACATGGATCATGCAAATAAGGAAATAAAATACATATTTTAGTAGGGACAGCTAACTGTTTATGTGAGAGTAACCATTATTGATCGATGCTCTTAAATACAGGTTCAGCGTACTACAAGCGGCTTCGGTGGCGTAGTCGGTAGCATGCTGAGCTTCTATGCCCAAGATAGCGGGTTCAAACCCGGCCGAAGCCGTCGGATTTTTTAAGAGCGTTAAAAATCCCTCAGTATGCCTTCCTTCGGAGGGGAAGTAAAGCCGGCGGTCCCATGTCATAGATTTATGGCATGTTAAAGATCCTTCCACTAATTGCACCTGTGTGAAGCTAAATTGGATAGGTTAAGAATGTAAACAACGCTCTTAGGTTTCTATGTTCGTTGCCAAGAGCCGACTGCGGCGGCATCTAGTAGCTCAGTCCTGAACTTGGCCTAGTAGTCGTTGACGGTGGCACTTGGGGGCAAAAGTAGGAACTATTTGAAAAATTCTTAGTTGCAGTACTTAAATTAACAAACAGATAACACACACTAATACAGTCATCACAATTAACACCGGTTATCAGACAGATTCTACACACACCCAAAGTACACGGGGCTACATGACCGCGTTGTCGCAGCCCCTAAACTTAAGAACCAACCAACCAACCAGCGTACTACAAGACAATACTCATTTGAGAATGTTTTGGCGTTCAGCATCAAATGTAGTCTGCAGGCCTCTGTTTGCGGACTAGTCGTGTCCACGATCCTCTATTACCAGTTATAATTGTGTCCTCCTCTGTTTCTACACCTCTTACCTTGTAGTCGTTAAACACTGAATCGAACCATCACCTCCTAGGTCTACCTCTGCACCTCTTACCCTCTAAAAAGGCACAGTAGTTAAATGGACGTAAAACCAATAGTGTATTAACCTCCTAGGTAATCTCTTCTTCCCAAATCTCATCACATGATCCCACCTTGACCCTTTCACTATAGGCTACTACCATCCTGAGAGAACAACCCACCTGCTCCAATTTAGTTTCTCCTACTTGGCTTCCTATTTTCTTGTGCTCCTTCCGTACCGATACCACCTTGGTTTCTAAAGTACTGGTAATTGAAAAATAAAAAGGAACAAACTTTTAAGTTACTGTTATTATCTGGGATTGAAAGAATATTTATTAATATTAACCTGTTTGTTAATTTAATTTTATTTAATTTTGTTTTGTTTCTAGTGTGCAGTGTGTTTTGTATTTTTTAAATTTATTTTTTGCTATTTTTCTTGTTTATCACTTTTTATTTTTAATTTTTAATTTTTAATTCTTAATTTTTAATTTTGTAAACTTTTAACTTTTTATCTTTTTACATTTTACTTTTTTTTAAATTTTTATAATTTTTATAATTTTATATTTTATATTTTTGTTTTTTGTTTTATTTTTCTCTTCTTTTCTCTCCCATACTGTAATTTATTTTCCTTTCCTCTCCTCTCTTTTACTTTCCTTTTCAACACTCACTCAAGTCTATGGCGTTGATGACCAAGATTTTTCATGCACCAAAGATGAATTAACAACAAAATCTATCCTGTCGATCTATCTAAGATGTACAAACTGGCAAAGGAAACTGGATGACTAAGGTCATTACTATTAATTTTCATCTGTGACAGCTTTGCTTCACAATTCACCCATATTATCCAATATTTGCCTCATGCTTGAATTTCAGATTTTAGAGCAAAAATGCCCTTTATCAAGTGAATAATATTGTACTTTCCACGTTAGAATTTGAAAAAGCTGACGCGCAGACTAACAAAGGTCCACGCAAATCGCGGACGCCATTGGGGAACGGCTTCTCTTAGATTGCGGTAAAAGGTTAAAGAGTCAGACTCTAAAACTTTCATTGTCCTCACGTTAAGCGGATTAAAGGATTAAGAATACACTCCAATTCTAATTTACTTATAAAGAAGAAATCCCTCTTTCTCGTTTCAGAAACACACAGAGCTGACCAGGTATCTCCTGCGATAGGATGCGAGAAGAATGAATTGTGTGAAGGGAAAATTATACAGTATTTCAAGATTCCATTAAAATATAGTCCTCTTGACCAGTAGAGATATCTAAAGTCTCCAAACACAGAGGCAGCGACTACTTTCAAATATTGGGAGAGAGAGGGAACTTTGATCCAACAAAATCAGTTATTTGAGGTATATTTTAATGTTGGAAATATTTCTTAGGAGACCAAGTAGCGGTCGGCGGCTTCAATGGCGTAGTTGGTAGCATGCTCAGCTTCTTTGTCCAAGGTTGCGGGTTCAAACCCGGCCAAAGTCGTCGGATTTTTTAAGAGCGTTGAAAATCCCTTCCTTCGAAGGGGAAGTAAAGCCGGCGGGCCCATGTCATAGATTTATTACATGTTAAAGAACCTTCCACTCACTACAATTGTGTGAAGCTAAATTTAAATTTGATTAACGCTGTATTAGGTTCCAACGTTCACTGACAGATGCCGGTTGCGGTGGCATCTAGTAGCCAAGTTCACGGCTAGGTGTCGTTGACGGTAGCATTTGGTAGCAAAAGTAGGAACTACTTGAAAAAATTATAGGTCTGCAGTCCTTCAATCTGAATCACAGATAACACACACTTATACAGCCATCACAACTAACACCGGTTATCAGACAGATTCTACACACACCCAAAGAACACGGGGCTACATGACCACGTTGTCACAGCCCCTAAACTGAGGAACCAACCAACCAACCAAAGTAGGGGTCTCCATCTTAGCAAAAATAAGCAATTTCCTCAATTGTGCCAAAAGTTGAAAGGCTAAATGGCCCAGAAAGGTTTCAAATTGTGAGTCTTGGATGGGTCTATCAAACTAAAACAACAAATTTCGAAAACCACTTCCGGCCTAAATGCAGTTTCGGAAAATCTGCCTAAAATCGCTTGTTTCTCTACTCGTTTCCTTTTTGATTCAAATCGTAGCTAAATTAACGTATTTACCTAATTATATTCTTTAATGTGTTCCTTGGTTTAATAACCTGAGGCATTTTTTGATTTTTTTTTTAAATCTTCACACCAGAAGCAGTTATAAGGGCTTAAGTAAAACTCTTCATTGACTCGTTGTGGTAGAAAAGGCAAACTGCTAATTTAATCGACCGGATATGCATGAGTTTCCGGTCAACAATCATCAGTCTACCGCGTGTCATCATGCCGGAACCTCCTAAGAAACATTTACTATGTCCTTTACGTTTGGAAAAGTGGAGAAAACTACGAAAATTAAATTAAAATGCACCTAAAAGGGAATTGTATTAATGTTATATAACTTTAGATGGCATATGGGACAAAAACGGTATGGACTTAATATGATGTGTTTTGAAATTGATTCTGAGTTACGACTCTCATATCCTTTGAATACATCTTATTTGTGTCTATAGTACATCCTAGCAGTATTACTGGCACATTCTTTGATTAGAAGTGGAGAACCGACATTGTGGGCTTTTGTTGTGTTTGGTAGTGCTAGTTTTTGTCTTGTATACATGATTCATTTGATTAACCACGATTTGATGATGTTTGCTCGACATTTTGTAATCATTTTAACCCCCTTGCAATCTGTTCTATTAATAATAACATGGACATATTTTTTCAGGTAGAATCGTATATTGTCCGCTAATCATAAACGGGCACAAAAGAATATTCAGTGACTGAAAAGCAATCCTACTCTATGGCAGTGAAACATGGGCTACAAAAAAGGCACTTGAGCAAAAGCTACATTCCACAGAAATGCGTAGGCTACGTTACGTTGGGTAGGTGAAGTTGCCCTCAAAGATAAAATCCGTAATGAAAATGTGCGAGGCAGTTTCAAAGTAGTGCCTATAACTGAGAAACTTTTAGAGTCCAGGCTAAGGTGGTATGGACATGTTATGCCAAGCCCGGAGAATCATGTAGTGAAGAAGTGGCTATCCAGAGAGGGAGCGGCAGACCTAAAACAACATGGATGACGAATGTCCAAAGGGACATGAGAGTATTGGGTCTATCTGCTGATGATGCTTTACAACGAAACGACTGGCTCCTCAGGAATAAGATAGCCGACCCCGCGTAACGGGGAAAAGCGAGGAAGAAGAAGTGACTGAAAACTGCTCAATTAATTCATAAATTGCGTGTGCGTTTGAGAAAATTGTATGATATGATATTCCATGACAGACGGCAAATAACTACATATACATTGATTTATACATCGGGTTTGATAAATAATTTATTAAAGACACAGCGCACACATTGTGCAAATTGTTGATTACAAACTCTAATCATCACGTATTTTAATCACCTCTCACTTCCAGAAAAGATCACAATTGATGAATCCTGATTTTTAGCCTATTTTCAATATTGAAAAAATAGGCTTATGAGATCACCTTTTGTCCGTGTGTGTGTGTGTGTGTGTGTGTGTGTGTCCTAATAAAATCTAAACGGCTGGACCGATTTCAATGAAACACGGTAAGTTCATAGCACTATTCCCGGCGACCTCGACTGTGCCCTTCAAATTTTGTTACGTCTCACCAATCCAACATGGCGGCTGTGCGAAATATTTCACTAGCATTCAATATCTCCGAAACTATTACCGATATCGCCCTGAATTTGTGTACGGTGATAAAAGGCACTACTAGAAGTTCACCTATGAGACTTTCAAAAACCTGGTGACTACAAAACCAACATGGCGGCCAAGCGAAGTTGAGACTTTTAAATAGACTTTTCTCGCGATTTAACTATCCAAACGTAATGAAACTAGGTACAGCAAATGTTTATACACATTGTAATGCACTGAAGTCAAATTTAGTTCAATTGTTTACATAACCTCAAAATGGCGGCTGTGCGAAATATTTCACTGACATTCTATATCTCCGAAACTATTACAGATATCACCCTGCAATTTTGTACGGTGATAAAGGGTACTGATAAAAGTTTACCTATGTATATTTCATAAACCTGTGAAGTACAAAACGAACATGGCGACCAAGCGAATTTGAAATATTTTAATAGACTTTTCTCGTGATTTAACTCTCTGAGCGCTGTGAAAAGTGGTACAGTAAATGATTTTGCAGATTGTAATGCACTGCCATCTAATTTAATTCAATTGTTTACATAACCTCAAGATGGCGGCTGTGCGAAATTTTAAAATTAAGTTTTTATTTCTTGTGTCGTAATCATGCGATCGAAGTGAAAGTTTTAATAATGAACCTAGGCAATAATTGTCCTTGAATAGTACATAACTCTATGGCCTATACATATAACAATCCTAAATGGCGAGCTTCCGAAATATTTAGACGGTTCTCAATATCTATGAATCTTTTACAGCAACCAAACTGAATTTTTTAATGTTCAAAAAGACTATGAACAAATGTTCACCTATAGGACTTTCAGTAACCTGGTGAGCACAAATCCAACATGGCGGCGACGCGAAGTATAAATATTTAAATGGACGTTTCTCGCGAATTAACTATCCGAGTGCCATGAAACGTTGCACGTTAAATGCTTATACAAATGTTGATCCACTGGCATCTAATTTATTTCAATTGTTTGCATAATCACAAGATGGCTGCTGTGCATAATTTTAGAATCTCGTTTTTACTTCTTGTGTTCTAATCATGCGATTGCAGTTTGAATACCACACGTACACAATAATCTTAATGAAATAGTACAAAAATAAAAATCCAACCTGGCGACCATCTGAAATATTTAGACGGTTCTCAATATCTACGAATCTGTTACAGCAATTAAACTGAAATTTTGTATGTTGATAGAGGCAATTAACATGAGCAGGATATATGAAAATAGGCTGTACAGTTCTTCACGGAACTACTTGTTACAAGTGATAACATGGTATAAGCAGCATTGCAATACCGCACAATTTACATAATGAGTCGTCTGAGTCATGAAGTACTCGGTGTTAGCGTGTTACACAATTTATGGTGGTACCCATGTACAAAGTGTCGCAGGTCTTGGTTAGTGTCTTGTTTATCATGGCCTCCGTTGAGTAAAACTCGATCTAGATTGCTTCCCTGTTCTTCACTCTGTCGTGCATTAGTCTTTCCCAGGCGCCAGTGGATAGTAGGCCTGTCTTTACCTGGAGGTTCTCAATGAAGAGGTCTTCTTGGCATGTTCATACGCTAGTCTAGATTTTGCGTATTACGATATTCCCAGGGTAGCTTTCAGGAAGCACGACTTCACTGCTTCTAGTGTTCTCAGAGCCATCAGGGTCAGTTTCTCCCAGATGATTTCTAGTCCGTATGTGGCGATGGGCGCTATTTTCGCGTCGAATAATCTCATAGTGGTTCCCAGTAGGAGTTTCGTGATTCCTTTAATGTCGTATATGGCTTTGGTGGTCGCCATTGCTCTAGCTTTTATGTGAACTCTGTAGGTTCTGACTGTTGTTTGCATTGCCAATGCTAGATATGTGAATGTATTTACAGACTTAAGGAGAGTCGACTTAGGTATAGCCAGCCTCCTGCTGCTTCTCTAATAATAATTATTGTATTATTTAAAAATCTGAATCTTACCAACCAGCAAAAGTGCAGTGCTCAGCTCATTCCTACCAATTAGGCCTACTAATACTTGAAATTATTTTTAACGTCCATCACAACAAATTGACAACATTTAGAAATGTTTACTTTATCCTGGACTAAATTATATATTTATCGAAACTTCTCCCTATTCAGATCCATAATGACATTGACTTCGGCCACAGTAGTTTATTTTATTGAATGAGGTTGCGAAGTATATAACACTTTAATATTAAAATTATTAAAATAATTAACGAGCCCCCCTCCATGAAATCAATATGATCTCATATTTCCCGTGAGCCTATACGCATCTTCTACTTTGGCCATTCTCCTTCCTCCTCCTTCTTTCTTAACGCAAGCATGGTCTACCAGGATTTGAATGGCTCCTACGACGTTTGAAAGAAGGATTAACATGTGATTCATGTTGTAACAGCTACAGAATGGTGTTGGTAGCACCTACTGTCGACCAAAATATTATGTCCACTCGAGTTTGAAGGTTGTTTGTGAAGTAACCAATAGACCTACCTAAAATCGAATAACATCATCATTTTCTTCGTTCTATTTTACGTTAGTTCATGTAGGTTTGGAATTTTTAATTTATATTTTAATATTTTGTTTCGCAGTTGAAACACAAAAAGTGCCCGTTTTTAAGCGTGTTTCAACCATGCGTCATATTTAAGAATTATAATCTCACAAACCCGTCATCACATCGAATCCACACAATATACATTGGAATATTGTATAACTGGTTTATTAATTTCAAAATTTTGTGTGTTCAAGAACGAAAGTTGTTATAATTTGTGTAAGGTAACTTTTTCTCGGCTCAGAGTCATTGGCAAATGTAGTTCTTGGTTGCCTTGTAATCCTTATACATCAAAATGTTATGCCGTGTGACTGTGAAATACGAGTACGTAAATTAATTCACTTATTTTATATCGGTTTGTATTTGTACGGGGAATTAAGAAATGGTTAACCAGCTAGCCACTCCGGGAATTGCTGTACAGCGTTGCTGATATGGAGCCCATCACTTCCGAGCGAGGCACGCCATGACGCGTGATGGAGCCCATCTTGGCAACGCTGCACAGCTTTCACCGGAGCGGCTAACTGGTGAACCATGTCTTAATTCCCCGTACAAATACAAACCGATATAAAATAAGTGAATTAATTTACGTATTTCACAATCATACAGCATACCTTTTTGATGTTAAAGGATTACAACGCGACCAAAAACTACATTTCAAACCACCCCGAGCGGAGAAAAAGTTACCTTACAAAAATGATAACAACTTTGTTTCTTGGACACACAAAATATTAAAATTCATAAACCAGTTATACAACATTCCAATGTATATTGTGTTTAAATTTGGATTCGATCTGATAACGGGTTTGTGAGATAACAATTCTTAAATGTGACGCATGGTTGAAACACGCTTAAAAAAGGGCACTTTTTGTGTTCCAACTGCGATAAAAAAACATTAAAATATAAATTAAAAATTCCAAACCTACATGAACTAACGTAAAATAGACCGACGAAAGTGATGATGTTATTGGTTTTTATGTAGGTCCATTGGTTACTTCACAAACAACCTTCAAACTCGAATACACATAATATTTTGGTCGACTGTAGGCAGGGGTCTCTGGTTTGGTCGATGACCTACCAATTTTATCCCAGTCTCATCAACCGTTTCTGGCTCCCAGTCGATGACCTAGCAATTTTTGGTCGATAACCTGACGCCTTTTCTGGCCTCCGGAGGTAGGGAGGTGGATATCTAACTTTCCCATTTCCCCTGCTTATTTTACGTACAGTATGCAGCAATATCTTCTATCATCATTTACCCCGTATTTTGTACTAGCTGTGCGTTTAGTATATGTTGTGCGTGTTACTGTATTATCAGCCTTGTGTCGTGCGAGCCGCTGTAGCTGATATTCACTGTTATTTATTACGGGACCGTCAGTTGCGAGCACGATTAGCCTCAAGGCTAGTTCCTGCACTGGGTCAAACGTACACAAAAAACACGTAATGGATTTTAATTGAAATATTGAAATAACTTAAAGAATTAATCTTCATAAAAATCCATGACGTTGCCGACTGCATGCGATAATACAAAATATTCCGGAAATTATATGGTAAATTTTCAATCAAATTCAATTACAAAAACGAAACTTTGAGATCAGTTAGGTACATGTACAGTATTTCGGTAGAGAGCTCTTGTGTTGTATATACGTCTTCAGTCCATACATTCATACAGTTCATTCATCTTCATTTCCCCTTTTCCAGCTGACACTGAGTAGGGGAAAATATGGTTCCTCTCCACTTCGTTCTGTCGTTCCACCTTTGCTTTTGCGACACGGTGTTCCAATCCAGGTTCCCTTTTCTAATGCTATACTTCACCGAGTCAATCCAACGCATTCTTGGTCTTCCTAGTCCTCTCTTCCCTTGCATCCGTCGTTCCAGTGCTCGTCTTGGTAGCCTTACTTCATTCATTCGTTTGACATGTCCAAACCATCTCAATCTGTTTTGCTCCAGTTTGTCATTTAGTTTCTGTACTCCCAGTTCTTTCCGTATATCTTCATTTCTCACTCTATCTCTCCTCGTTTTCTGGACCATACTTCTCAGGAATCTCATCTCAGCTGCCTGTACTCTGCTCTCCTCCCTCTTAGTCCTTGTCCAAGTTTCTGCTGCATATGTAATTATAGGAACATAATATGCTTTGTACATAACTTATTTAGCCTTGGTATTGTACCCGTTCGTCCTGGGGATGCGATGACCCATCTGCTATAACATCGCATTCCTGGAGTTCCGGGACAGAGCGGAGTTAAATGAACCTCTAGTCAAATAAGGAATGTGTCGGAAATTCAGCTGAGTTATCGAAAAAGCAGTGGGTATCACGAGACAAAGTATCTCTAGGGTCGTTACGGGCTTAAGTTTAATAGAAATAATGCAAATATAAATGGGCGCCATCAACTGAATTCCTAGCAAACCACTTCCTTTCCGGATAAGCCTTACTCAAGACAAGGAAAGAAAAAGGAACATCACCCCATCATCAGATCACAACTAAGATAAAAACAAATTTATTTTACTTTGATAGTCAGACAGACATTTTTTTAAATATAACTCCTACCTGAGAGTATGGTCGAATGCCAAAGTTAAATTGTCATTGTCCAAAATCGAACCATCTCTTTTCTAATCCAAAATTATTTTTATCCACATAACAAGAAAAATCTCTAAAGTTCTCTTGGGTTCTCAGGATCACTGTAGCACTATGTCTTTCGTCACTGACATTTGTGAAACCTGAGACCTAATTTCTCTTTAATTTAACATCATCAATGTGGATTTGCAAAAAGTTATTAATCTGTCTAAACATACACATATTATAATCACATATATTAAACATCACGTAATTTATGGTTTGCATGGCATAATTTAAATGTTGAACATGTTAGTCAAATGCTCCTAAACATCGAATAATTAATTTACACTATTTACATTGTCATTAACAATCTCTTATCTGTGAATTACAGAAAAATCATGGCTCATTGGTCATCGTTATCGTCATCATCAAAATTAAATATTTCTCACATTAATTTTCACTTCAAAATTCTACATATTCCTGTCAGATACCTTAATTCATCACCATTACATCATTTAAATTCTCAACTCAAGTTGCAATTCCTTCAAATTATCTCTCAATTAAATTGATTTATTCCATATAAATTCATTAATCATCAGCTTCTTTAGTTAATTATCACCTTCTAATTCAGTTATTCATCGTCATTACAATCGTCTATTAATTTATTTCAATCAGTTTAATTATTCCAATCTTTAATTCATCCATCTATTTAATTCATTGATTTATTTCAAAATTTTATTTATCAAATTATTTAAATTTCAATCTTCTGGTTATTTAGTTTTTCATTATTTCATCTAGTCATTCTGATTTTTATTTCATTAGGCCAGATCGTTAATATGCTTAAATCTCAGATTATTATTTCATTAATTATTATTCGCAGAAAATCTTGTATTATCAACTTTATTTATTTGTTTAATTTCCTAACAAATTGTTTAATATGGTTCATAGAACGTTGTCTTACAGTTTTATCACTTCCAAGTTATATCTCGTATTTAATTATCATGCCAAAAAATAGTATTGTCTCCACGACATCACGTTGGATCTAACTATCCACAACGACATTACATTTCCTCAATACTTCAAATATCACATTTGAATACAACAATTATTCCACAAAACTCCATAAATATTCAGCACATACAGCATGAATCTCAACAATTACGCTAGACTGGGTACGACGACCTCACGTCTGCTTCAAAATACATTAGCAACATTGCTACTATCACGTGGCAACTTCCACAAAATGCCTATCGCAAACTCCACTTAACCATGTTGCATGATCTACAAAAAATATATAACTGGCTTCAAATTATCAACGCACACAATCTCCAATAACTGTAATTAATCTGATCACATCTAGACAACTTCTTAAACAATTGGAAAAAATATATTACCTCAGTAATTTAAGATCTGCTTTCAAATAGCATAAATTCTTTTACAATTTTCATAACTCACATCGCAGAAAAACACCAATGTGCTATCATCTCTCATATCAAAATCTGCAATACTGATCTGCCTTAAAATAATTCTGACCATTAATGATTAATCTTACAAGATTCAATTACTTTAAATCCTTCTCAAAGGTATCAAACACAATTATAAAACTCATCAAAAGCATCAGCTGCAACAGCTGTTAAACTGAAATTACTCTCAAAAGAGTATAGCAACAAAATATTGGATTGGCAAACAAGAATTACTAAATGCAATCCTGCTGACATTTATCGTTACTTTATTTAACAAAATTTCGACTGATATGTGACTAGTAGTTCCTTGTTTGATTCACTTACAATCTCGTGTACACTCGGATGATAAAAATGAGTCCCTCAATGGCGAGTAAGATGTGTAACCACCGTACAGTCGTATAAATACGAAAGACCTCGCCCCGTCGACTTGGATGATATTGCCCTGAACGATGGGTAAGATGAGTACCACCATACAATCGTATAAATACGAAAGACCCCATCTCGTAGACTATATGAGTGAATGTACCAGTTAGGAATCAACAAGTTTCTAGTTGTCATATAAAAGCGATGTTCATTCACTAAAGTGAATAACTTCTTAATATCTCCAAACAATCCAATGGAAAAAATCCCTACTGATGAATAATACACACTCGCTAGTATGCAATGAACTGACGAAGTAATTTTAGATAATCAATTGCAGATCACGAGTTCGAAATACTCGTTACACAAAAAAAACTATTTATGAAAAATATCCTAGCTGGAAACATGTCTAAAAGACCAAACATCTGCTTAATAAAGCCAACCAATGGTGAGAATTTCGTATAATGATGCCTGCCATATCATATGGTCACTCCATATTCTAGCAAATTCGAAGTATATAAAGTCAAACCATGTCTTAATAATCGTATCACTCCTATTAGAAAAATATACATGTGTGCCCAGTATTCATGAAAATAATCGTATCAGGTAGTTATGACTCTTACAGTACCTTTCATAATCAGTTGTTATTAAATTTCCAAGATCGTCGATTTTCCCTACATAATGAATTTCTCGAAAGATCGGCGTGAATATCATTCCATCCATGAAATGACGATTGCATTCGAAATCCCAAGTGAATCAGCTGGTGGACTCCTCTCGTCAGGAATCGAATCCATCGCTCTGCGGTGCCATCTTGTCTCTATCTGCGTCTACTCTGACATGTTGAACTTCGGATTACCCATAGCGGATATTGTCCAACTCCTCTCGAAAATGTTCATGGAAACAGCGGACCCCCTACTCCTCTTCTAAGTTACGCCACTGTTCCGTTAAATGTTCAGTTTGAGTATTGAAAGATCAATCTCTAATAACTGTAATTACTCACTTTCGTAATATAAAATTTTACTTGAGAGTGTCCAAGTTTACGAAACACCCTGTAGTTGTCTGTATTTGGTAATTCATGAAACTGCATAAGAAATAAATTTCATTAATGCACGATCTAATGTTCATCAGTGCCTATGCTTACGACATTCCGCTTGCTTGAAATTGTTAAAGTAACTTTGAATGCGTTATAGAAAAGCATAGTCATAAAGCTATTCATAAAAGCTGTGTTCAAACTGCGTTGAAATGTAGCTTGTAATAAAGTCTCCAACTACTTGCAGTGCTGTTCTAACATATCCCGGCCGTCTGTGATTGCTTGCTCGGCAAGTCCGCCTGGATCAACGACCTGCTTGGCGTTCGCTGCTCGGCGATGCTGAAACTGTCGCCTACACTCTGCCGTGACAGTTTCGGTATGCTACGCGACCTTCACCGTGCGTCTCGCTTGCGCTACAGAGCTCGACCCTACTTGCTCGACTGACAGAGCTCCACTGAATGTGCTGGCACTGTCTTCACTCTTATCTGCCTGGCGCAGACACGTGGTGTAGTCCCCCACCACTGTGCTCTCGCGTCACGATCATAGTCTCGAACCCAAATCATCTCGGCTCTTCCGTTATAAAATAACTTATGGGTTATCTAACTTCCTTACAATTATTTCCACATATAATGCATGTTATATATCCTCTTCTAAGATGTTTAAATACCATATTCCATACATATCTCAATAAAGTTTCACATCTCTATCCATAATTCCATCTTCTTACAGATGTCAGTGCCTCCTTGATCCTAGACCTCCTACGTCATCTTGACATTCTTCTTGACTCGATCGGTGCGCTATCTTTTCCTAAATCTTCCCAAAACCTCAACTACGGCTTAATGTCTGCTGGCGTAGCCGATAGCCTAAACTAGGTATCGGGTACAGTATATCCTTGTTCCATACTAGTCCCCGTACCTGTTGGTAGAAAGCACTCCCGAGTTGTATTCTTCTGCTAATTTCCAAATCTACTCTTCAATCTTCAGTTAGTTCACTTCCCAAGTGTTTGAAGTGTTTCACCACTTCCAATTCCTTATCTCCGACTTTGATTACTCAATTTCCTTCTTTCTTACCTCTACTCATCACCACTGTTTTACTCTTCTCCACATTTATCTTCAATGCCCATTGCTCAACCTTTTCAGTTATTACGTCTAACTGTTCTTATACCTCCATCTCATCCTCTCCGTCTCTCTCTCCTGAGCTATTCGTTTCATTTCTGTATTGTAGTTACCACAACGTACATCCGAGGCAAACTGTGAAACATACTCTAACCTTAGCCTACCCTCTTCTATTCTTGTCCTCGATCCCTCCAACAATATCTAAGCTTGCAATTCTTCGATAGCTTAGTTTGTACCCTGCCAATCTACCTGTTCTCTTTATTAGCACTTGCCAGAAAATATAATTTTCATCATTCTCCTGAATCACCACATTTCAAATGCTTCTATTCTCCTCTTTTATGCTGCATCAACAGTCAAAATTTCACTTCCATAGAGCGCTACGTTGTAGACAAAGGCTTTTAAAAATTATGATGCTGATTGTACTTTTAAGATGCCTCTGCTAACCTACATTTCATATCCTCTTTGCTTCGTCTATCACTGCTATTTTGTTTGCCAAGTATCCGATGTCTCCTAATTTCCTTAGCTTCTCACCTGCCAATTCGATGTCAATAATTATTTCAGTTTTTTCCTTCTGAATTCCATTATTAGCCTCCTTTCGATTTTTGCAAACGATGAAAGTAGACTTATGAGATCTACACGGGTCAAAAATTGTCAGTCTGTGAGTGTGTGAGTTTGTGAGTGTGTATATCTGTACGCCACTATCAATGCCAACACGACGAAACCGAATTGAACGAAATTTGGTACTGAGCTAGCACTAGCTAAGGACAACTCAGTGCCATGTTGAAGTAATAACGAGATTTTAAAATTTCGCACAGCTGCCGTCTTGTGGTTATGAAAAAATTGAAATACATTAGATGCCAGTGGATTAACATTAATTGCATAAGCATTTACCGTACCAAGTTCAATACATTCGGATAGTTAAATCGCGATAAACACCTATTTAAATATTTATAATTCTCGTCGCCGCCATGTTGGATTTGTGCTTACCAGGTTATTGAAAGTCATATAGGTGACCTGTATGAACATAAAAAAAACCAATTTTATTGCTGTAAAGATTTGTAGATATTGAGAAACACCTAAATATTTCGGATGGTCGCCATGTTGGATTGTTATATGTATAGGCCATAGAGTTATGTACCATTAAAGGAAAATTATTGCGTAGGTTCATTGTTCATATTTTAAAATTAAGTTTTATTTTCGTGTGTCCTAATCATGCGATCGAAGTCAGCGTTTGAATAATGAACCTACCCAATAATCGTCCTCTAACAGTACATAACCCTATGGTCTACATATATAAAATTCAACATGGCGTCCATCCGAAATATTTAGACGGTTCTCAATATCTACTAATCTATGACACCAATCAACTGAAATTTTGTGTTGATAAAGGCTATGAAAATAAGTTCACCTATGGAACTTTCAATAGCCTGGTGAACACAAATCCAACAAATCCAACAAATGGCGGCGACGTGAAATTGAAATATGGACGTTTCTCGCGACTTAACCATCCGAGAGCAGTGAAAATTTGGTACTGTAAGTTAAATGCTTATACAAATTTTAATCCACTGACATCTAATTTATTTCAATTGTTTTTATAACCTCAAGATGGTGGCAGTGTGAACTTTTAAATTCTCGGTTTTTATTTCCTGTGCCCTAATCATGCGATTAACGATTGAATAATAAACCTACGCAATAATCTTCATCTAATAGTACATAATTCTATGGCCTACATATTATATAAAAATCCAACATGGCGACCATCCGTAATATTTGGACGGTTCTCAATAGCTATGAATATAACACAGCAATCAAGTTGAAATATTTAATGTTGATAGAGGCAATTAACATAAGTAGGATATATGAAAATTGGTTATTTAATTTTTCATGGAAATACTTGTTATATTTTTTATTTAATTTTTACGGATGTATGGGTTTTGCGCTTCTTTTGTTTGATTTATTTTATTGGTTTTGTTTTTATTTTTATTTGATTTTATTTATTTTCACATATTTTTGGTTTATTAATTAATTAATTTATTTATTTATTTATTTATTTATTTTAAATACATTATTAGGTCTAATACTTTAAATTTTATTTGATTTGTTATCTTATTTAATATAATTTAATTCTATTTTATTTTATTTTATTTTATTTTATTTTATTTTATTTATTTTATTTTATTTTATTTTATTTTGAACTTGGTGCTGAAATTATCATAGAAAGATAGGACTGCACTATATTATTGTAGAAATGAATGCCTAGTCAAAGCTTTTCGTACGTCACAAAGAATCTCAATCAATATTTACCAAGTCTCGTACAAGACTAGTCTCATAGCTGCACTAGCAAAGCTTGAGAGATAATTTCTTTCAAGTCTTGTATGCATTTAACCCTCGTGAGATGCAGGTTCCCTTGAGTGGAATACAATCTCCTAGAAGCGACAGATGAGCACAGAGGATGTCTTGCCTTGCAACCAGTTGAACAAGTAGTGTTTCCAACATGATCTGAATAACTTGCGGAGTAGAATGTACGGATGTAACTTGGGAATTGTGTTTAACAAGCACACACTAGGGAATAAGAATACCTCTTCTCTCGTCTGGTAACCCTAATTCACAACTCGGTCGATACCTAACTAATTTCAAACTCTTAAGACATAAACCGAAGAAGGAAAATCGTGCAACTGGCAACTATACACACGATAAAAGTTTTTCATTACCCAGGTTTTAGCTAGATAGTTATCTGTATGATCTGTTAAGGATAGGTAAATGTTACACGACAGATTATACAGCAATGGAGCATAGTGTATTGCAAACACAAATGTACACATAAAAAAATAAAGCCCTTCTTTGAGAATGCTGCACTCTTGCAACTAATCCAAATCTCTGAACACAGAGTCTCACCTACTCTGACCTTAATGCAGGGCCACACCCTTTGAGGCATGCTGTTCATTAACTCATCCATACGTCTTTGACCCAGCCTGTGCCATTTTTCGACGACGCGGCATTCCGACCATAAACCGCCAGTGTACGTGGAGGGTTCTGGCTGGCCTGTATAATAAGTTTCAATTGGTCCCATACGTTCTCAATGAGATTCAGATCCGGGAAACACGCACGCCATTCCATCCGAGTGAACCTGACCTCTGGAGGTAGTAATTTACAAGACGAGTATGATGTACTCTGGTGTTGTCGTCCTGTAAGTGTAACCTGTCACCAAAGTGTTGGTGGGCTACTCAAGAAAATGGCCTGACTATTCCCGCACCATTCTTCTAAATCAATCAGTATTTTTGATGTGTAACATCTTTCCACTCGGTAGCTGGATATTTTTGTGGGAGTGATTTTGGAAAAGGGACGGAAATGGATGGGACGGAAGTGCATGGGACGGAAACAATGAGCGCGCGTGATGGCAGAGATCGTACTGTAGGCCATGTGGCTATGGGGAATGTATATCGCATACAGTTTAGTTCAAGGTTTGGAGACCCCATTTAAGATATTAGTACAATAAATCATCTTCAAGTTGTCGTTCTTTGGTGTGAAAATATTCATTTTATCATGTTTGCTGAAAACAATTACGATTTATTAAATCTTCATACTTTTGCTGTTATTATTTATTTATTTAGCGTATGATGCTTACAAGACAGTACTGTAATTAATAAATATAAATTTTCAAATAAACAATTTACAGCATTAGGACCCTTCATATATGGGCTGCCAGGTCTTGAATCCATTCAAGAGCTTGTGGAGTGGCTGCACGGAGCTCATCTAAGGTCCCAGAGTACATATATAGAGGGCATTCCTGCACGACGTGCTTGATGGTTTGCACTTCATATCCTCAATCACAAAGAGGCGAGTCTATCCAACCCCACTGATGTAAGGCTGCTCTAGTTCGAGCAGTGCCACATCGAATTCTGTTCAGACGGGACCAGACAGCTCGAGGGAGATGGAATCCAGGTAGTTTGATGGTAGGATCCAGTACTTCAATTAGGCCACGAGGTGGAGAGGAAGACCATTCAACTTTCCATGAATTTCGGGGGTTGAATGAAGCTGAAGTAAGTTCCATAGCCGTCTTGTAGGCTGGTTTCCGTGATTTCAACCTGGATGTGGAAGGTTGATTGACGTCTTGGTGGATTGGGAGAACTTCATTATTCATAATTCTGCGCCACAGGCGGGAAAGAACTTGCTGTCTCCTGATGTGAGGAGGAACAATATTACACAGTACAGGTAGCCACTGTGAGGGAGTGCAATGTAGAGTGCCAGAGATAATCCGCATTGTCTGCCGGAGTTGAATATCAACCAGTTGGCAATGGGAGCTGTTCAACCATACACCTGCACAGTATTCAGCTGGAGAGTAAACGACAGCCAAAGCAGTAGTCCTGAGTGTGTTGGCATCAGCGCCCCATGATGCACCAGCTAACCTACTTAGTAAGTTATTAAGGCTTTTTAATTTTGCTGCTGTTTTTGCAATATGCTGTCTGTATTCTTATTTAATGTAAACACTCGATGTACTGTCGGCCATGTGGCTATGTGGAATCTATATCGCATCAACAAACACTCAAAGCAACGCAGGAATTCAGTATATCAATACCGACTACTAACAATAATTGAAACTTCGATGGTCTAAACATATCACTGGGAGAAAAACATTTAATATACCTTCCGCACACCTAATTTTAATCGCGCCTATACTTGGCAGTGCGCTGATCCGCAAAACGAGGCCATTTTCAATAACATCGCTGGCCGCTTTAGAGCGCAGCTCGCATCAAGTAGGCAGTGGATTGCTTCCGCCACGGCAAATAACAATAATTATGATTCATTACGGTCAGGATTTGGCACTGGAGTCTTACAAGTAGTTATTTCAATGGCCAACAGAGGTCAATGTCAACAAGGGATTTGCCCTCTCGGGACACACATACTAGGATGACATGTCACATGTTACACATCATATGCGACTACTGTAAGGCTCGTATAATGTTTTTCTGTTGCAGATTCTTTTCCTCTTTCTTGTATTACACTCTCTTTCCCCTATACTTTTTGTGAAGTGAGGGGAGAAAAACATTACTAATTCACGAAGTCTGAATTATCCTTTCCTGTTCGTTGATACAGCTGATTCTTGCGGCTCGTCTGATCATAATTACTCTGCCTCCTGACCTAGGTTCCCCCTCTATTCTACTCAAACCAATACAAACAAACATGCATGCGCTTATTGTTGGCTGAAAGTTGGAATCGTTCCGTCAGTGTTTGCTTTGCTCTCCGTAGCGTACTGTTGACACACGTGCCACTTCCCAGGCCTTCTCGCCTACAGGGGTTCCCTCAAGGCTCGCTCATTGGTCCTATACTACCATCCTCTCAATAAACTAACACCTTCTTCATTGCCCCTTTGTTGACTTCTTTTTTGTATGGTGTAGTATCACAGCGAGAAGAAATGGCTTCGACAAGTTAGTGCACCACATTTCTATGTTTGCTACTTTCTTACTATTATTACAGGAGGGCTGCAAGGCTTTCACCACTACTGTTTGTATTATAAATGGATAAACTGGCTAAGTGGGATTCAATTAGGTGGTAGGCAGGTAAGCAGTCTGGGTTATACTGATGACGTGGTTGTAATGACAGACACAAAATAAAGCTTTCAAGGCAACATATTAGAACTTGAACAGACACGTAGAGAATATGGCATGAAATTCAAAAACGAAGGTTGGGTGAGTAAGGAAGAAAAATAAGAAAATAGAATGCCAGATAGGACAAATTAAATTGGAGCAGATGGATCAATCATTACTAAAGATGCAGCACATTATTTAAGAAATAGTCATTGAACTACAATACTGGATCTATCATTATTAGAGAAGTACCATATTAATGGAGAAATTTCATCAAAACTCTCTATTTAAAGATAAGGGTCAATCGAGACCGGAAATTGAAAGACACCCTAGACTTAGGACACCCGTCCCTAATACCATCAGGGTCGGAAGAGAAGAAGAGTTGACCAAGTTAGTTCGACAGGCACAGGCACAAGTAATTAAATAAAGATTTATTGCAGCCAATTGGCCATAGTAGATGGTTGAAATTATTAATTATCACATAGTTACAGTGTTAATTAACTTCCATGTAGACCAGTCACTATACTCCTTGTCCGTGTGTTGCATGATATGTGGTATTTGTCACGTGGGTTATTGCACAGCGAACAATAACGCACTCTTTGTTCGTTTCGTAGTATTTAATATTTCTGCAGATCTAATGGTGGAAACCATGAATGGCGAGTCTTGTTACAACATGTCGCATTTCCTGATTCTCGAATGTCAATTTTCTGTCCATCATTGCTTCTGTTGCGTAGAATTTGAGTCGAATTTCCTGCCGCTTCTGATGTCTTATCTCGAGCAGTTTCTTCATTGCATTGGTAGTTGGTTGTTGTAGTCTTAATTTGAGATCTTCGATGTAGTACGCTTGTCATGTTAAGACATAGGCCTATGCCAATGTGGACAGGGATGTTCTCGCAATTCCTAACACCCTTTTGAGAAAGGGAGGTTTTACTTTTTCTATTGTATTCAGGTCTGTCGTGGTTAGCTTTAATTATTATTATTTTCGCATGGAAAAGAGTCATTGCTATTTGTAACAATGGTTTGATAATATTGTTCATGTCGTACATTCCCTTAATGGCCACTGATGCTCGTTCCTTTATATGTGTCGTAGTCAGGTAGTGAAATCCATCATTTCCTGAACATTCTAGGAACTTCATGAAACGTCGGCAAATTATGTAAAAAGGTACCGGTATAGTTGCACTATCTGATGCGTTTCATCATGAAGTAACGGACCGATTTAGGCAGAAGGTGTAAGAGATGATTTTACATTATCAGCCGAAGCACTTTATGAAGAACCGGTGTTTGTTTATTCGACGTAATGGTGTCGTACACTAGCTCTTCACCGTCAGACACAAACTATTCCAAGAAATAAATTAATGCTTGTTTATTATGGTTTAAAATGGATTTTCAAACATAAAACAACGATAATAGAAGAACCGAACTATATTAATATATGCTGGCTGAAAAAAGAAAACAGAAATCGTTAATTGGCAAAAATAGACCTCAGGAAACAACAGACTGTGAACGACCGCGGTGACTTCCATGTCGTATATTGCCACTATTATGTCTTAGAAAGCACACCTTTCTCACCACGAGGACACTGCTACCGCTACTTCATGATATGAGGGGCTGGACATCCCGTCAGACAATGTACAAAAGGAATTTCACTATGCGTCGGCGAAAGTTAGTCATTTCATGAAACGACGCTTCAGGTAGTGCAACTGTCTCCTTTTACATCATATGAGAGTTGTAAGAGACAATACTTGACATGTAGTGCTTCTGTGCGGACTGAATCCTGCCTGATCTACTGGGATTTTCTTGATTATCTCTGGGCCAATCCTATTGAGAAGGAGCCATTCTAGTAATTTATGTGTCACACTGATCAGGATACAAGGCCTGGATCTACCTTACCTAACTGTGATTGTGGTGCCCCTAAGCAGACCGTCCAGCATATCATCACCAAGTGTCCTAAAAGAAAGTACAGTGGCAAAGTCAGTGATTTTGCTCATGGATCACCAGAGACAATTACTTACCCAAACAATTTAGATTTATAAGGTGCGTTCAAAAATTAACGAGCCGGAGGATGTAATGCGCACACCGGTGACGACATCGGCTAATCGTGGCGTGTGTAATGAGGTGTGGTTCCGACCAGAGCGTGGAAGGTCACAGCCTGTCGCTAGAGGGCACGCGTGCACGTCACGTGACGATACAAAGCGAGCAGCAGCATAAATCGTCCAACCAAGACCCAGACAGTAGGCCATTCGACATGCTTCCTGGTGTGGTTGAAGACTGTGGGGCAGCCATTGGGCACACACTTTCCGCAAGTGCAGTCGTTCCATCATGAGGGTGTGCACACTTCCGACGCTCAATCCGACCACGGCGGCTATGGCGTTCACTGTCATTCGGCGGTCCTGGGTAATGAGTGCATCAACCAGCTGAACGTTGTCATCGGTAATGCAGGGGGGGGGGGGGGGTGCCCCAGACCGGGCATCATCGGCTAACGACACCCGTCCTTCCCTGAAGCGCTTGTGCCACGCCTTGACCTTTGCAAGGGACATGCAGTGTTCGCCGTACAGTTGTGACATTCGGCGATGAATGTCCGTTTCCCCTACTCCTTTCGCTGTCAGAAACCGAACAACACCTCTTTTCTTTTCGTTTGACACCTCCATGTCACTGTTTGCAATGCGACTGGCAGCGTTGGACGATTGATGCATGCTGCTGCTCGGTTTGTATCGTCACGTGACGTGCACGCGTGCCGTCTAGCGATGGGCTGTGACCTTCCACGCTCTGGTCGGAACCACAACTCGTTACACACGCCACGATTAGCCGATGTCGTCACCGGGTTGCGCATTACAGCCTCCGGCTCGTTACTTTTTGAATGCACCTTATAAATATATAGTTTGTCTTCCTTTCCTAAACTAATTATCATCTGTGTACATATTGTATCTGTAAAGCCATACGCTAGATAATAAATACATCATATGACGGGTTTTCAAGAAGTGCCTAGGATTCTCATGAACTGACGGATTTCACTATCTGACTACGACATAATACAGTCTAAAGGATTGGCACGTTGTCTGCAGGGTAAGGTCTAAGTATTTGTAGGGAATAAATAAATAAATACAATGCAGTATTCGGGAAGAGAACCGTGTTCGCCAACTCAAATTCCACTACTTATGAGCCCCTGGGATGTTACTCATTATCTCTGGCTCATTTAATGCCCATGTCTCATTAATCATCCTCCTATTTCCAAACATGCAGAATCATCTACCTTTCTTATACACAAGCACACGAACAGACGTTTTAATACTATTATAGATTGTCACGGCTTGCCAATTAAAAATAATATTCATTGGGAAACAGTTGAACGTATTAAAAGTTCTTAATTGGCAATATGTGGTTCGTAGTAGTGCTGCGGTGGGACGTTTTCATAACTAGGCCAGGATATTATCGTTTGTTCTGCAGAGAGAGTTTCTCTGAGTAATCCGATTGGAAGCAGAAGCTTTTCTGCGCACATTTTATGCATTCCAGCGCGACGAATAAATGGGAAGGAAAGAATATATGAATAAAGTACCGTATATTTTATTCAAACCTCCTGTTGATTTAATATGTTTTTTTAATTGTCTATGCATCGTTTGTTTTACGAGCAGAAAGGTTATGGCTAGGCGTAACAAATGCTATTTTGATTTCGTTTTTATTATTGGAAAGGATGTCTAAAATAATTCTGCTCTTAGGTAAATACACAAGATTTAGGATGGAGTATATTTTACGCACATCTGTGCTCGGTTAATTAATGAAAATATCAAATGAATTTATCCTTAAGGCGTTTTATTTACTAGCAAGCATACATTCCACAAAATGTGCAACATCTCTGGTATTATTTGATGGATTTTCTTGAATTTTGGCCGGTATATACAACGTTTTGCGTGTTCCTTTGTAGCAAAAAAGGGAAGAATTTCATTGCCTAGTATTCCAAGAAACTCAACATCTAGAAAGCAGAGAAACCACCATGAGATTATGAGATAAACTTACAGGGTTGCTTAAAAAATGTATACGTTCTTTGAAAACTGTTACACATTTGATACGCTTCAAGATGTGATGGATCCAGGTTGAATGCGTGGTATAATAATAATAATATCGTATGGCCTTGGGTGCCGGGTGCAAGCTTTGTTATTTGACCCCCAGAAGGTAGCTTGCATGTCGAATGTCGTTGTTCCTTGAAGCACTATGAAAGTCAAGGAGATTAGATATCTAAGCTCCTTGAACACTATAGCGCTTTCTAGAAGAGAAATGAGGAACTTTGTGTTGGCGGTAACTCCCGAGATTAATTTTGCCATCATGAACATGGCCTACTGAATTCAAATGGGTTCTTTGACATGCCAACATCGTATGACATGCGTGTCATATTTTTGCCGCATTTCAAAAATCACTTACCACGGCCAGAAGCGAACCTGCAGCTTGGGGATAGTAGACTGACACGTTAACCACTCACCCACCGTGGCAAGCTATTCCAAATGAATGTACTATTGTTATATGGGTGATGGGGAATGCACTAGTGATGAATGCTTTGAAGACTGAATTAATTATGTTCAGAAGAGGAGGAAGACTGAGGAAAGATGACTGCATTGTTTGCGGGGAACACACACTAACATCGAAACAACAATTTAGATACCTTGGAATCATTATGCAAGTCACAGGGACTTCGGACTTCCTTCATGGTTCATATAAAGGGAAGACTTGCAGCCGCACTTAGAAGCATGAGCGACATCAAGCATCTTCAAAGAATGTCAGGACAGTCAGCCATGGAACTTTTCAGAGTTAAAGTGATACCTTCAATCACATATGGGTTAGAAGTCATATGGAATTACCTATCAACCAGACAATTAAAATAACTTGAAAGTCTGAAATCAAGGTATCTGCAGAGGGTATTGGGGGTCTCAATATTCGCCCTCTCACAATATGTATATGCATTAGCCAGATAAACATTTTGACGGAAGACCTTAGACTTCAAATGCACTTACCATCCACACAGGCATGCGTTGATCTGCAAAGAGAACATCGAAGGAGGAGAGACTTCAACCCAGAAAGTTTCTGCATCACAGATGCAATGTTAAATAAAGAATGGGTGCGACCAGAGTATGAGCTGAGGCACTAAGTGACGTGATTTGTGATCCATGGCTTTCACCATCTGCGCTAGGAAGTCATTCTATCAGCCCAGCCAGGAGTGTGTTTGTCTATTGCGCAACAATCAATGCGGCACATATCACGCCATGGAGTGTAGTAGAAGACTAGTATCACTGACTCAGTTTTGTTTAGACGAGGACTGATTAAGATGTAACGATCAAAAGGTAGTGTATTGATTTTGGATTTATTGATTTTCTTTTCACGGCTACACTTAGAGCTTAAGAGCTCCTTTACCGTAGCGCCCTACATAAAATAAGACTAGGGCTTATAAAAATAAAACATTCCACTTACATTCACAATATAACTAATAATAGTCTAACAATTAGAGTAACAAAAAGACAGTAATAATACAACAACAATAATAATAATAATTGAAAAATTATATACAAAAGAGTGCATACAGACTATCAGCCAAAAAAAACAGCACATACCAGAAAAGCTATTAAAGTAGGCAGGTTGTCAGCTATTGTCCTGATGTTATAATTGAACTAATAATAGTATTTTAACATAATGAACTAATCAGATGTGAGAGGTAAACTGCTCCAAGAAGCAGGATGAAAGACGTCTTTTGAGAGCTGCAGTGCTTACAATGTTGACGAACTTATATAAATCGAAGGGGTTGAAGCGGCATGAGGCGGTACAAACAAAAGATTTATTGAACTTCATGGTTCGGTGTATAGGAATCTGGAGTGTTAATTTTGTGTATCTATTTTCTCGATTATGAACGGAATTCATTGGTGTAAAGGCATTGTAGAGATATAACGGGGTCTTTGTATGTAATATTTTATGTGTCAGAATGGCAACTGATAGCTGCCTGCGCTCGTGGAGTTTCAGCCATTTCAGCTGCACGTAGTAAGGAGTGATATGTTCATCTCGCCTTACATCCAGAATGTACCGAGTGAGAACAGACCCTCTGAATACAGGTGTCTGGTGTTATATGATTGAATCTAATGAACTGTACATTGTTATGTGGTTCTACTCTATGGTCATTGGCCCCAATAAATGCCTTATTATTAGCCTACTTTCGATTTTTGCAAAAAATGAAAGTAGACTTATGAGATCAACACAGGGCGAAAAAAAGTGTGTCTGTCTGTGTGTGTGTATGTGTGTGTGTGAGTCTGTGTGTGTGTCTGTGTGTGTGTGTGTCTGTGTGTGTGTGAGTGTGTGTACTCTGAATGTCTGTCCCCCCCCTATCAATTCGAACACGGTGAATGCGAATTGAACGAAATTTGGTACAAAGGTAGCACTTGCAAAGGACACCTCAGTGTCATGTTTTATATCGCCGCCATCTTGACGGAAACGTAATGGCGGCCTCACAAATGTTCAAAGCTTAAATCAAATTACGACTAACCTAATCATCCGATCTCTACCAAATTTTGCAACAACATTCCTTTATGGGGGGAGCATCCTTTGACCAAACCAATAGGTCATCAGCGTAATAGTTTACGGATGGCGGCCATCTTTGAGTGAAAATCGATTCCCCCTATTAATTCGAACACGGTGCAACCGAATGGAACGAAATTTGGTACGGAAGTAGTACTAACGAAAGGCACCTCAGTGTCATCTTTTATATCGCCGCCATCTTGACGGAAACGTAATGGCGGCCACACAAATGTTCAAAGCTTAAATCAAATTACGACTAACCTAATCATCCGATCTCTACCAAATTTTGCAACAACATACCTTTATGGGGGGAGCATCCTTTGACCAAACTAATAGGTCATCAGAGTAATAGTTTGCGGATGGCGGCCATCTTTGTGTGAAAATCGATTCCCCCTATTAATTCGAACACGGTACAACCAAATGGAACGAAATTTGGTACAGAGGTAGTACTAACAAAAGGCACCTCAGTGTCATGTTTTATATCGCCGCCATCTTGACGGAAACGTAATGGCGGCCACACAAATGTTCAAAGCTTAAATCAAATTACGATTAACCTAATCATCCGATCTCTACCAAATTTTGCAACAACATACCCTTATAGAGGAAGCATCCTTTGACCAAATGAATAGGTCATTAGCCTAATAGTTTGCGAATGGCGGCCATCTTTGTGTGAAAATCAATTCCCCCTATTAATTCAAACACGGTGAAACCGAATGGAACGAAATTTGGTACAGAGGTAGCATTAGCAAAGGGCATCTCAGTGTCATGTTTTATATCGCCGCCATATTGACAGAAACGTAATGGCGGCCACACAAATGTTCAAAGCTTAAGTTAAATTACGACTAACATAACCATCCGATCTCTACCAAACTTTGCAACAACATACCTTTTTGGAGGGAGCATCCTTTGACCAATCTAATAGGTTATTAGCCTAATAGTTTGCGGATGGCGGCCATCTTTATGTCAAAATTGATTCCCCCTATTAATTCGAACACGGAGGAACCTAATGGAACGAAATTTGGTACAGAGGTAGCACTAGCAAAGGGCACCTCAGTGTCATGTTTTATATCGCCGCCGTCTTGACTGAAACGTAATGGCGGCCACACGAATGTTCAAAGCTTAAATCAAATTACGATTAACCTAATCATCCGATCTCAACCAAATTTTGCAAGTACATACCTTTATGGAGGGAGCATCCTTTGACCAATCTAATATGTCATTCGCCTAATAGTTTGCGGATGGCGGCCATCTTTGTGTCAGAATCGATTCCCCCTATTAATTCAAACACGGTGAAACAGAATGGAACGAAATTTGGTACAGAGATAGCACTAGCAAAGGGCATCTCAGTGTCATGATTAATATCGCCGCCATATTGACAGAAACGTAATAGCGGCCACACAAATGTTTAAAGCTTAAATCAAATTACGACTAACATAACCATTCGATCTCTACCAAACTTTGCAACAACATACCTTTATGGAGGGAGCATCCTTTGACCAATCTAATAGGTCATTAGCCTAATAGTTTGCGGATGGCGGCCATCTTTATGTCAAAATTGATTCCCCCTATTAATTCGAACACCTCAGTGTCATGTTTTATATCACCGCTATCTTGACGGAAACGTAATCGCGGCCACCCAAATGTTAAAAGCTAAAATGTAATTACGACCAACCTAATAATCTAGTCTCTACCAAATTTTGCAACACCATATGTTTATGTGGGAAACATATTCTGACCAAACTGCAAGAACATCAGCCCAATAGTTTGCAGATGGTGGCCAAGTATGTGTGCAAATCGATTCCCCCTATCAATTCAAACACGGCGAAACCGAATTGAACGAAATTTGGTACAGAGGTAGCACTAGCAAAGGGCACCTCATATTCATGTTTAATATCCCTATAGCACGTTGTATTTCAACAAGCTACTACAACCAACATTCAATCATACTCCTTGAAAAGGACAAAGAGTTATAACAATACCCATGCATTTAGGAGAAAGTAGGCTATATGTTCTTTACTGAACATCTTGTTTTTTATATCATTATGCTTATCTAAGGAGCCCGAGAGAACTCATTTAGCAAATGATATTGATATTTTCTTCTCCCAAAATCTCTTCTTCTGGGCACTAGAGATTCTTCCGTTCTTCAGTGCATGGTTTCCTGGTACTGGTACTGATTTTCTCCGCAAAATGATAGTTGTTGAACATTAAAATGTTGAATAAAACAAAAATTAAAATGAATAGGGGGTCTAATAATTATAATTGAGCTAAAATAATTAAAATGAAATATACATAAATACAAATAAAATATTCGGTATTTAATAATATTCTGCCCTCTAAAGAGTTAAGTTACACGCGGTCCACAGTTGGCCAAATTCGGAAGCAAGAAGACGAAGAAGAACAAGGCAAAAATGAAAAATGGCTTCTATCACTTCTAATATCCAAGTGTTACGCTTTCTTTTAGATGTGTAACATCTTTCTTTGCGGTTGCTGGATATTTTTTGTGGGAGTGATTTTGGAAAAGGGACGGAAATGTGTAACAGGAAACCAGGGAACCGCGCGCTATTTGATTTGACCAATGAACGTACGCGGTGGCGGAGTAATGGCTGTGTGATAGTACCAACTTATTTTCCGTGAGGTGACGCCCCCTCTTTTCCTATAACCCCCTTAATTTAACCAAAGGATCCAAAACGAATAGCTTTTTAATATCTCGCGAACCAATAATGCTAGGGACTTGTATGAGGTGTCCTAGGACTCGAGGTGACGCCCCCTGTTTTCCTATAGCCCCCTTAATTTAACCAAGGACCCAACACTAATAGGTCATCGTCTTTTTAATATCTCGCGAACCAATAATGCTAGGGACTTGTATGAGGTGTTGTAGGACTCGGGATGATGCCCCTTTTTTTCATGATTTTGTGATTTGCAGAGATGGGTAAATCCAGAGCAGAATATATGCGAAATTATCTACAATAGAAACGTGAGAAAAAATTAAAAACTGGAGTACAGCCGAAAAAAATGACTTCCCATATGCGACCACTGTAAGGTTCGTATTTTTTTCGGCCGGCAGTGTAGATTGAGATATACAGTATAGACAACTTCAATTTGTTTGAAATTTGAATTGATATTCAAAATAGGCTAACTGCGCTTCTTCGGAAACAAGGAACATTCAACATCATGTATTGTAATGTTTCATTAAAATTTGAAGAAATGTTGGAATACGCTTTTACGAGCCTGTTTCATTCTTTCACACAGAGGGTATTAATGCTTGTTGCATATAAAACATGCCATGTCCTCACAAAGACTAGCATGGAGGTAAGCCGGAGCGAGTTCTGAACATACGCTCGCTCGGTCTGTGGTTCCCGCTAAGCCCTCGTTTGGTCAGGCAAGCGGTGACCCAATTTACTCTTTGTTTTGCGAGTGGTCAACCATAAAGGTCCCGGACTCTTCTCCCTCTGTTAGGCCTCATTACTATTTAACATGTACATACAGCTATTTGTATATGATTCTTTCGAGAGGTAACTCTGGTTACAGATACATGTAAATCGGGTTGTTAAGGTTAACCATGAATGAATATTTGAAATAAGCTTCGGTGGCGTAGTTGGTAGTATGCTGTGCTTCTATGCCCATGATCGTGGGTTCAAACCCGCCCAAAGTTGTCGGATTTTTAAAGAGCGTTAAAATCCTTCACTATGCCATCATTCGGAGGGGAAGTAAAGCCGGCGATCCCATGTCATAGATTTATGTCACGTAAAAGAACGTTCCACTAATTAAACGTGAATGAAACTAAATTTGCAGCTTAGAATTCATTGAAACGCTCTATCAAAGTTCCAACGTTCACCACTAGGTGTCAGTGACATCAGGTAGCGAAAGTTGAAACTACTTGAAATTGAATTGAACTTGTAGCTCACCCCATGGGCGTCCGCATTGAAGCAGCTACAGCCTCTGGTGAGCCGAACATATCCTCGGGCACTCCCAGCACTAAAAGCCATACGCTAAATAATAATAATAATAAAATAATGTGACATAAAGGTTGAAAAACATAATTTTTGTTTTGTTTCTTTCGCTATAAAAATAACTCCGAGGTTACTGTTTTTAAAAATCCACAGTTCTAACCCTTCAGACAGGCAACTCATTGTTGAAAACCGAAGAAATTCAATCACATATATTGCTTAAAGAAACAATTCCACTCGCTTTTCATGAACTTGTATAACTTTCTTCTGATTACAAACTTAAACTTCCCGTTTCTCGTGAGGTTCCTCTCATTTCGTGACAATATTTTCTCGTTATCCATTAATTACTTTCGTCAGACTGCCCACTCCTCGAACCCGGTTCATCGCTGAATCTTATTGTTGGTGTATTTGTAATTAATATTCGATGTTTTCTCCACTTTTCCAAACGTAAAGGGCACACTAAACGTTTCTTACGAGATGTCAGTATGATGACACCCGGTAGATTGATAATTGTTCGCCGGAAACTCAACCATATCTGGTCGATTAGATTAGCAGTTTGCCTTTTCTGCCACTACGAGCTCTAGTGTGAGTCAATGCAGAGTTTCACTTAAGCCCTTACAACTACTTTCGGTGTGATGATTTAAAAAGAATTCAAACAACGCTTGAGGGAATTGAACCGAAGACACACATTAAAGACTGGCTGCGTGGCTCAGCGGTAACGTTCTCGCTTGCTGGGCCCAAGGTTGCAGGTTCGTATCCTGGCGCAGTCAGCTGGCATTTGATTGTGCGCAAAAGTGAGGGAGCCGTGTCAGTAGATTTAATGCCACGTTAAAGATCCCCTTTGGGGCAAAATTCCGGCACCCCGGCGTCTCTAAAAACCACAGTAGTTAAAAGGGACGTAAAACCAAAAACATTATTATTATTATTATTATTATTATTATTATTAAACACATTAAAGAATGAATTATAATTTTATTAATGCAGCCAATGGTCATGTACTTTCTTTTCAGGACGGGTCAGGGAAAGGATTTTTGAAGGAAATCGCCTGTGGACCTATTGAAAGGAACCATGCTGGCATTTGCCTGGTGGTGAAAATGGGAAACCACGAAAACCATTTTCAGGATGGCCAAGGTGGGATTTAAACCCACGCTCTTCCGATCCAAGAGCGGCCGGTAAAGAATTATGTAAATAAGTTAATTTGGCTAGGATATGAATGATATAGAACACGAGTAAAGGAACAAGCAGTTTGAGGCTGTTTTTCATGAGCTGCATTCAGGCCGGAAGTGATTTTCCCTTTAACTTTTCAACTTTTGGCACAATTGAGGAAATTGCTTAATTTTACGTTTTTGTTAAGATGGTAACCCTACTTTGTCTGCATGAAGGAAAGAATAAGAGGAGATGTCCTGAGCTCGTTTGAGTTTAGCGAAGCGCTACGTCCAAAGTGGGCGTAACCTTAACTCGTATTCGGTGTTCCGTGACTTGCATCAGGTATTGTGCATAGTGTTTTCTGAGTTTGTTAGGAATAATGTCGTGTAGTGCATATGGTTGTACGAATGGAATAACTAAGAGCATCCCAGGAATATCTTCAAAAATAAATAAAGAAAAAAACTCTTCAATTCTAATCTCAGCATGTGTACCTTACATACCAAAATAAATCCATTCCTGAGCAAATCCCAAATTATCAAACAGATGTCGGTCAATATCTACGGTAGGCCTACGTAATTAATCAATTCGAGGCTAATCGCCAAGTTTCTACCCCCACAAACAAAATACCGTATGTTACCGAAAAGTAGGCTATAGGCTATAGCCTACCGTAATTTTGTGCAAATATGCGTCCTTTTTTAAGTGTTCTGTTTATTCATTTTAACGTTCGTATTCTTGTATATCAAAATTTGTACGAACAATGAGTGAAAGTGGCTGTGCTCGAAATCAGGCCTAAAAACTTATGAATGCCTCAACACCAATAAGAACTTAAAAACCAATTTGGTGTAAATAGGCCTACCGTAATTAGTTCGGCATCATTAGTTCCCAAGATGTTCCTTCTTTGGTATATCTCGCACCTTCAGACTCCTGTATTCAATTTAATCAGTGTTTCAGCGTATTATTACGTTTTCCCCCGTCTTTCTTACAAAACTAGCCTCGCCAAGGAGCTCTCATATTTCTATTTAAATTGGCTTTTAAAACGAGAGCGCAGCTTATTTGTGCCAAGTACCGTGATGTAAAGAGTGTATTCTGCTTATCAAAGACAAATCTTGACTTGGCATTGCAGTTTTATGTCACTAAAATCCAAGACTAGTTGGAGTGGTTTACGGCTTTAAGCATAGGAACAGCCATTTTCTTGCTACCCAAAGTGGGTGTGCCGTTTGGCTTCAGCAGCTTGCGCTAGGCAGCGCAGCGAAGGCATCTCCTTCCGTTCTTTCCTCCATGTTTGTTTGCTAAGAAATGTTTTCAACATTAAACCGAAAAATCTTGAATTCAGAAAAATCCGTAGTTTATATTAGAAAATCTAACTTCAGATCTGAGATCCAGCACAACCGAATGAAGTTAGAGTAAATGTTATGAATGTTACAAAATGTGTTCATCGGTGTAATTAGTAACTCCAGCGGACGGCCTGACTAACAAAGTGATTCCTGTCATTCAGACGATAAAACTAAATCAAAAGTTTGCCAGTAATTAAATAATCCACATGGGATTCAGTGAAATCGTTTGTGAAAAATATGCCTCACCATAAATTAGAAAAGAGTGATGTTATTATGACAAAGTGGTGGGTATGTGACAGTGCTCTCTGCGATCTGTTTAAAACTGTCAACGCTGTCATTTACGTGAAGCTATCATTAATTTTGGCTAATTAAACTCAACAGCTTTTGATATATTTTGATTGTTACTAGGTCATACTTTTTCAACTTTGCCCCCAGGATCATTTAACTTTTATTTACATTAACATTTTTATGTCACTGTCAACTTTTTTTGTTGTTATTTTCACATCTAAATTCCATTAACATCGTTTATCATTATTTTAAATTTACTCGTACTCGTATATCCACTATATAAATGCGACATGCGACATTACCTTATTTACTCGAACATATTTTACAGACTACTACGGAAGATCTTGAGCCACAGATGGGTTGACGGAGAGGTTCGACTGGAATCAAATAAAGAAGTATACAGCAAGATGGAACCGAAAACAACAACAATTAGAAAGCGAAGATTGCTGTTTTATGGGCACATATTCCGTATGAATAATGACCGGCTCACGAAGAAAATCTGGAATTTTCTTAAACCGAAATTCTCCAAGTTTAAATGGTTCCAAGAGTGTCAGAATTATATGAGACAGGTGGGCGTTGATGATGATCAGGTTCCATTAAGTCGGCGTCAACTCCTAGCGAATGCGTGGATGGACTGTCTCCATATGATTCGGTCTTCAGCCATATTCTTCATATCCTTCACTGACATATTCAGATTGGATTTGATGGAGTCGATCCATCTCAATGCTGGCCGCCCTCGTCTCCGAGACCCTTTCACCATACGGAGGATAAAATCAAAGACAGGAATAGTTTCAGAAGGATGGTGAAACGCTATCAGGGTTTTGTAGTGGAGGCAGAACCCAGGAGACGGAGAGGCCCTTTGACAGAGGAGTGGAAGAATAAGCTGATAGATGGGCTCGAGAGATACTGGCAAGATGTCAAAGTCGCCAAACGAATAAGACGCAGAAATGAGATTGGTTGTTAATACTAAGTCCATAGAGGGTCAAGTGGACGGTTGAAAAAAAAAATATTATTATTAATTTTGCGCATGTGCACACACATTCTCAGCATATTTGCAGGAAAGAAAACATTTACCATCCCAGATATAGGCTACATTATAAGGAGCAAATTCGTCAATCTCTCGGTGACTGCATTCGGTAGTAGTATTACTCATTTCCCTCACTCCTTCAGGCTCGACTACCCAAGAACAGTTTTACTATGTAACACTTCGAAAGTATGACTGTCTACGGCATAAGCTTAAAAAGGCCTGGGTCCAACTTCAAATCTGTGAGAGAATCTTTTTTAAGTTGGTCGCAATCACGCCAGTGCTGGAGATGATTATAGGAACTGTCCTGACTTGTGCCATGTGCCATTGCTTCCTTATGAGTTCTGAAAGCTCCCTGTGTTTTGACAGCCTTTCAACATGTTTTGTTAGCATGTTGCAACTGTTTAGGATTGTCATTTCTATGAAGTTGGTGTGCCTCATGCATTTGTCAACAGGAACCATATCTGGTGTGTTGTGCACCGCTGACTGGTCTGTCAATACAGTATGATCCAAATACAAGGTAAAGTTGTCATTTTCCGGTACACTTTCTGGGGGATATTTATTGTACGGTACATTCTCTTGGCTCAGTAGTTGAAGGTATCAACAAAATCATGCCTCTTCCTATATTCTGTCCCTGGGAAATGGCGACAACCTGTAATGATATGCTGAACAGTCTACGATATTATTATTATTATTGTTTCGATTCGGCCAATTAAGGACCACGCCATTTCAACTAATTCCTCTGAGATTGAAAGTTTGTCCAGTAATCCTTCATTCGTAGACAGTGTTGCTTCTTTCTCCCTTTCGCCCATGCCTTTCCAGTTTTCAGCGTCAGATTTGGTTAGAAACTCTGATGATCAAGGAGTTTTCTATTAAGCTGGTCGTTGTTGTTTGAAAGTTTGTAGTTTTCCGTGACCGTTAATTCTGCGATCATGAGCCTTTTTACGTGGAATCTGAACCATTGGACATGGCATTTCACTTTGAGAATCGAAAATGCATTGACCGGGTTTCAAACCTGGTCCGCCGTGGTGATAGGACAACAGCTTGACCGCTGCGCCACCACGCCCCCCACGAAAACGTGTTGGTTTGCTTTCATTCATTGTCTAAATTTGTCCAAGACCCCCCCCCCCCCTCAACATAAACCAAAAAGAATAATTAAACAAGTAGTTCCGTGAAGAACTATACAGCCTATTTTCATATATCCTACTTATGTTAATTGCCACTATCAACATACACAATTTCTGTTTGATTGCTGTAATAGATTCGTCGATATTAAGAACCGACTAAATATTTCGGATGGTCGCCATGTTGGATTTTATATATGTAGATCCTAGAGTTATGTACTGTTACATGCAGATTATTGTGAACGTGTAGTATTCAAACTTCAATCGCAAAATTAGGACACAAGAGAAAACAAGGAGATTTTAAAATTTTCACAGCTGCCATCTTGAGGTTATGGAAACAATTGAAATAAATTAGATGCCAGTGGATTAACATTCGTATAAGGATTTACTGTACCAAGTTTCACTGCACTCGGATGGTTCAATTGCGAGAAACGTCCATGTGAATATTTATAATTCGCGTCACCGCCATGTTGGATTTGTGATCACCAGGTTATTTAAAGTCCTATAGGTGAACTTAAGTTCATAGCCCCTATGAACATTAAAAATGCAGTTTGATTGCTAAAATAGATTCGTAGATATTCAGTATCGTCTAAATATTTCGGATGGTCGCCATGTTGGATTGTTAAATGTATAGGCCATAGAGTCATGTACCATTAAAGGAAAATTATTGCGTAGGTTCATTATTCAAACTTTCACTTCGATCGCATAACTACATCACAAGAAATAAAAACTTAATTTTAAAATTCGCACTGCCGCCATCTTGAGGTTATGTAAACAATTGAACTAAATTAGATACCAGTGGATTACAATGTGTATAAATATTTCTTGTACCAGGTTTCAGTGCGCTTGGAACATTAAATCGCGAGAAAGGTCTATTTAAAATTTTCAAATTCGCCTGGCCGCCATGTTCGTTTTGTAGTTAACCGGTTTTTGAAAGTCTTATAGATGGACTTCCAGTAGTGCCTTTTATCTCCGTACAAAATTTTAGGGAGATACCGCTAATAGTTTCAGAGATATAGAATGCCGGTGAAATATTTCGCACATCCGCCATCTTGTGATTATGTAAACAATTGAACGAAGTTAGATGTCGGTGCATTACAATGTATATAAACATATACTGTACCAAGTTTCATTGCGTTTGGTTGGTCAAATCGCGAGAAACGTCTATTTAAATGTCGCAAATTCGCTTGCCCTCCATGTTGGTTTTGTAGTTACCAGGTTTTCAAAAGTCACATAAGTGAACTTATAGCAGTTCCCTCTATCACCATAGAAAATGTCAGGGTAATATCGGTAATAGTTTCGGAGATATTGAATGCTGGTGAAATATTTCGCACAGCCGCCATGTTGGATTGGTGAGTCGTAACAAAATTTGAAGGGCACGGTCGAGGTCGCCGGGAATAGTGCTATGAACTTTCCGAGTTTCATTGAAATCGCTCCTGCCGTTTAGATGTTATTAGGGGGGGGGGACACACACACGAATCACACACACACACACACGCACACACACACGGACAAAAGGTGATCTCATAAGCCTATTTTTTCAAAATGAAAATAGGCTAAAAACGAAAGAGGTAACAAACACGAATCAAAAATTACAATGCAAATACAAAAGCCAAAGCAGAAAACAACAGATACGAAACCATAAACAAAAGATACAAAGGCAAAATTAAAAACAAAAACAAAGATTAAATAACAAAAATATCAAAACAAAATTAAAACCTAAACAAAAATCACAACCAGAAAACCGAAGTGAAACCTAAATTGAAACCAAAATAGAAACACAAACAAGGAAAACATTTGAAAAAAAATGATATGTTCTATAAAGTGTAGCTTATAATGGTCCTAGTAAAACTCTTATCATAGGGCCAGATGACCTCGCTGCTCCTCCCCTTAAAACCTCAATAACTAACTAACCAAATTACTAACTAACTAAACTCTCATCATAGCTTAAATTAGTTCAGATTTGACTCCGCTCAATTCCCTTCACAAGCAAATCCTAGTTCGCCACTGTGGCCAGGTAATGGAGGTGAAAATGCTCAAGAGGTGAAATCTATATTCAATAAAGCATGGATCCTGATATGTGTATATTCGATGCAAGAATGACCTCCTGAATGCGACAATCGTTCTAAAAATAATAATGTTACACCTGCAACCATTAAAAATGAAACTTGCCTGAACTGAAAAATAAAATCCTGTTATCTAACTTCCAGCCAAATGATTCATGATGCAAACAGTTGAAAGTATACGATTCAGTGCATGTCTATTTTCGTATAAACTCCAACGTGCAGGTAAAGGTAAAGCGGAAAATCATGTTCCTTCAGTTTTCATTACCTTGTTGTCATATAAACTTCCATATGCCACAATAATATATGTCAATCACATAGAAGGCGGTCTCGTTATTACAGGGAGTATGCCTGTGTGACAAGGGAATATATTTTGATCTTGGTACATCTGTGCATGCATGCACTTAGACAGGTCATATGAAAAATGAACAGTTCTAACCTCTAAGGCTCCGCGTCCGTGCCGTGTCGCCAAAACTTTGAAACAACTACCGTAAAGCCAACTGGACAAAGAAGTCCGCGCGCACCCCTATCCAAGGTCATTGGTTGACTCACTGGTGAACACTTATAATACTTATTAATGATTGGTATAATTAAGTTCGATCCAAAGTGGAGAGAAATTTTAAGTACCGGTATAAAGCTTTTCCAGTCGGCGCACTAAACTAAATTATCATGAACTTTATTTCATAATTAATAATTGTGTCAAATGAACATAAATACTCTCTCTATGTCATTCATTCTGTATGAGTGTGTTGAATATCATCGTACTTCTATTTTAAAGGGATTTAATAAAAGTATATATTTTTTAGTGTTTTTACTGCAGTGGACTGGACATGTAGCCCGGATGGAAAACCACCGATGGCCACGGAAGCTACTGGATTTCATCCCCACAGGAAAAATACCACCAGGTAGACCAAGGAAGCGGTGAAGTGATGGACTCCATGAAGATCTGCAACAGGCAGCGATACGTGTGGACAGTTGGCGGATGGCAGCTATGGATAGGAGACGATGGAGAAGGAAACTTGCAGCAGCGCGCGGTCCACTGGGCCTGATCGCGAAGAAGAAGATAAATATAATACTAAGCTCAGACAGGCACACAACTCACCATATTGCACCTATATTTAAAAAGAAAAATCCATACCCCAGTGTGTTATTGGCCCGTAAGGTCCCCAACTATTTACAATGTGGCCCTTAGTTAAAGAAGGTTGGGCACCCCAGCTCTAAGGCAAGAAATTCAATGTTGAAAACATACTTTAATATCATGGACGAAATCTTCCATGAACACTATTACTTTGTCGTTTCCTGGGAGGTTCCTCTTCGTCCTTCTCGTTGTCTGTCGATCACTATTACATTTTTGTCCGATTGCCAACTCGAACTCGGTTCGTCACTGAATATTCTTGTTGGTGCATTTGCAGTTAAATTTCGTTGTTTCCTCCACATTGTCAAACGTAAAGAAAGGGGCGTGGTGGCGCAGCGGTCAAGCTGTTGGCCTTTCAACAAGGCCAAAACATGTGCGATTTTCGAAGTGAAATGCCATGTCCTGTGGTTCGAATTCCACGTAAAAAGGAGGTCCCGTGGCTCATGATCGCGAGATTAACGGTCACGTTAAACTACAAGCTTCCTTCCTTCCTTCAAACGTAAAGGACACACTAAACGTTTCATACCAGATACCGGCATGATGACACGCGGTAGTCACATGATTGCTCACTCAACCATATCCGGTTAATTACATTAGCAGTTTGCCTTTTCTACCACTGCGAGCGCTGGTGTGAGTCAATGAAACTTAACCATATCCGGTCGATTAGATTATCAGTGTGTCTTTTTTTTACCACTAATAGTTCAGTCAATTTGTACTCTAAAGGGCCGCTAGTGGGAAAGTTTTGGGGTAGTTCTGATTTCTGTCATTCTATATGTATTTTGGGGTGCTGAATCCGAATCTGAGGTTTGCGGACAAAATTTCGTGACGCAACATTGAAAAAAAAAACGCAAAAAAAGCAAAAAAATTGCTTTTTCCGTTGTTTTTTTTTGTGCCTAAAACTCGAAAACTATTAAATTTTAGTAAATGGTTTGTTTACAGAAATTAAAGTACTTAAAATTCTCTACAAATATCACTACTTAGTTTTTATTTTCAGACCAACCGTTCGGTCTCAAATGTGAGTTGAAAATTGGCAATTTTCAGCGGTCTCTGCAAAACCCACTTTTTAGTTTATATTGACATGCTTTCAGTTAATTTCGCCTAGTTTTTAAGTTGATTTCAATAAAGATCGAGTCACACGGAGAATTCTATGCAAAAGTAAGGTCATAGCACTATTTCGGCAAACCCCGACCGTGCCTTTCAAATCTTATTACGTCTCACCAATCCAACAAGGCCGCTGTGCAAATTATTTCGCCGGCATTCCATATCTCCGAAACTATTACTGATATCACCATGAACTTTTGTACGGTGATGAAGGGCACCACTATAAGTTCGCCTACGATACTTTCAAAAGCCTACAATGCCATCTGCCGAATATGAGCGTTATATGTTCTAAGAACCAATTGAAGAGCCCGGTGCAAGAACCAGACAGCTCCACTTTTTGGTCAAAATCGTTTTTTTGCTGTAAGGTATCATAAAAAAAATGCTCTATCTGCTGGTCCAAGAACCAGATAACTCAACTGAGTTGGTGCGTAGTTACAATGGAAAAGGAACTGTCTGGTTTGTTTTGACTGTTTCTGCCGGGGCAAGATCCCATACAGCTCCTGGAGTTGTCTGGTTCTTGCAGCGACTGTAGTTCAATGTTCGGCTACTTGGCTGCGCATGGTAGTTGCTATCGAGACAGCACAAGGTGAACACGTGGTTCTTATACTATTCTGTTGTGTTAGATTAGTTTTGTGTTAATTCAATCAGTGTTTTGATGTAATAGCTTCAATATGGACAGTGAAGAACAGCTCACAGACAGTATTTATCATGAAGATCATGATTCCATCCATCCAGTTCCGAGTACGTCGAATGTTATCGCAGACAGCACCACCACGCCTGCTGCTAAAGGAAAGAAACGCCACAGAAGAGAAGAAACATGGAAGCGGAATGTATTAAAAAACAGAGGTCAAGTGGTTGTCAACACGTAAGTCCATCTAATGTTGTTATAAAGGCACGTATCACGGGGCCAGACTGTGAATGCAAAGCAAAATGTTTTACCAAAGTGCCAGACTATGTTAAAACTAACACAATAGAGCACTTCAATTTAGCGGCGGACAAAAACAAACAGGATATATATTTAGGTGGATTAATAAGTATTGTTCCTATACAAAGACGTAGGCCTAAAACCGGCATTGGACAAAATCGAGCTTTCTCATGCAAATATAGAATAAAGCAAGGTGAATTTGAAATGCATGTCTGCAAGAAGGCTTTCTGTTCGTTGCATGGTGTGGGTAAAGCGAGGATTGAACGAATAATCAGAAACCTACAAACTGCAAGCCCATTTCCTGTGGACAAACGTGGAAAGCACAACAATAGGCCGAACAAACTACCTGGCGAAATTCTACAAAATATTGATGACCATATTAATAGCTTCCCCAAACAAAGCTCACATTATAGCCGCGAAAGAAATGAAAAGAAACAGTATCTCTCACCCGAATTAAATTTGTCAAAAATGCATAGGTTATATTTGGAAAAGTACGAACCGACTGTCTACGAAAACATGCATAAAGGTAACACGTGTCGTCCATTAGTGTCATATGATTTTTATTGCCGTCATTTTTCTGACTACCACAACCTATCCTTTGGAGTTCCAAGAAGTGACACATGCCAGACATGTGACCGTTTGGACAATCAGATGAAAGGAGAACAGGATCCTGTTACTGTCAACAAACTCAAGATTGAACTAGAGCTGCACAAGCGGAAAAGTGAGGAATTTTACAAAGATATCCAAAAAACGACAAAGGAGGCTAAGGAAAGTGGAAACATTGAGGTGTTGTCTTTTGATTTTGAACAAAATCTGCCATTACCATTAGTACCGAGTGGGGACATATTTTATAAAAGGCAGTTGTGGGTATACAACTTTTGTATACATTCTGGAAAGACCGGAAAATCATTCTGTTTTATGTACGATGAATCTGTTGGTAGGAAGGGTCAAAATGAAGTGATTAGCATGCTTAATCATTTCATACAAACCGAGATAAGTCAAGACATCACAATCTTGTATCTTTTCTCGGACAACTGTTCGGCACAGAATAAGAACATTGGTCTTTTTCATTTTCTGTATACACTTGTGAAAGGACTTGGACGGTTTGAGAAAATAATACATCGGTATCCAGAGCCTGGGCACAGCTTCCTTCCCTGCGACCGGACCTTTGGTGTCATCGAGAAAGAAAAACGAAAGCGAGAAAGACTATATTTGCCACAAGAGTATCGTGTGCTAGTACAGAATGTGAGTCGCAAGTTCATTGTTCATGATGTTACACAAAATACATTTTTGGACTATACAAGTCACTTCAAAACCTTATTCAAAACAAAGGTTAGTGCTCGTGAAGGTTCAACGTTGGCAGTATCAAAATACAGATATGTTGAATACAACAGCGACGGACTGGTGTGTAGTGTCAATGCGAGTGCTATAGTAAGAGATTTCTTTGTTTTGGAAAAAGCAGGAGCTACTCTTTCCTTACCAGACGCATCATGTCTTTTACATCGCAGAGTCTTAAAACTCAATCCAAATAAGGTAAAGGATATTAAAGACATTGCTTCAAAGTATGTTCCACCGGACTGTTTGTGGTTCTACAACCAGATAGTTTCAACTGAAAATGAAGATGCAATCGATAATGATGTTGCTACTGAATGATGATGAACTTACAGTGGATTAAGTTTCCTTGGTGTGTGTAAATCTTGTCTCTATGTAAAAATATTGAGTTTCATAGCAAGTCTGCTATATAATAAAGTATGGTACATTGATAACTCAGGTAACTATTAATGGTTATTGCATCCTCCGTTTTAAGCATACTTTACCGGGCCAAGAAACAAGACAGCTCCAGCAATTTTATATATTTCATATATAAATTGAGATGATTCTAACAACAAAAACCATATCATTTTCACTTACGTATGTGTGTTACTATTCCTTCTAGCAATTGTACATGGAAAAAATTTAAATGTTCGAAATTTGAATTTTTTATTCAGTTTTTTGTGTCTCCTGAAAATTTTTATAATTTGGACCTGTCTGGTTCTTGCACCGGGCTCTTCAATTTAAAAACTTATCTGCGTCTGCTGTTGTTATGAACATCCTCCGTTCCCAGAGACCATGAACTAATACCTTTAAGTACAGGTATTGTCGCAGATGAGAGGATTACATGCCATTTGTCCAAGGAGGTGGGCATGAAAGGTATACAGCGCATTGTTGGTGGTGATTTTCAAGCTGTAAAATTCAAACGAAGCGAAAGAGTGCTGCCTCTTGCGATCATGAACAGCTCTATTCAAATACAAGACAGGGCTGTAGTTATCAATCCAATAACACTTTTTCAACGAATGACCATCGCGAAACATTCAGATGAAGAGTTGCGAGAATTTTTACGTTACGAACTTAGCCCCTATCCTCTTGCATTTTTGACGAGAATGGGATGAGGAAAGGAACAAAATCCAGCTTGTACTACGCTTTTACACCGACTGAACAGATTGACTTGAACGATACAAAGTATGTCATAGACGGGGTTCATTTGTTACACCGGGTCAAATGGCGCCACGGTCAGACATTTGCAGAAATTTGCAGCAGTTATGCATCATATGTCAAATCAAACTACAAATCAAGTGCCATTGTCATTTTCGACGGCTATCCTGACGAGGCTTATGATAGCACCAAGCGCATAGAACGATTAAGAAGAGCACAAAGAAAACAATCTGCTGCAATATCATTTACAGAAATGATGGTGCCCACTGTCTCGCAGGATAGTTTTCTTGCAAACTCAAAAAACATGAGCCGGTTAATATATATGTTAATGGAGAAACTTCATGATGCAAAAATTGATTCAAAGGAAGCTGTGGAGGATGCTGATATCCTAATTATCACAACAGCTCTTGAGATGGCCCCGTCAAACGAACATGTGACAGTGGTGGGGGAAGATATCGACCTTCTGGTCATTTTGATTGGCCTGTGTAGCCGTGATATAAATAATGTATTTTTTCTGAAACCAGAAAAAGGAAAGATTTCGCAAAGCCTCTACAACCCTCATCTGGCTGCTGAGAAAATCCCATTAGACCATATATTATTCCTGCATGCGATGAGTGGCTGTGATACTACTTCTGCATTGTTTAATCAGGGGAAACTGAAATTTCTGAAAGTCCTGCAGAATAACAATGACTTACAACCAGTCATTGAAGCTTTCCAAGACCCTAACGCACATCAAGATGAGATTGTCACAGCAGGAAACATGTTTCTCATGGCTCTATCTGAAAAAAAAAAAAAAAAAAAAAAAGAAAGAGACCAGTATGAACGATTTGAGATACAGACAATACGTAACCTCATCATACAAAACTAAGACCAACATTGCCTCATTACCCCCTACCGAAGCTGCTGCACGAGAACATTCACTGAGAGTTTACTATCAGGTGCAGCAGTGGTTATCCGGTCAAGCCACACCTGACGAGCAACAAAAAGACCCAAGTGAGTGGGGGTGGAAAAGAACTAGTAGTGGTCTCGTGCCAGTGCCAACCACTTTGGACCCTGCACCAAACTCAATACTACGGTACATGTCATGTAAATGTAAAAAGGGCTGCCAACGCAATTGTGGATGCAGGAAGGCGGGCCTTCATTGTTCCCCAATCTGCACATCATGCGAAGGTCTGTGCGACAACGATGAGCCCCCGGAAGACAGCTCTGACATAGACATAGAAGAGACTGAAGAAAGAGACAGAGGTATGTCGAATCTCAAAAGTTATTTTGTATTCATTCATCTCTCCTTGATATATAATCACAAGTTAGTGTCTCACCATCTCTTTTATTTTCCAGGAGAACGACCCCTAACGCTGACGATGGAGCAATCAGACCCTGAGCCGGGACCCGATGCCATCGAAGAACCTCAGCACGATGCGGAAGGTATGTTTAAGCTCACAATCTATTTTGCAATCCTCATCTCTCCCTAGAAATGACACCACCTCTTTGAATTTCCAGAACAAGCAGAATATGTACCAGGACCCATCACCACCGAAGAACTTCAGCCAGGACCTTCTAAAAGACAACGGCTCATATAATTTTTGCATATTATAATTTGTAATATTATTAATAATTATATGATCATAAGTAACGATATCTTAAGTTTTATTTTGTTAGAGTCCTACCTTTTTTGATACTGAATTTTAGTAATTTCGATCCTTTTTTTTTCGTTTTGATTACTTGTGCAGTAAACTAGGAGAATAACAGCATTCTAATAAAAAATAAAGTTTTGGAATGTAAAAATTGGGTTTTGCAGAGACCGCTGAAAATTGCCAATTTTCAACTCGCATTTGAGACCGAACCGTTGGTCTGAAAAAAACTAAGTAGTGATATGTGTAGAGAATTTTAATAACTTTAATTTCTGTAAACAAACCATTTACTAAAATTTAATAGTTTTCGAGTTTTAGGCAAAAAACGAAAAATAAAAGCAGATATTTTTGCTTTTTTTTGCGATTTTTTCAATGTTGCGTCACGAAATTTTGTCCGCAAACCTCAGATTCGGATTTAGCATCCCAAAATACATATAAAATGAAAGAAATCAGAACTACCCCAAAACTTTCCTAGTAAAAACACAATTAAACTGAACTATAAAAGCTCTCGAGTGAGTCAGTGCAGAGTTTAACTTAAGCCCTTATAACTAATTCCGGTGTGAAGATTTTTCAAAAAATCAAACAATGCCTTAAGGAATGGAACCAAGGAACACATTAAAGAAATAATTAACTTATGTAAATAAGTTAATTTGGCTAGGATTTGAATTTAAAACAAGTAGTTCCGTGAAGAACTAAATAGCCTATTTTCATATATCCTACTAATATTAATTGCCTCTATCAACATACAAATTTTCAGTTTGATTGCTGTAATAGATTCGTGGATATTGAGAACCGTCTAAATATTTTGGATAGTCACCATGTTGGATTTTTATATTATAGACCTTAGATTTATGTACTACAAGCTGTACCCGGCATGCGTTGCAATGCCAATCAAAGAAAGTGTTGGCGTTGAAATTCTGTTTCTTGAAGTGCTTTTGGATACACAACATGTTAACTGCCTCTAAGCTATCAGAAAATGGATTTTCTAATTTAGAACCATTCGAGGGAGCGTGCACAACAACTTTCAAAAAGTTTCATCGCTGTCACTCATTTGTTGAATCTAATCGTACGCTACCTATTGTGAAATGGATTTACTAAGTCGAAACCCTTCCCTGGCGTGTACACAATGACTCATCAATGATTCATCGCAATCGGATGAATGGTATATGCACGTATAGGGGTTTTTGTTTTAACGATTCGTGCGCTGTCACTCATTTGTTGAATCTACTCGTGCGCTACCTATTGAGAAATGTATTACTAAGTCGAAGCCCTTCCCTGGCGTGTACACAATAACTCATCAATGTTTCATCGCAATCGAAGAATGTTATATGAACGCAATAGGGAATTTTGTTGAAACGCTTCGCGCGTCGTCACCCATTTGTTGCATCTACTCTTGCGCTACTTATTGTGAAATGGATTTACTAAGTCCCCTTCCCTGGCGGGTACAAAATAACTGATCAATGTTTCATCGCAATCGGATGAATAGTATATGAACGCATACCTGATTTTGTTTAAACGATTCGCACTCCGTCACTCATTTGTTGAATCTACTCGTGCGCTACCTACTGTAAAATGTATTTACTAAGTTAGAAACCGTCACGTAAGTGTCCACAACATCTCACCCAACTTTCATCGCTATCGTCGTTCATTTGTCGAATCTACTCGTGTGCTACCTACTGTGAAATGTATTTACTAAGCCAGAAACCTTCCTTGGAGTGTCAACCATATTTCACCCAAGTTTCACCGCTAACGGCAGAATGGTATATGATCTTATACGGGACTTTGTTGAAACGCTTCGCGCGTCGTCCCTCATTTGTTGAATCAACTTGTGCGCTGCATATTGTATAGGGGATTTACTAAGCCAGAAATTTTCCATGACGTGTACACAACATCTCACCCAAGTTTCATAGGTACGGACGAATGGTACATGTATGCATACGGGACTTGGTTGAAACGCTTCGCGTGTCGTCGCTCATTTGTTGATTCTACTCTTGCGCCACATATTGTAATATGGATGTACTCAGCCAGAAACCTTCCCTGGAGTGTACACAACATCTCACCCAAGTTTCATCGCAATCGGATGAATGGTATGTGAACGTATACGGGACGTTGTCGAAACGCTTCGCGCGTAGTCACTCATTTGTTGAACATAAACGTGCGCTTCGTATTGTAAAATGGATTTACTTAGCCAGAAACCTTTCCTGGAGTGTACACAACAATTCACCAAACATTTATCACTATCAGACGAATGGTATATGACTTTATACGGGACTTTGTTGAAACGCTTCGCGTGTCATCGCTCATTTGTTGAATCTACTGGTGCGCTACCTATTGTAAAATGTATGTACTAAGCCAGAAACCTTCCCTGGAGTGTACACAGCATCTCACCCAAGTTTCATCGCTATCGGATGAATGGTATATGAAATTAAATGAGACTTTGTTGAAACGCTTCGCGCGCCGTTGCTCATTTGTTGATTCTACTCGTGCTCTACCTATTTTTAAAGGGATTTACTAAGCTAGAAACCTTCCCTGAAATGCACACAAAATCTCAGCCTAGTTTCATCGCTATCGGACGAATGGTATATGAACGCAAACGTGACTTTGTTGAAATGCTTCGCGCGTCGTAGCTCATTTGTTGAATCTAATCGTGCGCTGCCTATTGTAAAGTGGATGTACTAAGCCAGAAAATTTCCCTGTAGTGTACACAACATTTTACGCAAGTTTCATAGCTATCGGACGAATGGTATATGAATGCATTCGGGACTTTGTTGAAATGCTTCGCGCATCGTCGCTCATTTGTTGAATCTACGCGTGCGCTACCTATTGTAAAATGGATTTACTAAGTCAGAAACCTTCCTTGGAGTGTACTCAACATCTCACCCAAGTTTCATCGCAATCGGACGAATGGTATATGAACACATACGGGACGTTGAAATGCTTCGCGCATCGTCGCTCATTTGTTGAATCTACGCGTGCGCTACCTATTGTAAAATGGATTTACTAAGTCAGAAACCTTCCTTGGAGTGTACTCAACATCTCACCCAAGTTTCATCGCTATCGGACGAATGGTATATGAACACATACGGCACTTTGTTGAAATGCTTCGCGCATCGTCGCTCATTTGTTGAATCTACGCGTGCGCTACCTTTTGTAAAATGGATTTACTAAGTCAGAAACCATCCTTGGAGTGTACTCAACATCTCACCCAAGTTTCATCGCAATCGGACGAATGGTATATGAACACATACGGGACTTTGTTGAAATGCTTCGCGCATCGTCGCTCATTTGTTGAATCTACGCGTGCGCTACCTATTGTAAAATGGATTTACTAAGTCAGAAACCTTCCTTGGAGTGTACTCAACATCTCACCCAAGTTTCATCGCTATCGGACGAATGGTATATGAACACATACGGGACTTTGTTGAAATGCTTCGCGCATCGTCGCTCATTTGTTGAATCTACGCGTGCGCTACCTATTGTAAAATGGATTTACTAAGTCAGAAACCATCCTTGGAGTGTACTCAACATCTCACCCAAGTTTCATCGCAATCGGACGAATGGTATATGAACACATACGGGACTTTGTTGAAATGCTTCGCGCATCGTTGCTCATTTGTTGAATCTACGCGTGCGCTACCTATTGTAAAATGGATTTACTAAGTCAGAAACCTTCCTTGGAGTGTACTCAACATCTCACCCAAGTTTCATCGCTATCGGACGAATGGTATATGAACACATACGGGACTTTGTTGAAATGCTTCGCGCATCGTCGCTCATTTGTTGAATCTACGCGTGCGCTACCTATTGTAAAATGGATTTACTAAGTCAGAAACCATCCTTGGAGTGTACTCAACATTTCACCCAAGTTTCATCGCAATCGGACGAATGGTATATGAACACATACGGGACTTGTTTGAAACGCTTCGCGCATCGTCACTAATTTGTTGAATCTTTCGCGTGCGCTACCTATTGTAAAATGGATTTGCTAAGTCAGAAACCTTCCTTAGAGTGTACTCAACATCTCACCCAAGTTTCATCGCAATCGGTTGAGTGGTATATGAATGCATAGGAGACATACACACACACCCACAGACAAACTATCACGTAAGATTGATTTTTATATAGATAGATAGATAACATGAAGATTATTGTGTAGGTGTTTTATTCAAACTTCAATCGCATGATTAGGACACAAGAAATAAAAGCGGGATTTTAAAATTTCGCTCAGCCGCCATCTTGTGGTTATGAAAATAATTTAAATGAATTAGATGCCAGTCGATTAAAATTTGTATAAGCATATACCGTATGAAGTTTCACAGCACTCGGATAGTTAAAACGCAAGAAACGTCCATTTGAATATTTAAATTTCGCGTCACCGCCATGTTGGATTTGTGCTCGCCAGGTTATTGAACGTCCTATAGTTGAACTTATGCTTATAGAATCTATACACTTACAAAATTTCAGTTTGATTGCTGTGGTAGATTAATGGATATTGTGAACCGTCTAAATATTTCGGATGGTCGCCATGTTGGATTGCTAAATGTATAGGCCATAGAGTCATGTACCATTAAAGAAAATTATTGCGTAGGTTCATTATTCAAACTTTCACTTCGATCGCATGATTACGACACAAGAAATAAAAACATAATTTTAAAATTCGCAAAGCCGCCATCTTGAGGTTATGTAAACAATTGAACTAAATTAGATACCAGTGAATTACAATGTGTATAAACATTTCCTGTACCAGATTTCATAGTGTTTGGAACATTAAATCGCGAGAAAGGTCTATTTAAAATTTTCAAATTCGCTTGGCCGCCATGTTCGTTTTGCAGTTAACCGGTTTTTGAAAGTCTTCTAGATGAACTTCCAATAGTGCCCTTTATCTCCGTACAAAATTTCAGGTTGATACCGCTAATAGTTTCCGAGATATAGAATGCCGGTGAAATATTTCGCACAGCCGCCATCTTGAGGTTATGTAACCAATTGAACAAAGTTAGATGTCGGTGCTTTACCATGTGTATAAACATTAGGTACTGTACCAAGTTTCAATGCGTTTGGTTGGTTAAATCGCGAGAAACGTCTATTTAAAAGTCGCAACTTCGCTTGGCTGCCATGTTGGTTTTGTAGTTACCAGGTTTTCAAACATCACATAGGTGAACTTCTAGTAGTTTCCTTTATCACCGTCCAAATTTCCAGGGTGATATCGGTTATAGTTTCGGAGATATTGAATGGTGGTGAAATATTTCGCACAGCCGCCACGTTGGATTGGTGAGAAGTAACAAAATTTGTGGGGCACGGTCGGGGTCGCCCGGAATAGTGCTATGAACTTACCGAGTTTCATTGAAGTCGCGTTAGCCGTTTAGAAGTTATTAGGGGGGACACACAAAAATCCTCACACACACAAACACACGCAGCACACACAGACAGACACACGGACAAAAGGTGATCTCATAAGCCTATTTTTTTTTCATAAATGGAAATAGGCTAAAAACGAGTAAAATAAGAAGTGATTTTATGCTGTTTTTCCGGTACTGAAATTAGGCCGGAAGTGATTTTCGAAATTTGGTTTTTAGTTTGATAGAGCCTACCAAGACTCACAATTTAAAACCTATCTGAACCCTTTAGCCCTTCAACGTTTGGCACAATATTGAGGAAATTGCTTAATTTTACGGTGTTGCTAAGATTGGAACCCCTACTTTGCCTGCTAAGAAATAGGTACAGTATTTTCAACATTAGAACAATATTGTAATTCGTATTTCATCCCCAAATTCATTAGAACTATCCCTAGAGAAGGAGAAATCACACACATTTCAATATGGGTGTGAGAACCATTTGGGTAGGTTTTTGCTAAGAATTAACCTTACCCACAAGGGAAGATGAATAAAGGAGTAAAGGGAAGTGGGTTTCGGACAGAGGAACAAGTGTGGATAATAGGAAGAAAGTCCAACACTAAATACAAATAATCTTTAGAGAAGAGTGTCACCGCAAAGCCCGTGAAATCACTAAAGCCAAGATTCAGCTACAATGGGGAAAGGTGGTAGTCTGGCAAAGAAAGAAATAATGAGTTTCCTTTGTATCTTTTCAAAGGAGTTTTTTTAAACAAATATTTTGAAGAATACAAATATTGTGAATTGGCCGTGATGTTTTAATTCTTGAAATTGTAGAATTTCTAAAAAGCGACCGAATGTCTCCAAGAAGGATAGGGATGAAGCAATTAAACCCTTGGGAATAATTTTGGTAAGAGCAGAAATAGTTGCATTTAGGAATGACTAAGCTTTTACCCAGCAAAGCGCACACTAAAAGTTTAGACAATGAGAAAAACTCAAATTTTGAAAACCAACCATAAGTTGTAGAGAGAATCTCAACAAGCAGGAAGCTGGAGTAGCGAGCTATGCTTGCCTTACTGGTCAGTTAGAATTAGCTATCAAAGCTAAGAGAGGCTTTAATAAGTTTATAACTAAGAGTTCTTGCTCAAATGCAACAAAAAGTGGAACCGTTATTAATTTTATTTGTGAGGTTTTTAAAGTTAAGCCCATAGGAGGAGTGGGGGAAGACAGGATCTTGCCTAATAGTTTTTTTTGAGAAATGATAAAGCAAAAGAATAAATCTTGATTTATTTAACAATGCAAAAATGAGTAATCAATTTAACAAATATACAATTTAATTTTATGAACAATGGGGGTCGCAGACCTCCGAAATCATTTAAAGTTTGCACCAGGCATTTGCCAGTTTTTGGTTTTAAACCTTTTTGTGGCTGAAGGGGGTGGAAGAAAGCGTGAAGAAGAGAGGAGAAGACTGGACAAGGGTGGAGGCTGAGAGATGGTGGAAGACAGAAGACGTTGGAGAGGCTTGTGTTCCAAACAGACCCGGCCAGTGGCTGGAAACTGTGAAAGATGATGATGATGATATGCGCTAAAATCTTCGTAAGATTTTGAAATGGTGTTAAGATTAACAAATTGGAAATTTAAAGATAATTGACGTAATTAAAGTTAAATAATAAGCAAGTACAAGAAGAGTACTTTAAGGATTTCTAGAAGGGTATCTTAGAAATATGAACAAATAACAACTTCTAAAGTAACCACAAAAACAGGGAGAAATGAAATAGAAGTTTCTAGAACTTCTGTGATTAAACAGGATCACGAGGAAAAAATGGGGCCAGTTACCCTTTCGTGAAACCTGGATTAAAGAGATTAATGAAAGGCTTGGTAGACAATAACCAATTCTTGTGCTAGCAAGAAAAGAAATAGATTAATAAGCAGTTTCTAACTGCTGATATTTATACAGATTGAATAAATGAAAAGTGGAGAAAGTTGGGAGGGCGCCTATGGTTTGGCGAAGCCTCGTTGCAAAATACATACATTTAAAGATTAACCTAATGTGTTTGTAAAGAAGGGTTGAGGAAGAGGAAATAGGAACTTTGTAGAGAAAGTTCTTGGCCTATTTTATTTATTTCGGACGAGCGTGACGCGGATGAGAAATCGAACGAACACTGTTTTACCATAGTCTATTGACGTGGCTGAAAAGTTCACTATTGTAGCACAGAAAGTTTATAGCAAGGAAAGTTATTGCGATGGTGAAAAATAACTAGTTGCACTAGATTTGCGAGAGTATATTGATGAGTTGAAAAACTTGTAGGTTATAGTTGAATGCAGCAGAAAAATTCCAACGGAGGAAGAAAAATTAGGTGTTGATTAGCAGTTCATAAGGAAGATCCCTTAGTTTGAAAAAGTATTCCCATATGTGAGTGGAAAATACTAGAAGGTTTAACTTATAGATGAATTGTTTGGCAAGGAAAATTCCAGAACAATCATGACGGTTGAAATTGACAGAAAAAGTCCAGCGGTGGAACGAGCTAAGTTTTCTACAGACAGTGGGTAAATTTAACGATGTCCCACGTTGTGAGAAATTATCTCAGTTAATAAGCATGAGAAATGCTGCTTCATATTAAGATTAACTTAGATAGACAAAGCCCAAACTCGAAAATCCCGCGAAGATGGCTATAGCCCCACATTTATTAATATCACACTGTCTGTAAAATGATGGTTAAAAAGCATGTAGCTATTTAAAATCAATTAAAATTAGTTGAAGAACGTTGAAGTAGTACTTAGCTCATTTCTGATGAACGGCGATTCCTTGTTGACCGTTAGTTACGATCTGGACATGGCGTCCAATTTGAAAGTTTGTCTCTCGAGGTGAGGAGACGAGCTCTAGGTAAGCTCCGACTGAAAGTCTAGACGACTGTAGCACAAGTGAGGCCAGCTCAACGAAACGCGGAGAGAGCAGGGAAGGGAAAAGAGTGGGGGTAGGAGACAAAGGGAATACACATAAGAATAACCAACATTGTAACAATAAATTCTCTTGATGAAATGGTCTTCAAAGAGTTGATAGCAGGCTTCACTAGCGAAGCCTGGTGGATGAAAAATTAGAAGAAGTCCTCTTGATCACGGAGATGATAGCTGGTGATAGCGACGAGATCTGGTGGCCAGATTGGTGAGGAAGTCCTCTTCTACAGGGAAAAATTGAGGAACTTCAGAGATTCGCTGCTAGATGACGCTAGGTGGGTCATGGAAGATGACAGACTCACAGGTAGCATAAGCAAAGTACACCAACTAGGAGAAACCAGGAGATCACTGTTGGTGTTTGCGAAAAAAAAAAGGAAGGAATGAAATAATGCAAAGAGAAGCAAAAGCTTACTCTGTCTAACCGTGTATTCCAAAGAATACACCACCGTTCATATCCGTAGTAGTGTAATTGTAAGATTATTTTAATGAGTCTATTGTTGACTGGCAATTCGGGCTGCATCACGTCGCCCCTACCAGTGTTCGGGTGCAGAATCGCGAAAATAGTTAAATCTTGCGCATCTTATAAATTGCAGCCACGGGGAGTAATTAGTGCAAAAAGATTTCTTAGGCTCCTTAAAGCAGTTATCATCATGAAAATATTATGCCTCTGGATAAGTGCAATGGCTTTGGTGCAGTATATTGAGGTTAACAGATGCAATAAGCGTTAGTTCTTTCAAATTTACCTTCATTTATTCCGAAGCTTATTGTTGAGCGCTACGTGGCGATAAATTATTCTATTGCTACTTCAGGAGCTCGGGACAGCCGAAGTTTTCCGAAGTGTTCTGATTATTTCCCTGTGGCGCTATGCGACAAATGACTACACTATTGGTCTCTACATTTCTAACAGCCAATGAGATATAGGCCCTAGGCAGTATCTTTTATTTCACTTACTCCTCTTTCTAATCATTTTTAAATTCGTTTTTAAATTACATGTGTCAGTGCTGTAGTTAGTAAATAGCCGTTTCCCTACTCATTATTATTATTATTATTATTATTATTATTATTATTATTATTATTCTTTTTGCGTTTTGCCCATTATATAGCGCGCTTGAACTTGTTTTTCGGCTTGATGATATTCGCCTTCCTATCTTCCCAAAATCTCTTCATTTAGTCACAGTGCTACTTCTTCCGTTCTTCTGTCCACTTGGTTCCAGTCCTACCACTAGTTTTCACCCTAAACTTGTGCTTTGTTACTGCGGTCCTGAAGACTTTGCGGTTTCTCAGAATATTTTCTCCGATGTTCAACTCTTGCAGGTCCTCTCTTGATTCATCCAGCCAGGCTATCCTTGACTTCTGAGAATTTATTACATTGAATAACCTTTTTGTAAGTCTGTCATCGTCCATTCTGAAGAGGTGTCCCTAAAATGTTAAACGTCTTCTTCGTACAGTGTTGCTGAAACTATCTGTGTGACGGTATCGATCTGAATTTCGTCTTTTAATCCAAATTCCGTTTTCTTGTGTGGGGCCGAAAATTTTCTAAGTATTTTACGTTCTTGCTTTTCTATATTTGCAATTTTAGAATGACCTCCTAAAGCTATGGTTTCTGAAGCATATAGTGCTTCCGGTAGTACAACTGTTTTGTAGTGTTTCAGTTTTGCATTATGTGACATTACTCTTTTATTATAGTGATCCCATGTTAGTCTGAATGCTCTATGAAGTTTTGAGGCTCTTTCTGTATTAGCCAAACTGTCCAATCCTGAAGGAAGAATTATTCCTCCAAGGTATTTAAAAAATTCTACTTGTGATATTGCTCCATACGCTGTTTCTCTTTTTTCTTTCTTGTTCTTTTGCTGAAAATTCTGCATGTACTTGTTTTTTTTTTCAAATTATATTTGAAGGCCTGCTTGTGATGCTATTCTGTATAATGTCTCAATAGCATGCTTAGTTTCTTCTTTGTTCCTAGTGATAATCGGTAGGTCATCTGCGAAAGCCAAGCATTTCACATTGATTTTGTTTCCAGCAGTTCCCATGCTAACGCCTTTGATTATTATTATTATTATTATTATCATTACGGGAAAATGACCTGAAAGTTACGTCCATTATACTGCACTACTTATCACTCCCACTACAACCTCCACCACCACAAAATTATATATATATTTTTTTTCTGTTAGTTTAAGTATCATGTACCAGTTCTGTAGTAGTACTCATTATCATCCATAAAACAAATAAATCCACCGGGCGAAGCCGGGCGCTACTGCTAGTTTAACTCTACAAATATTAAAATAATTGTAAAAATCAATTCATAATTAATTAAATTTAAAAAATATCCAAATTAAATCTCTAGGAACATAAATTAAAATGAATAAATAATATATAAACATTAAAATAAGAGAATCAAAAAATAACATTAATAATATTAATAATAATAATAATTAAAATGAATTAAAATGTAGAAACGCATACCTTATAAAGGGTTAAACGCAGAAAAACACCTTCCAACTGAAACTGATGTTACAACCTGCACCCTCTTATCTGATTTCCTGACAACTTTCACTTGTGTCATTTCGACACCCTCTTCATTCTCTAGGAAAGTGACTTTCGGAGCGCGAGGCATGCGAGTTCGTAGATAGCTTGGCAACCGTACCTACTGCTGTCTGTTTTCATACTCGTGGGAATAAGAAGTAGGAATGAAATGGGATGTACCAAAATGTGTAAACTTTGCTACGCACAACAACATAGCATCTTAAAAAAAAAACTAATGAGTTTGGGAGCTGGATGACTCGATTGTTCTAGCGGCGGTAAAAATACTGAACTCTAAAGGATCCAGGGAGAGTGAGGGTGTGTGTGTGAGGAAGTTAACCCTGGCTCGATGCCCAATTACCAGGTAATGAGTGATGCGCAGTTCCGCACATCTCAGCTGGTTCAAATGTACCCCCATTGCTGAGAGAATCCTTTCTTCGACTAACGAACTGCTGATTGAACAAAGGAGGTCGCTCTTACATACTTCTAAATTAATATGTGAGCATTTCTCTACTTCACCCTATTCGAAGAAAATTTTGCTGATGCCACATTACAGCAGTGAACGTCATTAATGATAATTATAAGCACAATGAAATGATACCGTAAAATCTTCTGTGGCGTTACTAACCTGATCATGTATTGCTATAAGTTACATTTCTAGTATTTAAAACACAATTGAAGTATGGTAATAATAATAATAATAATAATAATATCGTATGGCCCCGGATGCCGGGTACAAGTTTTGTCAATTGACGCCCAGAGGGCAACTTACATGTCGAATTTTATCTCTCCTTCAAGCGCTATGAAAGTCAAGGAGGTTAGATATCTAAGCTCCTTGAGACTATAGCGCTTTCTAGTGGAGAAAAGAGGAACTTTGTGCTGGTGGAAAATCCCGAGATTAATTTTGCTATTATGAACACGGCTTACTGAATTCAAATGGGGTCTTTGACAAGCCAACATCTTATGACATGCGTATCGTGATTTTTGTCGCCTTTCAAAAATCACATACCATGGACAGGAGCGAACCTGACATCCTGGAGCTGGCAGTCCGACATGATAACACGTCACCCACCGTGGCAAGCATTGAAGTATGGTCATATCCATTGACTAAGCTTTTATTGGCACAATCAATTATACTCGTATATACAAGCAACTAAAATATCAAACACAAAATTGTCTCTTCAGTAGAAGGAGTAATAAGCTTGGTGGCGATATATATACAGGGTCGTTCATATAAAGTAAGAATGGCAAGCGGCAGTTTTGTTATTCGTTGCTGTGGTGGCCTTGGCCGAGCTTGTGGCGCGCCATGGCCCCCTGCTGTACTATTGAAAGCGCGCGCATGGTGCATACGAGGGCTGTTTTTTTTTTCAAGTTCCGATGGACTGTAGGATAAAAGTAACAGATTGGCATAACAAACTCATTTTACTACTAAATGTTTGCTTGTTTAATTCTTACAGTATGTCTCAACATAATCGCCAAAAAGACTGAAATACTGTAGTGTATTTGTCGTATCGTTACACCAGCTTTCCAATGCCCTCGGCAAAATATTCTGCCGCCACTGAGTTGGGTCCGTCTGGACAGTCTCCTCAAGTTTTTCCTTTTCATTCACGACCACGCAGTACCAACGTTACGATAGACTTTTACAAAGAATTCAAGTGTGAAGTTTTGGACCATTCTCCGTTTAGTCCAAACCAGCACTGAATGATTTTCACCTTTTTCGAGAATTGAAGGTATGGTCAGTCGAGGGCAGCCCTTGTATGTACTATGCGCGCGCTTTCAATAGTACAGCAGGAGGCCATGGCGCGCCACAAGCTCAGCCAAGGCCACCGCAGCAACGAATGACAAAACTGCCGCTTGCCGCTCTTACTTTATATGAAAGACCCCGTATATATACGAGGGCAGATCGGAAAGTCCTTGCCCCTATCTTCTTTAGCCAAACAATAATACATACAGGTAATTAAAATATACGCAGTCTACTGTTCTACGTACCTTACACTATATTTCCACAAAGTCTCCACATTTGTTCAGAGATTTGTCCCATCGCAATGCTAAATTTGAGATGCCCTTGTGGTAGAATTCAGACTGTGGAACCATCGTCGAACTGCTGTCCTAGCGTGATCGTTGCACGTGAATCTCTGTCCTTCCAGGAACTTCTTCATCATCATCATCATCATCATCTTGCACAGTTTCCAGCCACTGGCCGGTTCTGTTTGGAACACAAGCCTCTCCAACGTCTTCTGTCTTCCCACCATCTCTCAGCCTCCACCCTTGTCCAGTCTTCTCCTCTCTTCTTCACGCTTTCTTCCACCCCCTTCAGCCACCTGTCTCTCGGTCTTCCTCTCGGTCTCTTTCCTTCCCACTTCGTCTCGTGTACTCTCCTGGGTATCCTCTTCTCCTCCATTTGTTTTACATGTCAATACCATCTAAGCCTAGATTTCTCTATACCATCCTGTAATGGTTCCTCCTTCATTAATTCTTTGTAGCTCCAATACTGCTTCTCAAGAACCTCATCTCACTGGCCTGTATTTTGCTCTTCTCCCTTCCTTTCATAACCGAGGTCTCCGAGGCATACGTCAGGATAGGGACATAGTACGTCCGATATATGATCTTTTTGCTGTTCTGAGGGACATCCTTGCTCCATAACTTCTTCAATGGACCAAAAACGTAGAAATCACTAGGGGTGATGTCCGGAATGTCTAGTGGGTGGTCCTGACTCTCCCAGTGAAATGACCGGAGCTTGTTGGCAGTTCTGGTTGCCACATGTGGTCTCGCATTGTCATGGCCTGCTAAAGAAATTTCTGGCAGGACAGCGATACACGTGCAACGATGACGCAAAGACAGCAGCTCGTCTTTTGGTTTCTGCATTATACATTGGACCATATATTTCCCGTAAGACCTTCCTTTCAAAAACGCAGATACGATATGTCAATGCTTTTATTCTTCAATCTATCTGATGAAGAGGAAATTGCTCCCCGAAACATATAACAACTAAGTATTTTATAATACAGGTCGCCAGGAAATGTTCCCCGCAGTGACTACATGCTGCTGCGAGAGGTAGCGTCAGCAGTTTAGTTGGCAGCATGGTGTCATTGACAGAGTAGAGACAGGTACATTGAAGGCAACACGTGTGGGTGTAGGCTGTCGAAATCGTCAGTGTGTATTGCAGTAAGCGAGCGTTCTGATAGATTATTGGAAGAGTGCAACAGTATAAGGGCGGTAATGTTTATTACTGAAGAGAGTGCTTTTTTGGTGGAATACTGTACGTTTTTAGCGAAGGCGATAGGTTTACATTTATTTAGCTTATAGCTAGAGATACAGGAGAATGTATACACGTATATCCAAATTCTGAATATAGTCAATAGTCTCTGGAGTCACGAGAGCAAAGTCACTAGCATTGCCACTGTACTTTCTTTTGCTGCACTCGGTGATGATGTGCTGGATCGTCTGTTCTGTAGCACCACAATCACACTCAGGCGTTGAAATTTTCTTTCACTTGTAGTGGAAGGCTGCACTTCCATGGTAGGTTCGTTTTCTGCTCAATGCGGACCATAGTCTACGAGGGAGGTTGTGAACCAGGTGGCGGCGTCTTCTTCACAGGAGGCATTGTTGGACAACATTTATAGTTGAATCTCTTCTGCCACTCAACGAAAGTTTGGTAGTTTACAGAAAATGTAAAACTAAAATTTCAGGCGCTGATTCCTAATTCACAGTGCCCAAACCGGGATATGTTCGGGATTTGATAAGTAAATTTCGTGTGACCGGCTCACAAACCAATACAAAAACGATTGATGAACTTAATGTGAATGTCATTAATTGTATGTACAGTCCATTGCGCAAAAAACTTTAGTTAGTTATTGTTGTTTTAAGGGGCGGAACTACGAGGTCATCTGCCCCTGCAAAAAACTTTAGTGAAAAAAAAAAAACCTTTAGTGTAAGTCTTTGACAATGTGTGTAGACGTGTTGAAGTCTGTCTTTGAACAGAAGGGCAACACTTCCAGCATCTGTTATGAATGGCTGTGGTGAGAACAAAGTTTACTGTTTGTTTTGATACAAGCGGCAGCCGTGCTGCCAACGTAACTGCTGACGCTACCTCTTGCAGCAGCATGTAACATTCCCTGGCGCCCTGTATTCTCATGCTGTATTTGTATTGACAAGGCTGGCATTGAATATAATGCATATGGTTCAAACAACAAATTATTCCCATACGTCGCGAATTAATTAATCTACAGGGCCATTATCTATGTGCGCGCGAGTAAACACGGCAAGCTAAGCCGGCTGTGACTGGCACAGATCGAGGGCGCGCGTACGCAGTTCAGCCGGTGGTTGGCGTGCTCCGCGGACTCATATCGTTAGTTCACACGTGTTTTGTCATTCATATGGGCGTGTATCTGCAAAGTTTAGACGTTAGTGTTGCACGTTTAGTGGTTATTGTGATTACTGTCATTGTTTGTTATGCCTAGACACCAATTCACATTGCGCGAACGTGTGTATATCCATAAGTCGCATATTAAAAGCAGAAAATCTTGTTCTGAAACGAGATTAAAATTTCGAATCAAGTTTCCAGGAAGACCTGTGCCTAATGCCAGTACAATTAGGAGGCTCGCTAAAAGATTCAAGGAAACAGGCTCCGTAAATAATAAGAGAGTTGACAGACATTCTTTCATCTGAAGATGTCAGGTGTGTGTTACTAGAGAGGGAGGACATTTTCAGCATCGCATATGAGCACTGTAAGTGCACATTATTGAACATGTTTGGTAAAAGTGTGAAAGTGTGCGCAAACCACCGGCTGAACTGGGTACGTGATCCCGTGATCTGCGCCAGTCACAGCCAGCTTAGCTTGTCGTGTTTACTCGCGCGTACATAGATAATGACCCTGTATATCTGCCATTATGCCAGAGTAAATTTTGTTTGCATGGTGCAAATTCTCTCCCAGAGGAGAATCACCTTTCAAAAATAAGTGGTTGCATTTGCGAAACAGCAGTACCGGAAGTAGGCTGTTAGAAATTGTAACGACCTGTGTTGTGTTCGAGACCGCTTGTGGTCACCATTGCTATGTCAGTGGTCGACCAGCTGAACGCTGACGTAAACCAAAGCGTACTGATTAAGATGGAATGACATGTTAATGGCCCAGTGGTGAGATGAAATATTCATTACAAAACCGACTAACAGCTTCATGTTTGCCTCCTACAACAATCAGTGACCGCACTTTGAAATGATTGCTTTAACCGGTCAACTCAACATTCAACACCTAGGAAATATGGGTTTGGAGTCCCAAAAGCATTCATTGGTTTTAACTAATCGTTTCTATGATAGTCATTGTTCGATTTTCGTCATCCTCCGCGCACTGAAAAAAAAAAAACATTTCACAAAACCTTCAGTAGGTAACTAAATTCTTAGACATTCTGTGGAGTAAAGGGACTCCGAAAAGTAATAAATGATTACATTTTCAAATGTTTCCTTTTTACATTTTATGAATCTATGTAATCTACTTTTTCAAATAATTTATGGAGTATTCTTACTGCTTAATTTGTTAAATAGGTACATTTAAATTTGCCATGTGTTGCGTATTTCGAGTGCCTTTGAGATGGTTTTTTCATCAATAGAATACCAGAAAGGCTCCTGGAAATTTTGTGTATTTTTATTTGTTACGGTTTTTTCATTGGTAGACTACCAGAAAGACTGCTGGAATTTTTTAATATTTTGATTTGTTACGGTTTTGTCGTTGGTAGAATACCAGAGAGGATCCTGGAAATGTTGTGCTTTTTGAGTGCCTTGTTATTCGTAGAATACGAGAGAGGATCCTGGAAATGTTGTGTATTTTGTTTTGTTACTGTTTTGTCATTGGTAGACTACCAGAAAGACTGCTGGAAATTTTGTGTATTCTGATTTATTACGGTTTTGTCATTCGTAGAATACCAGAGAGGATCCTGGAAATTTTGTGTGTTTTGATTTATTACGGTTTTGTCATTGGTAGACTACCAGAAAGGCTCCCGGAAATGTTGCGCTTTTTGAGTGCCCTTGTTGCGGGTTTTTCATCAATAGGATACCAGAAAGGCTCCCTGAAATTTTGAGACCATTTGTTATGAGTAAGAATACCACGAATGACACGTAGTTTTTCAAAACAAGGAGAAAGGTTGGAAAACAAACTACAAACCATATGGTGTAATGAAAGTGAAGACATAAAAAGAGATAATCCATCCTATGCAACTGGATTATAACAGAAAGGTAACCGAATATGCAACGCTCATTTCTTGAAAGTAATTAACTTCACACACAGAGCCTCATGTACTAGGCACTTTTCAGTGTTCCCCTAGTAAACGAAGTTCATACTATTAAGACGGTCAACACGATTATGTAATTCTTTTTTCAGGTTTAGGGCATAACACTTAATAAAAGTAGGCACTATCATGTTGACTGACTGAAAAGCATAAGTTTATTATTATTATTGTCATTTGTTTTAATTTTTATGTAGCCTAATTTTATATTATTTTGGTGTGGTTCGACATTCTGCACTAAGGCACCACACTGGCGATGGTAATGTAAGCTGTGGATTGATATTGGCAATGCATAAATTGTAAATCGTGCGGTCTGTCGATGGTGTAATTGGCGAACAATTGCTTCCCCGCGGTCCAAGCCGAAATGAGACAGAGGGGTGCGTTTTGCTGACTGGCGATCATTGAATGGCTGCGGGCAAGAGAGCCCTAGTGTCATCTATATGGTTTATCTGATCGTATCCCTTTGATACGAAACAGTAATACGGTAGGCACTTATCCACGCAAAAGATCGGATATCTGCATCTCTTGGATATTCATCGTTTTGATTATTTATTTTACTTTAATCACTTGACCAGTTTTGATAAACTTAGCTATTTAGAACACAGGTTAATTGATAGGATATTTCTGTGAAATGGTGGAGGTTTATCAGAGTATCAGCTCTACACAACATAGAATGTATTTGAGGGGGAAAAAAGATATTGTAGTTGAAATCCTTGAAAAAAAAAAGTGGTAAAGCCATGAACAGTCAAAAACTAAAATACTGCCTAGATGAGTAAACTTCTACAATGATGAATCACTGGACGGACACTTTTATTTGAAGGAACGATAATGAATTAACTAGTACATTTTGAACTGAAAATCAACTCTCAAGCAATGTCTTCCTTGTTGATATCACAATAATATAATAGCTTCATTGTTTCAGTAGACTGTGATGTGTGAGGGTGCATGTGAGTGTGCCTGTTGACAGACTGTTTTAGTGGTAGTATAGCTTGCCACGGTGGGTGAGTGGATAGCGTGTCGGTCTACTAGCCCCAAGATTGCAGGTTCGCCCCTGACCGTGGTAAGTGATTTTTGAAAGGCGGCAAAAATACGATACGCATGTCATACGATGTTGGCATATAAAATAACCCATTTGAATTCAGTAGGCCGAGTTCATAATGGCAAAATTAATCTCGGGAGTTTCCGCCAGCACAAAGTTCCTCATTTCTCTACTAGAAAGCGCTAATGTGTTCAAGGAGATTAGATATTTAACATCTAACCTCCTTGACTTTCATAGTCTAGGAACTACGAAATTCGACATGCAAGCTACCCTCTGGGTGTCAAATAGCAAAGCTTGCACCAGGCACCCGAGGCCATACGATATAAAAATAAAAAAACAAGATGTTCAGTAAAGAACATATAGCCTACTTTCTCCTAAATACATGGGTATTGTTATAACTCTTTGTCCTTTTCAAGGAGTATGATTGAATGTTGGTTGTAGTAGCTTGTTGAAATACAACGTGCTATAGGGATATTAAACATTAATATGAGGTGCCCTTTGCTAGTGCTACCTCTCTACCAAATTTCGTTCAATTCGGTTTCACCGTGTTTGAATTGATAGGGGGAATCGATTTGCACACATACTTGGCCACCATCTGCAAACTATTGGGCTGATGTTCTTGCAGTTTGGTCAGAATACGTTTCCCACATAAAGATATGGTGTTGCAAAATTTGGTAGAGACCAGATTATTAGGTTGGTCGTAATTACATTTTAGCTTTTAACATTTGGGTGCCGCGATTACGTTTCCGTCAAGATAGCGGTGATATAAAACATGACACTGAGGCGCCCTTTGCTAGTGCTACCTCTGTACCAAATTTCGTTCATTCGGTTTCACCGTGTTCGAATTAATAGAGGGAATCAATTTTGACATAAAGATGGCCGCCATCCGCAAACTATTAGGCTAATAATCTATTAGATTGGTCAAAGGATGCTCCCTCCATAAAGGTATGTTGTTGCAACGTTTGGTAGAGATCGGATGGTTATGTTAGTCGTAATTTAACTTAAGCTTTGAACATTTGTGTGGCCGCCATTACGTTTCTGTCAATATGGCGGCGATATAAAACATGACACTGAGATGCCCTTTGCTAGTGCTACCTCTGTACCAAATTTCGTTCCATTCGGTTTCACCGTGTTTGAATTAATAGGGGGAATTGATTTTCACACAAAGATGGCCGCCATCCGCAAACTATTAGGCTAATGACCTATTCATTAGGTCAAAGGATGCTTCTTCTATAAGAGTATGTTGTTGCAAAATTTGGTAGAGATCGGATGATTAGGTTAATCGTAATTTGATTTAATCTTTGAACATTTGTGTGGCCGCCATTACGTTTCCGTCGAGATGGCGGCGATATAAAACATGACACTGAGGTGCCTTTTGTTAGTACTACCTCTGTACCAAATTTCGTTCCATTCGGTTGCACCGTGTTCGAATTAATAGGGGGAATCGATTTTCACACAAAGATAGCCGCCATCCGCAAACTATTACGCTGATGACCTATTAGTTTGGTCAAAGGATGCTCCCTCCACAAAGGTATGTTGTTGCAAAATTTGGTAGAGATCGGATGATTAGGTTAGTCGTAATTTGATTTAAGCTTTGAACATTTGTGTGGCCGCCATTACGTTTCCGTCAAAATGGCGGCGATATAAAACATGACACTGAGGTGCCTTTTGTTAGTACTACCTCTGTATCAAATTTCGTTCCATTCGGTTGCACCGTGTTCGAATTAATAGGGGGAAACGATTTTCACACAAAGATGGCCGCCATCCGCAAACTATTACGCTGATGACCTATTGGTTTGGTCAAAGGATGCTCCCCCCCATAAAGGTATGTTGTTGCAAAATTTGGTAGAGATCGGATGATTAGGTTAGTCGTAATTTGATTTAAGCTATGAACATTTGTGTGGCCGCCATTACGTTTCCGTCAAGATGGCGGCGGTATAAAACATGACACTGAGGTGTCCTTTGCTAGTGCTACCTTTGTACCAAATTTCGTTCAATTCGTATTCACCGTGTTCGAATTGATAGGGGGGGACAGACATTCAGAGTACACACACTCACACACACGCAGACACACACACACGCAGACACACACACACACACACACACACACACAGACTCACACACACACATACACACACACACACACAGACTCACACACATACACACACACAGACAGACACACTTTTTTCGCCCTGTGTTGATCTCATAAGTCTACTTTCATTTTTTGCAAAAATCGAAAGTATGCTAATAGTATAATGACATGATATGAAACAGACTGAAGTTCAAGAAAATAACCAATTTAATAAAACATTAATAGATATGACCACAGGCAATAAACAGTTTTACAAAATACATATAAGAGATACATGCGCCATATGGTAGCATATTGGCTGTGTTTCATTTTCAGTATTTCCGATTCATGGAAACTTCAGTCTACGTCCTAGAAATTCACGCTCTAAAGTAGCGCAAGCATTACTGAAGGGAAATATCTATTCAAGTGGTGGCAATAGTGAAATAACATTCTATATTCCCATCAGATATTACAGAAATGTCAGTGTTGTGATATTTGTTTCTAAAATGTACTAATTATGGATGAAGAAGAGGAGTCTGGAGTAAAAAGAAAATACCGAAAATGTGTGTAATCATGAATATCACAGTTCAGAGTGAAATGGTCGTAGCTCGCATAACCAGTAGTAAAAATCTTCGTAGTTCGTATAAACCGGTTGTAAAAATTATCGTCGTTTGCATAATAAGTAGTTTAAATAATTACTGTTCATAGAACTGATAGTAAGGCCTTCGAATATCACAGTTTTCAGAAACGTTATTTGAAATTGCTGTAGCTTGCAAAACCGGTAGTTGAAATTGACGTGGCTGGCTGCATGGTTCAGCGGAAACATTCTCGCTTGCTGGGCTCAAGGTTGCATTTGAGGGTGCGCAAATGCGAGGGAGCCGTGTCAGTAGATTTACTGGCACGTTAAAGATCCTCTTCGGAGAAACGTTTCGGCTCCCCGGTGTCTCTAAAAGCTAGAGTAGTTAAAACGGACGTAAAAGCAATAACATTATTATTATTATTATTATTATTATTATTATTATTATTATTATTATTATTATTATTATTATTATTATTAAATTGACGTAGTTTGCACAACCGGTAGTTGAAATTGACGCAGCCGTAGCTCGCAGAACCGGTAGACCAATTGAAACTCTCGTAGCGTTCTGAACCGGTATTTGAAATTATCGTAGCTCGCAGAACAGATAGTTGAAATCGTTGCTGCTCACAAAACTTCTGAAACCGAGAGTTATGCCCTGCGTATATCACAGTTTAAAGTATAATTAGTTGCGAATTAGTAATATTTGATATGCAGAGATGTTGGATGAAAATGCAGACAATCTGCAAGTTCTTCTAGTGGTAATCAGGGACCTACTTAATATTTTAGAGAATGTTTATAGGAAATAAAAATCCCAACTACGTCAAATAAAAGCTGTCTTATTTGCAAAATACAAGAATATATATAAATGGTACATAGAGACAATTTATTTTGTCTACTTCCGTAACATTTACAGATGTGTTAGGACCACTTTTCCCTTGTGTTTTCTAGCAAAAACTTCCAACACTTCTTCAGGCTTAATTTCACTTGACATGCCCTGATGTAGGCCTATGTGCCGTAAAGCCAGTCCATTAAGCCTGTCTTCCGACATAGTTCTGCACATGTACGGTACGTCTTCAGACGGCGCAATTCTGAGAAGGAACTCTCAGATAAACTTGTTGTAACTGGCAAAGTACACAAAAGCTGGAGTAATATTCTCACATTTGGAAGAGCATCGACCAATCTATACGCTTTGGCTGGGTGTTTTGGCCTCTTGTTTTCTGGATGCGATTGCCATAAGTTCTTCCAGATTTTCAGCTCTCCTCTTAAAGCATAAAACAGGGCAAGTCATCTTCGTACAAGGAAGCTCCTTCAAGGATTTCAGTCTGGTAATCCTTTTCAAAATTTGATCACAAAAGCATTTGCAATTTTCCCACACACTGCATTTCATTCTTCGGAAATATTGTAGAAATAATAATAATGATAATTGTAGTTAATTCATTTAAAATGAAGTTCAAAAAGGGGATAGAGACTGTTTTACGATAGTAGTCTTCAATTTATTCAACCTGTAGGTTTGATCTGTTCCTTTAAAGGTTTGTTATTCTAGACTTTTGAATGTCTGTGCCTATCTCTTCTGCTAGTTAGTTGCTCAAACAATGCTTTGAATGGTTTTTCACTGGAGTCCCTTTCTTCTTGAATGCTTGCTATTGTAGCTTCAAGTTGCATTGCATTAAGGACGTCCATGTAATCTGCTTGTAGTTTTCGTGCAAGAGGTAACGTCACTCCCAGAATATAAGCCAACACAACCATACTTATCAAAATCTCTGATGCCATGATAGAGTTGAGGAGTGGTAAGGCGTTGCTCCGCCTACCATCAGGAGATTTGGAAATAGTTTCCTAAACGGTGGGTAGAGTAGGAAGGTTTTCCATGAACGTCAGTACAGCCTCATGTCTCTCCAACCAACTTGTTTCACACAACGTTTTGAGTCCATGTTTTCCTTGCTTGAGGTTATGATTTTCCTGCTTTCGCCTTCGAAATTTTAAATCTTCAAGCTGAGTCTCTGAAAAAATTGGCCAAGGTTGATATGACACCTACAGCGTTTCTACTGCTAGACACAGTACACGCTCTGCTGGCCGCTAAGTTAATCCTAAGGCTGGCACAGTGACCGTAGGTAGCTAATAGCTGGATCTGAGCAATGCGAGCTTGCACACCTTTAAATATTCCACTCATATTTGGGGAACCATCAAAAGCTTGTCCTTGGCAATCATTTATGTCCAGATCAAGTATGTCAAGCTCTTGTAATATTGTGTGAGCCAGGTTCTCACCTGTGAGATCCACTACATCAACAAACTTTATGAAGTCTTCTTCAATTCTAAACTCCTTAGTATTGATGTATCTTATACAAAATGCAAGCTGTTCTTTGACAGATACATCAGTATGACAGATACATCAGTAGTCTCATCAGCCAAAATAGTGAAAAACTTCGAATCTTTTATTTTTGTCACAATCTTTCGGTAATTACATCACCGCAACACTCAATAACATCGTTTTGAGTTGTTTTACTAATGTAACTGGCGTTATTTCCACAAGTTTCCAAGTGGAAAGCCAAAACGTCATCACCAGCATCCATCCTAAATTTCAATAATGCTCTGAAATTTCCTTCACCGACCGAACTTCTATCAATGTCTACGGTTCTCTTTAATGATTTGTTTCTCTGCATTGCACATGCTGGACAATACATCATTAGCCTTGTTCTCATGTATCAATAAGAAATTATGACAAGGCAACCATGTTTCGTTTGTGGTATTCTGTGTTTGAATAGCGCTTGAGTAATTCCACAGCTTTCTTGTATGTTTTCTTTGGCTCACAGACCAATTTTCCAAGTTTTACATCGTTTTTCCCTCCTTCAGATCGGCCAAATAAGATACAAATTGTGCACAGACCTCCGCTCTTTTCTTCATGGGGTTTTAACCAGCTGCGTTGAAAAGAAAAATAGGAAATTTTTAGACTACAGAGGGGGCCCATGAATGTTTCAACAACTGGAAATCTATTATTCCCTTATTTATTGCCATTGACTCAGCAATATCCTCAGTATCATCACGTTCGTGTCACAGTATATAACAGAAATTGCAGGCTTAACCAGTAAATAATGGAAACTACAGTAAGTAACTATCGCGTGATTTAATGAGCCATTGCTACGGCATTTTTGATACCGGTATTCGAGTTTTAAATTTTGAATTCAAAAATACCACTCAAGAACCACAATTTATGTACTTAATAAAAACTGTAAATAAGCATAGTATCTGTATATTACAATGCTGTTAGTTTAGGACAGCACTCCAATGTTAGGTTAGGTAGCCTACCCTTCACATCTAGCTTGTAGGACAGGGTACACTGAGAGGCATTTTTATCTAACCTTGTTTCTTTTCGTAAAAAACTAGTCTAGTCCAAGTTGCCTTTTCGTTCCTCCGCCACCGCTCATATTGCAATAATAACTCTCAAGAACTTATAATCATATACCACAGCACAGAACAATGAATCTATCAAAACTGCCTCAGTGTTGCCACATTTCAAATACGAATATCGTACAGTCCCAGCTAAATTATCGTACAAGAGCATAATATTATAAAACTATGTGCTAGCGACCGTGATACTTCTGGTGGAGATCTACAAAACTACGCTTTCTTGAGATTATGCGAATATAGTGAAGATATTTTTGAGTAGAGGAAACATTTTAAAATGTATACTAGGTCGTAAAGGGCTAAACCTAAACCTGTTTGTATTTTGCAAAGAAGTTTGTGATTATGTGGGAAATTAATGAAATTAAACAATATGTATTTTGTAGTTTGGAATTTAGTTGTGAAATAAAACATTATTTTCCCATCAACAATAGTCTATTTTATCTAGTGTATAGACCGGTCGTTTGGGGAGGGCACGTGCCCCGGTGCCCCTGCCTTGGATCCGCGTCTGGTGGTGATTGAGGTCTCCGATTGAACATAAAGAAGACCAAGTTTATGATCATCAGCAAGCAAAAGAATATCCAGGCAAAACTCATACTGGAGAATGTACAGGGAGTGGCAAAAAGATCTGACGGTTTTTAAATCACAACAACACAAACATTTTAAATGATACAAACTCTTTTATTGCATATAACAGCAAGGTGTACATGTCAATTAATGGAAAACATGAAAGAACAATAGATTTTAACTTCTAAGATTTGAAGATAACGTCCTTCAAATGATGCCCATCTTTTGCCATGCATTCTTCCAGTCTTGCACTGAAGCTTTGCATAGTCATTAGGCTTCAACTGCTGGACAATAACCATTTTATACGGATGAAAATGCAAATCGAAACGCAATATTCGTCTCACTGTTCGATCAGACATTTGCAAAGCAGCAGCTTGTTTACGAGCCGGCCGCCGTGGACTGGTTTCCACAGCTTGTCTCACTCGCTCAACATTTTCTGGTGTCCTGGCTGACCTTGGACGGCCTGTCGACGTACGTTTTAAGGCTGAACCTGTAGCTCTAAAATTACTCACCCATAACAAAATTGTGTTAAGAGATGGAACGCGTCCTCTTCGACTCGCTCAGCCGTACAACGACATACACCGTCAGATCATTTTGCCGCATGGCTAAGGATGGGCATCATTTGAAAGACGTTATCTTCACATCTTAAAAGTTAAAATCTATTGTTCTTTCATGATTTCCATTAATTGACATGTACACCTTGCTGTTATAAGTAAAAAAAGAGTTTGCATCATTTAAAATGTTTGTGTTGTTGTGATTTAAAAACCGTCAGATCTTTTAGCCGCTCCCTGTAGAAACTGAACGTGTTCAGCATTGCTGTATAAATTCCTTGGAGTGTTTCTGAAACGAAATTTGGTGGACAGCCAAGAGATCAAGATCCGGATTGACCATGCGAGAAGCACATTTTGTTATATTGAAGGACTTAGACTCTAACCGCAACTTAAACCTGGATCTTAGAGTGAGAATGAGCGGCTTCGGTGGCGTAGTCGGTAGCATGCTGAGCTTCTATGCCCAAGATCGCGGGTTCACACCCGGCCGAAATCGTCGGATTTTTAAGGGCGTTAAAAATCCCTCAGTATGCTTTCCTTCGGAAGGGAAATAAAGCCGGCGGTCCCATGTCATAAATGTATGGCATGATAAAGAACGTTCCACTAATTACACTTGTGTGAAGCTAAATTATAGGTTATTTATATGACTAACGCTCTTAGGTTCCAACGTTCGTCGCCAGGATCCGACTGTGGTGGCATCTAGTAACAACGTTCAGAACTAGTTGGTCGTTGACGGTGGCGTTTTGTAGCAGAAGTTGGAACTACTTGAAAATCAAATGGCTGCAGTCCTTACTTGGATTAAACACAGATAACACACACTAATACAGCCATCACAATTAACACAGGTTAGAAGACAGATTCTACGCACACCCAATGTTTACTGGGCTACATGACCGCGTTTTCGCGGCCCCTTAACTGAGGAACCAACCAGCCAGAGTGAGAATGGTTCGAGGATATGTGTTTTCTACATTGCTGTATGGTATGGAGGGGTGGACTTTAACCGACGCCCAGTGCAAAAAAACTTGGAAGCCCTTCAAATGTGGGTCTACCGGCGAATGCTTTGCATCTCATGGACAATAAAATTGCCAATTACCGAGGTGTTGGTTGGTTGGTTGATTCTTAAGTTTAGGGGCTGCGACAACACGGTCATGCAGCCCTGTGTACTTTGGGTGAGTGTAGAATCTGTCTGATAACCGGTGTTAATTTTGATGACCGTAATAGAGTGTGTTGTCTGTTTTTAGCCTACTTTCGATTTTTGCAAAAAATGAAAGTAGACTTATGAGATCAACACAGGGCGAAAAATTGTGTGTCTGTCTGTGTGTATGTGTGTGTGTGAGTCTGTGTGTGTGTGTGTGTGTGTGTGTGAGTGAGTGTACTCTGAATGTCTGTCCCCCCCTATCAATTCGAACACGGTGAAACCGAATTGAACGAAATTTGGTACAGAGGTAGCTCTAGCATAGGGCACCTCAGTGCCGTACTTTATATCGCCGCCATCTTTACCAAAACTGAATGGCGGCCACTCAAACGTTCAAAACGTAAACTCAAATTACGGCTAAACTAATCATCCGATCTCTACCAAATTTGGTGACAACATACCTTTATATAGGACGCGTCTTTCACCCAAATTTCAAGGTCATCGGCCTTGCCATTTCAGGATGGTGGCCGTGTGAATTATGCAACCATTATAATCAATAGCTTAAGACCCACCAATTCAGATTATCAAGCCTAGGGTGGTTTAAGCTATCCTGAAGGTCGTGATCCGTTATTTATTATAATTTAATATTATAATATTATTCTGTATGACTGGCTTAAAAGAGCTGAGCTGTATCTGCCACACGACAAGATGGCAGCTGTCCTCATGAGCCTGTCTTATATTTCAGTAGTTTTAGTATGTTGTATGCGATATACCCTACTGATACAATAATATAAACTTTGTATGAAATGATCTATAATGAAGATGTACTGCAGTGAAGAAATAGTTTATTTCAAGTCATTATTTGCCAACAGGTTGAATCTAATATATCAGTTAAGATCGCAATGATGTTACGGATATGTTTAGCTCTGGGCTAGCGTGTTAGCCTGTCACGCAGTTGACTGGGGATCGAATACTGCTACAGTTGACTTTCTTTTTCTTTAATTCTTTTACAAATGATGTGCACAAGCTCTTTTCACAGATACTGAATAAAATGTCATTTAGCTCAAAGGGGAGGCTAATGTATACACTCGTTTATTAATAAAATCACAGTCCCAGCATTGCACATAAACAGAAGACATTACGAAAAGGAGAATAGAAGAATTAGATACACGTTGTTATCAACCACAGCCTTCTTAATGTCTCTGTACGGTGCTGTCCTCTTGTGGGTTATGTGGGTAGTATTGTTCCAAATATACCGCTGTGTCAATACCTGGCCTCCTAAAGTATGGAAATTTTGTAATACTGGTAGTTCGACTATTAGCCACGATCGCGCTCCGATTACCTTTAATGATAGAACGTACAAGGCACTGCCGGCAGGAAGTTAGGTCCTCATTTGAGTACGTAATTCAATTGCTTATATGAGGACGAAGCGTCCTGCTGGCAGGACCGTTCTTTTTTCCATTATATAGAGGGAAATGTAACGAATCAGCGCATGCAAGTCTGAAGTTGGTAGCTCTGACCGTTCAGTAATGGCGGCGATTATACGTAATGGTGACTGTGTTTATGTTTTTGCTACCTATTTCGATGCTCCAAACAGCGGAGATGCATGGAGTCGCTCGTTATTTGCTAGTAATTATGATATCAGTAAATGTCATGGTACTGTAGTTTAAATTACGTGTAGTTGTGCAACTGTGCAGTGGGATATTGACAAAAACACAACTAGGCTTTTTTTAATTTATTTATTCTCGAGTGATGGACCGCCGTCGCTCATACATTTATTTAGTCTCTGTACTATAAGAAAACACGTTTATACTTTATACGTTTATATATTTTAGAGTCAATATGTTGTTAAGAGACAGTTATTGTGTTAGTCAATATGAGTCATATTGAATATTTTAGAATATTTACAGACTTTTATTGTTTGCCCAGTACCAGAACTGCAATATTATTACGCTCTGATAACCCAAAATACTGCCGGAAGGACGCGTCCTGCTGGAAGGCCAGTTCAAACATTTGCCATAAGGGTCCAAAGTCCTGCTGGAAGGACGCACCGCTGTGTACAAAAGTACTTCCGGAAGGTCCTTCTAGCAGGACGAGTGACTGTACGCTCTATCATTAAACACTGTCAGTTGGATAGCCTCCCTCCTGGCTACTTTAAACTGCCTACTCGTTGAACACCCAGAGGCGTACTAGATAAATATGAATTCACTGCTAGGTCGCAGCACCAACCTACTGTGATTGGCGCGGATTTTTTTAAAGGGGAAGGTACCCAAAACGATAGATCCTTAAGTTTGCAGGCTGGCTTAATATTGAGATTAACGGACGTGAATGCATTACAATAAGTTAGTAGTTTTGTTATTCAATCATCATAAAGTACATAATATTGATTTGACACTTACTGGCTAATTATCAATATAAAAGAAAACAAACACTACCTGGTGGTAGAGGTGGTTTTAGGGATGAGGACAAAGAGTTATAAATATACCCATACATTTAGGAGAAAGTAGGCTATATGTTCTTTGCTGAACATCTTGTTTAATTTAAGTACAGACTGCAACTTAGAATTTTTCAAATAGTTCATAATATTGCCGCCAAGCGCCACCGTCAACGACTACTAGGCCAAGTTCAGAACTTAGCTACTAGACGTCACCGCAGTCGGCTCTTGGCAACGAACGTAGAAACCTAAGAGCGTTGTTTACATTCTTAACCTATCCAATTTAGCTTCACACAGGTGTAATTAGTGGAAGATTCTTTAACATGCCATAAATCTATGACATGGGACCGCCGGCTTTACTTCCCGTCCGAAGGAAGGCATACTGAGGGATTTTTAACGCTCTTAAAATATCCGACGGCTTTGGCCGGGTTTGAACCCGCTATCTTGAGCAAAGAAGCTCAGCATGCTACCGACTACGCTACCGAAGCCGCCTACCGAGGTGTTGGATGTTGATGATGTCATCCCTTCAGTCGAATCCGACCATCGGCGACACCATATTATTCGATGTTGGCATGTCAAATAACCCATTTGAATTCAGTAGGCCGTGTTCATAATGGCAAAATTAATCTCGGGAGTTTCCGCCAACACAAAGTTCCACATTTCTCTACTAGAAAGCGCTATAGTGTTCAAGGAGCTTAGATATCTAACCTCCTTGACTTTCATAGTGCTTCAAGGAATAACGAAATTCGACATGCAAGCTACCATCTGGGTGGAAAATAACAAAGCTTGCACCCGACACTCGAGGCCATACGATATTATTATTATTCCGAAACGACAAATTCATCATGTGTTGTATTTTTCTTGTGAAGGAGACTATTTATAAATAATTTGTCATGCATTAATGTCGAGGTAGTAATGATGCAATACATTATTATTAGACTTATCATATTGCACATTTAGACAAGATACCGTGGATTTAGGGTGAGTTAGCCGTGGTCGTTACGGCGTGGCTGCAGGCAGTCGCTCACATCCGGGAGGCGAGGAGGTTCAAATCCCCCCACCGGCAACCTTGAAGATGGTCTTCTCTGGTTTCGCATCTTCCTTCCAGGCAAATGCCGGGGTTGGTCCCTAACAATAGGCCACCTTCCAATTCCTCGCCCTTACACTCACACTTTCCTCCTCAGACAACACTCCACACGTGACGGTACTTGTCGCTAGAAGCAGCTACAAACTCTGGCAAACCGAGTCTGTCCTCGGACACTCCCGGCACTAAAAGCCATACGCAAAAAATATTTAAAAAAACGTGGATTTAGCACCATTAACACTTTTTATAGTTGGTTAGTTCTTACGTTTAGGGGCTGCGACAACGCGGTCTTGTAGCCCCGTGTACTTTGGGTGGGTGTAGAATCTGTCTGATAACCGGTGTTAATTGTGATGACTGTATTAGTGTGTGTTACCAGTTTTTTTTAAATTCAAGTAAGGACTGCAGACTTCTGAATTTTTCAAATAGTTCCCACTTTTGTCGCCAAACGCCACCGTCAACGACTAGTTCAGAACTTAGCTACCAGACGCCACCGCAGTCGGCTCTTGGAAACGAACGTAGGGACCTAAGAGCGTTGTTTACATTCTTAAACTATACAATTTAGCTTCACACAGGTGTAATTAGTGGAAGGTTCTTTAACATGTCATAAATCTATGACAAGGGACCGCCGCCGGCTTTACTTCCCCTCTGAAGGAAGGCATACTGAGGGATTTTTAACAATCTTAAAAATCCGACGACTTCGGCCGGATTTGAACCCGCGACCTTGGGCATAGAAGCTCAGCATGCTACGGACTACGCCACCGAAGCCGCCAACACTTTTTATGTTAGATGATTTAAATTACAGTAAATACAAAATGGTAATGATTTATTTTGTCCCACATAATTATACTTAATATATAATAATGTATTAATCAGTCAGAAGAAATTTTAGAAACTGAATTTATGTCATAAATATGTAGTAATTTAATTTCTATGTTAATTTTTATTTCATTTATCATGTGTCCCATCGACCCCTTAATATTTCGGATTTAACCGTATCCCCCTTGCATTATCTTGTGAATTGTTTTGGCTCATTTGCCTTTGTATCATTCTATCAACTTATCTATTCCCAGTGCGCTTTGCAATTCTACACGAAACAGAAGCATGCTGGCGGTTATAACGTAAGCTTAAAGGCATTAGCAATGCATAAATTGTAAATCGGGTGCTCGTCCCGCCGATAGAGTAATTGTTTCCCCACGGAGTCAGGAGTCTCGTGGGGTGCGTCTTGCCGACTGCCGATCATCCAAGAGAAGCTGCAGGCAGCAGCCATATCGATCCTCATTTGCATGTAAATTATACACGGCTGTGGTGAGATGGAAGGAGAAGAGAGCTGGATTATCGAGCGCAGTCACAAGAGTTGGGTCAGCGGCTCACAGGTGCGTCCGCCCACCCCTCATAAACCCACCCCGATCCTACCTTGCCTGCCCTAAACTGCAAAGTAGCAACTTCCGTGAGGAACTCTCCAAATATTGGCTCAACGGTAGCTCATTTTAACTGGCCCTAAGTGATCGGCAGTGGAGGTGTATCTAGTTATTAAGATGGCGAACCAGCAGCATAGCTTGGTCGGCAAAGTCATCAACTCGTTAAAAATGCCGGCACCGAGGTGTTGGGGTGGCGCACCCTTCCTCTCACCCGGAGGCCCCGGGTTCGATCCCCGGCTCCGTCAGGGATTTTAAAACTGACGTGAGGGTTAGAACGGGGTGCACTCGGCCTCGTGAGGACAATTCAGTAGCTGTCTGACAGTGAGACAGCGCCCCGATCACGAATACCAAGATTAACGGCCGAGGGGACGCGACGCGCTGATCACGCGTCACCCCAATATCTGCAGGCCAAATGGCTGGGCAGCGGTCGCTTGGTTGACCTTAGCACGTCATGGGCTGTAGAGTGCCAGGGGTTGACTTTTTTTTTGACTCGTTAATAATCCCTCAGTATGCCTTCCTTCGGAGGGAAAGTAAAGCCAGTGGGCTAATGCCATACATTTATGGCATGTAAAAGAACCTTTCACTAAATACAATTGTGTGAAGCTGAATTATAGGTTAGATTTGACTAACGCTCTTAGGTTACAACGTTCGTCGCCAGGAGCCGACTGCGGTGGCATCTAGTAACCAATTTCAGAACTAGTTGTCGTTGACGGTGGCGTTTGGTAGCAAAGGAAGGAACTACTTGAAAATTGAATGTCCGCAGTCCCTACTTGAATTAAAAACAGATAACACGCACTAATACAGCCATAAAAATTAACACCGGTTATCAGACAGATTCTACACATGGCCGCGTTGTCGCAGCCCATAAACTGAGGAACCAACCAACGAAAGTCATCAACTACTGTGCCCAAGGTTTCGGATGTGGCCGTTGATCGCAATATTCGAAACACCAAAATTGCTACTTTTGACGTCATGTTCTACACATTATCTAACAAATACTTTATTTCCAACGCTGTTATTAATAACTGTTAAATTAACGCTACTCAGGGGGTAACGAACGACTAACGACGTTCCAAAGTAAATTAATGAACTATAACTGTAACGCTGCTACTTAAGACACTAACGAAGTAACTTATAATGATTTATTTATTTATTTATTTATATATATTCTTTAATTTAGACGACTAGTAAAGAAGAGTACAGGTTTCCAGGAGACAGGGGAGTTGTCAGTGAGGAAAGGAAGATCTTACACGGAGGAATAGAATAAGGAAGTGGGAGAGAGGATGATGAGATATTGACAGAGAGTGAAGACCAAACAAATGTAACTTAGTTATTTTTACTAACGGAAAAGCTCGTTAATATTTCAAGGAGGAACGTTGTGGGGATTAAAAATTCACAATACTTGGGAATTAATATTTGGATAGCAATAAAGAAAAAGAAATAATAAACTTTATATCAATTTAGTGTGTCGTATGTAGTTCACTAAATCTATCACTACGAGTGCCAGTGTTGCCCCATATATGGTCAAATCAACATCGAAATATCTACTACCGTTTTGACTGACAAATCATGCACACCAACAGTTAGACAACATCCTTTGGGGCCTAAATCTATCAAATCGAGCGCTAGGGTCGACCCATACATGGGAAAATCAACATCAAAATACATTCTTCCGTTTTGAAAAATTCAAAAATCTGCTTCCCAAAAATTGAAGATAAAGAATCAAACAAGTAGTTCCGTGAAGAACTATACAGCCTATTTTCATATATCCTACTTATGTCAATTGCCACTCTCAACATACAACATTTCTGTTTGATTGCTGTAATAGATTCGTAGATATTGAGAACCGACTATATATTTCGGATGGTCGGCATGTTGGATTTTATATATGTAGGTCCTAGAGTTATGTACTGTTACATGAAGATTATTGTGTACGTGTAGCATTCAAACTTCAATCGCATGATTATTACACAAAAAGTAACAAGGAGATTTTAAAATTTCGCACAGCTGCCATCTTGTGGTTATGGAAACAATTGAAATAAATTAGATGCCAGTGGATTAACATTCGTTTAAGGATTTACTGTACGTAGTTTCACTACACTCGGATGGTTAAATTGAGAGAAACGTCCATGTGAATATTTATAATTCGCGTCGCCGCCATGTTGGATTTGTGATCACCAGGTTATTTAAAGTCCTATAGATGAACTTATGTTCATAGCCCCTATGAACATAAAAAAAATCAGATTGAGTGCTATAATAGATTTGTAGATATTCAGAGCCGTTTAAATATTTCGGATGGTTGCCATGTTGGATTGTTAAATGTATAGGCCATAGAGTCATGTACCATTAAAGGAACATTATTGCGTAGGTTCATTATTCAAACTTTCACTTCGATCACATGATTACGACACAAGATATAAAAACTTAATTTTAAAATTCGCACAGCCGCCATCTTGAGGTTATGTAAACAATTGAACTAAATTAGATACCAGTGCATTACAATGTGTATAAACATTTCCTGTACCAGATTTCATTGCGTTTGGAACATTAAATCGCAAGCAAGGTCTAATTAAATTTTCAAATTCGCTTGGCCGCCATGTTCGTTATGTAGTTAACCGGTTTTTGAAAGTCTTATAGATGAACTTTCAGTAGTGCCCTTTATCTCCCTACAAACTTTCAGGGTGATACCTCTAATAGTTTCGGTGATATAGAATGCCAGTGAAATATTTCGCACATCCGCCATCTTGTGGTTATGTAAACAATTGAACGAAGTTAGATGTCGGTGCATTACAATGTGTATAAACATATACTTTACCAAGTTTTATAGCGTTTGGTTGGTTGAATCGCGAGAAACGTCTATTTAAAAGTTGCAACTTCGCCTGTGCGCCATGTTGGGTTAGCAGTTACCAGTTTTTCAAAAGTCACATAGGTGAACTTCTAGTAGTTCCCTTTATCACCGTAAATAATTCCAGGGTGATATCGGGAATAGTTTCGGAGATATTGAATGCTGGTGAAATATTTCGCACATCCGCCATGTTGGATTGGTGAGACGTAACAAAATTTGAAGGGCATGGTCGGGGTCGCCCGTGTAGTGCTATGAACTTACCGAGTCTCATTGAAATCGCTCCAGCCGTTTAGATTTTATTAGGGGGACACACACACACACCTCACACACACACACACACACACACACACACACACACACACACACGCACACACACACACACACACGGACAAAAGGTGATCTCATAAGCCTATTTTTTCAAAATTGAAAATAGGCTAAAAATTGATTAAAATAGTTAAACTTTAATTTCATTTAAATCTGTAGAACAAGTTCCATTTAAAAACAAGCGTTTTAGTATGTTTATTCAAATATCATTTAAGACGGAAGTAATTTTCAAAATTAGATAGAGCCTTTGAAATCACTCATTTTGACACTTTTCCTGGCCTTTTAGCGTTTCAACTTTCGGCACAATATTGTCAAAATAGTTTAACTTTACGTTTTTTGCTAAACTGGACCCCTGCAGTCTGAGTGCGCTTAGTGCCATTGGAATAGTACATTATGCAACGAGCCTATAATGGCTATAATTAAGACACGAGTATTTTTTATAAAACGAGCGTATGCGAGTTTTATAATTTCCATACGAGTGTCTTAATTACCATTATAGGCGAGTTGCATACGACTGTTTATGTTCGACGATAATTATAACTTTATTGTATGTTTTAACATAAATATTCATAAATATCTGTTGAGTCAGCTACTGGAATTTTGTGATCGCAGAGCGAGCGTTGGGTGTTATATCTCTGCCTTTCAAGAGCTTTGAACGACCGACGCATGCGCTCTGTGTGTTTGCAATGCCATATGCAAACCATATGTTTACATCTGCCGTCCCTCAGTAATATTGTCACCGGTGTCAGTTGAAGACAATGCGCTGTGTAGAAATTAGTGTTGGTGATTTTAAGGTACAGTGCTATTTCTTGTCTCAAATTCGCCAGTTTATTTACGCGAACATATGGACGGGGGGTATTCCATGTCGGTAATTTATTATAGTTCGATGTTGTGTTTATGTCCGACATGTTGGATTTTGAGCGCATGCGCGAAGTTATCGTTACCTAATTGGTCAATGAACGAGCTCTGATTGGCTGGAGAAACTGTATCATAATGGAAAACAGTGTTATAATGACCATCATTATGATACAGTTATCTGACACATAATAGTGAGGGTCGAACATAATAGTACATTATGCAACGAGCCTATAATGGCTATAATTAAGACACGAGTGTCTTTATAAAACGAGCTTTAGCGAGTTTTATAATTTCCATACGAGTGTCTTAATTACCATTATAGGCGAGTTGCATACGACTGTTTATGTTCGACGATAATTATAACTTTATTACATGTTTTAACATAAATATTCATAAATATCTGTTCAGTAACTAGAATTTTGTGATCGTGTGGTGCGCTAGGTAGCACATCTCCCTGTTCCAAGCTCTCTGGCCGGCCGACGCATGCGCTCTGTGTGATTCAATGCCAGATGTGCAGATCGTGAACCAGTATTCAGCAAAACTGTCACCGTAGTCGTTTGAAATCAACGCGCCGAGTAGAAATTGGATTTAGGTATATTAAGGTACAGTGCTATTTCTTGTCTCATATTCACCAGTTTATTTACGCGAACATTTGGACGGTGCACTTTCGGTAATTTATATAGACATGTTGGATTTTGAGAGCATGCGCGATGGTATCCTTATCTAATTGGTCAAAAAATTTGTTTCTTGAGCTGTGATTGGTGGGAGAAACTGTTTCATAATGAATAATAGTGTTATAATGACCATCATTATGATACAGTTTTCAGACACATAATAGTCAGGGTCGAACATAAATATCTTTTCAACATTGTAAATAATTATCTGCTACGGTACTTCTAAATGAAGTACAGTAGAACTCCATTGATCCGAACTACGACTATCCGAATGGCTAATTATCCGAATCGCTTTCAGAAAAACAGAATTAAGAAGGAATCGTACTGCGATTCGCAAAATAATGATTATGTCTACGCGCGCTATTGTCCTTCCCTCCACGAAGCTAGTGTAGGCGCAGCGCGAACATTATTGGGATGATGAGCTTACTTTGACCGAGATGTTCAGCAAACAATGACTCTCATTTACTATTATTGTACATCACTTGTAAGTAAGTACGCAATATAACATGTAAAAGAGTTGTATTTTCATTTAATTACATAATTGAAAATGCATACAGGACCGAAAATAAGCCCGTTTTCTTTAAAATGCATATGTACTGTGTGTTTACCCGTAAGCAGACCATCCAGCATATCATCACCAAGTGTCCTAAAAGAAAGTACAGTGGCAAAGTCACTGATTTCGCCAGAGACAATTACTTACATAAGCAATTTACAGTAGACATAAATATATAGTTCGTCTGCATTTCCTAAACTAATATATTATCATCTGTGTAGGCCTATATAATGTATCCGTAAAGCCATACGCTAAATCTCTACTTGTAAACAAGATGTTCAGTAAAGAACATATAGCCTACTTTCTCCTAAATGCATGGGTATTGTTATAACTCTTTGTCCTTTTCAAGGAGTATGATTGAATGTTGGTTGTAGTAGCTTGTTGAAATACAACGTGCTATAGGGATATTAAACATGAATATGAGGTGCCCTTTGCTAGTGCTACCTCTGTACCAAATTTCGTTCAATTCGGTTTCACCGTGTTTGAATTGATAGGGGGAATCGATTTGCACACATACTTGGCCACCATCTGCAAACTATTGGGCTGATGTTCTTGCAGTTTGGTCTGAATATGTTTCCCACATAAAGATATGGTGTTGCAAAATTTGGTAGAGACTAGATTATTAGGTTGGTCGTAATTACATTTTAGCTTTTAACATTTGGGTGGCCGCGATTACGTTTCCGTCAAGATAGCGGTGATATAAAACAAGACACTGAGGTGCCCTTTGCTAGTGCTACCTCTGTACCAAATTTCGTTCCATTCGGTTTCACCGTGTTCGAATTGATACGGGGAATCGATTTTCACACAAAGATGGCCGCCATCCGCAAAATATTAGGCTGATGACCTATTAGTTTGGTCAAAGGATGCTCCCTCCATAAAGGTATGTTGTTGCTAAATTTGCTAGAGATCGGATGATTAGGCTAATCGTAATTTGATTTAAGCTTTGAACATTTGTGTGGCCGCCATTACGTTTCCGTCAAGATGGCGGCGATATAAAACATGACACTGAGGTGCCCTTTGCTAGTGCTACCTCTGTACCAAATTTCGTTCATTCGGTTCCACCGTGTTCGAATTAATAGGGGGAATCAATTTTGACATAAAGATGGCCGCCATCCGCAAACTATTAGGCTAATGGCCTATTAGATTGGTCAAAGGATGCTCCCTCCATAAAGGTATGTTGTTGCAAAGTTTGGTAGAGATCGGATGGTTATGTTAGTCATAATTTGATTTAAGCTTTAAACATTTGTGTGGCCACCATTACGTTTCAGTCAAGATGGCGGCGATATAAATCATGACACTGAGATGCCCTTTGCTAGTGCTATCTCTGTACCAAATTTCGTTCCATTCGGTTTCACCGTGTTTGAATTAATAGGGGGAATCGATTTTGACACAAAGATGGCCGCCATCCGCAAACTATTAGGCGAATGACCTATTAGATTGGTCAAAGGATGCTCCCTCCATAAAGGTATGTAGTTGCAAAATTTGGTAGAGATCGGATGATTAGGTTAATCGTAATTTGATTTAAGCTTTGAACATTCGTGTGGCCGCCATTACGTTTCAGTCAAGATGGCGGCGATATAAAAGATGACACTGAGGTGCCCTTTGCTAGTGCTACCTCTGTACCAAATTTCGTTCCATTCGGTTCCACCGTGTTCGAATTAATAGGGGGAATCAATTTTGACATAAAGATGGCCGCCACCCACAAACTATTAGGCTAATAACCTATTAGATTGGTCAAAGGATGCTCCCTCCATAAAGGAATGTTGTTGCATAGTTTGGTAGGGATCGGATGGTTATGTTAGTCGTAATTTAACTTAAGCTTTGAACATTTGTGTGGCCGCCATTACGTTTCTGTCAATATGGCGGCGATATAAAACATGACACTAAGACGCCCTTTGCTGGTGCTACCTCTGTACCAAATTTCGTTCTATTCGGTTTCACCGTGTTTGAATTAATAGGGGAATTGATTTTCACACAAAGATGGCCGCCATCCGCAAACTATTAGGCTAATGACCTAGTCATTTGGTCAAAGGATGCTTCCTCTATAAAGGTATGTTGTTGCAAAATTTGGTAGAGATCGGATCATTAGGTTAATCGTAATTTGATTTTAGCTTTGAGCATTTGTGTGGCCGCCATTACGTTTCCGTCAAGATGGCGGCGATATAAAACATGACTCTAAGGTGCCTTTTGTTAGTACTACCTCTGTACCAAATTTCGTTCCATTCGGTTGCACCGTGTTCGAATTAATAGGGGGAATCGATTTTCACACAAAGATGGCCGCCATCCGCAAACTATTACGCTGATGAAACATTAGTTTGGTCAAAGGATGCTCCCCCCATAAAGGTATGTTGTTGCATAATTTAGTAGAGATCGGATGATTAGGTTAGTCGTAATTTGATTTAAGCTTTGAACATTTGTGTGGCCGCCATTACGTTTCCGTCAAAATGGCGGCGATATAAAACATGACACTGAGGTGCCTTTTGTTAGTACTACCCCTGTACCAAATTTCGTTCCATTAGGTTGCACCGTGTTCGAATTAATAGGGGGAATCGATTTTCACACAAAGATGGCCGCCATCCGCAAACTATTACGCTGATGGCCTATTGGTTTGGTCAAAGGATGCTCCCCCCATAAAGGTATGTTGTTGCAGAATTTAGTAGAGATTGGATGATTACGTTAATCGTAATTTGATTTAAGCTTTGAACATTTGTGTGGCCGCCATTACGTTTCCGTCAAGATGGCGGCGATATAAAACATGACACTGAGGTGTCCTTTGCTAGTGCTACCTTTGTACCAAATTTCGTTCAATTCGCATTCACCGTGTTCGAATTGATAGGGGGGGGACAGACATTCGGAGTACACACACTCACACACACACACACAGACACACACACACACAGACTCACACACACACATACACACACACAGACAGACACACTTTTTTCGCCCTGTGTTGATCTCATAAGTCTACTTTCATTTTTTGCAAAAATCGAAAGTAGGCTAAAAACAAAGTCCCCGATTCTTGGATGTCGCGAGTAATCTCGAGAACAACTGGATGGATTTTGATGCGGTTTTCACCATTCTCTAAAGGATATCTCGGGGAAGGTTTCTGTAGAAAATAATTTATTTGTGATCAATGGAAGCCAAACATTAACGATTTCAGTGAAAAGGTCGAAAAAAAACTGACGACCGTGTGCTTTTTGAGCTTACGCAGGGCAAAGTGTTCAAAATATCAATATACTATGAGTATAAGAATTGTTCAGCATAAAAAGTTCTACAAAAAAGTCCGCGAGAGCATATTTCTATCTTCAATACATCGCCCACTATAAGTTTTCTTCGATTGGACGGAAGAGGGATTTATGTTTCATGCACCTCGCCATTCTTAAATTAGACTACGTCTGACAAGAATTCGTTGCTCATGATCATGAATCACCATGATAATATAATTAATAGTCCAATCAGTGATTTTAACCCATCATGCCGAGACGTAAAACGGATATAGTTCGTAGTTCATTAACATCGAAAAATAAAGCGCTTATCACGTAATTCATTCATAACTGTTCCCGAGCGAAGCCGGGGTGGGTTGCTAGTAAACAAGTAAATAAATACATAAATGTATGTAAATCCAATTATCCGAATTATTGATTAACCGAATGGAGTCCGGTCTCAATTGATTCGGATAATTGGATTTCTACTTTACGAAACTAGAATATTTGTAACGCCCGAGATGGTATGTTTAGTCGGGTGACTAATGTCGAAATGTTGTCAATCGCATCAAATGATTGAACATCACATTGCGGGCTGTAGCTCGCTGACAAGCGTAAGCTATCTCGAGGGACATGACCACAATGTGCAACTGAAGCATGGACTACTTGAACAATCAACTACCAGTGTCGCGGTGGAGAACCTGCCACAAACCATCGTCACAGATCACTGCAGCTGTCGAACAGTGAATACACATCACCCTTATTGTGTAACTTCCAAGTTTATTGATTTCACTGTGCTTCTCACCTGCAATCTATTGCAAATCGTGCAGTGCAATCAGATGGTAATTTTATAATTGTGCTCACTTTGGACGTAACGTGAAATGGACTTACGAGATATTATTGAATCACAAAATTAAAGTGTAATTTTAAATTGTGATGCAATCTGATTATTTTAACCCTATTTTATTTGTACTTATTTACATTTAATTATTTTAGCCCAATTATAATTATTATTAATTTTAATTTTTGTTTTCTTTAATATTTTAATGCTCATAATTACTTTTATAATTTTACAATTAAGATGGTTAGAAATTTCATGTTTATAAGCTTATTTATTTTCAAAATTTAGAGGCATATTAAGCATTATTAAACAATTAAAAATAGTAAAGAATTACAATTAAAACTAAAGACAACAAGGATAATAAAAAATATAGTTAAAATGCATTATTTTTATTGCCATTTTTTAATTTTTAAATTTTATTTTAATTGTTTTTATTAAAATATTTATCTAGCACCGTAGGTCAAGGAGATACTAATAATATTTGGTTTAAAGAAACATTAACACTTCCACAAGAATTAGTTGAAATATCAGTGAATGATTCAACCATCCGCATCTTTGAAAATATAAATCGTCCTTTTGCTCGGTGGTTAATAAACTAACCACTCAGCTATAAAGGGTTAATTAGAAAGAAACTGCGCACAAAAGTGCATTACATTTTGGAATAATCCAACAAGGAAAGTGTTCTCTTAGAGCATTCACTAAAATGGTATCGACCACACAGTTTAGCACATAATACGCACACACACCGTACAGAAAGTTCATGATAGCCACGTCGCACGCACAGCTTATGATGGAAGCAGTGTACTGCAAGATTATTCAGAGCACTCTTCGTTTCATTTTTAGGTTTGGTCCAATTTTTATTAGACATGGCATCAGTCCCATAGATTTCCAAGTTGATTTCAGCTCGCTTTCTTTGTCTCATGCTTAGGAATTCCTGTTCTTGTCTTGTAGAAGGCAATTTTAATCTAATTCTTAAATCTTCAATAAGGAAAGCTTCTCCAGCTAGTGCATGTGTTAGCCTGGAGGGTGATATTTCTGAGATTCCAAAATTTCTTTTCAAAAATCTCGCCTTCACATTTTCTACAACTCTGAGGTTGGATAGTGTTAGGCAATCCCATAATAGTTCCAACCCATAAGTTGGGGCTGGAAGAATCTTTACATAGAATAGCGTCATTGTTGTTCTTAGAGACAATTTAGTGGGATCGGTGACATCAGGGGCGGTGCGTCATTAAGGACCAAATGGGCCCTGCCCACCCAGGGCCGTTAGGCAGCATTGCAAAGAATTTGTTTAATTAATGTCCTTTAAAATTACTTTAAATTGCAGATACTCGACTAAAGATTAGTGTTTTACCCTTCTAGAATCTCTAAAAAAGAATTCATTATACATAACTCATCCCTAGCGTAAGATCCTAACAGTCTCGTACTGTGTATCGCATTGCGAGGGCCGCTCCACAGTAAGTCCCATGTAAAGTATATGGCTTAATGGGCCGGGTGAGGAAACAGTGGACATAGCACTGTCTTGCATGGGAATTCTTCAGTGCTATGAAGGGAAGTTTCTCTCTCTACAAGGTCCAGCAGGTTGGGCACATAGCGTTGCTTTGAATCGAAATAGAAGATCTCTCCATTTCATTTCCTGCTTCTGTCTCTGTTAAACTGGACTGTGGGAGAAGGGTTCACCCCACCCCACGCCCCTAAACCTGTATTCAGGTATTGTTCGCAACTTGCTGATATTAGACAAAATATATTTATACAATTTCTGATGTTCCAAGTACAGTGTGTTAGTGAGTTCTGTGGATGAAGTTAATTTCTACTGTATAAAAGTGTTTTTAACTTTTGTGGCATGGTACGTAGTTATTTAATTTGTCGATTGTATGCGACATAGAAAAACAAAAATAAATCTATTATCTTCTATAGCTCTGAACAAAAAGTTAGAAAATAAAAAATTAGGACCTCATTTACCAAGCTGATGGATAAATTTGCTTCATCCAAGCATAGGAGAAAATATATTTAAGGAGCCATGTGAGTACATTTTTTAACGCATGAACTATTTATTCGAATTTGCTTAACATGTTTTGTTGTGTGGAATTATGATAATGGCAATATTGGCAACAATAAATGCCAAATATAAAACAATACTTAATATGAAACAACAATAGTACCATCTGGTCCACCCTAGAATTTTAATCAGGAGCCGCCCCTGGGTGACATCATAAATGATTAGTATTCACACTGGGATAGCTCCAAATTTTAACATATGTTGATATGTTTAGTATTTTATGGTACATTTACACTGCGACAATTAGTGTACCTTCGTCGTCTTTGTTATCATTAGCCTTTGTTCATCATAGCCTATGCAAAATAGGCTTATACAAATTTCATTGCAGCTGAAAGGCAATTAGTTACAAAATCTCAAAATAAACATAATACTGTATACCATTTAACATGACATGTTTATTCTCTACTATTGTCTTTTCAATAGTCACTGAGTGCTTTTGTTCCTTTTTTTTACACCACATAAAGTGATAATATTCACATATCTGGTCACACAATGCACAGAAACATTGATCATTATGTAAAAACCATGTATTGCAAGCATGCCCGTTGCTCACGGTAAAATGTTTCTTAAAATTTATTTTACAACTAATTTTATAAAAATTTGACGAAAGCAAGCTGTGTTGTTCACGGTATAATTATTTTATAAAATCCGTGGATGTATCAGGATCGCCATCTACCGATAAACTTCTGAACCAAGAATCAGCTGTTCAACACACATTGGTTTGAGAGTATGGCTCCAACAAACAAAGCAAAAATTGCAAAAATTGCTGCTTTAGCTACAATTATATGTCGTACAGTGGTAAAAAGGAAGAAAAATGCTAGGAAGTCCTGGACTCGGGAATGGATAAAAAGAAGAGATTAGTAGAGGAATGCTGTCCTTGGTCGAAAATGAGTTGCGGTTAGAAGATCAGAATCCATATAGGAATTTTCTCAGAATGGAGGAAAGCAGTTTTAAAAAACTCCTAGATCTTGTTGGTCCCAAAATTATTCGACAGGACACTAACATGAGGCAAACCATTTCTCCTGAAATGAGACTGCAAGTGAGTTCGAAGCCCGTTTATCTTCGCCTTCACATCAGCCTGGCTTGTGTTCGGTCGAATTTGTGAAACATATTCGGCAATTGAGATTTCTGCCTCCCTTCTTGCATTTCTATTGTGGTATATGGGCGTTTTACCTCGTACAAACACTGATATTTCTGGTACTCGTCCAGTAAAACACTAACAGCTTCCTTAGTCCAGCCGAAGCCTGCCATTTTCGAAGTGTTCGTTTACAAGCGAGCTTCACAACCTTCTCGCCACGTGGCGCCAGCATCATCATCATCATGTCAGCTTCCCTGATTGGTTCGTTTCGAAAAATTAATTTTACGGAATAGAACATGTCCTATTTTATGGAAAGTTTTATCAAAGGTTTTATTAAACTTGTATTTGGCCGTGAGCAACAGAAATTTTATAAAATTAAATTATTGTACTATAAATTTGAAGGAAAATTTTACCGTGACCAACGGGCATAACAGTGGAATACTTCTGCGTTTGGTTTTTTTTGTGTCCAATTTCTGCTTATCATAGCATCAGTTCCAAAAAATTCTTCAATGATTTCTTTTTGTTTTCTTTTTCGTCTCGCTATCACTGCATTGAATGCGTCTGTAGATGGTAGCTGTATCCTTAAGTCCTCCAGGAAGAAACTTTCTTTGTAAAGGGCGTATATCATTCTTTTTGGGGAGTACTTCCCTGCTCCTAGAACTCTTTTCAAGAATCTAGTTTTGACAGTGTCAATTCTCTCCATATTCCTGATGCTTAATTGGTCCCAGATGAGGGAGATCCCATATGTAGCAATGGGATTTACAGTGGTGTTGAAGAGCTTCATTGCTGTTGACATGTCAAGGGATGTTATGTTTTATCATTTTAAATGATCTTGTCGACTTCGTCGTTACGCTGGGGTCTGGCGTTACGTTACGGTGACGGGACGAAATATACCCAGATGCACTGAGGTGTGTGACGTCATAGTACTGCTTGGTGCATGTGTTCCCCGACAATCTCTACTTCGTTAGTATAAGACAAAAATCCCCGAATCCTGGATGTCACAGGTAATCTCGAGAACGACTGGATGGATTTTGATGCAGCTTTCACCATTCTGTAAAGGATATCTCGAGGAAAGATTTTGTAGAAAATAATTTATGTATGACCAAAGGAAGCCAAGCACTAACGATTTCAGTGAAAAAGTCGAAAACAAACTTGGCGTCCGTGCGCTTCTTAAGCTTACGCTGGGCGTAAGAATTGGTCAGCATGAAAAGTTCTACAAAATAGTCCGCGAGAGCATATCTCTATCTTCAATACATCGCCCACAATAAGTGTTTTTAGACTGGATGGAAAGGGCACGTCCCCGCGCGCTTTGGTGATCGTGATGGCATCCCGCGCGCTTGACCTTGCGTCGCCCTTGGTTTGCACTTGCCGTTCGCGAGTAATTTGAAACAAGATAAGCAAGATAAGTATTATGCAGATTATTTTCTAACATGTCGAGAGTCTTTGGCTTCGAGCGAAGTGAGAAGCCTCCAGCCTTTCTAGCATTTTTCAGCATTTGTAGCATTTAAAATGATACAATGTCTAGTATTTCAGTCTGTCACTTTTTGATGCTATAAGTAGCATGCGTGGTTGCTGTTCTTTCTTCAATATGACTGCTGAAAGACGTACTTGTATTTTGTAGAATTATTCCTAAATATTTGAATTTGTTATAGATTTAAAGTAGTTTTGTTCATATTGTTTGGGTGTCCTTGTTGGATGCACTGCCTCCTTTTCATTTGTTTGGTTTTATCAAGATACAGCTGTGCATGTGCTTTATAGATTGCAGGAAGGCCTTTGATAGTGTGAATCATGCGAAGATGTGGAATGTACTTAGACAGATGGGCATACCTGAACATCTCATTGTCCTGATGCGTAACCTATAATTGCGACAAGAAGCCAATGTTAAAAGTGAGCATGGTGAAACAGAGTGGTTCCCTATTAGTAAAGGTGTGCGACAAGGCTGTATACTTTCGCCTGACTTATTCAATCTGTATGCTGAGTACATCGAGAGGAAATGGAAATGAGATTGGTTGATTGAATATAAACAACTTGAGGTATGCAGATGAAACCACTTTGGTTGCTGAAAGCAAGGAAGAGCTCGAGGATAACATTATGAAAGTTAAAGAACAGAGTGAAACCATGGGCTTGTACTTGAATATCAACAAGACAAAACTAATGACAACAGGTTTCCCATCAAACATTATGATAGATAATACACACATCAAAAAAAGTTTTGCATCACCTCGGTTCCAAGAGTTCCGGAACCTTTAAATACAAAGGGAATAGAGATCAACACAAACAACATTTCAGCTCGTTTTATTGCTCATGAGACCCACACATTGCATGTTGTACCATCATACAGCTAGACTTTCAGCATTTGTGGTCCAGATTGCAGTACACACCACTACCTCTAATACCCAGTAGCACGTCCTCTTGCATTGATGCATGCCTGTATTCGTCGTGGCATACTATCCACAAGTTCATCAAGACACTGTTGGTCCAAATTGTCCCACTCCTCAACGACAATTCGGCGTAAATCTCTCAGAGTGGTTGGTGGGTCAAAACGTCCATAAACAGCCCTTTTCAACATATCCCAGGCATGTTCGATAGGGTTCATGTCTGGCGAACATGCTGGCCACTGTAGTCGAGCGATGTCGTTATCTTGAAGGAACGCATTCACAAGATGTGCACGATGAGGTCGAGAATTGTCGTCCATGAAGACAAATGCCTCTCCAATATTCTGCCGATATGGGTGCACTATGGGTCGGAGGATGTCATTCAGGTATCGTAAAGCCGTTTCGGAGCCTTCCATGACCACCAGTGGCGTACGTCGGCCCCACATAATGCCACCCCAAAACATCACCTTGCTGCACTCGCTGGACAGTGTGTCTAAGACGTTCAGCCTGACCAGGGTGCCTCCAAACACGTCTCCGACGATTGTCTGGTTGAAGGCATATGCGACACTCATCGGTGAAGAGAACGTGATGCCAATTCTGTGGGGTCCATTCAGCATGTTGTTGGGCCCATCTGTACCGCGCTGCATGGTGTCGGGGTTGCAAAGATGGACCTCGCCATGGACGTCGGGAGTGAAGTTGCGCATCAAGCAGCCTATTGCGCACAGTTTGAGTTGAAACACGACGTCCTGTGGCTGAACGAAACGCATTATTCAACATGGTGGCATTGCTGTCAGGGTTCCTCCGAGCGGCAATCCGTAAGTAGCGGTCATCCACTACAGTAGTAGCCCTTGGGCGGCCTGAGCGAGGCCTGTCATCGACAGTTCCTGTATCTCTGTACCTCCTCCATGTCCGAACAACATCGCTTTGGTTCACTCTGAGACGCCTGGAAACTTCCCTTGTTGAGAGCCCTTCTTGACACAAAGTAACAATGCGGACGCGATCGAACTGCGGTATTGACCTTCTAGGCATGGTAGAACTACAGACAACATGAGCAGCGTACCTTCGTCCTGGTGGAATGACTGGAACTGATCGGCTGTCGTACCCCCTCCGTCTAATAGGCCCTGCTCATGCATGGTTGTTTACATCTTTGAGCAGTTTTAGTGACATCTATGAACAGTCAAAGGGACTGTATTTTTGATACAATATACACAGTCAACGTCTATATGCCGGAGATCTGGGAACCGAGGTGATGCAAACCTTTTTTTGATGTGTGTAAGATAATCACAGAGGTGAATAGTTTCTCTTTGTTGGGATCAACCATTAGTAGTAGTGGCTCAAGCAGTCAAGAGATTCGCCGAAGACTTGCCCTAGGAAGTGCAGCTTTTAAAGGCCTGGATACGATCTTCAAGTGTTCCGATGTTGCTTTGCCTACTAAAATTAGAATGGTTAAGCCACTAGTCTTTCCCGTAGCTACATATGGTTGCGAAAGCTGGACCATAAGGAAACAAGATAGGAAGTATATTGATGCTTTTGAGCTCTGGTGTTGGAGAAGGATACTGCGTATTCCTTGGACAGCCAAGAAGGTAAATGTAAGGGTGATTCAAAAAATCAAACCAGGTCGGTCTCTTGAAGCATTAATAACACGATTACAGCTGTCTTATTTTCGACACATTATGAGGCGTTCTGATTCGTTGGAAAAGACAATTATGCTTGGAAAGTTGGAAGGGTCTCGGAGACGAGGGCGGCCAGCATTGAGATGGATCGACTCCATCAAATCCAACATGAATATGTCAGTGAAGGATCTGAAGAATATGGCTGAAGACCGAATCATATGGAGACAGTCCATCAATGCAGTCGCTAGGAGTAGACGCCGACTTGATGGCACCTGATCATCATCATCATCATCATCATCATATTTTCATCAGCCCATCACACACTAATACAGTCATCACATGAATACAGGTTATCAGGCAAGTTCAACACACACCAAACTACACGGGGCTGATGACCAAGATGTTCAAAGCCCCTAACATGGATTAATAACAACAATAACATTTAAATGTGGTACGAGATGATTTTTAGCCTATTTTCAATTATGAAAAAATAGGCTTATGAGATCACCTTTTGTCCGTGTGTGTGTGCGTGTGTGTGTGTGATTCGTGTGTGTGTGTGTCCCCCCCCCCCCTAATAAAATCTAAACGGCAGGAGCGATTTCAATGAAACTCGGAAATTTCATAGCACTATTCCCGGCGACCTCGACCAAGCCCTTCAAATTTTGTTACGACTTACCAATACAACATGGCGGCTGTGCGAAATATTTCACCAGCATTCAATATCTACGAAAATATTACCGATATTACCCTGACATTTTCTATGGCGATAGAGGAAACTACTATAAGTTCACTTATGTGACTTTTGAAAACCTGGTAACTACAAAACCAACATGGCGGCCAAGCGAATTTGCGACTTTTAAATAGACGTTTCTCGCGATTTGACCAACCAAACGCAATGAAACTTGGTACAGTATATGGTTATATACATTGTAATGCACCGACTTCTAACTTCGTTCAATTGTTTACATAATCACAAGATGGTGGATGTGCGAAATATTTCACTGGCATTCTATATCTCTGAAACTATTAGCAGTATCTCCCTAAAATTTTGTACGGAGATAAAGGGCACTACTGGAAGTCCATCTATAAGATTAAAAAAAAACGGTTAACTACAAAACGAACATGGCGGCCAAGCGAATTTGAACATTTTAAATAGACATTTCTCGCGATTTAATGTTCCAAGCGCACTGAAACCTGGTACAGGAAATATTTATACACATTGTAATCCACTGGTATCTAATTTAGTTCAATTGTTTACATAACCTCAAGATGGCGGCAGTGCGAATTTTAAAATTAAGTTTTTATTTCTTGTGATGTAGTCATGCGATCGAAGTGAAAGTTTGAATAATGAACCTACGCAATAATTTTCCTTTAATGGTACATGACTCTATGGCCTATACATTTAACAATCCAACAAGGCGACCATCCGAAATATTTAGACGATACTGAATATCTACGAATCTATTTTAGCAATCAAACTGCATTTTTAGCCTACTTTCGATTTTTGCAAAAAATGAAAGTAGACTTATGAGATCAACACAGGGCGAAAAAAGTGTGTCTGTCTGTGTGTGTGTATGTGTGTGTGAGAGTCTGTGTGTGTGTGTGTGTGTGTGCATGTGTGTGTGCATGTGTGTGTGTGAGTTTGTGTGTGTGTGTGTGTGTGTGTGTGTGTCTGTGTGTGTGTGAGTGTGTGTACTCTGAATGTCTGTCCCCCCCCCCTATCAATTCGAACACGGTGAATGCGAATTGAACGAAATTTGGTAAAAAGGTAGCATTAGCAAAGGACACCTCAGTGCCACGTTTTATATCGCCGCCATCTTGACGGAAACGTAATGGCGGCCACACAAATGTTCAAAGCTTAAATCAAATTACGACTAACCTAATCATCCGATCTCTACCAAATTTTGTAACAACATACCTTTACGGGGGGAGCATCCTTTGACCAAACTAATAGGTCATCAGCGTAATAGTTTGCGGATGGCGGCCATATATGTGTGAAAATCGATTCCCCCTATTAATTCAAACATGGCGAAATCGAATGGAACGAAATTTGGTACAGGGGTAGCACTAGCAAATGGCATCTCAGTGTCATGTTTTATATCGCCGCCATATTGACAGAAACGTAATGGCGGCCACACAAATGATCAAAGCTTAAGTTAAAGTACGACTAACATAACCGTCCGATCTCTACCAAACTTTGCAACAACATACCTTTATGGAGGGAGCATCCTTTGACCAATCTAATAGGTTATTAGCCGATTAGTTTGCGGATGGCGGCCATCTTTATGTCAAAATTGATTCCCCCTATTAATTCAAACACGGTGGAACCGAATGGAACGAAATTTAGTACAGAGGTAGCACTGGCAAAGGGCACCTCAGTGTCATGTTTTATATCGCCGCCATCTTGACTGAAACGTAATGGCGGCCACACAAATGTTCAAAGCTTAACTCAAATTACGATTAACCTAAACATCATATCTCTACCAAATTTTGCAACTACATGTCTTTATGGAGGGAGCATCCTTTGACCAATCTAATTGGTCATCAGCGTAATAGTTTGCGGATGGCGGCCATCTTTGTGTGAAAATCGATTCCCCCTATTAATTCGAACACGGTGCAACCGAATGGAACGAAATTTGGTACAGAGGTAGTACTAACAAAAGGCACCTCAATGTCATGTTTTATATCGCCGCCATCTTGGCGGAAACGTAATGGCGGCCACACTAATGTTCAAAGCTTAAATCAAATTACGATTAACCTAATCATCCGATCTCTACCAAATTTAGCAACATCATACCCCTATAGAGGAAGCATCGTTTGACCAAATGAATACGTCAATAGCCTAATAGTTTGCGGATGGCGGCCATCTTTGTGTGAAAATGAATTCCCCCTATTAATTCAAACACGGTGAAACCGAATGGAACGAAATTTGGTACAGAGGTAGCACTAGCAAAGGGCATCTCAGTGTCATGTTTTATATTGCCGCCATATTGACAGAAACGTAATGGCGGCCAAACAAATGTTCAAAGCTTAAGTTAAATTACGACTAACATAACCATCCGATCTCTACCAAACTTTGCAACAACATACCTTTATGGAGGGAGCATCCTTTGACCAATCTAATAGGTTATTAGCCTAATAGTTTGCGGATGGCGGTCATCTTTATGTCAAAATTGATTCCCCTATTAATTCGAACACGGTGGAACCGAATGGAACGAAATTTGGTACAGAGGTAGCACTAGCAAAGGGCACCTCAGTGTCATGTTTTATATCGCCGCCATTTTGACTGAAACGTAATGGCGGCCACACGAATGTTCAAAGCTTAAATCAAATTACGATTAACCTAATCATCCGATCTCTACCAAATTTTGCGACTACATACCTTTATGGAGGGAGCATCCTTTGACCAATCTAATAGGTCATTCGCCTAATAGTTTGCGGATGGCGGCCATCTTTATGTCAAAATTGATTCCCCCTATTAATTCGAACACGGTGGAACCAAATGGAACGAAATTTGGTACAGAGGTAGCACTAGCAAAGGGCACCTCAGTGTCATGTATTATATAGCCGCCATCTTGACCGAAACGTAATAGCGGCCACACGAATGTTCAAAGCTTAAATCAAATTAGGATTAACCTAATCATCCGATCTCTACCAAATTTTGCAACTACATACCTTTATGGAGGGAGCATCCTTTGACAAATCTAATAGGTCATTCGCCTGATAGTTTGCGGATGGCGGCCATCTTTGTGTCAGAATCGATTCCCCCTATTAATTCAAACACGGTGAAACCGAATGGAACGAAGTTTGGTACAGAGATAGTACTAGCAAAGGGCATCTCAGTGTCATGATTAATATCGCCGCCATATTGACAAAAACGTAATGGCGGCCACACAAATGTTTAAAGCTTAAATCAAATTAGGACTAACATAACCATCCGATCTCTACCAAACTTTGCAACAACATACCTTTATGGAGGGAGCATCCTTTGACCAATCTAGTAGGTCATTAGCCTAATAGTTTGCGGTTGGCGGCCATCTTTATGTCAAAATTGATTCCCCCTATTAATTCGAACACGGTGGAATCGAATGAACGAAATTTTGTACAGAGGTAGCACTAGCAAAGGGCACCTCAGTGTCATGTTTTATATCACCGCTATCTTGACGGAAACGTAATCGCGGCCACCCAAATGTTAAAAGCTAAAATATAATTACGACCAACCTAATAATCTAGTCTCTATCAAATTTTGCAACACCATATCTTTATGTGGGAAACATATTCTGACCAAACTGCAAAAACATCAGCCCAATAGTTTGCAGATGGTGGCCAAGTATGTGTGCAAATCGATTCTCCCTATGAATTCAAACACGGTGAATCCGAATTGAACGAAATTTGGTACAGGGGTAGCACTAGCAAAGGGCACCTCATATTCATGTTTAATATCCCGATAGCACGTTGTATTTCAACAAGCTACTACAACCAACATTCAATCATACTCCTTGAAAAGGACAAAGAGTTATAACAATACCCATGCATTTAGGAGAAAGTAGGCTATATGTTCTTTACTGAACATCTTGTTTAATGTTCATAGGGGCTATGAACTTAAGTTCACCTTTAGGACTTTAAATAACCTGGTGATCACAAATCCAACATGGCGTTGACGCGAATTATAAATATTCACATGGACGTTTCTCGCAATTTAACCATCCGCGTGCAGTGAAATTTGGTACAGTAAATCTTTATCCGAATGTTAATCCATTGGCATCTAATTTATTTCAATTGTTTCCAAAACCTCAAGATGGCAGCTCTGAAAATGTTTTAAATCTCCTTGTTTTTTCTTGTGTCATAATTATGCGATTGAAGTTTGAATACTACACGTTCACAATAATCTGCATGTAACAGTACATAACTCTAGGACCTACATATATAAAATCCAACATGGCGACCATCGGAAATATTTAGTCGGTTCTCAATATCTACGAATCTATTACAGCAATCAAACTGAAATTGTGTATATTGATAGTGGCAATTAACATAAGTAGGATATATGAAAATAGGCTGTATCGTTCTTCACGGAACTACTTGTTACGACTAACATCGCACGGCTTGGATCTCTGTAAGTTGTGTAGCCCTCTTTGTCCATAAAACAACCCTCTGTTGGATTCAAAGGTAGATGACCTCGCTGTTTCATCCCTTAAAACAAATAACTAATCTTGGGATTATATTCGTAATATACACTCTACCGAGTAAGTCCACATTTGATGGCTTATCCCCACAGTAGGCTTAGCTAGAGAGGATGGGGTTATTTCAATCTCATTTAATTCCCTCGTTCACCTTTGAACTCACACCTGTCTACTGCGATATACTCTACGCGTTGAGCTGCGTTTAGTATGCAAAGTGCTTATAGCCTCTCAATTTGCATGGCGTCAAACAGGAGGGGCAATGTCTTGAAACAAAATTTGTTTGCTAAGTATGTAGTCATCTCGAAAACTCAATTAGTCGCATGTTGGCATAACTGATAGCGAGGCAATAGTCCATAGCACAACATGTTGACTTTTCTCTGAAAACAGATTCATTTCTCAAACATCAGAGAGAGATATTTGTTTCCTGGGAATTAATTATGTGCAAGAGTAAATAATAAAATACGTTGCTTTATATCATCGCTAAATTTGTGAGAGAGAATTCAGATGTTGTCTAAACCCTCCGAGTTATGTTTCCCGGCCCAAAGAAAATAAACAAATAACAAATAGTTCCGTGAAGAACTATATCTTATTTTCATATATCCTACTTATGTTAGTTGCCACTATCAACATTCACAATTTCAGTTTGATTGCTGTAATAGATTCGTAGATATTGAGGACCGTCTAAATATTTCAGATGGTCGCCATGTTGGATTGTTATAAGTATAGGCCATAGAGTCATGTACCATTAAAGGAAAACTATTGCGTAGGGTAGGTTCTTTATTCAAACTTTCACTTCGATCGCATGATTATGACACAAGAAATAAGAACTTCATTTCAAAATTCGCGGAGCCGCCATCTTTAGGTTATGTAAACAATTGAACTAAATTAAATACCAGTGCATTACAATATGTATAGGCTAAACATTTGCTGTACCAAGTTTCTTTGCGGTCGGATTATTAAATCGCGAGAAAGTCTATTTGAAACTATCAAATTCGCTTGGCCGCCATGTTCGTTTTGTAGTTAACCAGTTTTTGAAAATCTCATAGGTGAACATCCAGCAGTACCCTTTATGTCCGTACAAAATTTCAGGGTGATACCGGCAATAGATTCAGAGATATAGAATCCGGTGAAATAATTCGCCCAGCCGCCATCTTGAGGTTATGTAAACAATTGAACGAAGTTAGATATTGGTGCATTACAATGTGTATAAACTTATACTGTACCAAGTTTCATTGCGTTTGGTTGGTTAAATCGCGAGAAACGTCTATTTAAAAGTCGCAAATTCGCTTGGCTGCCATGTTGGTTTTGTAGTTACCAGTTTTTCAAAAGTCACATAGGTGAACATTTAGTAGTTCCCTTTATTGGCGTACAAAATTCCATGGTGATACTGGCAGCCTAATAGTTTCGGAGATATTGAATGCAGGTGAAATATTTCGCACAGCCGCCATGCTGGATTGGTGAGACGTTACAAAATTTGAAGGGTCTTTGGTCGTCCGCAGTAGTGCTATGAACTACCGAGTTCCATTGAAAACGCTCCAGCCATTTAGAAGTTATTAGGGACACACACAAGCACACACACACAGACAGACACACGGACAAAAGGTGATCTCATAAGCCTGTTTTTTTTTTCATAAATAAAAACAAGCTAAAAATAAACGGATGCCTTTATCTAACTAAGAAGACCCCATTAGGAGCCCTTGGGGTGCAAGAAAGAAAGTTCCAGAGAAGGATAGTAGGACCAAGGATTCTACCAGATGGAAGACGGTGGTATAAACCGAATCGTAAGCTCTAACAGCATCAATAAATCTCATAGATGCTATCAGAAGAAGGCGACTGACTTTCTACGGACACATGTCCAGAATGGACTCTGATTGCGGAACTTCATAGATGACCGGAGTAACTACGAAGGAGGGGCGTGGTGGCTCAGCGGTCTAGCTGTATGCCTCTCACCAAGGTGGTCCGGGTTCGATTCCCGGTCAATACATGTGAGATTTTCGAATTGAAATGCCATGTCCTGTGGTTCGGATTCCACGTAAAACGGAGGTCCCGTGGCTCATGATCTCAAGATTAACGGTCACGTTAAACTACAAGCTTCCTTCCTTTAACTACGAAGGCTGCTTTTTAGTAAGGGCCGTTTTTGATGTGTAACAGCTTTCCACTCGGTTGCTGGATATTTTTGTGGGAGTGATTTTGAAAAATGGGACGGAAGTGGATCGGACGGAAGTGTGTAAGACGCACTGTCAGCTGGAACGCATCCCGCCTGGCTGCTGGATGCGATCCAGCTGGCAGAGGTACCATGTGTAATGTATATCACATACGAATTACTTCAAGGTTTGGAGGCGCCATTACAGATATTTCTACAATAAATCATCTTCAAGTTGTCGTTCTTTGGTGTGAAAATATTAATTAGGCTATATCATATTTGCTGAAAACAATTACGATTTATTAAATCTTCATACTTTTTCGGTATTCTTATTTAATATAAGCACTCGATGTACTGTCGGCCATGTGGCTATGTTGAATCTATATCGCATCAATAAACACTCCAAACAACGTAGGAATTCAGTATATTAACACCGACTACTAACAATAATTGAATCTTCGTTGGTCTAAGCGTATCACTGGGAGAAACACATTTAATATACCTTCTGCACACCTAATTTTTAATCGCGCCTATATTTGGCAGTGCGCTCTTTCGGCTAAAAGAGGCCATTTTCAATAACATCGCAGGCATGGGTTCACTAACTGGCCGGTATAGAGCGCAGCTTGCATCAAGTAGGCAGTGGATTGCTTCCGCCACGGCCGACTGAATGCGAGCTGTGCTCGGCCGTGCTCCCACATACCGTAGTTTAACTAGTAGTTAAAGGTAGATGTCACTACTGCAGATCCATTGGAGAACTTTGTTTTAATTGAATAATATTTTCCATTGCAAAATGCACAATATAACGCTCAATTGTATAACGCCTCAGTACTCAAAAATCAATAAATATAAAAAACAAGCAAAAAAATACAACTGTGTTAGGATTAGAACCCCAGCCGGCCGGTTGAGAGACCAACGCTATACACACAGACCTAATTATGTCCTCCCAAAATGAATGTTATCAATCGATTAAGATACAATGTCTTAGCCAATAATGACTTTGACTAAACGATTTCTTCACTGGAGTATATTTCAAACAAAGTTCATTTCATACAAAGTTCCTATTATTTTTTATATCTGTAGGCTATATTGCATGCAACATACTCAAATTAGTGAAATATAGTTCAGAACGAGATATCAGCTGCCATCTTGACTGCACAAGAGACGGCTCAGCTTTTTAAAGCCACTTCTGCACTATAATATTACGATATACACTTTAATTTTCCATTGAAAAATGTCCAATATGTTATGAATCCATTAAGATACAATGTCTTAGCAAATAACAATTATGATTTATCACGGTCAGGATTAATTGGCACTGGAGTTTTACAAGTAGTTATTTCAATGACCAACAGAGTTCACTGTTAACAAGGGATTTTCGCTCCCGGGACACACATAGTAGGATAACATGTGACATGTTACACTTCATATGCGACTACTCTATGGCTCGTAGATTTTTTTTTAAAGCCCGTAGTTAGTGCGCACGCCGCAACAAGCGTGCGCGATACCTCCCGGCATCCTTTGCGAACAAGCAGGCGTCAGTTGCAGCTGTGTAGCTAACCTGTACGCTGAACTGTGCATCTTTACAATGTTCAAGATAATTGATTTTCCGCCGCGTGTAAGGTACTATCTGTGATACGTTTTTTGAGTGCAAGGAACATGTCAGCTTTGTGAGGTGTATGATAATGCAATGAACATTTTCACGACCACTTTTGAACTCGCTTACCCATTTTTGCACTTTACCGTCACAGCGCAAGATCATGGCAAGTCCTCACACTGCTGCTCGGACTTGGGAACTGATTCACTCTTTTGGGTGGGAAGTTTTGGAACACCCACCGTATAGCCCTTCGTCATCTTGGTGGGAAGCGCTTCGCCGACGATGAAGAAGTGAAAACAGCCGTGAATTCTTGGTTGTTAGAGCAGGCGGCAAACTTTTATACAGAGGGATTTCAGAACTTAGTTTTAAAGTATGACAAGTGCCTAAATAAACAAGGCAACTATGTAGAAAAATAGAGGAAGTTATGTAAAACCTAAAAATAAATGTGGTTTCAAAATAAAATGTTCGGTTAATTAAAAAAAAACGGCCCTTACTTAAAAAACAGCCCTCATATAATATAAATGTCAAAACTACCCCTTTCGTAACGCTACCCAGAAACTAAAGGATGAGACCGGAAAATGGCATGAGGAGCGCAAGATTGAATTTAGCAGGAAAATGAAGGTCTACTGGGCCATCAGAAAAGCTCAAGGCACCTACAAGAAAGCAGCTGCCAAACCCACCACTCAGAGCACACCAATCGTGGCAAACAACGACGATGACAGCGGGACACATACAGCTAAAACACATGCATCGTAGTCCATAGATGGCCCTAAAATAAAATTTAAAAAAAACTCGGATGCGATAGGAATTTTGGTGGTGTTCTTAAGAGGCAAAACATCTATTCTAGATCACCTGCTCCTAATGGATTGAATGGTGGAATGATAGACTACTACTAATATAACTACTGACATACCAACTAGAATACAATCCAAGGTTCTAGCCCGTCAGACAAGCAACTCAATGTTGAATATGTCCTTTAATGTGGCGGCTTCGGTGGCCTAGTCGGTAGCATGCCGAGCATCTATGCCCAAGATAGCGGGTTCAAACCCGGCCGAAGCCGTCGGATTTTTTAAGAGCGTTAAAAATCCCTCAGTATGCCTTCCTTCGGAGGGGAAGTAAAGCCGGCGGTCCCTTGTCATAGATTTATGGCATGTTAAAGAACCTTCCACTAATTGCACCTGTGTGAAGCAAAATTGGATAGGTTAAGAATGTAAACAACGCTCTTAGGTTTCTACGTTTGTTGCCAAGAGCCGACTGCGGTGGCGTCTAGTAGCTAAGTTCTGAACTAGGCCTAGTAGTCGTTGACGGTGGTGTTTGGCGGCAAAAGTAGGAACTATTTGAAAAATTCTAAATTGCAGTCTGTACTTAAATTTAAAAAAGGTACACACACTAATACAGCCATCACAATGAACACCGGTTATCAGAGAGAAATACACACACCCAAAGTACACGGGGCTACATGACCGCGTTGTCGCAGCCCCTAAATTGAGGAACCAACCAACCAACCAGACTGATGATTGTTCACCAGAAACACAACCATATCTGGTCGATTAGATTAGGCTAGTTAGATTTTTCTGACACTACGAGCGCTAGTATGAGTAAATTAAACTCAACCATATCCGGTCGATTAGATTAGCAGTTTGCCTTTGAAACCACTACGAGTGCTAGTGTGAGTCAATGTAAAGTTTCACTCAAACCCTTATAACTAGACAACTTCCGGCGAGAGGATGTTTCAAAAAATCAAAAAATGCCTGAGGGTAATGAACCAAGGAACAAACTACATACATAATTATGTAAATAAGTTAATTTTGATATGATTTGAATCAAAAGGAATACGAGTAAAGAAACAATTGATTTTAGGCTGTTTTTCCGAAAATGCATTTAGATCGGTAGTGATTTTCAACATTTGATTGTTTTTGTTTGATAGAGCTCTTCAAGGATCACAATTTGAAACCTTTTCGGGCCCTTTAACCCTTCAACATTTGTCACAATTGAGAATATTGCTTAATTTTACGTTTTTCTTAAGATGGGGACCCCTAATTTTCATGCTAAGAAATGTATTCAACATTTAAAAAAGTCACGAAAATATATTTTATAAAATTTGTTCTATAAAAACTAATGATAAAATTCTAACTTAGATTTTTTTAAATACATATGAAACAACCAACCATGCAACCATGGTGGCCGAAAGCACTAACGCTCATTCCTCGCTGACATCGGGAGAGCATGGTTTCAAATGCTATCTCAGCCGTTCTGAAAATGGTTTTCGTGGTTTCCCATTTTCATCACCAGGCAAATGCAGGGATTGCTTCTTTCAACAGGTCCAAGGCCATCATTCTTACAAAAATTCCTTCCCTGACCCTTCCTTGATTAGACCCTTTATAGTAAATGTTATAGGTCGTCAAAGAAACAGAATTGAATGGTTAAAGGACCCAGAAATATTTCAAATTGTGATTCTTGGAATGTTCTATCAAACTATGACCAAAAGATCAAGGATGATAAAAAGGAATCTAGAAAGAACCAAGGAGGATGCAGATAATCCAGATTAAGGGGCAGGCAAGTTCTGAGAGAACTACACTGGCAAACTTTATCCTTATTTTATCAGCATTGTATTTTCTTGTACTATTTTTGACGAAAACTTCTATTCTAGGCCAGTGAAACTTTTTATGCGGTTTAATATGTCCTCTGGCCGGTCCCGTGCTGTTGGGGTAGCGTGCCTGCCTCTCACGTGGAGGCCCCGGGTTCGATCCCCGGCTCCGTCAGGGATTTTAAAACTGACGTGAGGGTTGGAACGGGGTGCACTCAGCCTCGTGAGGACAATTGAGTAGCTGTCTGACAGTGAGACAGTGCCCCGGTCACGAAAACCAAGATTAACGGCCGAGGGGACCCGACGCGCTGACCACGCGTCACCCCAAAATCTGCAGGCCAATTGGCTGGGCAGCGGTCGCTTGGTAGGCCTAGGCCCTTCAAGGGTTGTAGTGCCACGGGGTTAGGGTAGTTAATATGTCCTCTGTGCATAGTAGGTTAATAGGAAAGGATTTCCCTGTATGTTACGTAAGAATATGGTTATGAATTACCTTTACATTTTTTTGGGGGGAAATATTATAATGTGCATTAAAATACATCATTCTGAACAAAGTGCTCAGTTCCCGCAAAATATCCTTCCTATTATTACAGCTAAAGATGTATATAATAATCCCTGAAAATAACATTTTAATAACCCAAATAATTTTTGACTAATGTGTATAGATGGGCCAGTCATTCCTGGCCGGTCGTAAGTGCGTGAGAATTCTTCTTAAAGCCCGAGTAGAACACTGAGGCCACACATGCGCTGCCGAGGACACATTGCGCACTTTATTTGTATTGATCAAAAAGGTATGAAGGCTCACTGTGCGTGGTGACACCACTGCGCATGTAATATTACCGGTCAAGAAGGAACGGCCCGCATATACCACAAAATTGAAATTTTAACATAGGCAACTGAACAATAACAACATGATTATCCATCCGAGAATCTTCAATTTATTATCCACGCCAATAATAGTAAATGCATTCGACATGTTCGATTATACTTCAAAGAATAACCTTCGCAAATGTATGCAACAAGACCGTTCAGCCCATGTACTCAGGCTGGTATTCAATTAATTTCCGTAGAGCGAGAGAGAGAGAGAGACAGAGAGGGGGGGGGGGGAGGAGGACTAAATTGAAAGGTCAACTAGGACATGTTTACTCAGCCAACAAATAAAACTTCTGGTCAGAATTTTTTCTTACTCTGCTCCAGATAGGTCACTGCCTAATCGATCCTGACCTCACCATTTTCTCATGTTCAGACTTGTAATTTGCGATAATATGTTTACTCTGTGGTAGGTAAACTCACCGATAGGCAATTACCACATACTGACCTTTGTAATCCTGACAGCAATGCATTAATATTATTTACCCGCCTCGCTAGCCTTTCATAATTGCGAATAAGGGCGAAGAAATATGACTCAACCGTCAGCTACTGTATTAAATTATTGCAGTACTAGAAATAGCAGCTTAATTATTTCCTCTCAGGCAGAGGTTTCTAAGAAATTTTTAACATTCTAAAAAAAAAAAATCTGTAGTTTTGACTGTGGCTAATGTAGAGTATTAGAGTTGGCATGCAAGTCCCAGAACTTAGTATACACTAGCAACTAGAGTCACAATCCTCAAGATGGCCCACACTTGACTTGATGTTATTATTTATTTAAGCGAAAATTCCCCTACAGGAGAGTGTTTAAACTTGATAACATGATGTCATTTGGAGGTGAGTCTCCTCCACTCCTCCCAAAGTCTCTTCATTCTCACGGAATGCTCCCGCTTCCTCTCATACAACCAATTTTTCCAAACTTGTCGTAATGATCTTGGTTCAAACTTAACATTCGCGATTTTCGTCTGGCACTCAGTTCGGTCTTCGAAATGTTCTATGCTCATTACTTGTAAGTCTGTCTGTACATCTTTAAGCCATTCTGTGCCACATTTACTCTGTGTTATGATACCGAGTAGTTTCTTTGGCAATCTGGAGGTGGCCATCCTATGGATGTGAGTGTAAAATTTGGCTCTGTGTTTTCTAATTTCGTCTGTAATCGTATTGTTTTTTGTTAGAGTCCTGTACTAGGTCTCTTCATACAAATGTCGTTTCTGTTATTTTTCGCTCCTGCTTTTCCAGTTCCCTAATCAGGGAATGACCATCGATTACTATTGCTTCAGCGGAATATATTGCTTCTGGAAGAATAGCCTAACTGTTTTATAATGTCGTAATTTGGCATTTCTTGTTGTAATGGGCCCACGTTAGCCTGTAGGCCTTCTGGAGCTTAATGAATCTGTCTTCATTGGCGATTCGAATAAGTCCTGAGGGCTGTATAATTTCGCCAAGCTATTTGAAAGTGCTGATTTGGGCGATTATTATTATAATTATTAATATTCGATTTGGCCAACTATGGACACGTTACTTCAACCGCTTCTTCCCTGAGCTTTAGTTCTATCCCAGTATTCCCGCATGAATTTTCTGTGAGCTTCCTTCCTTTCATCAGTTCACTTTATTCCTGTTTTCAGCTTTGGTTTTTCCAACTTGATTATTATTATTGTTATTATTATAGCGACAGCAGTGGCTATTCTGGCTAAAACGCAGCTCTCTGCTGACTCGGTAGACGCGTGGGTTCGATCCTCACCGTCGGCCGTCCTTGAAATGGTGTTCCGTGGTTTCCTATTTTCAACATCAGGCAAATGCTGGGACGGTATCTTCTGAAAACCCACGGCCGCTGCCTTGCAGATCCTTGCCCAGTTTCATTCATCTTCATCCATTCCATCTCTCATCCCGACGCGCACATCGCCCACGGATGTTGACTAGAAAGACCTGCACTAGGCCTCTCAGGAGGCCATACGACAAAAGAAAAATATTAGTCTATTATTATTATTGTTACATCGTTATGCCCATATATGGAGTGCGATAGAACTCATTTCGCTAATGATGGTTTTTTCTTCTCCCAAAATCTCTGAGCCCAAATCTCTTTCCTCCGCTCGTCTGTCCATGATTTCTTGGTTCCGGTAGTAATTTTCTCAGAGAATTATGGTTATTGATTAATGTTCTGAACTGGAGTCGATCTAGTAAAATTTTCTCCCTAATGCCAATTTCTTGAAGGTCTTTTCTCTATTTCACTGAGTCAGTTGTTCTTGACTTTCATTGAGAGCAAGGTTGAGAATCCTTTTGGTGAGCCTGTCATTGTTCATTCTGAGATTGTGGTTGTAGAACTTCAATCGCCTTTTCCCGAATCTGTTCAGTGATTTTTTCAGCATGCTGATACAGCTCCTGAGACTTGCGTTTCATCCAGATCCCTTCTGAGCAATCTGGACATGGATTTTCTTCAATATTTTCCTTTCTATTTTCTCTACGTCTTTAATAAGAGATCTGCCTCAAATGATCAAGGTTTCCGAGGCTTAGTGCTTCAGGTTTTATTACTCTGGTGTAATTATATATTAGTATTTCTTTTATTACTGAAAATCGAATTGACAACTTGGGATCACGCTACAGCTTCATTTCTTTTCCTTCGTGCAGAGATTGCTCTGTGTCAAGTGCTATTCCATGCGTTCGCTGGCCTGTTTCCATTGTTCTTCGGTCCAGGCTTTTCTGGTCTCCTTAGTTCTTCCTGTAGCTGGTACCCCGTTCTCAAATTTTTAGCCTACTTTCCTCATTTTGCAAAAATTAGGAAAAAGTAGACTTATGAGATTGATCAGGAAAAATGTGTGTCTGTCTGTGTGTCCTTCTGTCCGTCTGTCTGTGTGTGTGTCCCCCCTATGAACTCCTAAACGGCTGCAGCTATCAAAACCAAATTTGGTAAGAGTAAAGATATATATCTGATTATCTCACGGCCATGTGCGCTTCATAAGAAGTGAGGTAGTGTACAGTTCACTACTCCTGTCCAGGTACGGACACCAAGAGTCCGCGGATGAGCCTATCTTGGTGTTCCTAGGCAAAACCCACGCAAAAGACACGGCATAAACCTAGAATGATTGCTGAGTTTTACTTAGACTTCTTGTTCAAGGTTTACAATTTAGGAAAGGAACATTTACTTTTTTTTAGTCTAGTTTTCACAAAGACGGTACCTGATACAATATATCATTATTTATTCGTTCAATCGATTAAACGCAGAGTAGATTAATCGTTATTTGCTGCAACTTATCTACTTTATGCTTAGACTAATCGATTACTGTACTTAATCGATTGAAAGTCCCTGTCCTACCAGCAACCACAAAGTCTATCAATGAGCTATCGAACGTTTTGCGGTGGTCTGCGGGTTAACTTGGACGGATATGTTACACTTGGCTGCCAGACGAACAGGTCAGGTCAGGACGGGACGGAAAGGGTGTTGGGCCGTGTCTTAAATCATTTAGTGCAGGTGCACTTCCCACACAATGTGGTCTGCGCTGTGACGGAGCTATGCATATTTGAGCAACATTTTCACGGTCACTTTAAGCCAGTAAAGCTAATATCTGAGTACACTATCTGTGAATTATTTCTCGCAGTGACTGGTGGAAAGGAAAGCTTGTATGGTAGTCCGCTGTAGTTTGTACAAATTGAGATGGGGAGGATTAAATCAACACCACCTGTATTGCAATGTAAGAACAAATCATAGGACGATAAAGGGCACTGGGAACGGTATCAGTTTCTTGGTAGCATTGGAACCTGTATTCACTGCCGACGTATTTCCAATGATGGGAAGTAATTAAGTAACAAGTAGTTCCGTGAAGAACTATACAGCCTATTTTCATATATCCTACTTACATTAATTGCCTCTATCAACATACAAAATTTCAGTTTGAATGCTGTAATAGATTCGTTGACATTGTGAACCGTCTAAATATTATGGATGTTGAGTTTTTATATATGTAGGCCTTAGAGTTATGTACTATTACATGAAAATTATTGTGTACGTGTATTATTCAAACGTCAATCACATTAGGACACAAGAAATAACGTGTAGTTTCGAGAAGAACTATACAGCCTATTTTCATGTATCCTACTTATGTTAACTGCCTCTATCAACATACAAAATTTCAGTTTTATTGCTGTAATAGATTCGTAGATATTGAGAACAGTCTAAATATTTCGGATGGTCGCCATGTTGGATTTTTATATATGTAAGCCATAGAGTTATGTACTAATAGATGACGATTATTGCGTAGGTGCATTATTCAAACGTTCACTTTGATCGCATGATTAATACACAATAAATAAAAACTTAATTTTAAAATGTCGCACAGCCGCCATTTTGTTTTAATGTAAACAATTGAACAAAATTAGATGCCAGTGAATTACAACGTGTATAAACAATTACTGTACAAAGTTTCACTGTGTTTGGATGGTTGAAATGCGAGAAAAGTCTATTTAAATGTTTCAAATTCGCTTTGCCTGCTATGTTCGTTTTGTAGTCAGCAGGTTTTTGAAACTCTCATAGCTGAACTTCTAGTGGTGCCCTTTATCACCGTACAAAATTTCAGCGTGATATCGGTAATAGTTTTGGAGCTATAGAATGCTAGTGAAATATTTGACATAGCCGCCATGTTGGATTGGTGAGACTTTATGAAATTTGAAGGGCACGGTCGGGGTCGGCCAGAATAGTGCTATGACCTTACCGATTTTCATTTAAATCGCACCAGCCGTTTAGAGGTTATTAGGGGGGAGGCACACACACATGGACGCACACACATACGGAGACACACACACATGGACAATAGGTGATCTCATAAGCCTATTTTCTCATAAATGAAAATAGGATAAAAACGAGATTTTAAAATTTTGCAGTGGTTATGAAAAGAATTGAAATAAATTACATGCCAGTGGATTAAAATTTGTATAAGCGTTTACCGTAACAAGTTTCACTGCGCTCGGATGGTTAGATCGCGAGAAACATTGAGTTAAATATTTACATTTCGCGTCACCGCCATGTTAGATTTGTGCTCACTAGGTCCACTACTGTAGTTACTAATACTAGCGGACCCGTGTGAGAACTCCCGCATATTGTGTGCGCCCCATGTGTACAGACTTCCCGCCCGGTGCTAGTGCTATGCGGGCTGTACGCGCGATAGTTCTGCAAGGGTCTATCGTCTTGTTTATTTGTTTAATACCACATTATGAACAAATAAATATATTTCCGTTGACTTGTCAAGAAATGCAAAATATTTTCCGTACTATTGAGACGATTTGGAACATTTTGGTACAAACCACGCCTTCTAACTTCCTCTGATTTAGGAGCTTAGCGTATTATATACCAAGGTTAGACCCGGCGAATATCATATTATTAGTCAGGATTGATCTATCACATTGATTGTATGTCCATTACGTCCCCCAGCTCTTAAATGGAACATCACTAATTACAATAGCAACGGAAATAATTACCGAGCTAGTAGAACACTAGTAATGACGTCATGGTTTCTTTTCTCTCTTATTAATGGGCCGCCAAAAGGACACACTGCAGTATAAACAATGGCGTAGCTTGTCGCATGTCCAGCCGTGTAATGGGCATCCCCTTCTTCCGGTGTGACTCAAGCGGGTCTAACTTGATAAAGACAACGGGTTGCGAAGTGCATTGAACTCTTATCGATTGAACCGTTTTTTAGGAAGTATTAAACAGTAAAGGTGTCGCATAAGCAGTTAACTGTACTCAACAACAGACTTAAGATAATGGTTGATGCAGTGGCGTAATTACAAGGAGTGATCAGGGGATCAATCCTCCACCAGATCCTAATTATTAATTATTATTAATTCGATGAATTTCTTATTTCATATTAAACTAGCAGCCCACTCCGGCTTCACCCGGTATCTTAAACGGTTTACCCAGCGAAAGCTTAAAAGGCGCATGGACGGCAGGTCCCAGACGCAATTCAGAAAAGCCGAGGTGAACAGCGAAACTCCAAACACATATATTCTTCTCTGAAGTCTCAAGTCAACACGACTCAACAGTTTGATGCTGGCTGAAGCTGGGATGATAGGCTCGCTCCCTAGCTCGTAAACTTGATCCGAAGCTAGTAATTTTAAAATCCACTGAATTGAGATTGTTGGGAGAAATGAAAACGTAAAAAGACTTACAGTGGGCGATGAACTGAAGATAAAGATATGCTGTCGTGGACTTTCTTGCAGAACCTTTCATGCTGAACAATTCTTACATTCATAATATATAGATATTTTTAAAGGTTTACCCAGCGTAAGCTTAAAAGGCGCACGGACGGCAGAAATTCCTTCGACTCAGTTCACTGAAATCGATAGTGCTCGGCTTTCTTTGGTCATAAATGAATGTATTCCTACAAAATTCCTTCCTCGGGAAATTCTTTACAGATTGGGGATGATGAAGTTGAAAGGACAATGCAAGGATTATGGATGCCGCTGAAGAACCTGTCAACAGTGATATGAAGACGACCAAGTACAGAGGACAATGAAAGCCGCCGAGGAACATGTCAGTTACCTCAAGTACCTCAGCACCCAGTGGCCGGTTCTACGGCTCGTGCGCACACCGTGGCACGCGACACGCAACAGGACGCGACAACCAGAGCGGCAAGAAGCGTCCCCTTGCAGCTCCGTTACAACAGTAATTACTCGAGAAAGCAAGTCCTTTCTAACAACAAACAAATAAATTACCTTCATATCTCACTCGCGCAACACTTGGTCTTGAGAAATTCATTAATATAATGTCAAGTGTCTCTCTCCCTCATAATCTCAGGATCTTAGGCCTATAAAATGAACGGCATGTCAAGCCGTACGATGTTCACTCACTCCTCGTAAATCGCATTTGGTGTTTACGAGACATAATTGTTTACAAGTCCCCACCCAAGAAACCCGTCTGGTGTTCCTCTGTTCTCTGCTATAGAGCGTCCAGGGTGAAGAATAAACTACAGGCCTTATGGGCTTTTATTTCTGTTGGTTTCACCCCTATTGCTCCAAACTGTAAGTTAGTATTATAATGAAGTCCTATGAAAATGCGTTCGTCTCCTTATGAAACATGTATTGTTTGTGCATTACGACACTGAAGAAGACGTAAACTCATTTTGATATATTTCAGTTTATCATTTAAAGTGTTAGAATAGTGGGCTTATTTAAAGGAACAGCCGAGCGGGAATGTCAGTTCGCGCCAGTACTCAGAGAGGAGAAACGAGTGAGCGTACAGCAGTGGGCATATAGATGGTTGTTTGATATACAGTAGAACGTACGACCGATCGCATATGTAACACCAATTCCAAAGGTGTATTCCAGTTATCTGAGCATTAATATAATCATCACCTTCACTAATATTATTATTATAAATATTATTATTATTGTTATTATTATTATTATCATATTTTTATCATATATATATATATGAACTGTACATGTATATATATAGTGAGGAAGAGGCAAAGATTCAAAGAACAAATGGATTGCGTCGGATATTGAACAACTAGATATCCCACTGGAACAACCTCGTGACCGTTTGATGTTCCGTCAGGTCATCCGACAGGGCGTTTTCCCAACGTCCCTTACAAGTAAGAAGACTACAGGAGCTAAGTGGACAGAAGAAAGAAGACTGATTCACAGTCAGGAAATGAGGGACTATTGGAAGAAGAAGAAAGCAACATCTTTACCGAAGAGTAGATACGAGCCCCGTAGTCCTAAGTAGGACTAAACGATAAAGAAATAAAGTGAGGATCATCCCTATATAATGGAGCCTCGGATGCACCACGCGACGGGAAAGCCACTGTGTGTAGCAGGGTGTCGAGCAAGCCACTGGCCTTAGCAGCAGCGTAGTGCCCAACTAGTTTAACACATTTACACTTATTTACGTATTTTAATAAATGAAAATGAAAATCCACAGCCTGCTTCCAGTCTCCGACCGGGTCAGGAATGGAATGAATGAAGCCCCTATCTAGCGGCGAGGATATGAACTGTGCCGGCTGCCGAGGCCTGATGCACTCCTCTGGGGCAATGATTAAATGAATGACAGATGAAATGAAATGATAGTGGAGAGTGTTGCTGGAATGAAATCTTGACAGGGAAAACCGGAGTACCCGGAGAAAAACCTGTCTGCCTCCGTTTTGTCCAGCACAGATCTCACATGGAGTGACCGGGATTTGAACCACGGACCTAGCGGTGAGAGGCCGGCGTGCTGCCGCTTAAGCCACGGAGGCTTGGTACGTATTTTAATAAATACTTATATAAATTTCAGAGTAGTTGCTAGAAATGCTGTCCTTCATTTTCTAAACACACATTGCACTAACATAGGAAGTTTCGGTACACTCGCTGTAATTCATCCTCACTGGCATTTCGTATCTGTGTAGTTATTTCGTTCTCGAGAACCTCCACAGTACGCGGATTTTTTTCTGTATAACATACATTTTGTTTGAGGTTCCTCCAGAAGTAAAAATCGCACAGCGAAGAAACGCACGAACACATTTACTAGAGGACTTCTTCTTCTTGAGAAGATAAGTTTCCACTTGGAAAAATTCAATATTTTGTTCTATACCTAACCATGTTCACGTGATACGACGTTGGATACAGCACTTCACAGTGAGTCTTAATTATCAGAACTAAGGTATCTTGCCAGCTGCATATGTAATAAATTCAATGCTAGCATCCAGGGCTTCACGGTGCGCTGTTGTAATCGGCACATGCACGGTCCTTGGAAAATCCCGTTCTTTAGGGATGGCTCTCACTGTATATAATTCGCTAGGGCCATCGAGGACCACGTTAAGCCGTGTCATATTGGGCTTTCCTTTGCGCCCAGAATTCCCTCATCCTTTGGGAATGAGCCTGCTTGCGTTCCTCTGTCCAAGGGGCGCCATGTCTTCTTTTTGGATGCAAGAGTCAGTTGAGCCCGTTCGTCACTATATTTCTTTCGGAAGAGATCCCTGTCGAATGCGTCATAGGGATTGATTTGGAGCATTTGGAAGTCTTCTTTGGTATTTCTTAAACAGGGCATCGTGGTTTTGTGGTTGGAATAAAAAAAGTGAAAGATCTTCTTTGTAAATCTGTTGCCGTCCATTCGTCTGAGGTGGCCATAAAATCCTGCACTTTCTGTACCTTACAATTATTTAATTGAAGTGTCCTTAGCGGCTTCGGTGGCGTAGCTACTTGAGTAGGAATAAAAGGGTGATTCTGGCACAGGGGCTAATGGACAAGATGGCCGCCGCGCGCAACCAGCCCTATGTTATTCTTATGGAGAGGTCATTCAGAGCTGGCACAGGGGCTAATGGGCAATATGGCTGCCACGCTGTCACAGGGGGAGGTCGGCCGTGTAATTACTAAATGGAATATTTATTATTATTATTATTATTACTATTATTAGGTAATCATGCATTGATCACGTACAATCAAGACCAGTCTTATATTGTCCACTTTTTGGTGTAGTGGCTAGCATTCTTAGCTGTTACTTTAGAGACCCGGGTTTGAGTCCTGGCTCTGTCAAGAAATTTAATTCTGGGCTGAGGGTTCATACGGGGTACAATCAGCCTTGTGAGGCAAAAAAATCAGAGCAGCTATGTTTAATTCATACCTCAGCCATTCTGCCAAACCCAACTGAACCTAACCTAACCTAACTTGAAAGTAAAGAGAAAAAAAAAACTGAGAGCAAAAAGTGTAATCAGAAAGTAAGAGCAAATGTAAGAGCACATATAATACACTTAGTTAAAACCTAACCTACCCTAACCTAAACTAACTTCACCTAACCTAACCTAACCCAACTTAACCTAACCTAACCTAACTTCAAAGTGCTAGCAAAAAAAATTAGAGAAAAAATTGTAATGAAAAATTAAGAGCAAATGTAAGAACACAAATAATAAACTTAGTTATAACCTACCCTAACCTAACCTAACCTAACCTAACCAAGCATTTCCTCACCTAATTTCACCTAACCTAACTTCAAAGTAAGTGCAAATATAAGAGCAAAAAGTGACAGCAAAAAGTGAGATCAAATAGTGTGTGCAAGAAAGTAAGAGCAAATGAGAGAGCACAAATAATAAACTTAGTTATAACCTAACCTAACCTAACCTAACCCCAGAAACCTCATTTTAAGATTTTAGATTTTACATTTTAACATTTTACATTTTAACATTATAAATTTTTGATTTTTTCATTTTACTTTTTTAGATTTTACATTTTTGATTTTTTGTGTTTCAGTTTTAGTTTTTTTAGATTTTACATTTTAAATTTAATATTTTTTGATTTTAGATTTTACAATTTCCATTTTCCGAAAAGAGTCACTTACCTAACCTCACTAAACCTAACTTTACCAAACCTAACTTAAGCTAATCCAAAGGGCTAATGCACATACACAAAGTATATAAGGACACATGCAACTCTCCTTATGCTAGTCTTATTGGCTACTGTACAACATGATCACTACCCAACCGTTTTTTTTCATTTTGTTGTTGACTCATTTGTCAATTTTCCAATTTCCCATTTTCAGTTTTTTTAAATGTCAGTTTTAAGTTTTTTTAATTTCATAATATGGAAACATGGATTTTGCATTTTGTTGTTTACACATTTGTCAATTTTCCAATTTCCCATTTTCAGTTTTTTTTAATGTCAATTTTAAGTTTTTAAATTTCATGATATGGAAACATGGATTTTGCATTTTGTTGTTTACACATTTGTCAATTTACCAAATTCCCATTTACAGTTTTTAAAATTTTAGTTCAATGTTTTTTCTATTTTGTCAATATGGAAACATAGATTTTCCAATTTGTGTATTTTACATGTTCATTTTGCATTAGGAGTGGAGAGAGGTGGGTAGTAATTAAAAATGTACAAGCAGTGTCCATACAATATTTTTTATTTTAAATACATGTACACTATTTACACTTAAATACATTTTTATATATAGTCTATTTTTGTTATAAATTGTACAGTTGTTTTTATTTTTGTTTTCTATTTTATTTATTTTTGATTATGAATACTATTTTTTTTATTTTTATAGTGCCATGGTTTTATTTACTAAATAGTTTTGTTTTATGTATTTGCTAGTTGCAGGCAGAATATTTTGATATTCATAACTTAACTCTTTAAGCATGGTCAATGATTGAGTAATGACCATAGGCATGTGTACCTATACCATTAGCATCAATCACTCTTTTATCATCACCAGGACACAAAGCAATTTTGTTTAGCCTTATAGATGATATGTCATGTTGTTTAGAAGCGATAATGTTCATGGGTATTCTTTTTACATTGTTTTTCATGACACAATCCTTATAATCTTGAAAGCTTATACAATTTTTGACAACACCTCTGCTAATACCTTTAATCTTTTTGATTTCTTTACCATTTATGTCTAAAGCATACATTTTAGCTCTAAGTCCAACAAATGCTTTTATAATTTGTCCACAAGCCTCGTCTTTAAATTTCCCCAACGTTTTCTTGTTTGATGTAGAGTAACATATGTGATTAGTAGGATAATCTGATGTGTCCAGGTGTTGTAGGAAATCCAAATTGTCTTGATATACATCTGGGGTGTTAACCAAATATATGAACGAGTCAGTATCCATATACATGAGTTTAAGATTGTCCATGCCATAATAAGGTAGCAGGACATCATAGTGGTGGGAATACATGAGAGTTTTTGAAATATCCAGTATACACATTCCAATATATATAGGCTTATTGAATACAATGTTACGTTTAGCCATGTGGAAAGCAGCTAGGTTAGGGCCATAAATTGTTCTGTCGATAAATGTCGGCTTTGCTATTAGCTTTTCTGCCTTTTTGCTGTCAGTCACAAGACGTATGTCTATTCTTTTACGGATATTTTCCATTGTTTTCCCAAAAATGGCATTGTTGAATAATTTGTACAGATTTTTCTCAAAATCATTTTTGGCTTGTTTTCGAAGGTTGTTATTAAAATCAACGTATGCCTTTAACCAAGGTCTTTGTTTAAACTTTAACACACGATGAATTTTTATCAATTTTATTCCATGATCTAAAGCCTGTTTTAATGCCATGTAGTGAACAACATATCGCCTTCGATTTCCAAGATGAGGAATTAGTTTTTTCACAGACGAATCCTTAGGTTGTGTACACTCTGGTAGGAAAGGTAAATCGTTGTGTAGATCATGAAGGTCAGATGGGTAATCAACATCAACGTCTAGAATGTATCCCACAGGATCGTCTTTCTTTAGTTTTTCTAGATCAACAGTATCTGGAGAAACCCACTGAAATCCACCATAAGGAAGGGAGTGGCACATAGCCCACCCGTATTGGTTGTTGGCATCATCATAGGTAATAAACTGCGATGGTTTCTCAGAATCATAGGTTTCCATGTATTTATTGTTAGCTTCAGCATACCGATGAGACACCTGGCATATGCCTCCACGTATTCCAGACTCGATTAAAAGAATCTGATCGTAATCCTGTAGCAATTCCAGTTCAATGCCTGTGTAAAGGAGCATTGCCTCGAAACTTAAACCAGGCGAAGTAAAGAAGTGTGCAGCATCCACTCGGTGTGTTTCTAGTGTTTTGTTTCTAAACGTTTCAAAGCTGTCTGCAAGAAGGAGTACATCTGATGTTAGGTAGAGGTCACTATATTCCCCTAGAGTTTTAATGTTGAACTGATTCCAGACATTTTTGGCATGTTCATAGTCTTCTTGACTAACATCTTCTTGACTTAATTTGTTAAAGAATGCCTCTTTTGGAGGTAAACACGTTTCACTTAACTTTTCCCATGAGTCAATGTAGTCAAAATACCCCTTTACGAGTCATGAGCATTGCATTTTCTTTTCCAAAGTACTTGTCTGTTTCAGGGTATAATGTTAAGTTGGAAACTAAGTTTTCCAAACTACTCGGCATTAACCGAAACGTATCCACAAATCTAAGCTTAACATTTCCTACATATTTGGTAAAGGAAATGTACTTTTCTTTGGAGTTAGCGATAACATCCACTCTCTCAGTAGTACACCCCAATTGCTTTACAATGAAATTTGCGTCGTAGCCACTCATATTATGTAGAAACACAGGAACGGGGTTTCGTGTTTTACACCTCAAATTACAGTTATTGTGAGCACTTCCACGGTATTCCCCTGTAATATGGCAGTGGTCTCGAACTTTCCAGTCCTGTTGGGTAAATGGTTTTTGACACAAATAACAGGTTTCAGAACATTGGAACTCTGCTTCTTGAGCCTGAGTTAAGGCCTTTGGAACATTTAAGCTGTAAAGGCGATCAATTTCATTAGCTATTGAGATCAAACAGTCCATAAACATTTCTGCAGCGTCAGGTCCACGATAAATAACAGGTTGGCTTGAAAGATTTGTCTTTATGTGTTCCACAGCAGGTGAGGGTTTAACGTATATACCAAAGCTCATAGGAACATGACTCTGGTATGGCACTGTATAACTTGCCTCAGGATTAGGTAGACATGTTTGATAGGGTAAGAGTATACTTTCAAAATCTGCATAGATAACGTAAGGTATTCTCAGCATTTTTTCAACATTTAAGAATTTGACAATGGGGTTTTTAATAGGCATTTCAACCCTAGCAATGTCATGCTGGACACACAAAGCTCTATGTTCTTTCATTTTTTCCATTCCTTGTTGTCCATATCGATTATCAAAGTGTGTAAAACACCGTTTACACGTATATATTTTATGTTCATGGCGGGTAATCTGATGTCTTACTAGTTTATCAAAATCTTTGATAAAGACGTAGTGGTTCTGGCCGGATGATGAACTTAGCAAAAGGAGGTCGCGATGGTCTTGCAGCTCTTGATCCACAACCTTCAGAGGGAACAATTTCTTGTCTTGTTCCAATCCAAATACATTAATGGATATATCGTTGGCTTTTTCAAATTTGGGAATGTCAGCTAGCGATGTAGGAAACGATATTACAGAAAAATCATACTTGTTTTCCAGGTCCTTGTATTTACTAATGCGATGAGCATTCTTTTTAACCAGTTTTGCTAAAATGGCATACATAAAACACTTTTCATTTTTCAAGTTTTCAGGATTAATGCAGGCTTTTCTTGCTTGTATAGCTGCTGGTAATGGAATATATGTGCTTCCACGCAAGGGATTGTACTTATTTATTTTCAATCGTACTCCTTCCACTGCTAACAAAGCCCAATTACTGCCTTTTAGCTCAGATTCCTCCATTTCCGTAGTTAACTTTGTAAATTGTGTTTCCAAGAAACTACTTAAGTCCGTTTCCAAAAATAGGGCCTGATTTCGTGTTTTAAAAGCACGATCTGTAATGTTATTGGTAGATGTATGAATGAATCTACATTCAGCCACAAGATTAACTTTTATCGACTTGTGCATTGCTAGTTCTTTCTGCATAGCTTGTATTATTTGCTGTTTGGACTCTTTAAGGTATGAATTTAAATCCTTGCACGTATCGCAACGAATGAAATAGGATTTAAGTCGACCTTCAAAAGATGTCTCATATTCAATAAGTCCATTTTTGTCAGGGACCAATGACAGTAGGTAATGTTTTGTAGGCTCTGCTTTTTGTCTTTTAGCTGCCGACACATCATTACAACATTCTTCATGACGACGTCCATTGTAGGCATTGTTGAATGTACTACCACAGGTCTTGCACTCATGAAATTCACCACACGATACTTCAAGTCGCTTCCTATGATAGTCTCGAAGAAAAGTCTTTCCACACTCTTTACACATATAGCTAGGAATGGCTTCTTCCATTATGAATGTTGATTTCTGCAAACAGCTGCTTACTGCGTATCACGGGGCTAGAGGTTGGTCAGTGAGACGGTCTTTCACGATGTGAACACCGTGATAGGTAGTAGTCAACTGGTGATATTCTTGTGAAGGGTCCTCTAATATACCCCTAGTCTAGACCAACAGCTCTTTACAGCGTATGACAAGGCTGTATACTGGACAGTGAGACGGTCTTTCACGATGTGAACACTGTAACAAGTAGTAGTCAACTGATTATATACTTGCTAAGGGTTCTCTAATATACAATAGTCAAGACCCACAGCTACTTACTGAGTAGTACAAGGCTGTACAATAGTTGTTTTAACAGTCTTTCACGATGTGATCACTGTGAATGGTGGTAGTCAACTGATGATATTCTTGATAAGGGTCCTCTAATGTACCCCTGGTTAAGGGTAACAGCTGCTCACTGCTTATGACTGGTTCGTTCAACGGTCTTTCACAATGTTAACACTGTGACAGGTAGTAGTCAACTGAAAATATTCTTATGGCCTACTCAAGGTTATCAGGTACTTACTGCATATCAAAAGGCTGTACACTCATGTGTGTTAGGCACTCTTTCTTGCTAAGGACCCCAATATTCCCTACACAAGGTTATACATGTTAGTTCTAAACACTTAGTGATTAATTGTATATTCAATTTTTGTACAAAGCTTACACAAGCACGTTTTTTATGAGGTAAAACTTTGTTAAATAGCTGCATGCGACACGCAAAGTATGTTGCCGCTATCTAGCGGTGACTATGAGAACTACTTGACCGACCAGCATGCTACCTAGCGCTCTATTTCATTACTCGCTCACTGAACGAACAGCATACTATCTAGCGGTCGATATCAATACTCACTCAACTACCAGCCTGCTACCTATCGGTCAATATAACAACTCACTCAACTACCAACATGCTACATGGCTTTTTGGTCAGTTTTTTGTTGGCTTTTTTTGGTCAGTTTCTGTTGGCTTATGTTGGCTTTTATTGGCTTTTGTTGGCTTTTGCTGGCTTTTGTTGGCTTTTTGTTGGCTTTTGTTGGCTTTTGTATTAGCTCTTTTATATTTGCTCTTGCTTGTGGGGGGCTTATTTGGTCTTGGAAAGTATGTCAGTCCTTTTTTATGGCTGTAAAATGCTTACAGCCATGTTTGTAAGCAGCAACAACAACAACAACACACAAAATTCCAAAAAAATCGTAAGTACTCTAAGTTTTATCAATGACTCTCATCTCTTACACTTACCTCTATCCCATGCATAGTCAAAAATTAGTGTATTTTTCAAATTTTTCAAAAAATATTTGGAAAGTAGGCTGTATCATTAAACTAAAAATCCTGAAAAGACATATGTTAACTCCAACACCTACTTCTATACCCCTCTCAGTCCAAAAATAGTGTATTTTTCAAATTTTCCAAAACATATTTCCAAAATGGGTTATATTTCCGAAATTAAAAAGTTAACAAAAATGTTTGTTTGTCATAAATGAATGGCCTTTGCCTCCTCTACAGCCGTACCAAGTCCCAGGTCTCTAGGACAACAAAATTAATAAATTTGAAAATGGGCTTATATTTCCAAAATTAAAAAGTTTACAAAAAAGTTTGTTTGACATAAATGAATGGCCTTTACCCCCTCTACCCCCAAAATAAATGTCATGTCTCTAGGACAACAAAAATAAAATTTTCAAAATGGGCTTATATTTCCAAAATTAGGAATTCTACAAAAAAGTTTGTTTGACGTAAATCAATGGTCTTTACCCCCTCTATTCCAACACCAAGTCTCAGGTCTCTAGGTCAACAAAAATAAAATTTGGAAAAAATGGTCACTATTTTGGAAACTAGGAATTCTACAAAAAAGTTTGTTTAACATAAATGAAAGGTCTCTATCCCTTCTACCTGTAAACCAAGTTCCAGGTCCGTATGACAAAAATGAAATAGTTCAACTGGGAAAGTAGGCGATTTTTCATATAACCAAACATTCTAAAATGTGTTCTATGGGCTTAAAAGAATGGCCTCTATGTCGTTTATTTTTCTAAATAAAACTTTTTTATTTTTTACACTTTTTTGAAAAAAGTTCAATTTTTAAAATTCTATATTTTGGAAACTAGGAATTCTACAAAAAACCTTCTTTGACATAAATTAATGGCCCTGACCCCATCTACCACCAAAATAAATTTCAAGTCTCTAGAATGAGAAATAACAGTAGTGGGGTAGTGGTGCTTCTAACCAGTGTCATGGCCGTCGCGTGGACTCACGCATGTTGGTAGTTGAGTGAGTTGTTATATTGACCGATAGGTAGCAGGCTGGTAGTTGAGTGAGTATTGATATCGACCGCTAGATAGTATGCTGTTCGTTCAGTGAGCGAGTATTGAAATAGAGCGCTAGGTAGCATGCTGGTCGGTCAAGTAGTTCTCATAGTCACCGCTAGATAGCGGCAACATACTTTGCTTGTCGCATGCAGCTATTTAACAAAGTTTTACCTCATAAAAAACGTGCTTGTGTAAGCTTTGTACAAAAATTGAATATACAATTAATCACTAAGTGTTTAGAACTAACATGTATAGCCTTGTGTAGGGAATATTGGGGTCCTTAGCAAGAAAGAGTGCCTAACACACATGAGTATACAGCCTTTTGATATGCAGTAAGTACCTGATAACCTTGAGTAGGCCATAAGAATATTTTCAGTTGACTACTACCTGTCACAGTGTTTACATTGTGAAAGACCGTTGAAGCAACCAGTCTTTAGCCTTGTCATAAGCAGTGAGCAGCTGTTACCCTTAACCAGGGGTACATTAGAGGACCCTTATCAAGAATATCATCAGTTGACTACCACCATTCACAGTGATCACATCGTGAAAGACTGTTAAAACAACTATTGTACAGCCTTGTATTACTCAGTAAGTAGCTGTGGGTCTTGACTATTGTATATTAGAGAACCCTTAGCAAGTATATAATCAGTTGACTACTACTTGTTACAGTGTTCACATCGTGAAAGACCGTCTCACTGTCCAGTATACAGCCTTGTCATACGCTGTAAAGAGCTGTTGGTCTAGACTAGGGGTATATTAGAGGACCCTTCACAAGAATATCACCAGTTGACTACTACCTATCACGGTGTTCACATCGTGAAAGACCGTCTCACTGACCAACCTCTAGCCCTGTGATACGCAGTAAGCAGCTGTTTGCAGAAATCAACATTCATAATGGAAGAAGCCATTCCTAGCTATATGTGTAAAGAGTGTGGAAAGACTTTTCTTCGAGACTATCATAGGAAGCGACATGAAGTATCGTGTGGTGAATTTCATGAGTGCAAGACCTGTGGTAGTACATTCAACAATGCCTACAATGGACGTCGTCATGAAGAATGTTGTAATGTTGTGTCGGCAGCTAAAAGACAAAAAGCAGAGCCTACAAAACATTACCTACTGTCATTGGTCCCTGACAAAAATGGACTTATTGAATATGAGACATCTTTTGAAGGTCGACTTAAATCCTATTTCATTCGTTGCGATACGTGCAAGGATTTAAATTCATACCTTAAAGAGTCCAAACAGCAAATAATACAAGCTATGCAGAAAGAACTAGCAATGCACAAGTCGATAAAAGTTAATCTTGTGGCTGAATGTAGATTCATTCATACATCTACCAATGACATTACAGATCGTGCTTTTAAAACACGAAATCAGGCCCTATTTTTGGAAACGGACTTAAGTAGTTTCTTGGAAACACAATTTACAAAGTTAACTACGGAAATGGAGGAATCTGAGCTAAAAGGCAGTAATTGGGCTTTGTTAGCAGTGGAAGGAGTACGATTGAAAATAAATAAGTACAATCCCTTGCGTGGAAGCACATATATTCCATTATCAGCAGCTATACAAGCAAGAAAAGCCTGCATTAATCCTGAAAACTTGAAAAATGAAATGTGTTTTATGTATGCCATTTTAGCAAAACTGGTTAAAAAGAATGCTCATCGCATTAGTAAATACAAGGACCTGGAAAACAAGTATGATTTTTCTGTAATATCGTTTCCTACATCGCTAGCTGACATTCCCAAATTTGAAAAAGCCAACGATATATCCATTAATGTATTTGGATTGGAACAAGACAAGAAATTGTTCCCTCTGAAGGTTGTGGATCAAGAGCTGCAAGACCATCGCGACCTCCTTTTGCTAAGTTCATCATCCGGCCAGAACCACTACGTCTTTATCAAAGATTTTGATAAACTAGTAAGACATCAGATTACCCGCCATGAACATAAAATATATACGTGTAAACGGTGTTTTACACACTTTGATAATCGATATGGACAACAAGGAATGGAAAAAATGAAAGAACATAGAGCTTTGTGTGTCCAGCATGACATTGCTAGGGTTGAAATGCCTATTAAAACCCCATTGTCAAATTCTTAAATGTTGAAAAAATACTGAGAATACCTTACGTTATCTATGCAGATTTTGAAAGTATACTCTTACCCTATCAAACATGTCTACCTAATCCTGAGGCAAGTTATACAGTGCCATACCAGAGTCATGTTCCTATGAGCTTTGGTATATACGTTAAACCCTCACCTGCTGTGGAACACATAAAGACAAATCTTTCAAGCCAACCTGTTATTTATCGTGGACCTGACGCTGCAGAAAAGTTTATGGACTGTTTGATCTCAATAGCTAATGAAATTGATCGCCTTTACAGCTTAAATGTTCCAAAGGCCTTAACTCAGGCTCAAGAAGCAGAGTTCCAATGTTCTGAAACCTGTTATTTGTGTCAAAAACCATTTACCCAACAGGACTGGAAAGTTCGAGACCACTGCCATATTACAGGGGAATACCGTGGAAGTGCTCACAATAACTGTAATTTGAGGTGTAAAACACGAAACCCCGTTCCTGTGTTTCTACATAATATGAGTGGCTACGACGCAAATTTCATTGTAAAGCAATTGGGGTGTACTACTGAGAGAGTGGATGTTATCGCTAACTCCAAAGAAAAGTACATTTCCTTTACCAAATATGTAGGAAATGTTAAGCTTAGATTTGTGGATACGTTTCGGTTAATGCCGAGTAGTTTGGAAAACTTAGTTTCCAACTTAACATTATACCCTGAAACAGACAAGTACTTTGGAAAAGAAAATGCAATGCTCATTACTCGTAAAGGGGTATTTTGTTATGACTACATTGACTCATGGGAAAAGTTAAGTGAAACGTGTTTACCTCCAAAAGAGGCATTCTTTAACAAATTAAGTCAAGAAGATGTTAGTCAAGAAGACTATGAACATGCCAAAAATGTCTGGAATCAGTTCAACATTAAAACTCTAGGGGAATATAGTGACCTCTACCTAACATCAGATGTACTCCTTCTTGCAGACAGCTTTGAAACGTTTAGAAACAAAACACTAGAAACACACCGAGTGGATGCTGCACACTTCTTTACTTCGCCTGGTTTAAGTTTCGAGGCAATGCTCCTTTACACAGGCATTGAACTGGAATTGCTACAGGATTACGATCAGATTCTTTTAATCGAGTCTGGAATACGTGGAGGCATATGCCAGGTGTCTCATCGGTATGCTGAAGCTAACAATAAATACCTGGAAACCTATGATTCTGAGAAACCATCGCAGTTTATTACCTATGATGATGCCAACAACCAATACGGGTGGGCTATGTGCCACTCCCTTCCTTATGGTGGATTTCAGTGGGTTTCTCCAGATACTGTTGATCTAGAAAAACTAAAGAAAGACGATCCTGTGGGATACATTCTAGACGTTGATGTTGATTACCCATCTGACCTTCATGATCTACACAACGATTTACCTTTCCTACCAGAGTGTACACAACCTAAGGATTCGTCTCTGAAAAAACTAATTCCTCATTTTGGAAATCGAAGGCGATATGTTGTTCACTACATGGCATTAAAACAGGCTTTAGATCATGGAATAAAATTGATAAAAATTCATCGTGTGTTAAAGTTTAAACAAAGACCTTGGTTAAAGGCATACGTTGATTTTAATAACAACCTTCGAAAACAAGCCAAAAATGATTTTGAGAAAAATCTGTACAAATTATTCAACAATGCCATTTTTGGGAAAACAATGGAAAATATCCGTAAAAGAATAGACATACGTCTTGTGACTGACAGCAAAAAGGCAGAAAAGCTAATAGCAAAGCCGACATTTATCGACAGAACAATTTATGGCCCTAACCTAGCTGCTTTCCACATGGCTAAACGTAACATTGTATTCAATAAGCCTATATATATTGGAATGTGTATACTGGATATTTCAAAAACTCTCATGTATTCCCACCACTATGATGTCCTGCTACCTTATTATGGCATGGACAATCTTAAACTCATGTATATGGATACTGACTCGTTCATATATTTGGTTAACACCCCAGATGTATATCAAGACAAGTTGGATTTCCTACAACACCTGAACACATCAGATTATCCTACTAATCACATATGTTACTCTACATCAAACAAGAAAACGTTGGGGAAATTTAAAGACGAGGCTTGTGGACAAATTATAAAAGCATTTGTTGGACTTAGAGCTAAAATGTATGCTTTAGACATAAATGGTAAAGAAATCAAAAAGATTAAAGGTATTAGCAGAGGTGTTGTCAAAAATTGTATAAGCTTTCAAGATTATAAGGATTGTGTCATGAAAAACAATGTAAAAAGAATACCCATGAACATTATCGCTTCTAAACAACATGACATATCATCTATAAGGCTAAACAAAATTGCTTTGTGTCCTGGTGATGATAAAAGAGTGATTGATGCTAATGGTATAGGTACACATGCCTATGGTCATTACTCAATCATTGACCATGCTTAAAGTGTTAAGTTATGAATATCAAAATATTCTGCCTGCAACTAGCAAATACATAAAACAAAACTATTTAGTAAATAAAACCATGGCACTATAAAAATAAAAAAAAATAGTATTCATAATCGAAAATAAATAAAATAGAAAACAAAAATAAAAACAACTGTACAATTTATAACAAAAATAGACTATATATAAAAATGTATTTAAGTGTAAATAGTGTACATGTATTTAAAATAAAAAATATTGTATGGACACTGCTTGTACATTTTTAATTACTACCCACCTCTCTCCACTCCTAATGCAAAATGAACATGTAAAACACACAAATTGGAAAATCTATGTTTCCATATTGACAAAATAGAAAAAACATTGAACTAAAATTTTAAAAACTGTAAATGGGAATTTGGTAAATTGACAAATGTGTAAACAACAAAATGCAAAATCCATGTTTCCATATCATGAAATTTAAAAACTTAAAATTGACATTAAAAAAAACTGAAAATGGGAAATTGGAAAATTGACAAATGTGTAAACAACAAAATGCAAAATCCATGTTTCCATATTATGAAATTAAAAAAACTTAAAACTGACATTAAAAAAAACTGAAAATGGGAAATTGGAAAATTGACAAATGAGTAAACAACAAAATGAAAAAAAACGGTTGGGTAGTGATCATGTTGTACAGTAGCCAATAAGACTAGCATAAGGAGAGTTGCATGTGTCCTTATATACTTTGTGTATGTGCATTAGCCCTTTGGATTAGCTTAAGTTAGGTTTGGTAAAGTTAGGTTTAGTGAGGTTAGGTAAGTGACTCTTTTCGGAAAATGGAAATTGTAAAATCTAAAATCAAAAAATATTAAATTTAAAATGTAAAATCTAAAAAAACTAAAACTGAAATACAAAAAATCAAAAATGTAAAATCTAAAAAAGTAAAATGAAAAAATCAAAAATCTATAATGTTAAAATGTAAAATGTTAAAATGTAAAATCTAAAATCTTAAAATGAGGTTTCTGGGGTTAGGTTAGGTTAGGTTAGGTTATAACTAAGTTTATTATTTGTGCTCTCTCATTTGCTCTTACTTTCTTGCACACACTATTTGATCTCACTTTTTGCTGTCACTTTTTGCTCTTATATTTGCACTTACTTTGAAGTTAGGTTAGGTGAAATTAGGTGAGGAAATGCTTGGTTAGGTTAGGTTAGGTTAGGGTAGGTTATAACTAAGTTTATTATTTGTGTTCTTACATTTGCTCTTAATTTTTCATTACAATTTTTTCTCTAATTTTTTTTGCTTGCACTTTGAAGTTAGGTTAGGTTAGGTTAGGTTAAGTTGGGTTAGGTTAGGTTAGGTGAAGTTAGTTTAGGTTAGGGTAGGTTAGGTTTTAACTAAGTGTATTATATGTGCTCTTACATTTGCTCTTACTTTCTGATTACACTTTTTGCTCTCAGTTTTTTTTTTCTTTTTACTTTCAAGTTAGGTTAGGTTAGGTTAGGTTAGGTTCAGTTGGGTTTGGCAGAATGGCTGAGGTATGAATTAAACATAGCTGCTCTGATTTTTTTGCCTCACAAGGCTGATTGTACCCCGTATGAACCCTCAGCCCAGAATTAAATTTCTTGACAGAGCCAGGACTCAAACCCGGGTCTCTAAAGTAACAGCTAAGAATGCTAGCCACTACACCAAAAAGTGGACAATATAAGACTGGTCTTGATTGTACGTGATCAATGCATGATTACCTAATAATAGTAATAATAATAATAATAATAAATATTCCATTTAGTAATTACACGGCCGACCTCCCCCTGTGACAGCGTGGCAGCCATATTGCCCATTAGCCCCTGTGCCAGCTCTGAATGACCTCTCCATAAGAATAACATAGGGCTGGTTGCACGCGGCGGCCATCTTGCCCATTAGCCCCTGTGCCAGAATCGCCCTTTTATTCCTACTTACTTGCATGCTAAACTTCTATACCCAAGGTCGCGGGTTCAAACCCGGCTTAAGTCGTCGTTTTTTTAAGAGCGTTAAACATCCCTCAGTATGCCTTCCTTCTGTGAGGAAGTAAAGCCGGCGGTCCCATGTCATAGATTTATGGCATGTAAAAGAACCTCCCACTAATTACAATTGTGTGAAGCTAAATTATAGGTTATATTTGACTAACACTCTAAGGTTCCAATGTTCGTCGATAGGATCCTACTGCGGTGGCATCTAGTAACCAAGTTCAGAACTAGTTGTCGTTGACGGTGGCGTTTGGTAGCAAATGTAGGAACTACTTGAAAATTGAATGTCTGCAGTCTTTAATTTAATTGAAAATAGATAACACACACTAATACAGCCATCGCAATTAACACTGGTTATCAGACAGTTTCTATACACACCCAAATCACACGTGGCTACATGATCGCGTTGTCGCAGCCCCTAAACTGAGGAACCAACCAACCAACCAACCGAAGTGTCCTGGCTTCCCAATCAAGACAGAGTTTTCACTCCAAACAATATCGACATTTTTTGTAAAAATGAACCGCGTATTTCTAGTTTGTTGTTTTATTTGAGGAACATGTACATCGTGGTCATTTTTCCCCGTCTACTGTACTTGGATGTGTGTAGAATTTGTCTAATAACCTGTCTTATTGTAGTGACTGTAGTAGTGTGTGACCTTGTAATTCAGGTGAGGATTGGGAAAGAAGTGGCCGTGGCCTTTAGTGAGGAACTATCCGGGTATTTGCCTCGGGTAGAAGTGGCAAAATGAGAAAACCACTTCCAGAATGGCTGAGGTGGGAATCGAACCCACAGAATTCACTCTGCCTAGTGAGGCGAAACTGAGAAGAGGCGGGTTCCATTCCTACCTCAGTCATCTTAGAAGTGGTTTTCCGTGGTTTACTATTTCTACTCCATGCTAATGCCACGGCGGCTTCTACCCATATCCTATCTCGGTTACAAATACACACACTCGTACAGACCTCACAGTGATTCAGGTTATCAAACAACTTCTACTCACATTCAAGTGCACGGGGCTACATTATCAGAATGTCACAAGGCCCCTAAAAGAATTAAAACCAACAACACCAAAAACTATAACGTTCTTAACGCTATATTAATTTAATTCCAAGTTGGTTGGTTGGTTGGTTCTTAAGTTTAGGGGCTGCGACAACGCGGTCATGTAGCCCCGTGTACTTTGGGTGTGTGTAGAATCTGTCTGATAACCGGTGTTAATTGTGATGGCTGTATTAGTGTGTGTATCTGTTTTCTAATTTAAGTACAGACTGCAACTTAGAATTTTTCAAATAGTTCCTACTTTTGCCGCCAAGCGCCACCGTCAACGACTACTAGGCCAAGTTCAGAACTTAGCTACTAGACGACACCGCAGTCGGCTCTTGACAACGAACGTAGCAACCTAAGAGCGTTGTTTACATTCTTAACCTATCCAATTTAGCTTCACACAGGTGTAATTAGAGGAAGGTTTTTTAACATGACATAAATCAATGACATGGGACCGCCGGCTTTACTTCCCCTCCGAAGGAAGGCATACTGAGGGATTTTTAACGCTCTTAAAAAATCCGACGGCATCGGCCGGGTTTGAACCCACTATATTGGGCATAGAAGCTCAGCATGCTACCGACTACGCCACCGAAGCCGCTTTAATTCCAAATTAACAGAGACTTAATTTTGAATTTTCAATTCATATCGAATTGTAGCCTATGTCTATCCCTTATTATTCTCGGGGTCGGAAATCAAAAGCGATAAAAATGTATTTGGCGGATGGTTTTTACGGCCGGATGCACTTCCTGACGCCAACCTCATGAGAGGAGTTAATAAGAGATGGAAAGAATGAAGATGAATGAAAGTTCAATTTCAAGTATTTCCTACTTTGGCTACCAAATGCCACTGTCAACACCCAGCGGCGAATTTTGAAACTTGATAGAGCGTTTCTCACTAAATAACCTATGAATTTAGCTACACACTACCAATTGTAGTGGTAGGTTCTTTATCATACCATAAATCTATGACATGGGCCCACCGGCTTTACTTCCCCTACGATGGAAGGCATACTGAAAGATTTTAACGCTCTTAAAAAATCTGACGGTCGCCTCCGTAGCGTAGCGGTCAGCATAATTAGCTGCCGCCCCGAAGGTCCTGGGTTCGATTCCCGGCTCTGCCACGAAATTTGAAAAGTGGTACGAGGACTGAAACGGGGTCTACTCAGCCTCGGGTGGCCCAAATGAGTAGAGGGGGTTCGATTCCCCCTCAGCCACCCTCGAAGTGGTTTTCCGTGGTTTCCCACTTCGTCTTCAGGCAAATGCCGGGATGGTACCTTCTTCAAGGCCACGGACGCCTCCTTCCCTCTTCCTTGCCTATCCATCCTAACCATCCCTTACCTTCCCTCATGAGGCCCCTGTTCGCTTTGCAGGTGAGGCCGCCTGGCGAGGTGCCAATGCCACCTCACCAGTTGTATCCCTTCCGATTCGATGTTCCCAGCTCTAGGACACTGCCCGTAGAGACGGTAGTGGGGAGTTCCCTCTCTGAGTCTGTGGGTCCCACCAACCTAGAGGGTATACGAAAAAAAAATCCGACGACTTCGGTTGGATTTGAACCCGTGATCATGGGCATAGCAGTTCAGCATGCTACCAACTACGCCATCGAAGCCTCTTAACTTCTATCCAAAAATAATGTTAAATAATGTGATTCGCGTTGATGATGCTTGGACGTCCAAGTTTGGGATGAAGTTTAGTTGCAAATGCACACCACGATATTTTATAGAAGTCGGCGTCTATACATACTGACATTGACATTCCTTCTCCTCAGTGCATGGATCGTCAGTTGGTCTAAAACATGTTCCTTTCACCATGGTCAATGTTAACACCTTGTGACAAACAAAGTTTGGTGAGTTGAGTGGCGGAAGTGAGTTAGGAGTAGCCCTCCCTTGTGAACTATAGAGAGACAGGAAATGCATGCATGGATGCCACCGGGAACCATTTCCGCAAAATACTACGGCATGGCATGGCACGGCTAGTGCAACAAAAACCTAGCAGAGTGGGGGGTGGGAGTGTGTTTCACTTGTTGCCACCGGGAGACAGGAGACCTCATGCATAGTCTACTCCTGTCTGCCAACGGAGTACCACAGACTTGTAAAGGGTTACAAGCTGGAGAAGCTAGAGGCCTTGGAATTAAGATGATGATGAAAATGATGGTAATTGTTGTTTTAAGGGACCTAATATCTAGGTTATCGGCCCCTAATGGTTTGGGTGATAGTAAATGATGAGATGACAATGAAAACTATAACTAATACTAACTACAGACTTACATACTAGAAGAAGGAATGGTAAACAAATAAAGGATAAGGCAAATAAAGGACAGGATTAAAATAAATGCCCTCAACCCTCGAAGAATGAGGATGGAGGGACTTGGAAGGAAGGAGAGCCATGAAAGGTAGATAGGAAAGGGAAAGAGGAGAGGGCCCGCCCCAAAGTCACGAGGAAAAATGGGACAACACGGACCCAGCTCAGGAATCCCTCGCGGTCGCCAACTCCTAAACTCACCAGCCGTGAGCCCTTGAGGGTGTAGCACTATCCAGGGTGCACCAGGAGTGGTGGGGCTACATACCCCCTGCCTCCCCGTGCAGAAGGCAGGAGATAACATGAAAAGAAAAGAAAGGCTGACCCCTCGAAGAATGAGGGTATCAGGAAAGATGAGACAAGGGCCAATTAAGGCGGGAAAATGAAAGACGCCCTAGGCCTTCGATACCCTAATACCGTCGGGGTCGGAAGAGAACAAGAGTTGACCAAGAGAGGTCGACAAGAAAGAAGACGGAGAGGAGGCCGGCACAAGTAAGTAGAAACAATGGCGGTCTCAGCTGGGGTTCCGTGGTCATCAACCCACGTCCCACTAGATGTGAGCCCCTGAGAGGTTGGAATTAAGAGCTCTGAGAAAAAAAATATGGGAACTGTTCACCCTGAAAGCGGATGGAAATTTTGGGGCAACAAAGACGTTTACCAGAACATGGAAAAATATCGGAGACTGGCGTAGCTGGACATCTGTACAGAATGAACAACGAAGGATATGGAAAATTTTAAAAATGTCAGAGGTTCAATTGAAGGGTTCATTACAGAAACCAGACGAGTCCAAATATTTACTTTTTGAGATAAATACATATTCTTCCTTTTAAAGGCCAGCTCAACGTATAAATATTATTGCTGTCTCCAAAAATCAGACAGGCCGGGTTATATACGAGTGTGAAATATTGGATATTCTACAAGAAGAAGACAAGCCCAATGCTTCTCCAATGCTTTTTCAAGATAATTCAATACCTGGAATATTTGGCATTCAATAATGATTTGTATTGTGTTAGGATTTACATACAATCGTATTTGAGGATTAACATATTTTTCTTTTTAGTATTCAACTAAGGTTTCGGCAAAAACCAGACAAGTCCAAAGGATTTTTTAGGTTTTCTCAATTATCCTCATCTTCTTCTTTTGCTTTAGCGTTCGTCCCGCCTCGTGGCAGGGTCCGATATTTGGATCGGCAGTCTCCACTTTACTCGGTCATTGGCCATGTCCGAATGTAAAGCAATCATTACTTCCGACTTAACGTTTCAATACTAGGCTAGAGTTTCGTTCACTAAATCACATCGCGAACGAAACTCGATTTGTCGTGATATATTGATTTTAATGACTGCCTGTAATTCGCTAGTTAAAGTAATTTTCCTTGTAACCGCTAGATAACTCTAGGGTAACACTGAAACGTCAAGTCGGAAGTAATGATGGCTTTACTATTGGTTGACGCTTTTCAGATCCCTGTGCAGTGTATCGGCCCAACGTTGTCTCGGTCACCCCTTTGGTCTTTTCCCGGCGACCTCTAGTGTGTAGCCCTGTTTTGCAATGGCGTCCGCTCCTGACCGTAGCGCATCCCTAAACCATCGCAGACGACCCTCACGCATTTTGTTGTGGATTGCCGCGACACCAAATCGTTCCCTTATTATTTCATTATCCTCATAAACATACATTTCCTTTGTGTGCAATATAAAGCTGTTAGTGAGACAATACTTACTTACTTACTCCTTGACGCTACGGTCTTTGCAGAACCTTGGTCTCCGCAACTATGTTCTTCCAAAGCTCTCTGTCGATTGCCTTGGTCCTCCATCACCGCACTCCCATGGTACGTAGATCGTCCTCCACTTCCTCGATCCACCGCTTTCTTGGCCTACCTCTATGTCGTCTACTTCCTGGATGCCCCTCCAGCACTTTCTTAGGTTCTCTTATTTCCTCCATTCGATGGACATGTCCAAGCCAACGCACTCTAGCAGTCTTCGCCACTGTTACTATATCCTGTTCATTGTACAGGTCTCTAAGCTCCTGATTTGCTCTAATGCACCAACCCAGCTCCGTTTTAACTGGTCCAAAGATCTTCCTCGGTAGCTTTCTTTCCCATGTCATTAACTTTTTTCTTCTGTTTTATTTAATACCCAAGTCTCAGCTCCATATGTAACCACTGGTCGAATGACAGTTTTATAAATAGTAACCTTAGCTTTCCGTGATACTTGCCTGCTTCTTATTGTTGGAATTAAAGCAGCATAACATCTATTTCCTGCAGCCAGTCTGGTGCTGATTTCCTTTTTAACTTCGATTTGTGAAGTGATCAGAGAGCCTAGATATCTAAATTCCGACACTCCTTCAAAACACTTTTCTCCACTTCTAAATGCTTGTGCAGGTTCACACGTTCTGGAACTCACCAAGAATTTTGTTTTACTGTTTTATTAATTACCAGTCCTATTTGTTATGCTCCCCTCTCCAATTCTTCATAGGTTTCAAGAAGTGCATTCTTTGTACGAGAAATTATGGCCACATCATCCGCATATGCCATAATTTTAATCAATCTATGATATATGTTCCTTTCATGATTTGCCGTGAGACAATTGTAGGTCTAAAAGCAATTTTCATTTCATTCAGCACAAATGAAGTTATACTGGTACTGTTCTTTTTTTTTTAAGTTTCTGAAGAATTTAATTTTTGGACTTGTCTCGTTCTTGGAATGAATCTTTCAATTCTTAAACAGAAATACATTTAGGAACATATTGAAAAGTTTGAAAGGGGATACAACTACAGAAAGAATTAAGAATACCAGACGAGCCTGGACAGAAGAACAACGGAAGCAGGACAGCGAATAAGTTAAAATAAGTTAAAATTTTCTTAAGTGATACAATTTGTTTACGAGCAATATAGGATATGTTCGGATGATAAAAAGTAATAAATGTAAAAGAAAATTTTGGAATGCAGACGAAATAAATCAGAAACCTCTATGGACATCAAATGGGCAGGTGAAAAACTAAAGGGAGTAGGAGACTTCTGTTACTTAGGAAGCAAAATAACCAGTGATGGACGAAGCAAAGAGGATATAAAAAGTAGGTTAGCTCAGGCAAGGAAAGCATTTATACAGAAAAGGAATCTGTTGACATCGAATATAGATTTAGGTATTAGGAAGTCATTTTTGAAAGCCTTTGTCTGGAGCGTGGCGCTCTATGGAAGTGAAACTTGGACTATTGGTGTAGCTGAAAAGAGGAGAATTGAAGCATTTGAAATGTGGTGTTACAGGAGAATGATGAAGATCAGATGGGTAGATAGGGTTACAAACAAAGAGGTATTAAGACGAGTGGGAGAGGAGAGATGTTTCTGGCGACTGCTAATGAAGAGAAGAGATAGGTTGGTAGGACACATACTAAGACATCCAGGAATAGCAAGCTTAGTTATGGAAGGAAGGGTCGAGGACAAGAACTGTAGGGGTAGACCAAGGTTAGAATATGTTAAACAGATTGCCTCGGATGTAAGGTGTGGTAGCTATGTGGAGATGAAACGATTAACTCAGGATAGGAAGGCATGGAAAGCTGCTTCACACCAGTCATAAAACCGAAGACTCAAACAACAACGGATGATATTTATTTGATTGAGTTGGCTATACTACGGAGCCGGTTATAGCCTGAGGTGGCCTAATATGTCAGAATTTCTATATACAAGAGTGGACGATCTAATAAATCCATGGTATTCGCGGGAGAGGGTGGACTTGTATCGTTTGTTTTCTCTACCCTTTGCTGGACAAGGATCTAAAAAACTGTCCAATATATCTGAACATTATATTATGGGCTTACGTTTTCAGGAAATAAACCTTTGCGTAACCTTGTTCCTTTTGCGTGTCTATCAGAAACCATTTCAGGTGGGTCAGTGAAAAAAAAGGCATTATGTACCCATGCGTATAATCTCGATGGAAAACATGCTTCTGCCTCCAGCTAGCTTCAGGACTCGAGGGTGTACCGTCCTCCCACTGAGCAGTTGCATACTTTGGATTTGAGGCTAAGAGGTATCAACTCTACAATGATAAGGCACAACTCTATTCTAAAACTTTAATTCAGTAAATAAAATCATGGCTTTGAACAAATAAAACAATCCCCATAACCATAAAACGAAAGCAAACAAAAGTTACTTTCCACAATCCACCAATCTGAACATAATATAATCATAATAAATCATATCATACCACAAACCTTTACCCTTATGTGAACATCACAAAGATATTCTAGTGCGCTGATGCACGTACAACTTCAGAAACAAACTGTACATTGACACTACTGTCATACAATGTGACTTCTTTACTATCACAACATTACTGATTCATAAAAACCTTCTTAATTTGACAATTATGTGTACCGTGTGTGTTTTGATCTTTCTTTTCCCACCAAATGCTTCACATGCATTAGCCTATTCTGGTGTTGCACAGCAAACTACGTGCAACTCCATATTTATGTAAGCTACCCCTACTCCACTATTTATATAGTTCCACTGCATGCCGTTTTGTGATTTCATATAAAAACGTTATGTTGTTGTTGTGTCGGAAGGTATAATCAAACTACCTTGCGCGCGTAGCCTGTGGAATCTGGTAACCAACTTCTGAAAAAGTTGTCAGTGACAGTATAAATGCAACGTCTAACAATTCGTTAGATAGCTAAAATCATGAACCATCAGGATAATATATAATTATCAATGTGTTCTTAAACCACATGGCTTCATTACTCAACATAACAATATTTCACTTCACGTCATTAACAGGGTCTAAAATCTGTTCCTTTCAACTTGCTATCACGGTTCGCTTTGACCGTCCCCAGACCCTCTCCTCGAGCGGTCGGTATACAATAGCAGTGGGTTGGGTTTCCACCCTAGCTCGACCCCCGCTTTTATGTTTGAAGGCTTACTTCCAAAGCATTGTAAGATTTTACAAGACAATACTGTGCTCCCAATGGCACACATATCTCAATGGATCTTAATTGAATATTATGCACACAGGTAGTGAATGAGCTTTATATTTATTCCTACCCCGAGGATAAAATAATTACTGGCACCAAACAGGTCCATTCAACATGAAGGTACGAGGTTCGTACAACATTGGTCTATTTGGCAACCGGTGTCTTTAAATAACATGCGGTCAGCCCAATGCTGCCGGTATGAGGTTCGCTTCAACAAGCCGAATCACTCACAATAATAAGTTCGCGGGGAATCATTAGAGTGTCGAGGTGTCCTCGTTTTCCTCGCACCTAATCACGGGATTCCAACCCGGAACATTCACATCCTTCATCAGAGGTAGGGTCCCACACTAAACCTCTGGCACAAAGTATATCTCCGCTATGCCCCCGGCATAGGAGATTTCATACGTAGAATAGACCACCTGGCTCCTTACCTAATGTTACGACTTCGTCCTATAATATTAAGAGAAATCTATCATTTACTCTATAAGCTTCTCACATAAGCTGCAAATTCAATTCACTAAAAGCTCTTCCATTCACGGCATAATTATATTCCCATTAATACAATATTCTGATATCAAACTGTTTCTTTAATCCCGTAATGTAATCTTACTGTATAATCTTACTGCTTGGATCGATAAGTCTTGCAAATAGCGTAATTATTTCCTGTTTACAATAATTTCCTGATGCGTTCATTAATACCTTTGATATTCATAATTATTATTATTCTCACTGACATAAATTACCAAATCATTCCTTATTATTATTATGATTTCTGACATATTTTACCAAAATCATTCCTTATTATTATTATGATTTCTGACATATTTTACCAAAATCCGACACAACCAATCATCTCAAAACTCGAACAACTGTGCTCGTAACATTTACATAACTGATTGCCATCTTAAATTAATAGTGGTAATGATTAATCCACTTATTGATGCACATTAACATCTCCACTCTATAAAAATCAATACAATAATGATTAAACCTGGAGGGTCTACCTCCTAATCTGATTCTTACTGGCATCTTTACTGAAATCACGTCACATGCAGTGGCCTATATTCTCTAATTAACCATAATTTGTGGGGTACTCACATATCTCACGGCTTCTCATGGTGGCTTCAACCAATCATATCCTTCCAAGTCGCCTGCCATATGCAGGTTTAACGCGACATATTCATCTTGAATACACACATTTTATGACACACAACTTCCGTTAACAATACGGCACTTTGCATTTCTATAGGGAAGCTATTGCTCCCAAACATGTGACACTTTATAACACTTATAAAACCACTACTTTAAAAGATATTTTACATATGCTTTATACACAACACACGTCACTGCGTACACTTTTCATTGCTTGAAATTCCCTAGCAAAGATATCAAAATTGCAGGTGTCGACGGCATCTCCAGTGCTCCTACCAACTCCTGATTGAAAGTCTGGTTTACCTGCCCTCGGAATTCACCAACAGTTTTTATCCATACTCCTACGGTAAGCTTCTTGCGTCGCATAGATATGCTAACTTCCGTCCTGAGCGTTATTATTTGGTATCCTTAAAACATTACCAAATGCTTCGTAAAGTTTCTCCCAGCGCATTCCAGCGTACTTAGACATGAATGATCAGTCGATATTTGATACATTGCGCTTAACACTGTCCATAACTTTACACAAATTATTATTATTATTATTATTTACAATAGTTCTGCCACTCATCTTACACGATGCTTCCTACGTGAACACGCCATTGTTCGTACTGCTGAGTATACCTGCAGCGCGATTATTATTAATAAAAGCTTATTAAATGCTTCACTCAAATGTAGAACTCTTTGTGCGGGCGTCCTTTCATGCACCGGACCAACATATGTTCCGCCATGACGACTGCCTGCGCCTCTCTTGACAAACTGTGACACACTGGTGTGAGACTGGCTCCAACAAGTGTAAGACTCTTTAAGACTGAATGAAGACTGAGTAGGACTGACCGCTCTGCTAAGGGTCGACTCCCTTATATCGGATTCACACAGAAAGTAGAGACCATCTTCCCGCGGGATCTCGGCTCCTCTCCCAGCATGATTCTGGTCTCGAAACCATGTTCATTGGGTTCCATTTTCTTCTCTGATCCCAGAACTGGCTGCGTGCTGAAGAATCGCTCGGCCAATTAATTAATATTAATTCCTTTCTCTATAGCGTGGGGACGCTATCTCCCGGGATTCCCTGGCGACCTCCTCAAATCCCGCCGCGAACAATGATAGTTCTACGGTCCTTCCGCACTTCCTTAAATATGCGTCAATTTCGCAGATTAAAGGCTCTAAAATTAGCCTCCAGTCTAAAGATTCACCTGTGGGCAAGTCTCATATCATTTCGTTACTCCAATCACGAGTAATCAATGATTTTCCTTGTGATCTCTCCCCACCATTTTCAAATCCATTCTCCGTCGGGGAAGAACTGGGTCATTATTCAGGCCCTCACCCTCTTCCAGACGACAGAATGAGGTCAGAGAGATGGACGTGGCTCCACTGAACACCTCCCACAATTCTGGGCTAATTTGTAAAACGTCCACTCTGCACTTGCAGTGCTCCAAGCCCCATATAGCCTACACCAAGTAGTCTAATAATACTGTATTCTGCTCAATTTCCCTTCATTATTTTAATAAATAATGTCACTGCAACTGAAATCACACCAGTGATTTAATATACACTTCTCTCTAGGGGTTTTTACAATGAAACTCCCTCCACAGACCTCGGGTTCGTTCCCTGGTGGAACCTTTATACTGAGATCACAGTCTCTGAGAACCACGTTCGATTCCAGTCAGCATAACCTCCTCGGGTTCATATTCCCCTTGCGAAACTTATAAAAGTCGATTGCAAGTGGCTTTCTATAAGTAACCAGCTGACTGTCTATCACTGTCTGTGTTTACATCTGGGGTCCTTCACCTCGTCTGGCTGCGAGTAGGTTAGTACAGCTCCCCATTCCACTCTGCGCTCTTTCTAAGCTGTTCATTCTCCAGGCGGAGGGTCGTATTCATGGCCTCAACCTCTCTCGCCGCTGCAACCATTTCTTCATAGAATTCTCGCAGACACTGGCATCTTTGTTGTTCGTCCCTTCCACTGGGCAAACTGTCTGCTTCTCGTTCCGTCTTGCCGCTCGAACTTTCAGTTCTGACTGCCTGGCTGACTTCGCTCTCCACGTTGAGTTGGGTGTGCGCTGTTAATACTTCTTCTTGTTCGTCGAATTCTTCTGGCGGATAATAAACCTTTAAATTGGCTACATTCATAACGACCTCGTTTCCAGTTTCTAAATGCTTTAACCTGTATGCATTGTTCTGTAGGTCTCTTATCACCTCGAACGGGCCGTGGTAAGCAAAAATGAACTTCTTATACTTCCGTGCCTCTGGATCTGAACTGGCTGGCTTCCTGATTAAAACTTTCTCTCCGACGAGAAGCGGTCTATGATACCTCTTCGCACGATTTCTTCGCTCACGTCTCTCCGCCTGTGCTTTGAGATATTCGAAGGTTCGTTGGATCCTCAATTCTCGACCTGGCTGTGCGTCTACTGGTAATGGAATGACACCATTCCACGGTCTTTCCGGTCTCTGATCCAGATGTAGAGTCACGGGAACCTGACCTGTCGCCTCATGTACAGTATTATTTATACAGTATTCAATTACTTCTAGGAATTCAATCCAACGCCAATTCGCTTCAGAGCAGTAGATCTTCATGTATTTCTGGATCTCTCTCATTACTCTTTCAACTGGACTTGCCTCAGGATGGCGAATGGAAGATAAAATCTGTCTAATTCCTAGAGTTTCCAGTTCTCGACGAAATTCTGCACTCGTAAAGCAACTTCCGTGGTCCGAGAGAATGTTATCCGGCTTCCCAAGAATCGGAATAACTCTCTCTTTCAGGCGTTTCAAGACCTGCTTTGAACTTGTCTTCTGTATGGGGCATAATACCACCATTTTCGAAAATACATCCATGGCTACAAAAATGTGTCTATTGCCTCTACGTGCTCTAGGCAATGGTCCAAAGTTGTCTATGCTCAATAGCTGCCTTGGCTTCTCCGGTAACAACGGGATAGGTCGTTGCCTCATTAAAAAGGGATTTGGCTTTACCCTCTGGCATAGATCACATGTCCTAATAGCACTTCTCACCGTTTCTCTTAATTTTGGCCAAGTAAATGCTTCCTTCAACAGAGCACAAACTTTGTCTATACCAGGATGTCCAAAGGCTCTGTGTGCTAGCCACACCAATCTCCTCTGCAAAGATGCAGGAATCACAATCCTTTGACGTGTATGATCTACATCATCCCACTTGTGTAATATCTGATTATACCATATATAATCTGTTGCCAATGCCTCTGCCTCTCTATGTATTGCAGTTCCCCTTGCTAAGTGTCCCTCGAAGTAATTGATCATCATCTTCAACCACGGGTCTTCGCGTTGTAGGTTGGTAAGGTTCCTTAAGTCATCCAACGTCTTCTGATCTCGATTCTCAATCTGGACAGCTAACGCTTCCTCTTCTCTAGGGTAACGGCTTAATATGTCCGGTATTACATTCTCTTTCCCTGGACAGTATTCTATTTCCACATTAAATTGCTGAATATACAGGGACCATCTTGTCAATCTCTGGCTAGACAAGTCTGTTTTTAACAAAAATGTTAAAGCTTTATGGTCTGTTCTGAGGACTATTTGGAAGCCATACACGAGTTTATGCCAAGATTGCAACGCGTACAAAATTGCGAGCAACTCTATCTCTGTGATCGTGTAATTTTTCTCATGGGCTTTCAGTCTCCTGCTTATAAAGGCAATAAAAACTTTCTTTTCAGGCTGGTCAACATTTTCCTGGAATAGCATCGCTCCGATCCCAATAAGTGATGCATCCGTCTGTATGATGAACTTCTGGGTATAATCCGGGTATCCCAGCTTCACATATTCCAAAAGCATTTGTTTTGACCTCACGAATGCTTCCTGACATTGCTCCGTCCAATTCCATCTGCCGCCTTTCTTCAATAGGTCCTGCAGGGGTGCTACTGTCGTAGTATAGTTTGGGCAGTGGTTCGAAAAGAATCCAATTACTCCCAAATACTGTCGGACGTGCTTAACTTTCGTGGGTCGAGGGAAATTTCGAATTACCTCCAATTTATCTGGATTAGGCTTCACTCCATTTGCATCAATAACATGCCCTAGGAATTTGACTTCCCTCTGACAGATGTGCGATTTCTTGATATTAACCTTAAAGTTAGCTTCTCAAAGGTCATCTAGCAACTTCTTCAGGTCTCTCATGTGCTCCTCCAGAGATTCTGATGTGAGTAGAATGTCGTCTACATATCTGATGGTACTCTCTTTCACTTCATCTGATAGATTGCGATCTAACGCTCTTATCAGTGCTGAACCAGCTGTTTTCAACCCAAAAGGTAGCCTTAAAAATGTGTATGTATGTTGATCAAACATAAATCTTGTCAACAGACTAGTTTTCTTCTCTAATTCAAGATGATTGAAACTGGATGTGATGTCCAGATTTGTGAATACGGTTTTCCCTTTGAACTTCCTGAGGATCTCTTTAATAGGTGGCACTTGGTCAAATTCTGGAATAACTTTCAAATTTAAATGTCTCAGGTCCAGGCAGACTCTGACAGTTCCGTCTGTCTTTGGTACAATTACCAATGGACTTACATAAGGCGTAGGTGTCTTCTCAATAACACCGGCCTCCAACATCTCCTGAATTGCCTCTTTCACTTTAGCATAATGCTTTTCTGCTATAGGATAGGGTTTCTGCCTAAATGGTGTCCAATCACTGACTTGAAAAGCATAAGTGAAGTTCTTTATACGACCAGGTCTCGAATCAAAGACTTCCTTCTGTTCCAGTAATAACTGCTTTAAATTTTCCTTCTCTTTTAGCCCAATTTTCGCTTCTTCTAGCTTTTCCAAAATGTATTCTTCCAGTTTGGGTTCCAAATCTTTCTCCAGGTCTGTGGCTAGTGTTTTCAACTCTTCTTCTAACTGCTCAATAACTAACACTTCTTCTCCAGCCACGTCTCTGTATGTATGCCATACTTGTTCACTTGACCCTGGTTCAATCTCATTGAGTGCTACCTCCAAACCTTCAGCTTCTTCATTCACATGGAACATAACCCTGTCCTGTGCTAGGTCGATTATCACTCTGTATTCCCTTATAAATTCTGCCCCAATGAGTAGGTTATAAGGCAGTTTGTTTACTAACAGAAAACTCTGTGAGAAAATAGAGCCTCCTATCTGTAAATCTAGGAATACCTGATATTTACATGTCATCGTTCTGTCTGGAATTACCCCTTTTATTTTGACACTAGAGATCGGTATTTTCAAAATATTCTCTCTCCGGGCTATTTCATCATATAAAGCTTGTGTCATGAGGCTCACTGTTGACCCTGTGTCTAGCAGACTTCTTACTTTTAATCCTGCCACTCTTACTATTATAATAGGCAATTCTCTCTTGACCATGACCTGTGATCCTCCTGTATCCTCGATTAGCTCTTCCGGTTTGGCTATCCAATGGATGATGTTAACAGACTTCCATCCCTCAGTCTCGAACTCTCCAATTTTGGCGTTTTTTTTTTCTTCAGCGCCCGTCCCCTTGGAGTTTCTTCTCTCCTGTTCGCTGCGTTGTAGCTCCAAACTCTTAGCTCCATCTCCATATCTGTATGGCTATGTCCTGTTCTGCATAACTTCTTGCCAGCGGACTTGTTGTTTCTGGGGCTCATCTCCCCTCTCCTCGAGGTATCGCAAAGAAGCGTGATATCGTTCTTCTACCTCGTCATCGAAGTTACTTCTTCTTTCTTGGGGTCTCCAATTTCTATTGCTGCCTTCTTGGCCATTATTACCTCCATTGTTTTGGTACGGTTTACCTCTGGTATTCTGCTTATTCCACGAGTTTCGACCTCTTCCTCCTCTATTAGCATTCCCTTTGTACTTTGACTGCCATCTTCTGGGTTCCTGTTCCCATTGCCGTCCATAGGAATCTAATGTTTCGGTGCTCGTAGCTTTGTTGTTCCTTGGAGCTTGCTGTTGGTCAGTCTGCGTGTTGGTCACGTGTACCTGTTCCACGGTTCGACTCTGACGCATCGTATTTGCTGTTGTGAGGTCCAGTTGTCTAAGAACTGTCTCCATTTCAATAGCAGTTTTCGCATTAGCCGAGATTAGTAGTCTTTGGATCTCGTATGGAAGCTGCTTGGCGATAGCGATACATAATTCCAGCTCGCTCGGTTTTTGATCCAGTTCTTTGAAGCGACACATCTGCGATATGAAGAATTCTGCGTACTTCGTTGGGTTGTTGGTACTGTATTTCTTTGCATATAAATCCAACCGTAAATTCTGTTGGGTCGCTGCGTCCCAGTATCTCTTCAAAAACGCCTCCCGAAACTCCTCAACAGTATCGAAAGTGTAGCGGAAGCTGCGAAACCATAATGCACACTCCCCCTCTGTTAATTTCTCTATAGCTCGTAGCCTGCGCTCCTGTGGTATTCGCGCATCATTCAGATATTCGGTCACTTCCTTCAACCAATATTTTGGTGTCATATTACAGTGGCTACCTGAGAATTTCCTTGGTTTTTCTTCGCTTGCCCTTATGACGTTTATCACCTGGGTGTGCATAGCATTTTCATGTGGCGTCGATGCCGCAACTGGTACACCTGGCGTCATATAAGGACTTTCGCCTGGGCCTGTAGCACTCCTTATTATAGGTTGGGTTTCTAAGTCTGCCCACCTTGTTTTCCTCATATCTTCCATGCTGCCTTCACTTGACTTAGGATCTTTCAGAAATGTTTCCTCCTGTGCTATTATCCTAGTCTCCATTTGACTGTGGCGTATTTCTGCTCTTTCCAGACGAGTAATGACTTCTTTCTCTATTCTTGTAAGCCTATCTCGATTTTCCTCGGCTACTTGAAAGATTTTCTTCTTGTCTTCCTTCAGACTTTGTTTGATGTGGGAGATTTCATCCTCTACATCTTCCTTAATTTGAGCAAGGGTCTTGTCGCTTGCCTCTGTTTTCTGGCCTTCTCTCACTTCGAGTTCTTCCCTCAATCCTTTGATTTCTTCTCGGATGTGTCCATTGACCTTTGACATTTCCTTCTGGACCTTAATAATTTCACCTCTATTCTCCTCTTGCCTTTTGTTGACTACAACAATGTCATTCTGAACTTGGTCCAGTTCTTGATTAACTTTGCTTATCTGGCCCTTCATATTTCCTATCAGCTCTTTACTCTCGTTAACGACAGCCTTGATTTCACCTATTTCTTGACATTGACCTAATATATTCTGGTCCTGTTTCTTGAGATCACCGTTAATTGCTCTAGCATAGCTTTTCATTTTCTGGTCCCATTTAGAGTCGTTCTCCTCTAATCTCTGGTCTACCGTTCTCGTAAACTCTGAAAATTGTTTCGCTTGGCGTTCGAGATTCGCCTCATTTTGGATTTGAATATCCTTAATGTCGTTAGATAACGCGTCTAACCTACTGTTGGTTTCATCCTGAGCATGCTTACACGCTTGTAAGTTACTTTCAAGTTTAGCTTCTATGGCCTCGAAACGTTTATCTGTTTTAACCTGCATTTCCGATACAATGCTTACAACAGTTTCTGTTACTTCGGTCTTAATAACCTCTTGCATTTTACCTAACTTATTATTCATTTCAACCTGGTTGTCATTCATTGCAACCTGATTTGCCTTTATTGCCATCTGATTGGCATCTAAACGAGCGTTTATTTCAACCTGATTAGCATCTAAACGATTGCTCAATTCACTCTGGTTATCATCTAACCGAGCGTTTATTCCGTCCTGGAAAGCCTTAGCTTCCAGCGTATTCTGCTCGTTAACAACATCAAAATGCTGTTTCAACTCTGCAATAACCTGCAAAATCTCCTCCGTGCCTGACATTTTCACAATAATACACTTAAATATGCAGGCAGGCTTCCTGGAAAAAATGTGTGGATATGTTTTGAAAAGAAACATCAAACACTGTACACATATTGTAACGTCGTGCAAAACCTGATAATATTATGATAAATTGTGGATCTGGTATGTAGCGCTCATACCCTTGGGTAATCCTCTTCTCAATAGAGAGATTCTGCGTTACATCAAAAGCCTACTGAACTCAAAAATCACTCAAACACAGTTTGAGGAAAAAAAACAATTACTATGGTTTTCCCCATGAAATACCATAAAAAATCTATGGGTTTTCCCTAAATCCCATAAGCTCCACGCAATCTGGGCGCCATGATAATAAATTATCATGGGAGGTGGTCCACGTTAAGACATCGCAGCAACCCTCCAAGGTCTCGGTTGTACTCTCGAATGCCCCACTTGGGTCTCGCCATGATAAATGAAAGATGTAATGATGTCAAGTATGCCATGCATGTGCAATGCCAAGATCGCTCATATTGCACTGACGCAGGCGGTTCCACAATGAATTTATACCGCTCCACGTTGCTTGGGCCATGATAAATGAATGATGTGTATCATGTTCATGCGCCTATGGTGACCCGTAATTTTCAACAGGCCCCACTCACGGGCGCCATGATAAATATCTGCATACTAGACGTATTGCATTATCAAAATTTTTATTGTGCGTATCAGAGCTTAGCTAGAATTAGGTGCGGTCCTCCCCTACTTCATGTTAATTTTCACTTTAATAGAGTTGTGTGCATTAGATATAGACCGACTTTAGTTGTACCTATAGCTCAAATCACTGTACAGGACATCATTTTCCATGTACCCATGCGTATAATCTCGATGGAAAACATGCTTCTGCCTCCAGCTAGCTTCAGGACTCGAGGGTGTACCGTCCTCCCACTGAGCAGTTGCATACTTTGGATTTGAGGCTAAGAGGTATCAACTCTACAATGATAAGGCACAACTCTATTCTAAAACTTTAATTCAGTAAATAAAATCATGGCTTTGAACAAATAAAACAATCCCCATAACCATAAAACAAAAGCAAATAAAAGTTACTTTCCACAATCCACCAATCTGAACATAATATAATCATAATAAATCATATCATACCACAAACCTTTACCCTTATGTGAACATCACAAAGATATTCTAGTGCGCTGATGCACGTACAACTTCAGAAACAAACTGTACATTGACACTACTGTCATACAATGTGACTTCTTTACTATCACAACATTACTGATTCATAAAAACCTTCTTAATTTGACAATTATGTGTACCGTGTGTGTTTTGATCTTTCTTTTCCCACCAAATGCTTCACATGCATTAGCCTATTCTGGTGTTGCACAGCAAACTACGTGCAACTCCATATTTATGTAAGCTACCCCTACTCCACTATTTATATAGTTCCACTGCATGCCGTTTTGTGATTTCATATAAAAACGTTATGTTGTTGTTGTGTCGGATGGTATAATCAAACTACCTTGCGCGCGTAGCCTGTGGAATCTGGTAACCAACTTCTGAAAAAGTTGTCAGTGACAGTATAAATGCAACGTCTAACCATTCGTTAGATAGCTAAAATCATGAACCATCAGGATAATATATAATTATCAATGTGTTCTTAAACCACATGGCTTCATTACTCAACATAACAATATTTCACTTCACGTCATTAACAGGGTCTAAAATCTGTTCCTTTCAACTTGCTTTCACGGTTCGCCTTGACAGTCCCCAGACCCCCTCCTCGAGCGGTCGGTATACAATAGCAGTGGGTTGGGTTTCCACCCTAGCTCGACCCCCGCTTTTATGTTTGAAGGCTTACTTCCAAAGCATTGTAAGATTTTACAAGACAATACTGTGCTCCCAATGGCACACATATCTCAATGGATCTTAATTGAATATTATGCACACAGGTAGTGAATGAGCTTTATATTTATTCCTACCCCGAGGATAAAATAATTACTGGCACCAAACAGGTCCATTCAACATGAAGGTACGAGGTTCGTACAACATTGGTCTATTTGGCAACCGGTGTCTTTAAATAATATGCGGTCAGCCCAATGCTGCCGGTATGAGGTTCGCTTCAACAAGCCGAATCACTCACAATAATAAGTTCGCGGGGAATCATTAGAGTGTCGAGGTGTCCTCGTTTTCCTCGCACCTAATCACGGGATTCCAACCCGGAACATTCACATCCTTCATCAGAGGTAGGGTCCCACACTAAACCTCTGGCACAAAGTATATCTCCGCTATGCCCCCTGCATAGGAGATTTCATACGTAGAATAGACCACCTGGCTCCTTACCTAATGTTACGACTTCGTCCTATAATATTAAGAGAAATCTACCATTTACTCTATAAGCTTCTCACATAAGCTGCAAATTCAATTCACTAAAAGCTCTTCCATTCCCGACATAATTATATTCCCATTAATACAATATTCTGATATCAAACTGTTTCTTTAATCCCGTAATGTAATTTTACTGTATAATCTTACTGCTTGGATCGATAAGTCTTGCAAATAGCGTAATTATTTCCTGTTTACAATAATTTCCTGATGCGTTCATTAATACCTTTGATATTCATAATTAATATTATTCTCACTGACATAAATTACCAAATCATTCCTTATTATTATTATGATTTCTGACATATTTTACCAAAATCATTCCTTATTATTATTATGATTTCTGACATATTTTACCAAAATCCGACACAACCAATCATCTCAAAACTCGAACAACTGTGCTCGTAACATTTACATAACTGATTGCCATCTTAAATTAATAGTGGTAATGATTAATCCACTTATTGATGCACATTAACATCTCCACTCTATAAAAATCAATACAATAATGATTAAACCTGGAGGGTCTACCTCCTAATCTGATTCTTACTGGCATCTTTACTGAAATCACGTCACATGCAGTGGCCTATATTCTCTAATTAACCATAATTTGTGGGGTACTCACATATCTCACGGCTTCTCATGGTGGCTTCAACCAATCATATCCTTCCAAGCCGCCTGCCATATGCAGGTTTAACGCGACATATTCATCTTGAATACACACATTTTATGACACACAACTTCCGTTAACAATACGGCACTTTGCATTTCTATAGGGAAGCTATTGCTCCCAAACATGTGACACTTTATAACACTTATAAAATCACTACTTTAAAAGATATTTTACATATGCTTTATACACAACACACGTCACTGCGTACACTTTTCATTGCTTGAAATTCCCTAGCAAAGATATCAAAATTGCAGGTGTCGACGGCATCTCCCGTGCTCCTACCAACTCCTGATTGAAAGTCTGGTTTACCTGCCCTCGGAATTCACCAACAGTTTTTATCCACACTCCTACGGTAAGCTTCTTGCGTCGCATAGATATGCTAACTTCCGTCCTGAGCGTTATTATTTGGTATCCTTAAAACATTACTAAATGCTTCGTAAAGTTTCTCCCAGCGCATTCCAGTGTACTTAGACATGAATGATCAGTCGATATTTGATACATTGCGCTTAACACTGTCCATAACTTTACACAAATTATTATTATTATTATTATTTACAATAGTTCTGCCACTCATCTTACACGATGCTTCCTACGTGAACACGCCATTGTTCGTACTGCTGAGTATACCTGCAGCGCGATTATTATTAATAAAAGCTTATTAAATGCTTCACTCAAATGTAGAACTCTTTGTGCGGGCGTCCTTTCATGCACCGGACCAACATATGTTCCGCCATGACGACTGCCTGCGCCTCTCTTGACAAACTGTGACACACTGGTGTGAGACTGGCTCCAACAAGTGTAAGACTCTTTAAGACTGAATGAAGACTGAGTAGGACTGACCGCTCTGCTAAGGGTCGACTCCCTTATATCGGATTCACACAGAAAGTAGAGCGCAATCTTCCCACGGGATCTCGGCTCCTCTCCCAGCATGATTCTGGTCTCGAAACCATGTTCATTGGGTTCCATTTTCTTCTCTGATCCCAGAACTGGCTGCGTGCTGAAGAATCGTTCGGCCAATTAATTAATATTAATTCCTTTCTCTATAGCGTGGGGACGCTATCTCCCGGGATTCCCTGGCGACCTCCTCAAATCCCGCCGCGAACAATGATAGTTCTACGGTCCTTCCGCACTTCCTTAAATATGCGTCAATTTCGCAGATTAAAGGCTCTAAAATTAGCCTCCAGTCTAAAGATTCACCTGTGGGCAAGTCTCATATCATTTCGTTACTCCAATCACGAGTAATCAATGCTTTTCCTTGTGATCTCTCCCCACCATTTTCAAATCCATTCTCCGTCGGGGAAGAACTGGGTCATTATTCAGGCCCTCACCCTCTTCCAGACGACAGAATGAGGTCAGAGAGATGGACGTGGCTCCACTGAACACCTCCCACAATTCTGGGCTAATTTGTAAAACGTCCACTCTGCACTTGCAGTGCTCCAAGCCCCATATAGCCTACACCAAGTAGTCTAATAATACTGTATTCTGCTCAATTTCCCTTCATTATTTTAATAAATAATGTCACTGCAACTGAAATCACACCAGTGATTTAATATACACTTCTCTCTAGGGGTTTTTACAATGAAACTCCCTCCACAGACCTCGGGTTCGTTCCCTGGTGGAACCTTTATACTGAGATCACAGTCTCTGAGAACCACGTTCGATTCCAGTCAGCATAACCTCCTCGGGTTCAATTAGCGGGCCGGATATATCTCGCGGGCCGTAGTTTAAATGGCCCTTCCATATCGGACAAGCAAAGGGTAGAGAAACCAGACAATACAAGTCCACCCTCCCCCCGCAAGTACCATGGATCTAATAACAATTAAGGAAGTGTTGTTTTGGTACAAGCATAAAATAATTGTAAATTTGGTTGAACCCTAATCTTAACTTATTGGCTAATCAGGGGTTCTCAACATTTTTCAACCACACCACCACTTAAAAAACATCCTGCGTACCCCCTACTAACCTTTCTTAGGTAGTAATAATGATTATTAAAATGTAAAAGGTATTTAGTTAGTATGGTTTAACCTTTGTAATTTTATAAGGAAAGACATTTTAATAAAACAAAATATAGTTGTTGTTTTTCAGTTCCTTTTCCCAAAGGCTGATTTTTGCAATCATTGCTTTAGTTTTCATTTCAAGATAGAACATATCAGAAATACTACCTTGCATACACTTATTCCAAATGTTCCGTTTTTTTTTCAAAATTATCACTTAAATAGGCCAATTTTAAAAGCCAACCAAAGTCATTGAGTACTGATGATAAATTAGATTTGTGCTCGGTAAAGAAAAGATCCAATTCTTTGTGGAGTTCAAATACACGCGCCGTAAATAACTCACACAGTAGTCACGGCACGAAGCTCACTGCGCATGTGGATCGAGTAGAAGGAAGGCCTGCCGCGTACCCCCTGATTAGGGGTACGCATACCACAGGTTGAGAACCCCTGGGCTAAGTTATAAACAATATTAAGATTGAAATAAGACTACCTCGTGGTATAGTGGCTAGCATTCTTGGCAGCCGCCCCGGATGTCCGAATTCGATTCCTGGCTCTGCCAAAAATTTAATTCTGCTCTGAGGGCTGGAACGGGGTACACTCAGCCTTGTGAGGCAAAACTGAGAATTCAACAGTACGTCAGTCTACTTTTGATAAAGAAATGATCAATTTGTAAAAAAAACTGTTTACCCTTCTGTTTAATAAATTGACAAATATTTAGATATTCGCCATTCATACTCCAAAGGCCATAATAGAAAATTCATTAAGATATAAAATTTTATTTGTGTGATGTGTTGTATTTAACAACTTTTTGTATTGCTACTAATTGCAGGCTATACAAATTTAGAATTTTACAATTAAGTCTTATCTAAAATAATTACACAAAGTTATATGCTCTAAGATATTGGTTGACATTTCTGGGTATTTTGTGGAGATAATCCCCTAAGAATACACACAATCTTCCAGGCTAGTCAGTCCCCCCCCCTTCCTCCCCCTCCCCACTCTCCCTCCCCCACCCCCCTCCACCCCCGAAAAAATTTATATACGCCCCTGCTTTCCATACAGACAAGTACACGGGGTTGATGACCGAAACTATTCTAGCTGTGTAATTGAAACAACAACGTCAACTCTTCCGTGTGATAAATAAACATTGAATCTGGATTTTTATGTGGACTTTCTTGGCGATCATTACATCATTTTTTAACATTCACTGTCAGGAAGCATCACACTTCTTTCCTTTTTCTCTGAAGGAAAATTAACGCTGACGAAAATATAGTGTTTATACTTTAGAGCGTGCTATTAATACTTCATGATAGCGCTAGTGCGAATTTCAAGATTTATTACATTTACGTGAGGAAATGCTACGTGCTTCACTGGGAGTATCCTTGCAGGAGATAAACCTGACGTGCCACGCTATCAACTTCGCAAAACTGTCTGGTACACAAATAAAACTTGTTATTACATTACTGCACCAATGCTTTTACTAGTATCTCTCACCACTCCTGAAATTAATACAGTGTGAAGGCTAAATTAAATTGTAGATGCCGTGTTTGAAATGGATATATAATCCTTGCTGGTAGCCAGATACAAGTTTCACTTACGCATCTCGTGATCGTACACATTAGTACAGGACAGATGTTCCCAAAACTGTGCTATGGTTGGCTCTTTGTAAATCGTTAGAAAGGCACAAAAAAGCTTAACTCTGAATGTTAGAATAATTTGCACGATCATTTTGTCGGAAAACTCAAAAAAACATTTAAAAGCGTTTTTCTCTGAATCGTCGTATTTTAAAGAAACGTTTTTTAAACAAAAAATGTAGAGGACATTGTCACCTACAATTCGTCTCAATGAGGTCATGTCATACGTTTTGAAATGCAGAAGCTAGGTGGCGCCAAAGTTTCCAAAAAAGTGTTTTTTCACTTTTTGTCCTAGAAAAAGTGATTTGTACACAAAAGAGCGAATCGGAAATTTGTTTCTCTCAAAATTGTCTAAAACATATTTTATTGAAACCTTTTTTTCCTCCGCCTTACCGTTCCAAAGTTATTGTCTGCCCAAGTGTAAAAATTGTACTATTCAGATGGCACAAAGGTTAATATGTGTACAGTTATGATTGATACGTTGCGATTGAAATAGATATGATTGTTTGAGCTAATTATAAAACACAGCCCGCGTCCTGTTTGACCGAGCCTTAGGCAGCTGTCCGACACCGGTCCCTGTCTAAATTATGCCCACCCCTCTCTCCGCAGTAACAATACTAGCCTTGACTACGCAGCGTTGCATTTGCTGCGCTATAACATTGGAACGGTAAGTCGGAAGAAACAAACGTTTAAATAAATGTTTCAGACAATTTTGAGAGGAACAAATTTCTGATTCACTCTTTTGTGAAACAACTATTTTTCTAGGACAAAAAGTGAAAAAACACTTCTTTGGAAACTTTGGCGTCACCTAGCTTCTGCATCTTAAAACGTATGACATGACCTCAATGAGACAAATTGTAGGTGACAAGGTCCTCTACATTTTTTGTTTCAAAAACGTTTCTCTGAAATACCTCGATTCAGAGAAAAACGCTTTTCAATGTTTTTTTGAGTTTTTCGACAAAATGATCGTGCAAATTATTCTAAAATTTAGAGTTAAGCTTTTTTTTGTGTTTTTCTAACGATTTACAAAAAGCCAACCATAGGACCTTTTTTGGGACAAAACCATTCCAGCTGTACTGTATTGCATACAGCGCCAGGGGATTAGGACCGACCGTGTGAGTCACCTACTTACTTCGGAGGGGGAAGTAAAGACGGCGGTCCCATGTCGTAGATTTATGACATGTAAAAGAACCTTCCACTAATTAAACTTGTGTGGAGCAAAATTTGCAGGTTAGATTGCGTAGAAACGCTCTATCAAATTTCCAACATTCACCACAAGGTGTCTGCCGAAATTTTGCTCCGAAAGGGATTTTTAAACTCTCAGTAAATCTAATGACACAGTTCCCTCACATTTGCGCACTCTCAAATGCCCACTGCCTCCACCAGGATTCGATCCTGAAACCTTGTGAACAACAGACGAGAACATTACCGCTGATCCACGCAGCTCGTCCGTATTTGTAAGATACAACGATGGAAATGGGTAGTTATGACATCTGGTAGTGGAAGTTGGATCTCCTTGAAATTGAACGGAAATTGTAGCTCACCCCATGGGTGTCCGTATTAAAGCAGCTACAGCCTAATGATTCTATTTAATGTTCTTATTTTATCATAAAATGATAAAGCAAAATAACCAGTGATGGACGAAGCAAGGAGATAAAAAGTAGGTTAGCACAGGCAAGGAAAACATTTCTCCAGAAAAGGAATCTGTTGACATCGAATATAGATTTAGGTATTTGGAAGTCATATTTGAAAGAATTTGTCTGGAGCGTTGCACTATATGGAAGTGAAAGTTGGATTGTTGGAGCAGCAGAAATGATGAGAACGGAAACCTTTGAAATGTGGTATTACAGGAAAATGCTGAACATCAGATGGGGAGATAGGGTTGCAAATGACGAGGTAATAAGACGAGTGGGAGAGAACAGATGTTTCTGGTGACTGCTAATGAAGGGAAGAGATAGGTTGGTAGGACACATACTAATGCACCTGACAATAGCAAAGTTAGTTATGGAAGGAAGGGTCGAGGATAAGAACTGTAGGGATGGGCCAAGGTTAGAATATAATCAACAGATTGTTTCGGATGTAGGGTTGGGTAGCTTTGTAGAGATGAAACGATTAGCTCAGTACCGGGAACCATGGAGGGCTGCATCAAACCAGTCAAAAGGCTGAAGACTCACACAACAACAGGTTGCACAATTTAATTTAAATACGATAGTCTAGTAATTGTCCCATATTTGTGCCGTGTCTTGGGTGTGGTTTCGCCTAGGACACCAAGCAAGCATTCACTGGCCGTGAAAGCCAATATACCATCTTTTTGAAAGCCTTCATAGGGAGGTTATGGCTGCTTGAGCTTTTAGTTCTCGCAGTGAAGAGGCGCTGGTGCGCTTCATAAAAAGTGAGTTAGCGTGCAGTTCGCTACTCCAGTGGGGGTCCACGCGGGGACACCAAGAGCCCGCTGATGAGCCAGCTTGGTGTCCTAGGCGAAACTCCACCCAAGACACGGCACGAACTTAGAAAAAAATGCTGAGTTTTAATTCACTGGTCGTGAAAGGCAATATACCATCTTTTTTACGAAAGTATATTTTTTACACTATTAACACAAATGTAACCGAACTTAGGTTCAATGAACAATGATATGAAATTTAAGGAAACGTGTGACTGATTTCTTGTTTTGTACGGAATTGCAAGCATTGAACTGACTATTTGAAACCATGGGTATGTGGTCACCTGGATGTCTTCAGCTTGTAATCACGGCAATCACGGCTATTGATGGCAGACACGTTGGAGAGAATAATCTTCTCAAGATAGAAATGTGTCGCCTCCGTAGCGTAGCGGTCAGCATGGTTAGCTGCCGCCCCGGAGGTCCTGGGTTCGATTCCCGGCTCTGCCACGAAATTTGAAAAGTGGTACGAGGACTGGAACGGGGTCACTCAGCCTCGGGTGGCCCAAATGAGAAGAGGGGGTTCGATTCCCCCTCAGCCATCCTCGAAGTGGTTTTCCGTGGTTTCCCACTTCGTCTTCGGGCAAATGCCGGGATGGTACCTTCTTCAAGGCCACGGCCGCCTCCTTCCCTCTTCCTTGCCTATCCATCCTCACCATCCCTTACCTTCCCTCATGAGGCCCCTGTTCGCTTTGCAGGTGAGGCCGCCTGGGCGAGGTGCCAATCCCACTTCACCAGTTGTATCCCTTTCGATTCGATGTTCCCAGCTCTAGGACACTGCCCGTAGAGGCGGTAGTGGTGAGTTCCCTCGCTGAGTCCGTGGGTTCCACCAACCTGGAGGGTAAACGACTAAAAAAAAAAAAAAAAAGATAAAAATGTACGTAATGATATCAAATTAATTATATTTCGAAGGTTTCCTTATTGGCGTTATAATGTGGCCCTCTTCAGTAATTCCCTTCTAAAATAAACTCAAATTAATTGAATCATGGGAAAGTTTGATCAATATTGGATTTTCTCTTTCCTTGATAACATGTTTTTCATAAAGAGTACACGCAATATTCCTCAGTCAAAGACCATCAGCTTCATCCATACCATATGTAAAGTTTGCAATTAAGCAAGGAATAAATACAATATATTTCCAAGCCATCCTCTCCTCAGCAAAGATCCTTATTTCATCTTATGAATAACCATCCCAAGATATTTTTAAAACTCTTAAATCTATTCATAAAATATTTTTTACCATCGCTAGATATTATAGATATACGTATTTAAAAAAATAATTATAGTATCATCAATTTAAATCACACGTTGTTACAGATCTGTTTCTTCGGATACTTATGATGAAAAATTGTTATCAAGGAAAGGGAAAACCCAAGGTATTGATCAACTTTGCTCGTAATTCTATTAGTATTAATTTATTTCAATAGAAAATTACTGACGAGGACCACAATGTTACCGAATCTGCTATAATATATTCTAGTTTCATTATTTATTGACTAAGGTGTATTGCATTTAATGAATATGCCTACTTATGGTTACTTCTGATAGAAATGTAGTCTAAACAAATATACTTTAATAGCGATAGGCCTAAGTGAGTGATCCCACTACCTCGGTCACATTGACCAATCGTGCACTGCTAAGGGTTAACGATGATTTGCCATGAGGACTATTATTAGAAAAGTAATCGCAGTTGTAAACCGGAAGTTCACAAAACTAGTAACTGTGTGGCTTATATTACTGTATTTTTATCAGTAAAGTAACGATAAGAGTACTTGGGTAATGACCGTTGCTGGCTGTCAATAAAACTGAAGCTTTCCAGCTGGTTGAGTGCCAGGAAGTGGAGACAATAATATTCCGTTGTGAAGACGGAGCGGCGCGGCGGTGCGTGGTGGGACAGACACAGACACAGACACAGACACGCTACACTGGCACGGGGTGGCGTGTGCCGAGTGCGTGCTCGATATAAAACACGCTGAGAATTCTGACAACTGTAAAGATTCTGTATGTTAAAATGGTGCCTGAAGTATTTCACTCAAGAATTATTGACTAATGTTATGCTTGGATTAAATAAATCACACGACACTCGTAAGCATGGAAGCTTCTACCAGTACGGGTACTGTGCTAGCTGGACCATGTGATTCGTATCTTCTATGCGAGGTTTTGCCCTTCATGATAGCTTCTATACAGCTCGCGAAACTGAACAGGTGCCATTTTCTCCAGTAGTTTGCATGGAAGATTGAGTAAGTTACAAGAAGCAATCAGATTGCTTTTCTCGTTCAAGTTGAGATACTAGCAGTGACATAAAGAAATAGATTTGTTATGTGGGTAGGCACACCAATACATTTATCACAACGAAACTACATTTTCTTTAAATGGCGTCTGTGCAAAAAGCCCTTGCTTCACTCAGGTGTATAAAAAAACTTTGCGAGCCTTACAGTAGTCGCATATGATGTGTAACATCTGACATAGAAGAAACCTCACGTGAAATTGTTGATGCACCTGTATTTTATAATATTATTGGCACAAATATTAATCTATTGTAAAAGGGAGTGTTTTAAATATATTTTAGTTTATAATACGGAACTCATTTTATTAGATGATTTGTAGCTTCCACCAGCACTAGCCTAAATAAAGAATACGATATGGATCAACTAGATTAATGGACGCGACACCGCTCATAACCTTAAATTCCTTATAAATAGGCCAACTTGCGAGTAAATGCGATGTGCACAGCAGTGGATCATGAAAGGCTTGCCCAGTTCCCGGACGTCTTGATTCACAGACCAACACGTAATTTCATATTGATTCTGTTAAAATAAGTCATATTGATATGATTAGCAGCAGAGTATCATGAAGGCAGCGCGAGAACAATCAAGAAGGCAGTGCGAGAGTAAAAATATCAAGTAGGCAGTGAAGAAAAAAAGAGAGTCTTGGAATTGTCATGTTCTCTTAGTGTGTAAATAAAAGAGATTTTTGTGTGTTGATGAATGTCCAGGAGGGATACGATCCAGCTGGCAGTGCGTCTTACACACTTCCGTCCGACCCACTTCCGTCCCATTTTTCAAAATCACGCCCACAAAAATATCCAGCAACCGAGTGGAGAGATGTTACACATTAAAGAAAAACGGAACACATGACTTTTTAGCGATGTCCAGTGGAGGACAGTTCTCTTCTCAGATGAGTCGCGGTTGAGCCTGAGATCACCTAATGGCAGTGGCGGCTGGCGGCTGGCGGATAATTGCTCTGCGCGTTGCACTATTTCCATTAATGGGTTGGGAAAGGGGGTAGGTGGTAGGGTAAAAGACTGCTTGATGTCAGACAAAATTGTATTCAATTGCACGGTGAAACGAATGTACCTCATTCGTCATGAATGCCACAGTTCATAGAACATCACATTGTCATGGGATTAAATGGATTATAAGTTAGTCTACATGAAAACCTTCACGAAAACAAAACAACGTAAGTTATACAAGAGGGCGAGAAAGAACCGCGAGTGTCACAATTACGCACAAATTCCATTGCAAGACATAGTATCGGCATTTGAGGGAGCATCTCGGATGTTTCCGTCCGCACCTTGGTTCCCTTGTTGCAATCAGTGGGCAACGACCAGCCGACATAAGTGTTGGGATAGGACTTACTCGGTCTAGGATCTCTGCCATACCCTTCACTATTGAGCTCTGGTCGGTTCTCGGGCCTGGCAACAAACAAACGGACGAGCGCTCCTAGAGAGTTGGCGCGCTTCGGTTTCTCAGACAGTTCACAGTAACTTACTATAAGATTTCCGAATGTTTAGTCTACTTTTCACATTTTGCAACAAAAATGAGGAAAAAGTAGACTTATGAGATCGATCCGGGAAAATGTGTGTCAGTCTGTCTGTCCTTCCGTCTGTCAGTTTGTCTGTCTGTGTGTGTGTGTGTGTGTGTGTGTGTGTGTGTGTCCCGCTATCAACTCCTAACGGCTGCAGCAATCGAAACCAAATTTAGTATGAGTAACGATGTATACCGGAATATGTCAAGCTCATACTTGAAAATGATGTCAGTGCTACCAACTGCTGAAAAAAACGCACTAGAAATTTGAGCTCCATGTTGGATATCTTGGAAGGTATGCATGGGAGCTATTCGAAAATTGGCACACATGTAGATAATACTATTTCAGTTTAATTTCCAGGAGGCCGTACATGACAGTGTTGCCAATATAATTTTAAGCCTTCTGATAGGTCCAATTTTAAATGCATATAACTTCTACACTATTAACTGGATTTCAACCAAATTATGTATGTAATATGTGTACATAAACAGATATGACTGAGCGTAATCTTAAGAGCCACCAGGGCTGCCAACTGTTAATAATTGCTCTCTCTCTGTTTTATTATCCAAATACCAATATATCAGGAAGTATGCAAGCCAACAGCTCTATACTTTACACACGTATAGCACCTTACATTCTAGATTAATATGGAGTAATTAATATAAGTCAGTGCTGCCAACATGTTTCTATGCCTGCTGATAGGTCCAATTTTAAAATGCATGTAACTTCTATACTACCAAATGGATTTCATCCTAAATTGGCACAACAAGATATCATAATATTTCAGATTATTTCTAACCAGCACACGCATGACATTGTTGCCAACATGCTTTTACGCGTGTTGATAGATCCAATGTCTAACTGCATGTAACGGCCATTGGACTTCAACCAAATTTTGTATTCTGTACTTTAAGGGATGGAACTAAGAATATATTCAGTCGCCATGGCTGCCAACTGTAGTGCTCTATTAGGCTACATTATACCAGGTATATTTCGAACTAATTAGACATTTCGATATTACCAACTTAATTTCGTCATTATTCTAGATAGGTTCACATACTGTAGATTTATCATTGGTATGAATCTTAATTTTAAGAAAAGTAGGCTCTTTAGCTCGTCACGGAACTTCTTGTTAAAGAACAAAATTATGAATTAAACGTGCAGCTAAAAATATAATTACGGTATTAATTATTTATCTTAAAGAAATCTGGTCGTTGTGCAACACTGCAACCTTATTACCAGCCACCACTGCCTGATGGAAGAGAGAGAGAGAGAGAGAGTATGGAGGAGAACTGAAGAGTGTATTCCGCTGTTTCCTTCTCTTCCAGAATACCATTTCATGGAGGATCAGTACTGGTTTGGGGAGCTATCCGCTTAGTTAGAGGCTAGGACGGGGTTTGTTTTCATACAGAATGGTGCTCTCACATCCCACAGGTACATTGAAGAAATTTTGCGGGAGCATGTAGTGGCATTTGCTCATTTTATTGGGGGTGGAATCCGCCTTCATGCAAGATATGCACGCCCCCATGTTGATCGTTGTGTGTAGCAGTACCTGGAAGGTGTGGGGATCCAGACTTTGGTGTGGCCTGCCCGAGTCCAGATATTAACCCCATCGAGCACTTGTGGGATATTATGGGGAGAAATGTAAGAAGACGTGTTCCTGAGTCCTTGGTGGAACTTTGACTGATGCTACGGAAATAATGGGTGAGAATACCACAGGAGGACATTGCAACGCTCATTAGAAGCAGGCCCCAGTGACTCCAGGAATTACGGAGGGCCAGACGAAGCAATACTCGTTTAAGAGTATTCAATGTGTGCAGTTCATTGAGAGGAATAAAAAAAAAGAACAGATATTAAATATACAGTACAGTGACAAATTTAACGTTGGATACAATTTTCCAAAATCTGCATAATGTTGTTAATTATAGTGAAGAGATAATGAAGAAAAAAAACCAGTGTAATAATCTTGTTCAAGTGTTAGAAAGTTGTCTATAGTTTCAAATGTGTGTAAAACTATTCTAAATGCTTTAATAAGAAATAGTAATGATCAAGTACGTGTATTTTATAGCATTTGAATAGAAATAGTTTACAAAAGTTACGTGTTGCGTTCTTTTTTTTGCACCTTGTATAGTGGACGTTATTATTTTGTCAATCCACATGCTCTCTTCATTTTTGAAATCCGATATCCCACTGTGACTTTTTCTCGTCCATTCTTCTATATGGGCTCACCAAGGTACACTTCAACATCTTGAACTTTTCGATCCACCCTATCTCTATGCCCAGACGTTTCGTTTATCTTATTATGTTACTAAAATATATGTTTTAGCCTACTTTTCACATTTTGCAAAAATGAGGAAAAAGTAGACTTATGAGATCGGGCAAATGTGTGTCTGTCTGTCTGTCCTTCTGTCTGTCTGGCTGGCTGTGTGTGTCCCCCCCCCCCCCTATCAACTCCTAAACGGCTGCAGCAATCGAAAAAAATTTTGGTGGGAGTAAAGATCTATACCTGAATATCTCACGGCCATATTTGAAAATGATGTCAGTGCTACCAACTGCTGAAAAATCGCAATTGAAATTTGAGCTCCATGTTGGATATCTTGGAAGGTATGAATGGGAGCTATTTCAAAATTGGCACACGTATAGATAATAATATTGCAGTTTAATATCCAGGAGGCCATACATGGCAGTGTTGCCAAAATGATTATAAGCCTGCTGATAGGTCCAAATTTTAAATGCATATAACTTCTACACTAACAATTGGATTTCAACCAAATTTCGTATGTGGTATGTGTACATAAACAGATATGACTGAGCGTATTCTTAAGAGCCACCAGTGCTGCCAACTGTTAATAAATGCTCTCAATTTATTTTATCCAAATACCCATATATCAGTAAGTATGCAAGCCGACAGCTTTAAACTATGCACAGGTATAGTACCTGACATTCTATATTAATTTGGAGTATTTTATATACGTCAGTGCTACCAACATGATTCTAAACCTGCTGAGAAGTCCAAATTTAAATACATGTATCTTATATACTATCATTTGGATTTCAACCAAATTTCGTGTGTGCTATGTGTACCATAACAGATATGACTATGCTGATTCTGAAGAGTAACCAGGGCTGCCAACTGTTAATAAATACTGTCTCTATTTTTGTTACCCTAATATCAATATATCAGAAAGTATGCAAGCCAATAGCTCTAAACTTTGCACACGTATAGTAGGCTACCTGGCATTCTAGATTAATTTGGAGTAACTAATATAGGCCTATGCTAGTGCTGCCAACATGATTCTAAGCCTGCTGATAGGTCCAATTTTAAAATACATGTTACTTCTATACTAACAAATGGATTTCATCCAAAATTGGCACAACAGGAGATCATAATATTTCAGATTATTTCTGACCAACACATGCATGACATTGTTGCCAACATAATTTTACGCGCGCTGATAAATCCAAGGTCTAACTGCATGTAACGTGCATGCTATCCATCGGACTTCAACCAAATTTTGTATTCTGTACCTTAAGAGATGCAACTAACAATAGCCTATATTCAATCACCAGGGCTGCCAACTGTACTGCTCTATTAGGCTACATTATATACGGTATATTTCGAACTAATTAGGAATTTCGATATTACCAACTTAATTTCGTCATTATTCTTGATAGGTCTATATAGATTGGCAAGAATCTTAAATTTCAAGAAAAGTAGGCTCTTTAGTTCGTCACAGAACTTCTTGTTTTTAAATTCATTTTATGTTCGACGATGTCGAAATGTAAACATTATGTGTCAGAAAACTGTATCATAATGAGGCTCATTATAACACTATTCTTCATTATGAAACAGTTTCTCCCACCAATGAGAGCTCAAGAAACAGTTGTGTGATCAATTAGGTAAGGATACCTTCGCGCATGCGCTCAAAATCCAACATGTCTATATAAATTACCAACATGCACCGTCCATATGTTCGCGTAAATAAACTGGCGAATATGAGACAAGAAATAGCACTATACCTTAATATCTCCAACTCCAATTTCTACACAGCGCATTGCTTTCAAACGACTTCGGTGACAATATTAGTCTATGCTATAGAGCTGGATGGTAGGCTGTAATTAATAGGTGTTCTGTGTTGGCAAGCAAAGTGAATGGTCTCTGCTTTCGGAGTGCCTTGGCCCAAGCATGCGCTCTGTTCAGTCAGCAAAGCCAGCGCGCCCTGTTCACTAATAACTGAAGTAACAGAATCCCACGGATATTTATGAATATTTATGTTAAAACATGAAGCCTCCGTGGCTTAGGCGGCAGCACGTCGGCCTCTCACCGCTGCGTCCGTGGTTCAAATCCCGGTCACTACATGTGAGATCTGTGCTGGACAAAACGGAGGCAGACAGGTTTTTCTCCGGGTACTCCGGTTTTCCCTGTCAAAATTTAATTCCAGCAACACTCTCCACTATCATTTCATTTCATCTGTCATTCATTTAATCATTGCCCCAGAGGAGTGCGTCAGGCCTCGGCAGCCGGCACAGTCCACATCCTCGCCGCTAGATGGGGGCTTCATTCATTCCATACCTGACCCGGACGGAGACTGGAAGCAGGCTGTGGATTTTCATTTCATTTATGTTAAAACATATAATAAAGTTATTATTATCGTCGAACATAAGCAGTCGTTTGCAACTCGCCTATAATGGTAATAAAGACACTCATATGGAAATTATAAAACTCACTTACGCTAGTTTTATAAACATACTCGTGTCTTAATTATTGCAATTATGGGCTCGTTGCATAATGTACTATATTCGTGTCAAAAGCACTTACAATGTATGAAGTTAATATGGACAATAATGCAAAATATTTACATGAAAATATCCTAAAATATGTTAAAAATTACTAAATAAAGCTACAAAAACTCTATGCTGACAGATCTAATCCATATCCTTTCCACCTAGTTTGGACGAGTCAGCTTGAACCTAAACTAAAGAAATCACTTTGAGACAATTTATTAAGAGAATTTATGAGTCCTTCTTGTTGAAAGCAGTACAGAGTATGCTCATTTATTAGTTATCTGCTCAACTTGCCATGGTCCATCTATGTTATGTCTATAATGTACTGTATCTCTGAGTGCACAGCGGCGATATCGTTAATGGCACTTGGGAAGGAGTTGGCAGTAATTACCTATAACGCATTAACCAAGTTCGAAACAATATTATTGATCGCCATCAAACTTCGTACATGAGTGATCCTACACAAGTGGAATAATTACTGATTGTATACTGGAGACAAACATAACTCCATTAAACTCAACATTAGGATCTATGAATTCTCAATGCAACATTTGACTTTTGGCACCATTCTATCATTGTAAATTCAGTATATTCAGATACGGAATCGTATATTGACACTTATCTACCCACTTACGAACTTACGCCACGATCTGGCTTGCAGGTGGTGTTGGCTTTTCAAGAATTATTAGGTTTGGTAAATTACTTCTTAAAGGTGACTGCATTATATTTACTGTAACTTACAAAAGAAAGAAAAAACCAAGTTATCGTTACAGTAACTTTGTGCGAAAAGTTGCTCGTAAAGCCGTTACTCCCCAACCCTGTATTATTCTATGGTACTTAAGGCAAATAAGGCCCATCTGTGATTTTATTAACAGAATATTCGAATATTCTTAGAGTTTCTGTTAGCTACTAGCCTTTAACGGCTAGAATAGAAACTACAACTGTTGAAGAGAACGATTCCGCGGTGTTTGCTTCAGTCGAGTAGTAAACAGCGTCCAAAGCTCTTTTTGTTACTATATCTAGGAATTTTTATAATAAACCTTCTTCTTACTTTTGAAATGTATCTTGCATAAATCTGGTTTATACAATAACAAAGAATGTGATTGTAGATTAAAATACTGTATTGATATTTTCCGCTTAATGTGCATTTCTTTATCTCTTTTCATTTACATATGGGCCGTATTTGGAACAAGTATTGGGCCTTATTTGGAACGGGTGTTATCCCCTCCTAGTAAAAATGTAAAGAATCTTTAAACGTGTGGGCCTTATTCTACACATTTACCTTATACAAGAGTCGCCTCCGTAACGTAGCGGTTAGCATGTTTAGCTGCCGTCCCGGAGGTCCTGGGTTCGATTCCCGGCTCTGCCACGAAATTTGAAAAGTGGTATGAGGACTGGAACAGGGTCTACTCAGTCTCGGGTGGTCCAAATGAGTAGAGGGGGTTCGATTCCCACCTCTGCCATCCTCGAAGTGGTTTTCCGTGGTTTCCCACTTCGTCTTCGGGCAAATACCGGGATAGCCTCCTGTATGGCTACGGCCGCCTCCTTACCTCCTCCCTTCCCTCATGAGGCCCCTGTTCGCTTTGCAGGTGAGGCCGCCTGGCCGAGGTGCTGATCACACCTCACCAGTTGTATCCCCTCCAACCAGATGTTCTCAGCTCTAGGACACTGCCTGGAATGGCGATAGAGGTGAGTTCCCTCGCTGAGTCCGTGGGAGCCACCAACCTGAAGGGTAAAATTGACTAAATAAAGAAAATAAAAAAAGAGAATAGGCCTACCTTATACTAGGAGTGTGGGGTAGTACGAGGGGTGATCAGAAACTAAGGGTACAAGCCCGATATTCCTGGAGTTTCAACCGTTATAGAGATCTTAGTAGTGTGGGCTCAATCGAATACATACGGTTGGTAACTGTGCAGAACTTCAGATATCACCTACAGCGCTAGTTGTATGTGAACTACTAATGGCAACTCGTTTAGAAGACTGGCCTCGTGAAGGGATCCACTCTGTTATTCGATTTCTGTGGGCGAAACATGTAACCGTGGCCACGCCTTCTCACCGAGGGCATCGTCTTCCTTCATGACAACGCGTGACCTCATTCAGCCTAGAATACCACCACGCTGTTCAAGCAGTTTCGCTGGGACATCATTGACCAACCTCCCTACAGTCAGGACCTCGCTCTTAGCGAATTTCAGCTGTTTATAACTTGAAGGAGCACCCAGGAGGTCGACGATTCGCTTCAGAAGAGGAGGTGAAGCACTTCGTGACAATGTGATTGAGCACGCATGGACAGCATCCTTACCACGAGGGAATATTCAAACTTAGGCAAGGAAGAGGGAAGGAGGCTGCCGCCCCGGAGGTCCTGGGTTCGATTCCCGGCTCTGCCACGAAATTTGAAAAGTGGTATGAGGACTGGAACGGGGTCTCCTCAGCCTCGGGTGGCCCAAATGAGTAGAGGGGGTTCGATTCCCCCTCAGCCATCCTCGAAGTGGTTTTCCGTGGTTTCCCACATCGTCTTCGTGCAAATGCCGGGATGGTACCTTCTTCAAGGCCACGGACGCCTCCTTCCCTCTTCCTTGCCTATCCAACCTCACCATTCCTTACCTTCCCTCATGAGACCCCTGTTCGCTTTGCAGGTGAGGCCGCCTGGGCGAGGTGCCAATCACACCTCACCAGTTGTATCCCTTCCGATTCGATGTTCCCAGCTCTAGGACACTGCCCGTAGAGGCGGTAGTGGTGAGTTCCCTCGCTGAGTCCGTGGGTTCCACCAACCTGGAGGGTAAACGACAAAAAAAACAACAAAAAAACAAGTAGTTCCGTGAAGAAATATACAGCCTATTTTCATATATCCTGCTAATGTTAATTGCCTCTATCAACATACAAAATTTCAGTTTAATTGCTGTAACAGATTCGTTGATATTGAGAACCGTTTAAATATTTCAGATGGTCGCCAGGTTGGATTTTTATTTTTGTACTATTACATTAAGATTATTGTGTACGTATGGTATTCAAACTTCAATCACATGATTAGAACACAAGAAGTAAAAACGAGATTTTAAAATTACGCACAGCAGCCATCTTGTGATTATGCAAAGAATTGAAATAAATTAGATGCCAGTGGATCAACATTTGTATAAGCATTTAACGTGCAACGTTTCACGGCACTCGAATAGTTAATTCGCGAGAAACGTCCATTTAAATATTTATACTTCGCATCGCCGCCATGTTGGATTTGTACTCACCAGGTTACTGAAAGTCCTTTAGGTGAACATATGTTCATAGTCTCTATGAACATAAAAAAATTCAGTTTGGTTGCTGTAAAAGATTCACAGATATTGAGAACCGTCTAAATATTTCCGAAGCTCGCCATTTAGGATTGTTATATGTATAGGCCATAGAGTTATGTACCATTCAAGGAAAATTATTGCCTAGGTTCATTATTCAAACTTTCACTTCGATCGCATGATTACGACACAAGAAATAAAAACTTAATTTTAAAATTTCGCACAGCCGCCATCTTGAGGTTATGTAAACAATTGAATTAAATTAGATGGCAGTGCATTACAATCTGCAAAATCATTTACTGTACCTCATTTCACTGCGCTCAGAGAGTTAAATCACGAGAAAAGTCTATTAAAACATTTCAAATTCGCTTGGTCGCCATGTTCGTTTTGTACTTTACAAGTTTATGAAATATACATAGGTAAACTTGTATCAGTACCCTTTATCACCGTACACAATTGCAGGGTGATATCTATAATAGTTTAGGAGATATAGAATGTCAGTGAAATATTTCGCACAGCCGCCATTTTGAGGTTATGTAAACAATTGAACTAAATTAGACTCCAATACATTACAATGTGTATAAACATTTGCTGTACCAAGTTTCATTACGTTTGGATAGTTAAATCGCGAGAAAAGTCTTTTTAAAAGTCTCAAATTCGCTTGACCGCCATGTTGGTTTTGTAGTCACCAGGTTTTTGAAAGTCTCATAGGTGAACTTCTAGTAGTGCCCTTTATCACCGTACACAATTTCAGGGCGATATCGGTAATAGTTTCGGAGATATTGAATGCTATTGAAATATTTCGCACAGCCGCCATTTTGGATTGGTGAGACGTAACAAAATTTGAAGGGCACGGTCGAGGTCGCCGGGAATAGTGCTATGAACTTACTGAGTTTCATTGAAATCGCTCCAGCCGTTTAGATTTTATTAGGGGGACACACACACACACCTCACACACACACAGACACACGCACACACACACGGACAAAAGGTGATCTCATAAGCCTATTTTTTCAAAATTAAAAATAGGCTAAAAATTCTTGGTTGGGAATTCAACGTCAGAGGACATTAGATATATGATTGAGGTACAAATGGCGACTAATCAAACGGTTTAGGGGAGAAAAAAACGGTGGGTACTCTTTTACATTATTAAGGACATTTCCAAGTCGTTGATGGAGAGGCGCTGTTGCGGCTGCTTCTGGAATGACATGGAGATATCCTCGATTGCCTAGACGACACACACAGAGCCTCCTCTGTGCCAATGTCTGAACCTTACTGCCTAGACAGCAGGAGATCCTGGTTCGAATCCCGACTGCGCTGCGGTTTCATTTTCAAGCCGTACTCAACAGATATGACCGTTCCAAGAATCGCTAAGTCCTAAAGCCATTCCTATGTTTATGTAGCTTATTTTCAGGTAAGTGTCTTCATTCCACCATCATGGGGAAATGTCTGAGTATGGAGAGCCGTATTTAGCCTACTGTACAGGTGTGCAAATTATTAGAATCCAATAGAGAATTAAAACAGTCGGATTTTTAGCCTACTTTTCACATTTTGCAAAAATGAGGAAAAGGTAGACTTATGAGATCGATCCGGGAAAGTGTCTGTCTGTCTGTCCTTCTGTCTGTCTGGCTGGCTGTGTCCTAAATGGCTGCAGCAATCGGAACCAAATTTAGTACGAGTAAAGATGCATACCGGAATATCTCATGCCCATATTTTAAAATGATCTCAGTGCTACCAACTGCTGAAAAAACGCACTAGAAATTTGAGCTCCACGTTGGATATCATGAAAGTTATGAATGACAGCTATTCCAAAATTGGCACACATGTAGATAATACTATTACAGTTTAATTTCCAGGAGGCCAAAATAATTTTAAGCCTTCTGATAGGTCCAATTGTTAAATGCATATAACTTCTACACTATCAATTGGATTTCAACTAAATTTTGTATGTAATATGTGCACATAATCCGATGTGATTGAGCGTATTCTTAAGGGCCACCATGGCTGCCAACTGTTAATAATTGCTCTCTCTATTTTTAGCCTATTTTCAATTTTGAAAAAAGAAAGGCTTATGAGATCATCTTTTGTCCGTGTGTGTGTGCGTGTGCGCGTGTGTGTGTGTGTGTGTGTGTGTGAGAGAGGGAGAGAGGAGTGTGTGTGTATGTGTCCCCCTAATAACTTCTAAATGGCTGGAGTGATCTCAATGAAACTCGGTAAGTTCATAGCACTATTTCGGGCGACCCCGACCGTGCCCTTCAAATTTTGTTACGTCTCACCAATCCAACATGGGAGCTGTGCGAAATATTTCATCAGCATTCAATATCTCCGAAACGATTCTCGATATCACCCTGGAATTCTGTACGGTGATAAAGAGAACTACTAGAAGTTCACCTATGTACCTTTTGAAAAACCGGTAACTACAAAACAAACATGGCGGCCACGCGAATTTGCGACTTTTAAATAGATGTTTCTCGCGATATAACCAACCAAACGCAATAAAACTTGGTACAGTATATGTTTATACATATTGTAATGCACCGACATCTAACTTCGTTCAATTGTTTATATAGCCACAAGATGGCGGAAGTGCGAAATATTTCACCGGCATTCTATATCTCTGAAACTACTAGCAGTATCATCCTGAAATTTTGTACGGAGATAAAGAGCACTACTGGACGTTCATCTATAAGACTTTCAAAAACCGGTTAACTACAAAACGAACATGGCGGCCAAGCGAATTTGAAAATTTTAAATACACCTTTCTCGCGATTTAATGTTCCAAACGCAATAAAATCTGGTACAGGAAATGTTTATACACATTTTAATGCACTGGTATCTAATTTAGTTGAATTGTTTACATAACCTCAAGATGGCGGCTGTGCGAATTTTAAAATTAAGTTTTTATTTCATGTGTCGTAATCATGCGTTCGAAGTGAAAGTTTGAACAACGAACCTACGCAATAATTTTTGCTTTAATGGTACATGACTCTATGGCCTATACATTTAACAATCCAACATTGCGACCATCCGAAATATTTAGACGGCTATGAATATCTACGAATCTATTATAGCAATCAATCTGAATTTTTTAATGTTCATAGGAGTTATGAACTTAAGTTCACCTATACGACTTTAAATAACCTGGTGTTCACAAATCCAACATGGCGGCGACGCGAAGTATAAATATTCACATGGACGTTTCTCGTAATTTAACCATCCAAGTGCAGTGTGACTTGGTACAGTAAATCCTTATACGAATGTTAATCCACTGGCATCTAATTTATTTCAATTGTTTCCATAACCACAAGATGGCAGCTGTGTGAAATTTTAAAATATCGTTTTTACTTCTTGTGTCCTAATCATGCGATTGAAGTTTGAATGCTACACGTACACAATAATCTTCATGTAACAGTACATAACTCTAGGACCTACATATATAAAATCCAACATGGGGACCATCCGAAATATTTAGTCGGTTCTCAATATCTACGAATCTATTACAGCTATCAAACTGAAATTTATTATGTTGATAGTGACAGTTAACATAAGTAGGATATATGAAAATAGGCTGTATAGTTCTTCACGGAACTACTTGTTTTTTAAATCCAAATACTAATATATCAGAAAGTATGCAAGCCGACAGCTATAAACTATGCACGCGTATAGTACCTGACATTTTAGATTAATTTGGAGTAACTTATATACGTAAGTTCTACCAACATGATTCTAAGCCTGCTGATAGGACCAATTTTTAAATACATGTAACTTCTATACTATCAGTTGAATTTCAACCAAATTTCGTATGTGCTATGTGTAACATAACAGGTATTACAATAAGTATTCTTAAGAGCAATCAGGGCTGCCAACTGTTAATAAATGCTGTCTATATTCTTTTACCCTAATATTAATATGTCAAAAAGTATGCAAGCCAACAACTCTATTCTTTGCACACGTATAGTACCTGACATTCTAGATTAATTTGGAGTAATTAATATAAGTCAGTGTTGCCAACATGATTCTATGCCTGCTGACAGGACCTATTTTAAAATACATGTAACTTCTATACTAACAAATAGATTTCATCCAAAATTTCAGATCATTTCTGACCAGCACACGCATGCCATTGTTGTCAACATACTTTTACGCGTGCTGATAGATCCAAAGTCTAACTGCATGTAACGTCCATTGGACTTCAACCAAATGTTGTATTCTGTACCTTAAGAGATGGAACTAAGAATATATTCAGTCACCTGGGCTGCCAACTGTAGTGCTCTATTAGGCTACATTATACCAGGCATATTTCGAGCTAATTAGACATTTTGATATTACCAACTTAATCTCGTCATTATTCTAGATAGGTTCATATACTGTGGATTAATCATTGGCATGAATCTTAATTTTAAGAAAAGTAGGCTCTTTAGTTCGTCACGGAACTTCTTGTTTAAAATTCAAAATAATTTTTTCATTCCTTTATCACCCTACTCGGTGAAGTTTTCACCCCTGTAGACTTTTAACTTTTCCCATAAGGAATTACAACTGGAAATTTTCAGATTTGCTTATTCCGAGGGATACCTGAGCAGGGTGCGTTTTCTCTTTTTTTCATTGACTTTGGAACGTTTCCTCTAAATCAGGTGATTTCAATTCATGGTTCATGAATCTTTGTATAGTTCAAGAGCGGATGATCTGTATAAAAGACTTTGAATTCCCCAGCTCTAAATTCACACGGAAAGTAGAATAACTTAATCAAAACAAAACGTGAGGCATGTTGCATTAATGAGGCCCCTTTTTAGTGGAAGTTCTATATCAGTGGTTGTTAACCAGTGGTCCGCGGACCACAGTTGGTCCACAATTGCCTCGGGAGTGCTCCGTGGGAGAAAAGGGTCCACCAGGACGAATGAAAAAGTGGCCAATAAATGGGGATTTCGAAAACGGCGTGCGTTGAACGAGAATCGTCCGAATATATTCGCGGCGATGACTATCAGATTTTGAATAGAAATATCTATAAAAAAGACTGATAGTCAGTCTGAAAGACTAGACTTTATATTATTTTAAATGCTACAAATGCTGAAAAATGCTGGGTGAAAGCCTCATGATCATGCAGCAAACTGCGTGATCTCAAACTCCATTAGCAAGTGCAAACCAAGGTCAAAAGAGGTAGCTGGCTGGATGACATCACGCTCACTGGAGCACGCGGGGAAAGGAGGAAGCTCAAGTGTACTATGACGTCACACACCTCAGTGCATTCTCGGTACATTTCGTCCCGTCGCTGTAACGTAACGCCAGACCTCAGCGTAACGACGAAGTCGACAAGATCATTTAAAATGATAAAAAGTGTTATTGAGGAAGGTTTACAACTCATTAGGTGTACTGGGAGGGAGAGGGGGGGAGGGTCGGGGGGGGGGGGGGACCGTACATGATTCAATTTCAGGCTGAGTGGTCCGCAGACTTCTACGGGTTCAGAACCACTGTTCTATAAAATCATTTCACTGTACATTTCTTCAAATTAAATGTAATTGAGACCAATGGTTACATATTTCAAATAACTTCAGCGCCTTGTAGTTCCGACCCTTAAAACAAATAACTAACTACTAAAATAAGAAAATCAAAGAAAGCAAACCAACACGTTTCCATGTTTGATCTCGATAGCATTTGATACGTTTTATTTGCACCTCTCAAAAGCTCGGAAATGAACAGCAAATACTTTACACAAGTAAAGGTAAATTTCCTAAAATTAGTAAGGCATTTGTCATCAATCAGTTTTTTTTTTACTATAAAACTCTCATCAACTTACGTTTTTGATGTGTAACATCTTTCCACTCGGTAGCTGTATATTTTTGTGGGTGTGATTTTGAAAAATGGGATGGAAGTGTGTAAGACGCACTGCCAGAAAACTGCCAGGAGGGATGCGATCCAGCTGGCAATGGTACCATGTGGAATGTTTATCACATACGAATGACTTTGTAACAGCAGAGTATCAAGAAGGCAGTGCGAGAGTAGAAATATCAAGTAGACAGTGAAGAAAAAATAGTACCTTGAAACTGTCCCAACCAACGGATCCATCCAAATTGATGGAGAGACATTGACGAAGACCTTAAGCTTCAGGTATCTAGGATCTCGCCTACAAGCTGATGGTGAGATAGGTGATGAAGTGCGAAGTAGGATAAAGGCTGCATGGATGAGATGGAGGGAAGTTACAGGCGTACTCTGCGACAGAAGGATGCCACTATACCTTAAGTCCAAAATATACCGCATGATAGTACGTCCTGTTGCTTTGTACAGTGCTGAATGTCGACCAGCTGACAAAGCTACGGAGCGCCAATTACATAGCATGGAAATGCGTATGCTCCGTTGGTCGATGGGCATCACACTCCTAGATCATATAAAGAATGACTCTGTTCGCCAGCAAATAGGAGTTGCACCCATCACTGAGAAGGCACGGGAAAAACGGCTTCGATGGTATGGCCACGTCTTGCGTGCTGCACCTGGAACTGTTGCCAATTCCGCTCTCTCCTTTGAAGTTAATGGGCACCGTCCACGTGGGCGCCCAAAACAGCGCTGGCATGATACAGCAAATGCGGATATGAAGGCTCTCAATCTAAGACCTCATGATGCCCAAGATCGTGCAAAATGGCGAGCCAAGACCAAAACAGCGGACCCTGCAGCAGCGGGAAAACGCTAGGAAGAAGAAGAAGAAGAGTGAAGAAAAAATAGTGAGTCTTGGAATTGTTATGTATTATGAGAGTGTAAAAAATAAAAAGATATTTTGTGTGTTGATGAATGTCAAGGATAATAAAAACGGTAACAACTTCAAGGTAGGATAACATGTCAGATGTTACACATCATATGCGACTACTGTAAGGCTCGTATCATTTTTATTTAAGTATTTAGCTCTGGGGAGGGATTGATCCCTCTTATCAACCCCCGTAGATATGCCACTAGTCTCCAGAATAATTCATGGTTATAGACACCACACTCAGTTATCCTCATCGGTGAAATGAAACGTAAACAGAGAAAGGGTTATTTCTGTGTCCTCTATGGACATAAAATTGGCAGTTGAAAAGCTGAAGGAAGTAGGAGACTTCTGTTAGGAAGCAAAATAACCAGTGATGGACGAAGCAAAGAGGATATAAAAAGTAGGTCGGCCCAGGCAAGGAAAGCCTTTTTACAAAAAAGGAATCTGTTGACATCAAATATAGAATTAGGTATTAGGATGTCATTTTTGAAAGCTTTTGTCTGGAGCGTGGCGCTCTATGGAAGTGAAACTTAGACTATTGGTGCAGCAGAAAAGAGGAGAATTGAAGCATTTGAAATGTGGTGTTACAGGAGAATGATGAAGATCAGATGGGTAGTTAGGGTGACAAACGAAGAGGTATTAAGACGAGTGGGAGAGGAGAGAATTTTCTGGCGACTGCTAATGAAGAGAAGAGATAGGTTGGTAGGACACATACTAAGACACCCAGGAATAGCAAACTTAGTTATGGAAGGAAGGGTTGAGGATAAGAACTGTTGCGGTAGACCAAGGTTAGAATATGTTAAATAGACTGCTTCGGATGTAGGGTGTGGTAGCTGTGTAGAGATGAAACGATTAGCTCAAGACAGGGAGACATGGAGAGCTGCATCAAATCAGTCAAAAGACTGGAGACTCAAACAACAACTCTATTATTATGATGGCTCAATAATCAGTGTTAACTAAACAAGCCTCTCCGTAAGCCTTCACTAAGCTGACGTAATAGAATTATGGGGTCACGACACGACGACGCTGACCTCTGCAGTATTCCTTTGTCGTTGACAATATTGCTTTTACAGCCTACTTTACGACATCGATTAGCACAATACCGCGGGGAGAACAAAGGGATATAACGCCTTTGTCTGATCAGATGGAACTGAATAGGTACGAATGCCATATTATCACCAACATAGAAAGTACGGTTTAGGTTTTCTGATAATATTTACCACCGATATCATTGTTAGACCTCCAAATGATGGTCATAATTAAACTGCGGACTTTAAGCTTGTAAAAAGTGTATTTTAGGTGTCAGATATAGGTTCTTTCGGTACCTCAGGCTATATAAAATCTAAAATAGGCTCTAAAAACAGTGTAGTAAAACAGCAAATATTCTTTTGTTTTGTAATCGCTGATCCTCCAAGCTCGTCTGCACCCACGGACTCTGCAAGAGATCATTCCTCTACCGTCGCAAAGACGGTGTCTTGGAGCGGGAACAGTGGCATAACTAGGATTTGCTTCTGGAGGGGGATGACCTGAGCCATGTCTGAACTTATTACGTTTTTGGTTTTGTGTTTGTTGCGTTTATTCTCCTTGCTTTGCGTTTTTTGTTTTGCCTTCGAATTTTCTTCTTGCTTTGTGTTTTCCGTTTTTGATTTCGTGTTTTCTTCTTTTGAATTTGTTTCTGATTTTTCTTTTTGCATTGTGTTTATTGTTTTTGAATTTTCTTTTTGCTTTGAGATTTTGGGTTTTGGTATTGTGTTTGTTTTCAGTTTTGGCTTTTTTGAGTTTTGTCTTTTGCTTTGTCTTTTTTTCTGCTTTTGCTGTTTTTTGAGTTTTGCTTTTCTGCTTTGTGTTCACGGTTTTGTTAATGTTTTCTGCTTTCGCTTCTAAATTTTCATTTTGCTTTGTGTTTTTTTGTTTTTTGGTTTTGTTTTCTACCTTTGTTTTTGCTTTTGAATTTTCTCTTTGCTTTGTGTTTTCTGTTGTTGTGTTTGCTTACTGCTTTTGCTTTTGAATATCTTTTTGCTTTCAGTTTTTGTTTTGTTTTGTGTTTGTTTTCTGCTTTTGCTGTGTTTTTGAGTTGTGCTTTTTTGCTTTGTGTCTACGGTTTTCTGCTTTCGCTCTTACATTTTGATTTTAGTTTGTGATTTTGTTTTTGTGTTCGTTTTCTGCTCTTGCTTTTATTTTTGAATTTTGCTTTTTGCTTTCTGTTTTGGTCATGTGTTTTTTTTTTTTTGATTTTTTGCTTTGTGCGGGGGGCAAAATAAGACAATCCATGAAAGCAAACCTACACGATTTCAGGTTTGATCTCAATAGCATTTGCATCTCTCATTTCTCAAAAGCATAGTTTTGCTAGGCCTAATATTAAATATTTTACACAAGAAAGTAAAGATACATGTTCTCAAATTACGAACGTACATAATCCAATCGTTTGTCAACAACCCGAGAATGGTTTTTCTTTTTCCAAAATAAAAATTTCATAAAATTAGTTTTTAGCCTACTTTTCACATTTTGCAAAAATGAGGAAAAAGTAGACTTATGAGATCGATCCGGGAAAATGTGTGTGTGTCTGTCTGTCTGTCTGTCTGTCCTTCTGTCTGGCTGTGTGTGTGTCCCCCCCTATCAACTCCTAAACGGCTGGAGCAATCGAAACAAAATTTGGTAGGATTAAAGATCTATACCTGAATATCTCACGGCCATATTTGAAAATGATATCAGTGCTACCAACTGCAAAAAAATCGCAATTGAAATTTGAGCTCCATGATGTATATCATGGAAGGTATGAATGGGAGCTATTTCAAAATTGGCACTCGTATAGATAATAATATTGCAGTTTAATTTCCAGGAGTCCATACATGGCAGTGTTGCCAAAATGATGATAAGCCTGCTGATAAGTCCAATTTTTAAATGCATACAACTTCTACACTATCAATTGGAATTCAACCAAATTTCGTATGTTGTATGGGTACATAACCAGATATGACTGAGCGTATTCTGACGACCCACCAGGGCTGCCAACTGTTAATAAATGCTCCTAATTTATTTCATCCAAATACAAATATATCAGAAAGTATGCAAGCCAACAGCTTTAAACTATGCACACGTATAGTACCTGACATTCTATATTAATTTGGAGTAACTTATATACGTCAGTGCTACCAACATGATTCTAAGCCTGCTGACAGGTCCAACTTTAAATACATGCAACTTCCATACTATCATTTGGATTTGAACCAAATTTCGTATGTGCTATGTGTACCATAACAGATATGACTATGCGTATTCTTAAGAGCAACCAGGGCTGCCAACTATTAATATGTACTGTCCCTATTTTTGTTACCCTAATATCAATATATCAGAAAGTATGCAAGCCAATAGCTCTGAACTTTGCACACGTATAGTACCTGGCATTCTAGATGAATTTGGAGTAACTAATATACGTCAGTGCTGCCAACATGATTCTAAGCCTGCTGATAGGTCCAATTTTAAAATGCATGTAACTTCTATACTAACTAGTGGATTTCATTCAAAATTGGCACAACAATAGATCATATTATTTCAGATTATTTCTGACCAATACAGTCATGACATTGTTGCCAACATGATTTTACGCGCGCAGTTAGATCCAATGTTTAACTTTATGTAACGTCCATGCTATTCATTGGACTTCAACCAAATTTTGTATTCTGTACCTTAAGAGATGGAACTAAGAATATATTCAGTCTTCAGGGCTGCCAACTCTGGTGCCCTATTAGGCTACATTATGCCAGGTATACAGTATTTCGAACTAATTAGAAATGTCGATATTAGCAACTTAATTTCGTCATTATTCTAGATAGGTTCATATACTGTAGAATAATCATTGGCATGAAAAGTAGGCTCTTTAGTTCGTCACGGAACTTCTTGTTTTTAAATGATTTGGCTCTGGAGGGAAGGAAGGGGGGGGGGATTAGAACCCCTAATCACCCCCTGTAGTTACGCCTATGACCTGGACGCACTTTATCAGCAGATAAAACTGGGGATAGTGACAGGCTGGTCGCTTAGACGTCCACTCTATTGGGTTTAATTAAGGAAGGGTCACGGAAAGGATTTTTGAAGGAAGTCGTCCGTGGACATGTTGAAAGGAACTCTCCCGGCCTATGCCCGTGGGTGAAAAAGAGAAAACACGGAAAACCATTTTCAGGAAGGCTGAGGTGGAATTCGAAACTACGTTCTCTCGATATTAGCTAGGAACGAGGTAGCGCGTAAAACAGTAAATTCGAAAATACTGCTTTTCAGTCGGTCAACACGATTATACCCAATTATAATGGGTGTTTTACCTAAACCTGAAAAAAAATACAGTCAGTCTGAAAGACTAGACGTTATATCATTTCAAATGACGCATGCTACATAGGTATGCTACACATGTTAGGAAGGCTCAGGAGGGCTTCTCGCTTCGCTCGAAGCCCCAGGACTCTTTCAACAGACTCCATTTCCCATTAACTTAGGCTTCCCGCGTGGGCACCTCTTTAAGGGTCACCCTGTATTTGAGTCTGACATCTTTTACAACTCTTTAAGGGTCACCCATTATTTGAATCTGATATCTTGCAAACCTCTTTAAGTGTCACCCTGTATTTTATATGAATCTACCATACTGTACACCTCGATAAGTGTCACCCTCTATTTTGCTCTGACATCCTGCACACCTCTTTAGGAAGCACCCTGTATTCTTATCTGGCATCTTGTATATCTCTTTAGAAGTCACCCTGTATTTTTGTGTGACATCTTGTACACCTCTTTAGGAGTCACCCTGTATTCTTGTCTGACAACTTGTGCACCTCTTTAGGAGTCACCCTGTATTCTTCTCTGCCATCTTGTACACCTCTTTAAGAGTCACCTTGTATTCTTATCTGGCATCTTGTATATCTCTTTAGAAGTCACTCGGTATTCTTATCTGGCATCTTGTACTGTATTTTGCTCTGACATCCTGCACACCTCTTTAGGAGGTACCCTGTATTCTTATCTGGCATCTTGTACTGTATTTTGCTATGACATCCTGCACACCTCTTTAGGAAGCACCCTGTATTCTTATCTGGCATCTTGTACTGTATTTTGCTCTGACATCTTGTGCGCCTCTTTAGGAGGCACCCTGTATTCTTATCTGGCATCTTGTATATCTCTTTAGAAGTCACCCTGTATTCTTGTGTGACAACTTGTACACCTCTTTAGGAGTCACCCTGTATTCTTGTCTGACATCTTGTGCACCTCTTTAGGAGTCACCCTGTATTCTTCTCTGCCATCTTGTACACCTCTTTAAGAGTCACCTTGTATTCTTATCTGGCATCTTGTATATCTCTTTAAAAGTCACCCTGTATTCTTATCTGGCATCTTGTACAGTATTTTGCTCTGACATCCTGCACACCTCTTTAGGAGGTACCCTGTATTCTTATCTGGCATCTTGTATATCTCTTTAGATGTCACCATGTATTCTTGTGTGACATCTTGTACACCTCTTTAGGAGTCACCTTGTATTCTTGTCTGACAACTTGTGCACCTCTTTAGAGTCACCCTGTATTCTTCTCTGCCATCCTGTATACCTCTTTAAGGGTCACCTTGTATTCTTATCTGGCATCTTGTATATCTCTTTAGGAGTCACCCTGTATTCTTATGTGGCATCTGGTACACCTCTTTAGGTGTCACCCTCTATTTTGCTCTGACATCCTGCACACCTCTTTAGGAAGCACCCTGTATTCTTATCTGGCATCTTGTATATCTCTTTAGAAGTCACCCTGTATTCTTGTGTGACATCTTGTACACCTCTTTAGGAGTCACCCTGTATTCTTGTCTGACATCTTGTGCACCTCTTTAGGAGTCACCCTGTATTCTTCTCTGCCATCTTGTACACCTCTTTAAGAGTCACCTTGTATTCTTATCTGGCATCTTGTATATCTCTTTAGAAGTCACCCGGTATTCTTATCTGTCATCTTGTACTGTATTTTGCTCTGACATCGTGCACACCTCTTTAGGAGGTACCCTGTATTCTTATCTGGCATCTTGTACTGTATTTTGCTATGACATCCTGGACACCTCTTTAGGAAGCACCCTGTATTCTTATCTGGCATCTTGTACTGTATTTTGCTCTGACATCTTGTGCGCCTCTTTAGGAGGCACCCTGTATTCTTGTCTGGCATCTTGTATATCTCTTTAGAAGTCACCCTGTATTCTTGTGTGACATCTTGTACACCTCTTTAGGAGTCACCCTGTATTCTTGTCTGACATCTTGTGCACCTCTTTAGGAGTCACCCTGTATTCTTCTCTGCCATCTTGTACACCTCTTTAAGAGTCACCTTGTATTCTTATCTGGCATCTTGTATATCTCTTTAAAAGTCACCCTGTATTCTTATCTGGCATCTTGTACAGTATTTTGCTCTGACATCCTGCACACCTCTTTAGGAGGTACCCTGTATTCTTATCTGGCATCTTGTACAGTATTTTGCTCTGACATCCTGCATACCTCTTTAGGAGGCACCCTGTATTCTTATCTGGCATCTTGTACAGTATTTTGCTCTGACATCCTGCACACCTCTTTAGGAGGTACCCTGTATTCTTATCTGGCATCTTGTACTGTATTTTGCTATGACATCCTGGACACCTCTTTAGGAAGCACCCTGTATTCTTATCTGGCATCTTGTACTGTATTTTGTTCTGACATCTTGTGCGCCTCTTTAGGAAGCACCCTGTATTCTTGTCTGGCATCTTGTATATCTCTTTAGAAGTCACCCTGTATTCTTGTGTGACATCTTGTACACCTCTTTAGGAGTCACCCTGTATTCTTGTCTGACATCTTGTGCACCTCTTTAGGAGTCACCCTGTATTCTTCTCTGCCATCTTGTACACCTCTTTAAGAGTCACCTTGTATTCTTATCTGGCATCTTGTATATCTCTTTAAAAGTCACCCTGTATTCTTATCTGGCATCTTGTACAGTATTTTGCTCTGACATCCTGCACACCTCTTTAGGAGGTACCCTGTATTCTTATCTGGCATCTTGTACAGTATTTTGCTCTGACATCCTGCATACCTCTTTAGGAGGCACCCTGTATTCTTATCTGGCATCTTGTACAGTATTTTGCTCTGACATCCTGCACACCTCTTTAGGAGGTACCCTGTATTCTTATCTGGCATCTTGTACTGTATTTTGCTATGACATCCTGGACACCTCTTTAGGAAGCACCCTGTATTCTTATCTGGCATCTTGTACTGTATTTTGCTCTGACATCTTGTGCGCCTCTTTAGGAGGCACCCTGTATTCTTGTCTGGCATCTTGTATATCTCTTTAGAAGTCACCCTGTATTCTTGTGTGACATCTTGTACACCTCTTTAGGAGTCACCCTGTATTCTTGTCTGACATCTTGTGCACCTCTTTAGGAGTCACCCTGTATTCTTCTCTGCCATCTTGTACACCTCTTTAAGAGTCACCTTGTATTCTTATCTGGCATCTTGTATATCTCTTTAAAAGTCACCCTGTATTCTTATCTGGCATCTTGTACAGTGTTTTGCTCTGACATCCTGCACACCTCTTTAGGAGGTACCCTGTATTCTTATCTGGCATCTTGTACAGTATTTTGCTCTGACATCCTGCATACCTCTTTAGGAGGCACCCTGTATTCTTATCTGGCATCTTGTACAGTATTTTGCTCTGACATCCTGCTCACCTCTTTAGGAGGTACCCTGTATTCTTATCTGGCATCTTGTACAGTATTTTGCTCTGACATCCTGCACACCTCTTTAGGAGGTACCCTGTATTCTTATCTGGCATCTTGTATATCTCTTTAGATGTCACCATGTATTCTTGTGTGACAACTTGTACACCTCGTTAGGAGTCACCCTGTATTCTTGTCTGACATCTTGTGCACCTCTTTAGAGTCACCCTGTATTCTTCTGTGCCATCCTGTATACCTCTTTAAGGGTCACCTTGTATTCTTATCTGGCATCTTGTATATCTCTTTAGGAGTCATCCTGTATTCTTATGTGGCATCTGGTACACCTCTTTAGGAGTCACCCTGTATTCTTTTCGCTTCGCTCAAAGCCCCAGGTCGCTCGACGACCCAGGACTCTTTCAACAGACTCCATTAACCATTAACTTCGGCTTCCCGCGTGGCTGCATGACGTCACGCACTCGCCGTCCTTTACCCATTAACTTAGGCTTCCCACGCGGCTGCATGACGTCACTTCCGTCTCCGTAACGCAACCGTCTCCGTAACGCATAACTTTAGACTCAAGCATAACGACGAAGTCGACAAGATCATTTGAAATGATAAAAATAACAAGTAGTTCCGTGAAGAACTATACAGCCTATTTTCATATATCCTACTTATGTTAATTGCCACTATTTGACATACACAATTTCAGTTTGATTGCTGTAATAGATTCGTAGATATTGAGAACCGACTAAATATTTCGGATGGTCGCCATGTTGGATTTTATATATGTAGGTCCTAGAGTTATGTACTGTTACATGCAGATTATTGTGAACGTGTAGTATTCAAACTTCAATCGCATAATTAGGACACAAGAAAAAACAAGGAGATTTTAAAATAATTCACAGCTGCCATCTCAAGGTTATGGAAACAATTGAAATAAATTAGATGCCAGTGGATTAACTTTCGGATAAAGATTTACTGTACCAAGTTTCACTGCACGCGGATGGTTAAATTGCGAGAAACGTCCATGTGAATATTTATAATTCGCGTCACCGCCATGTTGGATTTGTGATCACCAGGTTATTTAAAGTCCTATAGGTGAACTTAAGTTCATAGGCCCTATGAACATTAAAAAAATGCAGTTTGATTGCTAAAATAGATTCGTAGATATTCAGTATCGTTTAAATATTTCGGATGGTCGCCATGTTGGATTGTTAAATGTATAGGCCATAGAGTCATGTACCATTAAAGGAAAATTATTGCGTAGGTTCATTATTCAAACTTTCACTTCGATCGCATGACTACATCACAAGAAATAAAAACCTAATTTTAAAATTCGCACTGCCGCCATCTTGAGGTTATGTAAACAATTGAACTAAATTAGATACCAGTGGATTACAATGTGTATAAATATTTCCTGTACCAGGTTTCAGTGCGCTTGGAACATTAAATCGCGAGAAAGGTCTATTTAAAATGTTCAAATTCGCTTGGCCGCCATGTTCGTTTTGTAGTTAACCGGTTTTTGAAAATCTTATAGATGGATTTCCAGTAGTGCCCTTTATCTCAGTACAAAATTTTAGGGAGATACCGCTAATAGTTTTAGAGATATAGAATGCCGGTGAAATATTTCGCACATCCGCCATCTTGTGATTATGTAAACAATTGAACGAAGTTAGATGTCGGTGCATTACAATGTATATAAACATATACCGTACCAAGTTTCATTGCGTTTGGTTGGTCAAATCGCGAGAAACGTCTATTTAAAAGTCGCTAATTCGCTTGGCCGCCATGTTCGTTTTGTATTTACCAGGTTTTCAAAAGTCACATAAGTGAACTTATAGTAGTTTCCTCTATCACCATAGGAAATGTCAGGGTAATATCGGTAATAGTTTCGGAGATATTGAATGCTGGTGACATATTTCGCACAGCCGCCATGTTGGATTGGTGAGTCGTAACAAAATTTGAAGGGCACGGTCGAGGTCGCCGGGAATAGTGCTATGAACTTTCCGAGTTTCATTGAAATCGATCCTGCCGTTTAGATTTTATTAGGGGGGGGGGGGGACACACACACGAATCACACACACACACACGCACACACACACGGACAAAAGGTGATCTCATAAGCCTATTTTTTCAAAATTGAAAATAGGCTAAAAATATATGGGATAAATTCACCAGAGCACATCGTGGTGTAGCAGCTAGCATTCTTGACTGTTGGCCCGAAGGTCCGGGTTCGATTCCTCGCTATGCCAATATATTTAATTCTAGTATGAGGGTTGGAAGCCGGCCCCGTGATGTTGGGGTAGCACGCCAGCCTCAAACTCGGAGGCTCCGGGTTAAATTCCCGGCTCCGTCAGGGATTTTAGAAACTGACGTGAAGGCTGGAACGGGGTGCACTCAGCCTCGTGAGGACAATTGAGTAGCTGGCTGACAGTGAGGCAGCGCCCCGGTCACAAAAACCAAAATTAACGGCATAGGGGATCCGATGCGCTGACCACGCATCACCCCAATATCTGCAGGCCAAATGGCTGGGCAGCGGTCGCTTGGTAGGCCTAGGCCCTCATGGGCTGGATAGTGCCAGGGGTTATTTTTGTTATTATTATTATGTTATGAGGGTTGGAATAGGGTACACTCAACATCGTGAGACAAAGCGAGGAGGAGGAGGGTTCAATTCCTAACTCAACAATCCTGTAAGTGGTTTGTTTTCCGTGGTTTCCCCACTCCTATTCTAGGCAAATGCCGGGATGGTTCCTAACTTAAGACTACTGCTGCCGGCTTCCCAATGCTCATCTGTATCATAAACACTGTACACACTAGGAAAGCATTTCTACAGAAAAGGAATCTGTTGACATCGAACATAGATTTAGGTATTAGGAAGTCATTTTTGAAAGCCTTTGTCTGGAGAGTGGTGCTCTATGGAAGTGATAATAATAATAACATCGTATGACCGTGGGTGCCGGGTGCAAGCTTTGTTAATTGACGTCCAGAGGGCATCTTGCATGTCGAATTTGACGCTCCTTGGAGCGCTATAAAAGTCAAGGAGGTTAGATATCTAAGCTCCTTGACTTTTATAGCGCTTTCTATTAGAGAATGGAGGAACTTTTTGTATTTGCAGAAAATCCCGATATTAATTTTGCCATTATGAACACGGCCTACTGAATTCAAATGGGTTCTTTAACATGCCAATAACGTATGACATGCGTGCCGTGATTTTCTTCGCCTTTAAAAAAATCACTTACCAAGGCCAGGAGCAAACCTGCAAGTTTGGGGTTGGTAGTCTGTCAAGATAACCACTCACCCACCGTGGCAAACTTCTATGGAAGAGAAAGTTGGACTGTTGGAGCAGCAGAAAAGAGGAGAATTGAAGCGTTTAAAATGTGGTGTTACAGGAGAATGATGATCAGATGGGTCGATAGGGTTACGAATGAAGAGGTATTATGACGAGTGGGAGAGGAGAGCTATTGCTGGTGACTGCTAATGAAGAGAAGAGATAGGTTGGTAGCACACATACTAAGACACTCAGGATAGCAAACATAGATATAGACGGAAGGGTTGAAGATAGGAAATGTAGGGGTACACCAAGGTTAGAATATGTTTAACGGATTGCCTCGGATGTAGGGTGTGGTAGCTATGTAGACATGACACGATTAGCTCAGGGCAGGGAAGAATGGAGACTGCATCCAACCAGTTGAAAGACTGAAGACTCAAACAACAACAACAACACACACACTAATACAGTCATCACAATAACACAGATTAAACTGGTGTACAAAAATCTGTCTTTAAGTTACAAGAACGAAACAAGTTGTATCTGGAAGATAATTTGTCTCTGAATCCGGATCTAATCTCATAATTTATGTATCGGCCTCAGTTTCCATGTTATAATGGATTTTATGTTCGACCCTGACAATTATATGTCTGAAAACTGTACTATGATGAGGCTCATTATAACACTATTTTTCATTATGAAACCGTTTCTCCCACCAATCATAGCTCAAGAAACAGTTGTTTGACCAATTAGATAATTAGATGCGCTGAGTTCCACAGCCTTCTAATTTCAATTTCACTGCCTGGCCTAGTGTCATAATAGGGTAATCGAGGAGGCCATGGTCAAATACAAGGAATTCTCTGCGTCTCATGCGCTCTGTTCAGTACATAAAACTGGGGAAATCTCCACAAATATTTATGAATATTTATGTTCGAACACAAAATAGTTATAATAATTATCGTCGAAAATAAACAGTCGTATGCAACTCGCCTATAATGGTAATTATGACACTCGTAAGGAAATTATAAAACTCGCATACGCTCGTTTTATAAACAAACTCGTGTCTTAATTATTGCCATTATAGGCTCGTTGCATAATGTACTATTGTAAATGCTTGCGTCACCCTTTATATTACATGTATCTGGCAAACGGAGAACAAGACAATCTGAGTTAGAACACAGATTAATCAAAGAAATGAGCTACGTTAGAGTTGATTGACTAAAAAAGAACAAACATTAAATTTCACTTGATTCACATACTCAGTTAATATCTAACATCCCCTTCCCCTCTGTATGGGGAGGGGTTTGAATACACCCCTGAATATCCCCCATCTGTCACTAGAAGTAACTAATAGAGCATCCCACAACCATAATACCGTGTATAATGGTAAGTGGGCTCTATCCTTAGAGTGGGGACCTGCAGATATATTAAAATATAATCTCAGATCTGGAAAGGTGTTTGCTGAGCCTCGTGAGGCAGAATAAGGAAGGCTAAGGGAACGTTTCTTGGCATTTGAGGACTTAGAAAAGGTCTTTGATATAATTGATTGGAGTAACATTGTGGGGTTTGAAGCCATTTTTTCAGTGTTGCCTTAGTAAACATGAGTTTAGTGCTTTTCAGTCGGTCAACACGAATGTACCCAAAAGAGCTGGGTTATGCCCTAATCCTGAATTAAATTACATGCGATTAATACATACACTAGGATGACCAGTTTGGATCGTCAAGCGATCATCATCAGATCCATTACACTTAGGCTATTAAATCTATGTTTGAAAATACAGGTGAAAATATTTACAATATGTACAATTATTTGGTACATTTGGTCGGTGGATGCTAAATGCAGTATATATGATGTTAGGTGAAATGCTAAATGGTGATAGATATCCGGAGTTTGTAATAAGGAGTGATTATATGGTTGTAAAAATCAACTATGGTTAAACTGTAATATTACAGGCTACTGCTTATCTACTTGCCTTCCTTGCTGGAGCTACACGCAGTTTTCGTGTTCACTGTAACTCCAGGTGTGGTCTACTGAGATGGGCTGTTATCTCAACGACACGGGTTTTTTCCCTTTTCTTCCCCCTGTTCATATGAACATCTTATCTATGTTGGCAACACCCCACATAAACACATCGCACTGACTCCGCACAGCACATGTGAACAGGAAAAAAAAAAGAAAACACCCGTGTCGTTGAGATAAAAGCCCATCTCAGTCGACCACACCTGGAGTTACAGTGAACACGAAAACTGCACGCAGCTGCAGCAAGGAAGACAACCAGATAAGTAGTAGCCTGTAATATTACAGTTTAACCATAGTTGATTTTTACAACCATATTATCACTCCAAATTACAAACTCCGGATATCTATCACCATTTAGCATTTCACCTAACATCATATATACTGCATTTAGCATACACCGACAGTTGCAGTACCAATACTGCAACTAAATAATTGTACATATTGTAAATATTTTCACCTGTATTTTCAAACATAGATTTTATAGCCTAAGTGTAATGGATCTGATGATGATCGCTTGACGATCGAAACTGGTCATCCTAGTGTATATATTAATCGCATGTAATTTATTTCAGGATTAGGGCATAACTCAGGTCTTTTGGGTACATTCCTGTTGACCGACTGAAAAGCACTAAACTCTTGATTGGAGTAAGTTGTGTGACATTTTGAAAACGATTGGAATAAAGTTGGCTACAGGGATAGGAGGGTGCTCTACATACAATCTACAGAAACCACACAGCAGTTATTCGAGTCGAAGGACATGAGAGAGAAGCTGGTGTTCAGAAAGGTGTAAGGCAAGGCTGCAACTTATCACCCATACTTTTCAAGCTATAAATTAAACAAGCAATGAAGGAAATTGGAGAAAAATCAAAGTAAGAGTAAAGATTCAAGGAGAAATAATTTCAACTCTGAGATTTGCTGATGACATCGTCATTTTAGCCGACATGCCAGAGGATTTGATGAGTTTTAAAATGGTATGGATTCTGTCGTGGGGAAAGAATTCATGATGCAAATTAATAAATGTACGAGAAAAATATTTGAATGCAGCCGAAATAATTCAGAAACCCATATGGACTTCGAATTGGCAGGTGAAAAGCTAAAAGGAGTAGGAGACTTCTGTTATTTAGGAAGCAAAGTAACCAGTGATGGACGATGCAGACGCACGCGTAGGTGCTGTATGCTCGTTATAACTCAGAAATAGAATCTTTCCAGAATGTCCAAATTTTCGATTAACCGAATGACCCAGTGGGGTTGGGGTAGCGTGCCTGCCCCTCACCCGGAGGCTCCGGGTTTGATCCCCGGCTCCGTCAGGGATTTTAAATTGACGTGAGGGTTGGAACGGGGTGCACTCAGCCTCGTGAGGACAATTGAGTAGCTGTCTGACAGTGAGACAGCACCCCGATCACGAATACCAAGATTAACGGCCGAGGGGACCCGACGCGCCACCCCAATATCTGCAGGCCAAATGGCTGGGCATCGGTCGCTTGGTCGGCCTTAGCCCGTCATGGGCTGTATAGTGCCAGGGGTTGTTTGTTGTTGTTGAATGACCCTGTTCCATCAAGTTATTACTGTATAATTGGGACTCTGGTGCAGCCTAGTTGGAAACCAGCATTGGTATTTGAACGTTGGATCTCTCAAAAAGGTTAAATTCGTTACTCTTGCACACTTGTTGTCTTCTTTTTCTTCTTCTTCTTCATTTCCCGTTACCTGGGTCGGGTTGCGAACCAACGACCTCCACAGTTGTCTATCCCTCCACCATTCATTTCCTTCTTTCAATACTTCTATTTCTTTTACTCCACTTTTCTCTATGCTTTCCTTCACCGTACCTATCCACCTCTTTCTGGGCCTTTCTCGTGGTCTTCTTCCATAAATATTCTTTTTGGTACTCTATATTCTTCCATTCTCATTATATGTCCACTTCAGGTTACTGGTCTCTATCTTGTCTTGCAGTTTTGGGAACCCTGTTCTCTCCCTAATGTCCACATTTCTCATTTTATCCCTCCGTGCCTTCCTGTAAGGAACTTCATCTCGGCTGCTTGGATTCGGTTTTCATCGTGTTTTGTTGTGATCCAAGTACCTGCTGCATATGTCAAAATTTGTGTGAATACATTGAGAATAGAACTTTCTGGGACTTCCTGGTTCCATACTACTCTTATTGTACTGCCCAAAATACGGAAATGGCTCCTTGACAATGAAATTGGGTGTCTTTGATTATGGTTGTTAAACTTACATTTCACGGATATTCCGCTCAAAAATTATGAACAAACAAAAATGATTCAAACACACATACACTGTAATAGTTCCGCTTTGGCGATCATGAGACTAGAATTTACGATATAGTCCCTTGCATTGCAAGGTTCAAGACACCCAGGTCAGAGCTCCAAGTGGAGCAGAATAACGACTGAGCTATTAATAATATAGCCAGCAAATTAATTGAGGCATTACTGTCTTCCGGTGTATACGAGAATTACATCGTAATTTGCACAATCCAACGATCAGTGAAGCGGAGAAACTGCTTCGCGGAAACGTAATTTGTTCATGCTAAGTGTTTCTACTTTCCATACAGTGCGTCCTTAGTAGTAAACTTCATGTTACTCTTTAGGCATGACATGCTTAGCCTATTATTTATTGCATTGTAATAAGCCACAATCAAATACTATAAATAATTACTGTAAGTCATTAATAGGAAAGAAAACTCTTTATGTTCAAGAGTACAGAAACTGAGCGTCCTGTGATCAGAGGTTCCAATCCCAGCTCTGTCTTCTTTTAAATTTCGGACCACCTTGCCCAATACTCAAACTTAATAAATAAAATTACACAAACTGCTACAGTCATCTCAACAACACATGTCATCTGATAAACACTACAAACAGCCAAGTACGAGGGGCTAAATGAATTCGATTTCTATGACCCTGAAATGGAACAACAATAATAACAACAACAACTTCAACAAATTCTAGATACACGAAGTACTGTATAGGCCTATGCGACTGAAGATCAAGACGAAGTTCCCAAACAAAGCAATTACAACAAAACCCTAATGACATATATATTGTGATGAAAGATGATCAGGTTCTGTGCATATTTGCATTATAAATGGTTACAAAATGTATCTCTGTTTCGCCTCACCCATCCTTGAAACGGTTCTACTTGGCTTCTCGCTTCAACTCCAGGTTAGTGCCGAAATGGTTGCAATATAAAACCATGGCTGCGTCCTCCCAGTCCTAGCATCAATTACAAATAATACATACTACTACAGGTACCACATTAACACAGCTTATCATACAATGTTATACACACCAAAAATACAATGGATTGAAATGACCAATAATTCCACGTCCTTCAATGAAAGCAACTAATAAATATCTTTCACTACATAAAAGTACATTCACTTCATTCATATCCATATTTCTGACAACCAAGTACTGTATATCTGGATCTCCTTGATCTGCTCGAAAAGAATAGCAAAAGAAAGAACCACCACAAAACAGACAACTAAATCAAAACAAAAAAACGAAATAAACAAAAACGAAAAAGAAGAGCTAGTAAAAAACAGACACTAAACCTAAAACAAAAATTGAAGCTGAACTTAAAACAATACGAAACGCAACGCAGTTAGCGAGTTTTATAATTTCCATACGACTGTCTTAATTACCATTATAGGCGAGTTGCATAAAACAGTTTATGTTCGACGATAATTATAACTTTATTATATGTTTTAACATAATGGTTTGCTGACTGAACAGACCGCATGCGAGGGTCAAAGAATTTCGAAAGCAGAGACCATTTACTTTGCTTGGCAAGGGTATTGTCTACAGCCTGCATAATGTCTAGTGCCAATCAGAACTAGCATTCACTAATATTGTCACCGAAGTCGTTTGAAAGCAATGCACCGTGTAGAATTTGGAGTTGGGGATATTAAGGTACAGTGCTATTTCTTGTCTCATATTCGCCAGTTTATTTACGCGAACATAAGGGACGGAGCAATTTCCATTTCAGTAATTTATGTTAAAGGATGCTGTGTTGCTAACCTCTGGACGTAGATTCATACATTTCTTGCATAAGTTATTATGTCATAGTATTTTCTTGTTACCGTAAAGGTTCGTGCTGATTTTGTCTTTGTGTTTGGGATTGCAACTACAATGGTTGATCCGGTATCCAATTTGAACTTTCAAATCATATAATTCATGTCAGACATGTTGGATTTTGAACACATGCGCAAAGCTATCCTTACCTAATTGGTCAATGAATGAGCTCTGATTGGCTGGAGAAACTGTTTCATAATGACAAATAGTACTATAATGACCCTCATTATGATACAGTTTTCTGACATATAATATTTACGTTTCGACATCGTCGAACATAAACTAATTTAAACTAAACTAAAATAAACCAAGCTAACCTAAACCAAGCTAAGCTAAACTATAAACTATACTAAACTAAACTAAGCTAAGCTAAGCTAAGCTAAATTAAACTAATTTTGTTTTTGAAACATTAGTTTTATGCTATAAAGATTTAAGCACAGGGATGTCTGGCTGTTTTATACACTAGAAAAGGCAATAAAATTAGTTCTTTTGTTCATCTTTCTAAAACCTCAGTCATGGGCCCTTGCTTTTTTTGGAGTTGAATTACCTATTCTACACATATCCATACAACAGCTACAAGCCAACAGCACCAAGCAGTCCACGTGGTATCCTGGTTGCACATGTAATATCTGCCGTGTATGAAGCTACGTGTATCCTGCCCATCACACTATAATATAGTAACAACTGCAGCATTACGTTCACTTAGCACGAAACATGTGATACAAGTGTTCGTTTGCCGTCACATTAGTTTTACATGTGTATGATATATAAAACAAAATAAATTACATTAACGCGTGTTGATTGGCGGGCCAGACTCGGAAGGCTGCAGCTGTTGTTAGTGACATGCAGCACACATCATATCCCTGCTTTTCCAATAAATGCATTGATGTACAGACTAAAAGGCGTGAGAGTGAACACATTTCCATATGCATTTTCAGTCGGATCATAGCATTAGCTATCATCCTGAATATCAGTATGTTTAACATGGACAGCAACTAGACGGGCTGGAAGTTACCCAAGTCTTCGCACTGGTATCTGGTATCAGAGAGGAGTTGCCCTCGCTTCGTGGGTGGGATCCATAACAATCGTACTTAGTGAATGAATTGAAGGGAAGATGAATGTATTTTTGATGTGTAACATCTTTCCACTCGGTTGCTGGATATTTTTTGTGAGGGTGATTTTTGAAAAGGAACGGAAACGGGACGGAAATGGGACGGAAATGTGTAAGAGGAAACATCGCACACAGTTTATTTCAATGTCTGGAGGCCCCATTAAAGTTATTCAAACAATAAATCATCATCAAGTTGTCGTTCTGTGGTGTGAAAATATTCATTATATCATATTTGCCGAAAACAATTATGATTTATTAAATCTTCATACTTTTGCTGTATTCTTATTTAATGTAAGCATTCGAGGTACTGTCGGCCACAGAAATGGGACGGAAATGTGTAAGAGGAAACATCGCATATGGATTACTTCAAGGTTCGGAGGCCCCATTAAATATATTCCTACACCAAATGATTGGTACCACGACGTACCTCGCGCATGCGCACTGGTCAGGATTTAGCACTGGAGTTTTACAAGTAGTTATTTCAATGAACAACAGAGTTCACCATTAACAAGGGATTTGCGCTCTCGGCAAAACTAATAGGTCATCGGCTTTTTAATATCTTGCGAACCAATAATTCTTGGGACTTGTATGAGGTGTTCTAGGACTCAGGGTGACGCCCCCTGTTTTCCTATAGCCCCCTTAATTTAACCAAAGGACCCACAACTAATCGGTATCGGCTTTTTAATACCTCGCGAACCAATAATGCTAGGGATTTGTATGAGGTGTCCTAGGAGTCGGGGTGAAACCCCCGTTTTCCTATAGCCCCCTTAATTAAACCAAAGGACCCAAAACTAATAGGTCATTGGCTTTTTAATATCTCGTGAACCAATAAAGCTAGAGACTTGTATGAGGTGTCCTAGGAGTCGGGGTGACGCCCCCCGTTTTTCTATCCCCCTCTTAATTTAACTAAAGGACCCAAATCGAAAGGTTCATCGGCTTTTTAATATTTCGCAAACCAATAATCCTGTATGAGTTGTTGTAGGACTCGGACTCGGGGTGACGTCCCTTTTTAGCCTACTTTTGATTTGTGCAAAAAATGAAAGTAGACTTATGAGATCAACACAGGGCGAAAAAAATGTGTCTGTATGTGTGTATGTGTGTGTGTGAGTGAGTCTGTGTGTGTGTGAGTGTGTGTACTCTGAATGTGTGTCCCCCCCCCTATCAATTCGAACACGGTGAACGCGAATTGAACGAAATTTGGTACAAAGGTAGGACTAGTAAAGGACACCTCAGTGCCATGTTTCATATCGCCGCCATCTTGACGGAAACGTAATGGCGGCCACACAAATGTTCAAAGCGTAATCAAATTACGACTAACCTAATCATCTGATCTCTACCAAATATTGCAACAACATACCTTTATGGGGGGAACATCCTTTGACCAAACAAATAGGCCATCAGCCTAATAGTTTGCGGATGGCGGCCATCTTTCTGTGAAAATCGATTCCCCCTACTAATTCAAACATGGTGAACGCGAATTGAACAAAATTTCGTACAAATGTAGCAGTAGCAAAGGAAACCTCAGTGTCATGTTTTATATCGCCGCCATCTTGATGGAAACGTAATGGCGACCACACAAATGTTCAAAGCTTAAATCAAATTTCGACTAACCTAATCATCCGATCTCTACCAAATTTTGCAACGGCATACCTTTATGGAGGAAGCATCCTTTGACCAAATTAATAGGTTATTAACCTAATAGTTTGCGGATAGCGGCCATCTTTGTGTCAAAATGGATTCCCCCTATTAATTCAAACACGGTGAAACCGAATGGAACGAAATTTGGTACAGAGGTAGCACTAGCGAAGGGCACCTCAGTGTCATGTTTTATATCGCCGCCATCTTGAAGGAAATGCAATGACGGCTACACAAATGTTCAAAGCTTAATTCAAATTACGACTAACCTAATCATCCGATCTCTACCAAATTTTGCAACATCATACCTTTGTGGAGGGAGCATCCTTTGACCAAACTAATATGTCATCAGCCTAAGAGGTTGCGTATGGCGGCCATCTTTGTGTGAAAATCGATGCCCCGTATTAATTCGAACACGGCGAAACCGAATGGAACGAAATTTGGTACAGAGGTAGTACTAGCAAAGGGCACCTCAGTGTCATGCTTTATATCGCCGCCATCTTGACGGAAACGTAATGGCGGCCACACAAATGTTCAAAGCTTAAATCAAATTACGACTAACCTAATCATCCGATCTCTACCAAATTTGCAACAACATACCTTTATGGAGGGAGCATCCTTTGACCAATCTAATAGGTCATTGGCCTAATAGTTTGCGGATGGCGGCAATCTTTGTGTCAAAATCGATTCCCCCTATTAATTCGAACACGGTGAAACCGAATGGAACAAAATTTGGTAGAGAGGTAGAACTAGCAAAGGGCACCTCAGTGTTATGTTTTATATCGCCGCCATCTTGACGGAAACGTAATGGCGGCCACACAAATGTTCAAAACTTAAATCAGATTACGATTAACCTAATCATCCGGTCTCTACCAAATTTTGCAACAACATACCTTTATGGAGGGAGCATCCTTTGACCAAACTAATAGGTCATTATCTTAATATTTTGCGGATGGCGGCCATCTTTGTGTCAAAATCGATTCCCCCTATTAATTCGAACACGGTGAAACCGAATGGAACGAAATTTTGTACAGAGGTAGCACTAGCAAAGGGCACCTCGGTGTCTTGTTTCATATCACCGCCATCTTGACGGAAACGTAATCGCGGCCACCCAAATATTAAAAGCTAAAATGTAATTACGACCAACCTAATAATTTGATCTCTACCAGATTTTGTATCAACATGCCTTTTTGTGGAAAGCATCTTATGACTGACTACAAGGTCATCAGCACAATAGTTTGCAAATAGCGGCCATATATGTGTGCAAATCGATTCCCCCTATCAATTCAAACACGGTGAATCCGAATTGAACGAAATTTGGTACAGAGGTAGCAATAGCAAAGGGCACCTCAGTGTCATGTTTTATATCGCCGTCATCTTGACGGAAACGGAATGACGGCCACCAAATTGTTAAAAGCTTACATCAAATTACGAACATCCTAATAATTTGATCTCTACCAGATTTTGCAACAACACGCCTTTTTGTGGAAAGCATCTTATGACTGACTACACGGTCATCAGCCCAATAGTTTGCAAATAGCGGCCATGTATGTGTGCAAATCCATTCCCCATATCAATTCAAACACGGTGAAACCGAATTGAAAGTTTTTTTTACAGAGGTATCAACAGCAAAGGGCACCTCATATTCATGTTCAATATCCCTACAGCACGTTGTATTTCAACAAGCTACTACAACCAACATTCAATTTTACTCCTTGAAAAGGACAAAGGGTTATAACAATACCCTTGCATTTAGGAGAAAGTAGGCTATATGTTCCTTACTGAACATCTTGTTTAGCCTATTTTCAATTTTCAAAAATTGGCTTATGAGATCACCTTTTGTCTGTGTGTGTGAGAGGAGTGTGTGTGTGTCCCCCTAATAACATCTAGACGGCTGGAGCGATTTCAATGAAACTCAGTAAGTTCATAGCACTATTCCGGGTAACCCCGATCGTGCCCTTCAAATTTTGTTATGCCTCACCAAACCAACATGGCGGCTGTGTGAAATATTTCACCAGCATTCAATATCTCAGAAACTATTACTGATATCACCCTGGAATTTATTATGGTGATAAAGGAAACTACTAGAAGTTTACCTATGTGACTTTTGAAAAATTGGTAACTACAAAACCAACATGGCGGCCATGCGAATTTGAACTTTTAAATAGACGTTTCTCGCGATTTAACCAACCAAACGCAATAAAACTTGGTACAGTATATGTTTATACATATTGTCATGCACCGACATCTAACTTCATTCAATTGTTTACATAACCACAAGATGGCGGATGTGCAAAATATTTCACCGGCATTCCAAACCTCTGAAACTCTTAGCGGTATCATCCTGACATTTTGTACGGAGATAAAGGGCACTACTGGAAGTTCATCTATAAGAATTTCAAAAACCGGTCAACTACAAAACGAACATGGCGGCCAAGCGAATTTGAAAATTTTAAATAGGCCTTTCTCGCGATTTAATGTTCCAAACGCAATAAAATTTGGTACATGAAATGGTTATACACATTGAAATGCTCTGGTATCTAATTTAGTTCAATTGTTTACATAACCTAAGGATGGCGGCTGTGTGAATTTTAAAATTAAGTTTTTAAATTTCTTGTGTCGTAATCATACGATCGAAGTGAAAGTTTGTATAATGAACCAACGCAATAATTTTCCTTTAATGGTACATGATTCTATGGCCTATTCATTTAACAATCCAACATGGCGACCATCCAAAATATTTAGACGCCTCTAAATATATACGAATCTATTATAGCAATCAAACTGATTTTTTTAAAGTTCATAGGGGCTATGAACTTAAGTTCACCTATAGGACTTTAAATAACCTGGTGATCACATATCCAACATGACGGCGACGCGAAATATAAATATTCACATGGACGTTACTCGCAATTTAACCATCCGAGTGCAGTGAAACTTGGTACAGTAAATCCTTATACGAATGTTAATCCACTGGCATCAAATTTATTCAGTTGTTTCCATAACCACAAGATGGCAGGTGTGCAAAATTTTAAAATCTCCTTGTTATTTCTTGTGTCCTAATCATGCTATTGAAATTTGAATACTACACGTAGGCTATACAATAATCTTCATTTAACAGTACAGAACTCTGGGGCCTAACTTTCTTCGGCTTTTCCCAATTAATTGGGGTCGCCGGAGCCAACCAGGATCATTTTGGTTTTGGCCATGGATTTAAGGCCGAATGCCCTTCCTGACGCCACGTGATTTTTCAGGTGAAAATTCCACCCCGCTGTGACCGGGATTCGAACCCCGGCCGTCCGGGTGAAAGACGAGCAGCTAAGCCACTGCGCCATCACGCTCCACACGTAACTCTAGGACCTACATATATAAAATCCAACATGGCGACCATCCGAAATATTTAGTCGGTTCTCTATATCTACGAATCTATTACAGCAATCAAACTGAAATGTAGTTTATTGATAGTGGCAGTTAACATAAGTAGGATATATGAAAATAGGCTGTATAGCTCTTCACGGAACTACTTGGTTTTCATGATTTTGTGATTTGCAGAGATGAGTAAATCCAGAGCAAAATATATGCGAAATTATCGAGAAAAGAAACGTGAGAAAAAATTAAAAACTGGAGGAGTACAGCCAAAAAAAAATTGACTTCACATATATTTATTCCCAATTTCATAGTTGGATAACATGTCAGATGTTGCACATCATAAGCGACTACTGTAAGTCTCGTAATTTTAATATTGCAATCCGACCACCATGTATGCAAAGTTTCAGTAATACCGGGAGATTAACCTTCCTATCACGGTTTACCAAGCGGGGTACAAATGTAACCAAACAGAATAATGTAGATTTTTCCATATTTTATTAAAATAATTCAAATATTGCCAACTTAACACAGACTGACAGGAGTAAAGATTCGATGAGAAATAATTTCAAATCTGAGATTTTCTGATGACATTGTTATATTAGCAGATTCACTAGAGGATTCGAATGTGTTCTGAAATGGTATGGATTTCGTCTTGAGGTTAAAAAATCGTGATGAAAATCAATTTTAATGTAAAACGAAAATAATGGAATGCAGTCGAAAGAAATCAGAAACGTCAAATTGGCAAGCGAAAAGCAAAGGGATGTAGGAGAATTCTGCTGCTTAAGAAGCAAATTAACCAGTGATTGACGAAGCAAAGATGATTTAAAAAGTAAGTTGGCCCAGGCAAGGAAAGCATTTCTACAGATAAAATCTCTGTTGACAGGAAATATAGATTTAGGTATTATAAAGTCATTTTTCAAATTCTTTGTCTGTAGCGTGGCGCTCTATGGAAGTGCAACTTGGACAGTTTGGCGCATCAGAAATGAGGAGAATGAAGAAATGTGTAACGGGGTGTTACAGGAGAATGTTGAAGACTAGATGGGGGGATAGAGTAACAAATTAAGTGGTGTTAATACAAGTAGGAGAGGAGAGATATTTCAGGCGACTGTAATGAAGAGAAGAGATAGGTTGGTAGGGCAGAAACTAAGACACCCAGGAATAGCAAACTTATTTATGGAAGGTAGGGTAGTGGATACGAACTGTAAGGGTAGACCAAGGTTAGAATACATAAAAAGATTGCTTCGGATGTAAGTTGTGATAGCTATGTAGAGATGAAGCGATTGGCTCAGAGCAGGGAGACATGGAGAGTGCTGCATCAAACCAGTCCAAATACTGAAGACTCAACACACACACACATTACTATTATTAGTGTTGTGAGATAAACGAATACATTGAATTAGCCTACATGATGAATGTAATCCACGCACCAATCCTGCGTTCCGTTTTCCACTGGCATTTAGCAGATAGAGCACAACTGTGTTTGAGCGACCCTTGGCTCATATTTAGTTGCCAAATGTGACACAATATGTCTTAAATGAGCGAGTTGTTGTTTATTCGTTTGAGGGGAATGGGATGTGTTGGTCATCGTTCCCGTGTAGTTGAATGTGTGTTCAATTTGTCTGACTACCTGTTTTTCATAGATGAATTTAGAAGGGTGATGATGATGATGATAATTGTTGTTTCAGGGGACCTAACATCTAGGTTATCGGCCCCTAATGGTTTGGGTGATAGTGAAAGATGCGATGAGAATGAAAACTATAACTAATACTAACTACAGACTTACATACTAGAAGAAGAAATGGTAAACAAACAAAGGATAAGGCAAATGAAGAAATGCCCTCTACCCTCAAAGAATGTGGATTGAGGGACTCGGAAGGAAGGAGAGCCATGAAAGGCAGATAGGAAAGGGAAAGAGGAGAGGGGCCGTGCCAAAGTCAGAGGAAAAAGGGGACAAAACGGACCCAGCTCACGAATCCCTCTGGGTCGCCAACTCCCAAACTCAACAGCTGTAAGCCCTTGAGTGTGTAGCACTATCCAGGGTGCGCCAGAAGTGGTGGGGCTACATACACCCTGCCTCCTTGAGGACCTTGTGCAAAAGGCAGGGGATAACATGAAAAGGAAAAGAAGGCTGACTCCTCGAAGAATCAGGGTACCAAGAAAGATGAGACAAGGGACAATTAAGGCAGGGAAGTGAAAGACTCCATAGGCCTCGGATACCCTAATACCGTCGAGATCAGAAGAGAAGAAGAGTTGACCAAGAGAGGTCGATAGGAAAGAAGACGGAGAGGAGCCCGGCACAAGTAAGTGGAAGCAATGCCGGAATCAGATGGGGTCCCGTGGTCGCCAACCCACGACCCACTAGATGTGACCCCCTGGGGGGATGGGGTAAGTGCTTTGGGACTTATTGTAAGGTACGATCCCGGCAATTTACCTGGATGGAGTTTAGGAAAACTTCAGGGGAAAATCTCACTCAGTATAGTGGCTGTCTGTGACGGGTATTACACCGCCCTTCTCCGGACTTGCTGCAACTCCCCATTGTGGGCGTGATGAGTGATTTAAATGAGTTAACATGGAATTACTCACAGGGACTTCGATTTTTAGCCTACTTTTCACATTTTGCAAAAATGAGGAAAAAGTAGTCCTATGAGATCGATCCGGGAAAATGTGTGTCTGTCTGTCTGTCTGTCTGTCTATCTGTCCTTCTGTCTGTCTGTCTGGCTGTGTGTGTGTCATCCCCTATCAACTCCTAAACGGCTGCAGCAATCGAAACAAAATTTGGTAGGAGTAAAGATCTATACCTGAATATCTCACGGCCATATTTGAAAATGATGTCAATGCTACCAACTGCTGAAAGATCGCAATTGAAATTTGAGCTCCATGTTGGATATCTTGGAAGGTATAATGGGAGCAATTTCAAAATTGGCACACGCATAGATAATAATATTGCAGTTTAATTTCCAGGAGGCCATACATGGCAGTGTTGCCAAAATGATTATAAGTTTGCTGATAGGTCCAATTTATAAATGCATATAACTTCTACACTATCAACTGGATTTCAACCAAATTTTGTATGTAATATCTGTACATAAACAGATATGATTGAGCGTATTCTTAAGAGCCAACTGTTAATAATTGCTCTCTTTTTTTTTATCCAAATACCAATATATCAGAAAGTATGCAAGCCAACAGCTTTAAACTATGCACACGTATATTCTGACATTTTAGATTAATTTTGAGTAACTTATATACGTCAGTTCTACCAACATGATTATAAGCCTGCTGATAGTACCAATTTTTAAATACATGTAACTTCTATACTATCAGTTGGATTACAACCAAATTTCGTATGTGCTATGTGTACCATAACAGAATATCTGTAAGTATTGTTAAGAGCAATCAGGGCTGCCAACTGTTAATAAATGCTGTCTATATTTTTTTAAACCGTAATATCAATATATCAGAAAGTATGCAAGCCAACAGCTCTATACTTTGCAAACGTATAGCACCTGACATTGTAGATTAATTTGGAGTAATTAATACAAGGCAGTGCTGCCAACATGATTCTATGCCTGCTGATATGTCCAATTTTAAAATACATGTAACTCCTATACTAACAAATGGATTTCATCCAAAATTGGCACAAAAAGATATCATAATATTTCAGATTATTTCTGACCAGCACACGCATGGTATTGTTGGCAACATGCTTTTACGCGTGCTGATAGATCCAGTGTCTAACTGCATGTAACGTCCATTGGACTTCTACCTAATTTTGTATTCTGTACCTTAAGAGATGGAAGTAGGAATATATTCAGTCACCAGGGCTGCCAACTGTAGTGCTCTATTAGGCTAAATTATACCAGGTATATTTTGAACTAATTTGATATTTCGATATTACCAACTTAATTTTGTCATTATTCTAGAGAGGTTCATATACTGTAGAATAATCATTGGCATGAAAAGTAGGCTGTATAGTTCTCCACGGAACTTCTTGTTTCCTTGTTTAATAAATCTGACTCATTCTGACGGATATCGTACCCACGATCTCGCAATCACGAGCTGGTCACTCTACTATTGAGAAACCCGATGACGCTTATCATCATAATCGTCTTTATGTGGACATGAAATGCATCAGCAAGTAATACTACTACTACTACTAATAATAATAATATTTGGAGCAATACACAGAGATGGGATATGGATGCAAATACCTACCAAAGAGCTATACGAGTACAGGGGCAGACTCACCGATGCGATCAGAAAACGCAGACTAACTCTTTACGGGAACATAGAGGGAATGAACAACAACAGACTTACATAGAAGAACTTTGATGTAGTAAACAGCTTCAACAGGAAAACTAATTGGTATCATGAAATCGAGGAAGACCTAAGGCAGGTGGGGATCGACAGGCAAATGATTGGAGACAGAGGAGAATTCAGAACCAAAATTAAGAACACAAAATTTAAAGTAAATGAAAAGAAGAAGACAAGAACATTGTGGACAGAACAACGGTAACAGGAGCAGAGTCAAAGGATGAAGAGATTTTGGAAAGACAAGAGGAAGAAGGGAGAGAAGTGAAAGTTGGGTCATCATGACAAATTTAAGTTCAAACATTGTCCATTAGGGCAAAAAATGATATAATAATAATAATAATAATAATAATAATAATATGGGGAAGATTGGTCTCCTCAGCCTTGGAAGGCAACCAATCTACGGGAGACAACCCTAATTCAAACCTACTGGAGCTCACAACCTCAGTAGTAACTTGATCAGGGGGTTAAACCTCTGATCCCCCTAACCAATCTTCAACTAAAGCATGGAAAGTAAACGCACGGAATTAACTACCCCAGGTGGTATCAAATCCACCTCCGCTGTCGGCGGTGTTAGTGGGCCTTTGGAGTCTGGGGAGCCTACACCAACATGCTTTAAGGACGGGTCGGAGCGTCCTGGAACCACTAACAACAAGATCAGACATAAACAACAGAACTACTTCGCCACACTGAACATCAACTCGCTACTTAAGATAGGCAAACTGAAGCATTTAACAGACACTTTGACTAATCACAAGATACTGCTCACAGCAATACTGGAAACCAGATATACTGATGAACATGCCTTTGACTCCCAAGGCTACCGTATTTTCAAAGGAAAGGTAGGACGTAGGAGAATGAAGAACGTACCACACCTGGGGACTGGTTTTATTGTAAGCCATAAGATATTGGATTCAGTTATTGACTTCAGCTCTCTCAATAGTCGAGTGTCTTTAATAACCTTCCGGTGCACAAACAAGGTCTACACTGTAGTAAATGTCCATGCACCCATCAATGAGGACAATAAGCGTAACCCTGAAAATACTGACAAGTTTTGGGAAGAACTAGAGGACATCATATGCAAGGTCCCAGAGCGTCATACAATCATCTTACTCGGTGACTTCAACGCCCAGCTAGGGAAAGAACGCAAGTACAGAGACATTGTGAGAGATTTCCCGGCCCACACAAGGACAAATAGGAATGGAGAGCGCCTAGTAGGACTTTGTAAGGCCTTCAACTTGGTAATGAAATCAACGGCTTTCAAGAGACTGCCAAGGAAGCAAAAGACTTGGACATCACCTAACTGTCTCTTGGGAGAATTCCAAATAGACCATGTTGCCATCTCAAAGAAGTCCCATAGAGAGATCCAGAATGTTCGAGTGTTAAGAGGAGCGAATTTGGACTCCGACCACTATCTCTCCAAGGTCAAGCTAAGATTTCTACCTCGGAATACTAAAAAAACAAAGTCACACAAACTTACTAAGTTTGATTTAGAAAAACTTTCAAATTGCAACCAGTTCACGGAGAAAATGGAAACCCTGGATGTAAAACCTGGGATGAAGTGAGGGAGAACCTAGTGAAAGTTGCCACGGAGATTGCGCCATTACTGAAGCAGAAGAAGCATGCCTGGTGGACGACTACCTGTGATGAAGCGGTGACACAGAGACAAGCAGCCTGGCTTAAGTGGAACTCACAGAAGACACAAAACAACAGGAATAAGTTCATAGAGCAACGAAAGTTAACTGCCAGGACCATTCGACAAGTAAAACGGCAGTTCACAAAGGACCAACTAACTCAGTTGGATGACGATTTCAAGAAGAACAACACCAGAAATTTCTACAGAGGCTTTAAACGGAACCTCAGCCGTTATAATCCTCCCAGCCTCCACTTCAGAGGACCGGATGGACAGATAGCCTATAATGATATGGACAATTGCCACCTTCTGGCCAAGTACTTCGAGAATCTCCTTAACTGTGAATCACCTGACACATTCTTCACTTATCAAGACACCATCAGGCAACCAAACTCTCTACCACCAACCAAAGAAGAAGTGATAGACATCATCAAGTCCTTGAAAAACAACAACGCATCAGGTGAAGACTCAATTGTAGCGGAACTATGGAAACAAGCTGGGAATAGGACTATAGGCAAGTTGACAGAAATCTTCCATGACATTTGGGAGACTGAAACATTGCCTACTGACTGGACCTCTGCTTTGATTCATCCCCTACATAAAAAAGGAGACTTGACCGACATCAACAACTATCGAGGAATCTCGTTAGTACCTGTGACATACAAGATCTTTTCTAAGGCCTTATTAAACAGAGCTGAACCCCAGCTAGACCCTCGACTAGGAGAATACCAGGCAGGATTTAGAAAAGGACGCTCTTGTACGGAACAGATACTGAACTTGAAATCAGTGCTACGGCAAGCAAAAATGGCTAGTAAGAAATATGTCATCATTTTTGTTGATTTTAAGAAGGCGTATGATTCGGTTGACAGACCTACTCTCATGAAGATCCTGCAAGAACTAGGACTAGACGAGAAGACACATAACCTTATCCAACAGACTTTAAAGAACACCATGTCACGAGTGAAGTTCAGAGGAACCCTCTCTGAAAGTTTTGAAATTAAGTCAGGAGTAAGACAGGGAGACGGTCTCTCACCTCTCCTCTTTAACTGTGCCCTGGAAAAGGTGATAAGGGAGTGGCGAAAGGAGCTAACTAGTCAGGGGGTACCAAGTGGTATCACTTTGGGACACAAGTGCAATGGGCTCAGTGTTGATTGCCTGGCACTTGCCGACGACCTGGCACTTCTATCTCACTCAATAAAAACGTCTGTGAAACAACTTAATGTTCTCATGCAACAAGCAGCTAAGGTAGGACTATATGTATCACTTGAAAAAACACAGTACATCACAAACATCAGTGAATCTCCTTGTACACTGCATTTGGACCAGGGAGAGATCAAGAAAACTGACAGATATAAGTACCTAGGAGAATGGCTTGAACCGAATCTCTCGGAAGTAAGGGCATTATCAACTCGAGTTAACAAGTTAGAAATGGCTTATCAACTAACCAAGAACACATATAATAAGAAGTGTCTCTCCCGAAAGACTAAAATGAGACACTACCAGACAGTTATACGTCCTGAAGCCTTATATGCATCAGAATGTCTAGTATTCAACCGGAAGGGACTCACGGACAAACTCGAAGTACAGGAGAGAAAGATAATGAGGAAGATATTGGGACCTGTTAAGGAAGGTAATGAATACAGAAGGCAGCCTAATCAAGAGCTCTACACGTACTGTGAAAGAATCACGGATGTTATTAGAAAACGACGTCTAGCATTTTATGGACAGGTCTACAGGATGCATCCTACCAGGTTGACCAATCAGCTCCTCGGTTACTGGCAAAAGCGGAAGACCAAGTCACCATGGTTGTGGGAAGTGAGCAAAGATCTGCAAGAACTTGGAGGGACGGAAAGAGTCTTAAAAGACCGGACATCTCTCAGGAAGATGCTTCAGCAATTGAGGTTCCAGGACAAACCGCCAAGAAAGAAAACAGGTGCCCTCTGGACCCAGGAGAGGAGGGAACAACACAGCCAGAGGATGCGTAACTACTGGGCAAAAATCAAAGCCCACTCCAAATGTAACAGTTGAACGTCGTGGTCCATAGATGGCCCATTCGAAACAATAATAATAATAATAACAATAATAATAATAATAATAATAATAATAATAATAATAATGTTATTGCTTTTACGTAAAACAAAAATACTGGAATGCAGCCGAAATAAATCAGAAAACTCTATGGAGATCAAATTGGCAGGTGAAAAGCTGAAGCAAGTAGGAGACTTCTGTTACTTAGGAAGCAGAATAGCCAGTGATGGACGAAGCAAAGAGGATATAAAAAGTAGGTTGGCACAGGCAAGGAAAGCATTTCTGCAGAAAAAGAACCTGTTGACATCGAATATAGATTTAGGTGTTAGGAAGTCATTTTTGAAAGCCTTTGTCCGGAGCGTGGCGCTCTATGGAAGTGAAACTTGGACTATTAGTGCAGCAGAAAAGAGGAGAATTGAAGCATTTGAAATGTGGTGTTACAGGAGAATGATGAAGATCAGATGGGTAGATAGGGTTACAAACAAAGAGGTATTAAGACAAGTGGGAGAGGAGAGATGTTTCTGGCGAGTGCTAATGAAGAGAAGAGATAGGTGTTAGTAGGACACATACTAAGACACCCAGGAATAGCAAGCTTAGTTATGGAAGGAAGGGTCGAGGACAAGAACTGTGGGGGTAGACCAAGGTTAGAATATGTTCAACAGATTGCCTCGGATGTAGGGTGTGGTAACTATGTAGAGATGAAACGATTAGCTCAGGACAGGGTGGCATGGAGAGCAGCATCAATCCAGTCAAAATACTGAAGACTCGAACAACAACAACGTCCCTTTTAACAACCGCGTGTTTTGGAGACGCAGAGATTCCGGAATTTCGCCCCAAAGGGGATATTAACGTGACATTAAATCTACAGACACGACTCCCTCACATTTTCGCACCATCAAATGCCAACTGACTGCGCCAGGATTTGATCCTGCAACCTTGGGAACAGCAAGCGAGAACGTTACCGCTGACCCACGCAGCCAGTCGGGCATGTAAGAGGAAAAACGTTTAGGTAACCAGTGTTTGTACATGAATATCGAACCATTTCCCGCTAACTTCACGCACTAGCACTTGGTCCCTCGGCTCGTTCTAGCGTTTAGAGACCGAACGATACCTCCTGGAATTGGTCGAGTTTGGACGGCTGATTATATCAATTAGCACGGCAGATGAGTATCCACTGGGAGCAGACAGCGGATGGCTCATGACGTAGTAAACTCTCCCGTCTATGGAGTAATGCCAGTCCCACTTCTCATGAAAAGTGAAGTCTGTATATCGTCAACTTACAGTAACCTCCCATCACCTTCATTGAGGCTTGCCACGGTGGGTGTGTGGTTACCGTGTCGGTCTTCTAACCGCAAGCTTGCAGGTTCACTCCTGGCCGTGGTAAGTGATTTATGAAAGGCGGCAAAAATTACGACACGCATTTCATACGATGTTGGCATGTCAAAGAGCCCATTTGAATTTGGTAGGCTGTATTCATAATGGCAAAATTAATCTCGGGAGTTTCCGCCAACATAAAGTTCCTCATTGCCCTACTACTGTAGAAAGCGCTATAGTGTTCAAGGAGCTTAAATATCTAACCTCCTTGACTTTCATAGTGCTTAAAGGAACAACGAAATTCGACATGCAAGCTTCCCTCTGGGTGTCGAATAACGAAGCTTGCAGCCGGCAGCTGAGGCCATACGATATTATTATTATTTCCTTTATTGAGTAGAACATACCAAGTAAAAAAAAAAAATACTATGGTTCTTTTGGGCTTTTATGTTCGACCCTCACTATTATATATCTGAAAACTGTATCATAATGATGGTCATTATAACACTATTTTTCATTATGAAACAGTTTCTCCCACCAATCACAGCTCAAGAAACAGCTGTTTGACCAATTAGATAAGAATACCTTCGCGCATGCTCTCAAAATCCAACATGTCTATATAAATTACCGAAAGTGCACCGTCCATATGTTCGCGTAAATAAACTGGTGAATATGAGACAAGAAATAGCACTGTACCTTAATATCACCAACACTAATTTCTAAACAAAGCGTTGTTTTCAAATGTCTACGGTGACAGTTTTACTGAATACAGGTTCACGATCTGCACATATGGCACTGAAGCACACAGAGCACATGCGTCGGTCGACCAGAGAGCTTGGAACACGGAGATATGCTACCTAGCGCACCACCCGATCACAAAATTCTAGTTACTGAACAGATATTTATGAATATTTATGTTAAAACATATAATAAAGTTATAATTATCGTCGAACATAAACAGTCGTATGCAACTCGCCTATAATGGTAATTAAGACACTCGTATGGAAATTATAAAACTCGCATACGCTCGTTTTATAAAAAATACTCGTGTCTTAATTATAGCCATTATAGGCTCGTTGCATAATGTACTATTACATTATACGGAAACCTCCATAACAAGGAATTTGTTTTCTATCAAACACTAACATTCATATTCTTCGTTATACATTAAAACCTGCCTATAGCGGAACGCAATCATTATGGATTTTTTCCGTTATCACAGGTTTCCGTTTTATAAAGGGTTCAGTATTAATAAGATAGAATACACAACAAAGAAATGCTGTATTTTAGCATACTATTACAATGAAATATGCTGTAGGTCTGTAAATAAAAAAAGAAAATAGGTTCACATGCTTTACACTGTATTTTCAACTTATGTACAAAAATTTCAGTTTCTCTGATTGTTTCCACATGTCTTTCAAAGTGCATTGTTGCGACCTCTTTACAAGATCTCCTTTGCATCCTACATTAACTCCTGGATTTCTGGAACATTCTTGGAAGCTACAAATTCCTGAAAGTCACTCACAACAGATAGTACTTCTCCAAAAGTGTGTATATTTTAGCTCCCTATCTTTGCCTTCATCGTCATCGTCGTCCATTTCTTCCATGACTTCACACCTGCTGTCTTCGGCTGCTATATTAGCTGCACTTTGAATGTCTTGAGTCGTTTATGTTTCCTGGAACTTTGGTGCAACTAAAGTCGCACTCAAATTTTAGTAGGCTACTGTATATATCTTTGTGTTATGGATAAGATAATCCGTCTTAAACAGGTTATTTACGCCAACGGTAGCGGAATTTCTTTCCGTTTCCGCGTTAGGCAGTTTTCCGGTTTACAGTGTCATTTTACATAGAAAATACCTCCGTTCCGAATGTTGTTTTCCGCATGTCCATGTTTCCGGTATATAAAGGGTCCGGTTTAGGCAGGTTTTACTGTTTTTTTTGTTTTTTTTTTGTTTTTTTAAGCGTATGGCTTTTAGTGCCGGGAGTGTCCGAGGACATGTTCGGCTCGCCAGTGTTGTAGCTGCTTCGAGACGGACACCCAATGGGTGAGCTACGAGTACCGTTGGGGAGGGAAGTTGGAAGGTAAGGACGAGGAGTTGGAAGGTATCGGCTGTGGCCTATAGTTAGGGACCAACCCCGGCATTTGCCTGGAAGGAAGGTGGGAAACCACAGAAGACCATCTTCAAGGTTGCCGGCGGGGGGATTCGAACCTCCTCGCCTCCCGGATATGAGCGACTGCCAACAGTCATGCCGTAACGCCCACGGCTAACTCACCCGGTAGGTTTTACTGTATTTGTGTACTACAATTACCTGCTGACTGATTACCTTTACTTTTTTCACACAAGCATTTGGTGTATTATCTTATATATAAAAGTGAAAGTCTGTATGTATGTGGGTATGTGGGTATGTGGATCTGTTCCGTATACAAATCTACACCGTTCCACCAATCTCAACCAAATTTTGCATACACATAGTTTAGGACCCAGAAGGAACCGCTGGCTACATGAATTTTCGATAGTCTTTCTCATTCTTCTGATTTCGACCCTTTTGCACTCCAGCACATGCTAATCAAATCATAAAATATACTCATGAAGGAATGGCAAGGCGGATAGTTTCCATGGCAACATAGCTCAAGTCGAGACACGGCCGACTGGATGCCATTTGCGCTCTGCACTACCGGTATAGAAAATGAGGATCTTTACTTGAAATCACGTTAGTTACTCAACTTCTCACACAGCACTGTCAACCGAGTTTAGCATAACAAAGACTTGACACTATCTTCTACTATATATTTGTCAAATACCACTCACTCACTCATTCATTCATCACGAAATCTCAGAAACCATCAAACGGATTGGAATGAAATTTGGTATGCAGCTTCCCCAAGGGCCGCAAATGCCCACTAAGAGAGGATTTTTGGATAGTCTGGTTCTAAAGGGGTGTTAAGGGGGTAGACCTGCATTTCATTGAACAGCAATATCTCCCGATTGGTTTAATTGGGGGATGTGATACTCGGCACATAAACTCATCATTAAAAATAAGAAGACACGAGTCGGAGGGTTTTTCGATGTGGTGTATATTATGAGGTGAAAGGGGTGAAAAGTGGGGATTGAAAGATTCCTAACGGAGCGTGTATCTCTTAAACGACATAGGCGAGGAGTTTGAAACTCAGCGGGAAAAAATCAGCATAAAAATAAGTAAATATTTGTTTGACCGTTTTATCATAAATCCAATTTAAGGGGCCCATGGGGAGGGGTGAAATTCTGGAGGGGGGGGGGGAGAAACAGGAAAGAAAGTGTCCTAACTGATTGACTGACTGACTCACTCATCAAACTCAGGGGGAAAAACTGCTTTAAAGTAAGTAAATAGCTGTTCGACAGTTTTTTTTTTCATAAATCAAATTCAAGGGGTTCTTGGGGAGGGGTGAAATTCTGAAAAAAGAAAATTGAAAGAAAATGTCCTGACTCACTCACTCATCATCGCCCAGCCAAAATTATTGAAGTTAGAAACATGACAGTTTGGGGATATGTTCATTGTATTTCAAAACAGTCTACTAAGGGAGGATTTTCGGATATTCAGGTTCTAAAGGGGTCTTAATGGGGTTAAACCTGCATATCATTGAATAACAATATCTCCCGATTGGTTTCATTGGGGGATGTGATACACGGCATATAAACTCATCATTAAAAAGTAAGACACATGTCTGAGGGTTTTTCGATGTGGTGTATATTATGAAGTGAAAGGGGTGAAACGTAGGGATTGAAAGATTCCTAACGGAGCGTGTATGTCTTAAACGACATAGGCGAGGAGTTTGAAACTCCGGGGAAAAAAACAGCATAAAAATAAGTAAATATGTGTTTGACCGTTTTTTCATAAATCCAATTTAAGAGGCCCATGGGGAGGGGTGAAATTCTGTGGGGGGGGGGGGGGGGACAGGAAAGAAAATGTCCTAACTGATTGACTGACTGACTCACTCATCAAACTCAGGGGGAAAAACTGCTTTAAAGTAAGTAAATAGCTGTTCGACAGTTTTTTATCAATCAAATTGAAGGGGTTCATCGGGAGGGGTGAAATTCTGAAGGGAAAAAATGAAAGAAAATGTCCTGACTCATTCACTCACTCCTCATCACCCAGCCAAAAATATTGAAGTTGGAAACATGGCATTTTGGGGATATGTTCGTTGTATGTCAAAACCGTACACTAAGGGAGGATTTATGGATATTCAGGCTCTAAAGGGGTTTTAAGGGGGTTAAACCTGAATTTCATTGAATAACAATATCTCACGAGTGGTTTCATTTGTGGATGTGATACTCGGCATATAAACTAATCATTAAAAATAAGCAGACATGTTTCTAAGGGTTTTTCGATGTGATGTATTATTATGAGGTGAAAGGGGTGAAAAGTAGGGATTGAAGGATTCCTAACGGAGCGTGTAGGCATATCTCTTAAACGACATAGGCGAGAAATTTGAAACGCAGCGAAATAACATCAGCTAAAAAGATAAGTAAATCGGTGTTCGACCGTTTTTTTTTTCATAAATTACTTTAAGGGGCCAATGGAGTGGGGTGAAATTCTGGGGGAAAAAGGAGGGAAAGTGTCCTAACTGACTAACTCGCTCACTCACCAAACTCAGGGGAAAAAGACAGCTTTAAAAATAAGTTAATAGGTGTACAAGCGTTTTTTCATCAATCCAATTTAAGGGGCCTATGGGGAGGGGTGAAATTCTGGTAAAAATAATTGAAAAAAATGTCCTGTCTGACTCACTCACTCATCACGCCCGGCGAAAACTATTAAAGTTGGAAAAATGAAATTTTGGGAATATGTTCGCTGTATGTCGAAAACGTCAACTAAGGAATGATTTTTGTTTATTCGGTTTTTAAAGAGATGTTAAGGGGACAAACGTGCATTTCAATGAATAACGATATGTCATGAGTTGTTTCTTAGGGGATGTGATATTCGGTATATAAACTAATCATTAAAAATAATCAGACATATGTCTAAGGGTTTATCGATGTGGTGTATATTATGATGTGATAGGGGTGAAAATTGGGGGTTGAGGGATTCTTGACGGAGCGTGTATCTCTTAAAGGACATAGGCGAGAACTTTGAAATTCGGCGGAAAAAGAACAGCTTAAAATACAAGTAAATAGGTGTTCGACTGTTTTTTTCATAAATCCAATTTAAGGGGCCCTTGGAGAGAGGTGAAATTCTGGGGGAAAAATAACAGGAAATAAAGTGTCCTAACTGATTGACTCACTTACTCACTCATCAAACTCAGGGGGAAAACAGCTTTAAATAAGTAAATAGGTGTTCGACCGTTTGTTTCATAAATCCAATTTAAGGGGTTCATGGGGAGGGGTGAAATTATCAAAAATAAATGAAATAAAATGTCCTGACTGACTTACTCACTCATCATAGCCCAGCCAAAATTATTAAAGTTAGAAACATGAAATTTTGGGGATATGTTCGTTGTATGTCGAAAACGTCCACTAAGGAAAGAGTTTTGAATATTCAGGTTCTAAATAGGTGTTAAGGGGGGTAAACGTGCATTTCATTGAATAACAATATCTCACGAGTGGTTTCATTTGGGGATGTGATACTTGGCATATATACTAATCATTAAAAATAAGCTGACACATGTCTAATGGTTTTTCGATGTAGTGTATATTATGAGGTGAAAGGGATGAAAAGTGGGGGTTAAAAGATTCCTAACGGACCCTGTATCTCTTAAACGACATAGGCGAGGAGTTTGAAACTCGGAGGAAATCAATCAGCTTAAAAATAAATAAATAAATAAATAATTAAATAAATAAATAAATAAATAAATAAATAAAATAAATATGTGTTCGACCGTTTTTTCATAAATCCAATTTAAGGGGCCTATGGGGAGGGGTGAAATTCTGGAAGATAAACGTCCCCTAAGGAAGGATTTTTGGATGTTCACTCTCATCGGCCAACCCAAACGATTAAAGTTAGAAGAATGATATTTTGGGGATATGTTTGTTGTGTGTCGAAAACGCCTACCAAGGAGGGATTTTTGGATATTCAGGTTCTAAAGGGGTGTTAATGGGGTTAAACCTGCATTTCATTGAATAACAATATGACACGACTATGACGCGAGCGAAGCGAGGCTAAAAATGAGATGATGTGCGTCTATGTATTACTCAATCACGCAAGTACCACTGGTCCGATTTACATGAATTTTACATGGAAGTAGCTGATTTACCTGGTTAACATATAGGTTACTTTTGATTTCAATACTTTGTACTATTTAAAGATGGCGACCATTTTAGTGACTTCACTACACCCTTTGGTTTAAAACTTTCATATTTCCATTTCAAATACAAAGAGAACGCTAAGAAATAGCAAACTTTTGATGGTATGTACGAGGTTAAAAATTACATTTTCTATCCGAAAGGTATCTCCAACCGTTAGCGAGTAAGACCTAAATTTGTGCTATAAAACACGGTCAACGCCGAGCGGTGTAGTTGGACAAAATGTTCCATCCTTAATCTCCCTCTGCGCAGCACCTCGCCTATCCCCTGTTTTAACTGTCACCTTCATATTTTAATTTATTTATGACGCGTAGCGAAGCACGGGTACTTCAGCTAGTGTCTTAGTAATTATGAAAATTTGGGGGTTAATAAGCTGAATAAAACAGCCATGAGCAACGTTGCAACATAGTCAGAATCTGGGAAGTTAGAATGAACAGCCACGCACCGTAATGCAACATCGTTTGAAGCTGGGGTCAACATGCTTGAAGCCCTGTCCACAACGGCCGATTTGTTTCCGGAAACATTGTATAGAGACTGTTTCCCAAATGTTTCTCATTTGTATGCGGGATGTTTGCAGACTGTTTGGAAACATTCTACATACAATCGGGAGACACATTTCATACTCGAGTGTTGTTTGGAAACAGTCTGCATACAATTGACATACAAATGACAAACATATCTCGTGTTTCTAGAGACAAAATACAATGTTTTCTGTTTTCCAACGAAATGGAAAACACGCATACAAGAAACAAGTATTTTGTTTCAAGTCTTTCTGTGTGGACGTGTTTTGAAACTGGAGACCGGATACAAACCACAGACGCATCCAGTAACCAGTTGCCTTTCGAGCGGATCACAGAGTGGATGGAGTCATATTGCTGAGTTAATTGTTCGTGAATTGTGTGTGGCAAAAGTAGATATTTGGTTTTTAGTTTTAAAATTTGATAGGAAAACTGTGTTCCTGGTGATAGTTCCAAACTGACTTCTTGGAATCAGGAACAGACAATCAAATTAATTGAAGTGTTTCACGCCCGTCAAGTTTTGTGGGACGTGACGTGTTTAGATTACAACAAGTAGTTCCGTGAAGAACTATAGAGCCTATTTTCATATATCCCACTAATGTTAATTGCCACTATCAACATACAAAATTTCAGTTTGATTGCTGTAATAGATTCGTAGATATTGAGAACCGACTAAATATTTCGGATGGTCGCCATGTTGGATTTTGATATATAATAGGTCTTAGAGTTACGTACTGTTATATGAAGATTATTGCGTACGTCTAATATTCAAACTTCTCACATGATTAGGACACAAGAAGTAAAATAAAAAAGAGATTCTAAAATTTCGCACAGCTGCCATCTTGAGTTATGGAAACTATTGAAATAAATTAGATGCCAGTGGATTGACATTTGTATAAGGATTTACTGTATCAAGTTTCACTGCACTTGGATGGTTAAATTGCGAGAAACGACCATGTGAATATGTATACTTCACGTCGCCACCATGTTGGATTTGTGATCACCAGGTTATTGAACTTTTATTCATACCACCTATGAAAGTAAAAAAATGTTTTAGTAGATTCTAAATATTCCGGATGGTCGCCATGTTGGATTGTTATATAGAGTCATGTACCTTTAAAGGAAAATTATAGCGTAGGTTCATTATTCAAACTTTCACTTCGATCGCATGATTACGACACAAGAAATAAAAACTTAATTTAAAAATTCGCACAGCGGCCATCTTGAGGTTATGTAAACAATTGAACTAAATTACATACCAGTTTATTACAATGTGTATAAACATTTGCTGTACCAAGTTTCATTGCGTTTGGATCATTAAATCGCGAGGAAAGTCTATTTAAAACTTTCAAATTCGCTTGGCCGCCATGTTCGTTTTGTAGTTAACCGGTTTTTTAAAATCTTATATATGAACTTCCAGTAGTGCCTTTTACCTCCGTGCAATATTTCAGGGTGATACCGGTAATAGTTTCAGAGATATAGAATGCCGGTGAAATATTTCGCACAGCTGCCATATTGAGGTTTTGTAAACAATTGAATGAAATTATATGTCGATGCATTACAATGTATGTAAACATATACTGTACCAAGTTTAATTGCGTTTGGATGGTTAAATCGCGAGAAACGTCTATTTAAATGTCTCAACTTCGCTTGGCCGCCATGTTGATTTTGTATTTACCAGGTTCTCAAAGGTCACATAAGTGAACTTACAGTAGTTCCCTTTATCTCCATACAACATTCTAGGGTGATATCGGTAATAGTTTCGGAGTTATTGAATGCTGGTGAAATATTTCGCACAGCCGCCATGTTGGATTGGTGAGACGTAACATAATTTGAAGGGCACGGTCGGGGTCGCCCGGATTAGTGCTATGAACTTACCGAGTTTCATTGAAATCGCTCCAGCCGTTTAGATTTTATTAGGGGGGGGGGGGGGGGGGACACACACACGAATCACACACACACGCACACACACACGGACAAAAGGTGATCTCATAAGCCTATTTTTTCAAAATTGAAAATAGGCTAAAAATTGCAATAAAAAGCGGGATCCTTTGCAAGAAGTCGCAATCGCTTTTCAAGCAAGCAGACACATAATTAAGCAATACAAAACACGCACAAGCCAAAAGTACCGGTACGTCTTCTTCTCTCGGCATCGCTAGAAGCACTGACTGTGTGGACTAGAGGTCTAATTCTGGTGTGGAGGCAAACCAAGTAACATACTTGTATCGGATACAATGTTTCTGAACAGTCTGCAGACTGTATGTAGACTTGTATGGAGACTGTTTGCAGACTGTTTCCAGGCTCCAAAGTAGTATACATACAGTCTTCATACAGTTTTCAAACAGTTTGTATACAGTCTGCAAACAATCTACATAAAGTCTGCAAACAAATCTGCCAGAGTGGACGAGGCTTTAGAGAACAGCCACGAACCGTGCTATGATGACATCACCTGAAGTGGAGGTTAGCACGCTGTGAATAATAGCCACGGATCGCGTTGCAACATTGTGTGAAGCGGAATGTGGCGTGGAAGTCACAGAAAGGTGATTCGAGGGTCGGCGCGGCACAATCCGGCTAGTAGGTCATGGATTCGCTGCACTATGGGGTGTTGCGGGAAACATGTACGATGACAATTGACGGCAACGAGCTCAAAGAGTCGGTGCACACAGTGGCGTACTGTGCCCGTTTAGACCGGAGTCCGCACGACCACATATGCATTTTACCAATAATCAGTCAGCACGAGAGTCAAAATATCCCGGAGCGCCAGATGGGTTAAAGCAAATCGCAAAAACGACATCAAATTAAGAAAATGCTTTACTGATTTTTGGCTCAATGCAACAATAAGGATAGAAGGAGATTTAATTGGGGGTAACACATCCTGTAAAATTATCTCAGTTTATTTTGAAGTTAAAATTGACTGCAAAGATGCTCAAAGCAGCATCATCCACGTGTGGCGATCCACACTCTTATTTACACACAATATACAGAAATTTCCCAAACACATTTGACAATCTTTTTGGAAACACAAGTCCGATTAATAGTCCTGTAGACTGTGTTCCAAAATTATTAATATTTAATTCCAGTTCAAAGTTAATTGTCTATACTGGAAATATCGTAGATCACTGTTTGACTATTTACATGATATTAACACTCGTAGAATAAATGTTCATAGAATTTTAAACTTTCACTTATTTTTCCAGTTTCAAAAATATATCGTCGAAAAATATTATCATCATAGAAGCAACACAAATTATTTACATATATTAATAACATCTGAAAAGTATTTGACCTTGAGCATAGCATCGAAGAACTGTGCGAAGCACAACAACAATTAATTGTTCTTCTGACATTTAACATTCGAGAAGTGACTCGATTATGAACTTCAAGTTCCTAACAAAATATATGATTTCTGAATTATCAACTTGATCAATAAATGGTTGAACCATTCAACTATTCAATTTTCCACTTGGGAACATTATTATAAAAAATATTTATATTCATGGCCATTTCTAGTAACTTTTACAACTTGCAATTCTTCGACAGAATGCGGAAATAAGAATTGTAGTTTCATAATGAATTCATTTAGTTCATGGCACTAGGATTGAAAACATCCTTCAAATTATTCGTGGTTAAAGAATTATTTTTTAATTGGCAGTGGCCCATTCTACTATTTGTGTAAGAACACAATATTACAACAACAACAACGGCAAAGGTCCTCCTCTGAAGAAGAATAAACTACTATCATGACAAATCCGGGTTCTAGCAGAATCAAAGTCTAAATGGAATTCGTAAACAAGGTTGAAATAAGAACTGATGGTTTTCAAGAAATAACCTTCGGGTCATTCATACGGCGAAATGTGTGGCTCCAATACTCCTACTATAAACCTGAGTCATCGAACCTGCTATTTGATTGATGCTCGAAAAAACCTTCATCCCTGCGACTTAAACATGCGCACCTGGGAATGGCATTTCAACTACTCCACACATATAAATTTTCTTCCCAAAATTTATACAATAAATCAAGCCTCTGCTTGTTATCAACACTGGAAGATTAATAAACTTACAAGTTTATTTTATTTTACCATTCAGTTCAACCCGTGAATATACCATACTTATGAAAATCTTTATTTCACTTTCGAGTGTATTTACGTCATGATTTTATATAAATACAAAAATATCCTATTTGATACAAATATCAATTGCTTCCCGTTTCATGCCTCTCCGTGTTATCTGAAAAATATATTTGCTCATTGCAAATATCAACTGTTCAACCAGAACTGAAATGTTGGTTGAATGCGGGCTTGCGCTAACCACTCTCCTTCGGAAAATCTCCTGTTCCAGACTAGAAATGTTTAAACTACTTCATAGGCTCTTTCTCAATACATATGATTATTAGAAAATATAATATCCAAGAATTATTTAGAAAAATTATAAAAAATATTATTATTATTATTAGTGGATTATTATTATTATTATTATTTGTTATATATTTAATTATCATCTCATTTTGTGAGAATCCACATGTTCGAACCTTCGAATATGGAAAAAATATCCATTCCTCAACAAAAATAAATTTAACTTTTACAGCTACATCGGTTGTTTTCCGTGGTTTCCCAAAAATATGAAATATTCAAATAAATGCTCGAAATGCTCAGTCATCGATACTAAACTGTTCTGAGTGCTGAAAATACTCAGAATAACTCTAACAAGTCTTGCGTAAATCATTGCAAGATTTAAATACGAAGAAAAAAATGTGTTGGTCATCTGCAGAAAAATAGTTTGTTCCAATTAGCTAGGCATAATATAATTCAAATGTGGCTTACATTTCTTGATGGTCTTGAAGCGTAGTAAACCTGGTCTGTACCAGATTTATCCATAGACATGCCCTATCGGACAAGCACGTATAATCCTTGTATCCGCCGCCATCATATACCCACAATTCGTCTAGTCAGACATAGTGGTAGTATCTTTCGACGTTTGAATTAACTGTTGTTCCATTTTAATATGAGCTTCTATCAAAGCCATAACAGTTTGTTTAAATAGGGTCAGATCTAAGTGATCTCTTCTTAAATATGTCAGTTGTAACATAACTCACGGTAATCTTATCAGTACAAGAAAAACACTGACAGTCTAAGCAATTAACGGCTGTTCTGAAGATCGTTCCCTGGGCATGGTTTATTATATCACCATCTACCATGCGCTAAGCAACTTGTAGTTTCCCTTGCGTAGACTAATGAACGCCACCGTTATAGACTAGTCTTCAGTGTACTGACAGATCGAAGTGGTTAACTAGTTACAAATATGAAAACTGACTTGAAATGGATTTAAACATCGAAGTATTAAGTTATTACTGGACTGTGACAAAATATTATTTTCTAGACAAAGTCTAGCATATGTCCTTGTAGAAATATAAATATTTCCACCAATGTCTGTAGAAAAATCAATCACCTCAGTGATTCTCCTCACCAGAAACTTACTATGTTCCAACTCGTAGCGCAGCACTTTTCGTGACTATCACGACTTTCAAAAGAACTTCTGCGTAGATCTGGCAACCATGTGCTTTGGCTCAGCGTAGATTCACCTTGCTCTGCAAGTGCTTGTGTAGAATGAGCTGAAGTTGCTTCGGCCAGCTGGCTTTTATTCAAAACTGTCAGGGTCACGCGTCATCAGCTGATATCTAGAAATCCTCATATCTCTGGTATCCCTGGTCCGATTTACTTGATACTAATTGCATTCTTTTTCATTTGGCCGTGCCAGTAATCTGATCCCAGTCTCAAGTCTCTACTCCATGGTTAACTATTTAATCAATAAATAGCCTCCACCTCTGCTATTACTCGCTACGTCACTTGACATCTAACTATCGGTAAATTATTTCCAAATGCTTCGAGAAGCAATGTAGCGCGATATTCAAATATCTCAACTTTCAAAAGCGGCTACAGCCTTTCCCTCGATATCTAGGTGTCTGAAACTTGGAATACCCATTCCTAGAGTTGGGCACAGTACAGCCTATCATCAAGATAGGCAGATTTTGAGAGCCAATAGTATAGCAGTATGGGTTTAACCTCCCCCCTCCCCTCCTCCTCCTCCCCTTTGCCGAGACATTTCTTTACTTGAATCTTTATGTGCGACGATGTCGAAATGTAAACATTATGTGTCGGAAACCTGTATCATAATGAGGCTCATTATAACACTATTTTTCATTATGAAACTGTTTCTCCCACCAATCAGAGCTCATGAAACAGTTCTGTGACCAATTAGGTAAGGATACCTTCGCGCATGCGCTCAAAATCCAACATGTATATATACATTACCGAAAGTGCACCGTCCATATGTTCGTGTAAATAAACTGGTGAATATGAGACAAGAAATAGCACTGTACCTTAATATCCCCAATCCAATTTCTTCACAGCGCGTTGCTTTCAAACGACTTCGGTGACAGTTTTACTGAATACTGGTGCACAATCTACACATATGGCATTGATGCACACAGAGCGCATGCGTCGGTCGGTCAGAGAGCTTGGAAAACAGAGATATCCTACCCAGCGCTGCACTCCGATCACAAAATTCTAGTGACTGAATCCCAACGGATATTTATGAAAAATGTCCTGCACTCTACTCGCATCGAGACGACTCCTTCAGCGTGGGAGCAAGCTATGGATCAGTTTTGCTGTTGAAGTGTGCGATCGGTAACCTATTTCACGTCTCTTCGGGTTTAACTACTACTTTCTGTCACATAATATCAATATTATAAGCAACCACGTAACTATGGTCATGGTGACACTACTGCATCATTTCAGTTTTAATATTTACTTCCTCTTTTCCATATTTTTTTAACACTCTTTTTTCCTTTCTATTTTTGTGCTGAAAGAATAATGCGGCCTAAAATAGCTTTCATGCAAAGAGAATAATTATTTAATTACTGTTTATATTAATCGAAATATCATTTTAATCATGACAATGACTGTCGTTTTAAGGGATGGAACAGCAAGGTCATCTGCCCCTTGGATAATGTACACAATTACCCTACTATATTAATGACCCCCCCCCCTCCAGAAGTAAATCCTGCGTACGCCATTGGGTACACTCAAGAAAGTGGATTCGTACATCCTGTGGTGAAAACTGCAGAGCTTCATAGATGGCAAGGAGCTCCGCAGTAAGCACATGTCACGGAGAGCAGAGCAATAATGCTCCTGGAAATTACGTCATAAAGCACGATCCTGATGATCGTGACCCTGTATTAGAGTGATATAACAGTGGAAATTCTTCCTTCCGCGTCTATACATTGCACATCCCTGACCGAGACATTCAGGCAACTACCTCAGCACCATGTTATTATTAGAAGTAGCGCCAGGTCACGCAGAAAAGGCAGGCACTATAAGGTCCAATTGGAGCCTGTCCACCCTCACTGGTGACATTTACAGCACAAACCTATAATCAAGAAAAACAATGACTAGCAGAAATGAAGCCAGGTCGTCACCATGGCTGCGTTACCTCGCCAAATGGAACGTAATAATTCTAACCAATTTTGTCCTTCTTCGAAAAGTATCCTTCCGTAACTGCACGGTCTGGATGTAATTATTACAGATGGGAACCATAGACTACCTTTACCTGTGTTTTTATGGAATGTTCACGAGAAAAGTGAGGGGCGAGGGAGAGGTCCTAGCCGTGAACGTCTAATTATTGCCGCTCACCTCGCCGGACTTGGAAATAGCTACAAAACATCACGTTCCAGAGTATCGTAATAACCTGTGTATAGGCTAGTAATGGGGCACAGAACAAGACTCTTCCTCGCGTTACATCCAACACCTGCGCCGTGTAGTTGGAAGATCATGTGTTCTATTGGTCGGAATGGTTTATTTTCAGAAATATTAACAAACACTTTCTCGTCTTTAGTTTTTGGGCTGGTTTAATGCAGAACTCCAGGATGCCTCTCTGTCCTCAGCTAATAATTTCATCTCTAGATAGCTAGGTTGGCTGCGTGGCTCAGCGGTAACGTTCTCGATTGCTGTGTCCAAGGTTGCAAGATCGAATCCTGGCACAGCCAGCTGGTATTTGAGGGTGCGCAAATGCGAGGGAGCCGTGTCACTAGATTTAAGGGACATTCTGCAACACATGAGTTTCAAGTTCTCAAGCATAGTGGAAGTAAGCTCTTCGTAATTCTCAGCTTTCTTATCCAAGGAAGCCATGGATCATTGCTTTAGGGCTGTACCATGCTTGTTTTTCGTGGGTGTTGGATAATTGTGGAAATTCATTATTTGAGGACAGCCGAAAATGCCAGTTTTAATTTTAGCTTCTGACAATTTAATAAAAAAAACGTCTTAAATAGTACATTATGCTACGAGCCTATAATGGCAATTATTAAGACACGAGTAACTTATGTTTATAAAACGAGCGTATGCGAGTTATATAATTTCCATACGAGTGTCTTAATTACCATTATAGGCGAGATGCATACGACTGTTTATGTTCGACGATAATTATTATAACTATTTTATGTTCGAACATAAATATTCATAAATATCTGTCGAGATTTCGCCAGTTTTATGTACTGAACAGAGCGCATGAGACGCAGAGAATGCCTTGTATTTGGCCATGGCCTCCTCGATTACCCTACTATGACACTAGGCCAGGCAGTGAAATTTAAATTAGAAGGCCGTCGGTGGATCTCAGCGCATCTAATTATCTAATTGGTCAAACAACTGTTTCTTGAGCTCTGATTGGTGGGAGAAACTGTTTCATAATGAAAAATAGTATTATAATGAGCCTCATTATAGTACAGTTTTCTGACATATAATAGTCAGGGTCGAACATAAATATTGAAAAGCTTCAGAATCTTGAATAAGACCCTTTACAAACTACTTCACGAGGACTTATTTTATATGCAACGGAGGCATCAAAACATGATCATTGCAGTACAAAAGCAATCTTCATTAAATAAGAATGGCGTTTTTGTTTTCTGTTCGATGTAGACAGTCAGAATATATGCATTAAATAATAAACTCAACACAAAATGTTTTGTTTGTTGACTTGTGTAACCTGTGTCACTGTGATGTCTGCACTAGTGTGTACTGTATTAGCCTACTTTTCACATTTTGCAAAAATGAGGAAAAAGTAGTCATATGAGATCGATCCGGGCAAATGTCTGTCTGTCCTTCTGTCTGTCTGTCTGTGGGTGTCCCCCCCCCCCCTATCAACTCCTAAGCGGCTGCAGCAATCGAAACCAAATTTGGTATGAGTAAAGATATATACCTGGTTATCTCAAGGCCATATTTGAAAATGATGTCAACGCTACCAACTGCTGAGAAATCGCAATTGAAGTTTGAGCTCCATGTTGATATCTCGGAAGGTATTCATGGCACACATATAGACTATAATATCTCAGTTTAATTTCCAGGAGGCTATACATGACAGTGTTGCCAAAATGATTCTAGCCTGCTGATAGGTCCAATTTTTAAATGCATGTAACTATTACACTATCAATTGGATATCAACCAAATTTCGTATGTACTATGTATACAGTGACAGATATGACTCTGCATATTCTTAAGGGCCGCCAGGGCTGCCAACTATTAATAAATACTATCTCTATGTTTTAACCCTAATATCAATATACCAGAAAGTATCCAAGCCACCGGCTCTAAACTTTGCACACGTATAGTACATGGCCTTTTACATTAATTTGGAGTACGTAGTATATGTCAGTGCTGCCAACATGATTCTAAGCTTGTTGATAAGTCCAAATTGTAAATGCATGTAACTTCTATACAAACAAATGGATTGCATCCAAATTTCATATGTGATTTGTGTACCATAACTGATATGAATATACGTATTCTTAAGAGCCAACAGGGCAGCCAACTGACTGTAAATAAATTATCTATTTATTTTTACCCTGATATCTATAAATCAGAAAATATGCAAGCCAACAGCTCTAAACTTTGCGTAAGTATAGTTCAGTACCTAACATTCTAAATTAATTTGGAGCAACTAATATACGTCAATGCTGCCAACATGGTTTAAGCCTGCTGATAAGTCCAATTTTTAAACACATGTAACTTCTATTCTAACAAATGGATTTCATCCAAAATTGGCACAATAATAGATCATACTATTTTAGATTAAATCTATAATTGTAAGAAAAGTAGGCTCTGTAGTTCGTCACGGAACTTCTTGTTTGTAATTGAGGTAGTATTTGGGTTGGAAGCAGATACCATCCCGGCATTTGCCTGGAGTAGAAGTGAGAAAACAACGGAAAACCACTTCCAGTATGGCTGAGATAGAAATCGCACCTGCCTCCTCTCAGTTTTGCTTCCCCGTTCCAGCCCTCAGACCAGAAATAAATGCATGAGCAAAGCCGGAATTCGAAATCGGACCTCAGGCGATGACAGCTAGGAATGCTAGCTACTACACAACCAGGCGGGCGTTAAATTATGTGCTTCATCCTAGGGGGTGGGGCTTTTCTCTCCACCCTACTTTACTTTTCTATAATGACACAACTCGTCCAGGAGATAAAAGGGTGTGACAGATGGAATCGAGGGTCATTGTTGAAGACTGTAGACACTAAAAAAGTAATGACTTGTGGGTGTATAAAATAAAATAATACCACGCGATAAAAACGACACCGCACTTACGAGACTATATCTTTAAGAACTTCTAAAGAAATGCAGCATGAAATTTGAGTTCAGCAGTTAATATATTTTTAAAGCGAAATTTATATCGTAAACGTCATTCTTTAAGAGAGCAGAGCTGTGGGTCTTATGTCACTACTTTTAACACCTCGCATACCATGGATGATATTATTACTGCTATAAAGTGAAGGCATCTCCTCTTAGCTGGAAACAAAGGAAGGAGACTTAGAGCATAGCACACCTGCGCCTGTCTCGTCTCCTTCTTCCATAAGGCACGCGTCGTGTCTCTTCAGGCCGGGCTGGGCAGTTCTGGTTGAGCGCATCTCCCGTCCAGCCAAGCGAGAACAAACCAGAAGTGGAGGAGCAAAAGGAAGATAGCACGAGCGGGCTTGTAAGCCCTTGAACCCAACTCAACCCAACCCGACCTGCTCTAGACCGGGGTGCAAACTGGAGCTACTGCTACATGCTGTGCAGTACATTCTCGTCAACTTAATGTACTCGTCTCTTAGTGGCAAGTTGTTGTACAGTCTGTCTAAAAGTGTGTACGTTATACTCAAGGCCTGGAAATAGAGCTTAGACTTGGTACGCCAATCTGGTAGCTCCACTTTACGCCACTAGGATCGCGGTTCGGCGCCCTAGTTGTTTGTGTTTGACTATGCGTTACATACAACTCAAATACATTTAATACATGTTTTTTAGCACTTCTTATAAGCGGCTTCGGTGGCGTAGTCGGTAGCATGCTGAACTGCTGTTCCCAAGATAGTGGGTTTAAACCCAGCCGAAGTCGTCGGATTTTTTAAGAGCGTTAAAAATCCTTCAGTATGCCTTCCTTCGGAGGGGAAGTAAAGCCAGCGGTCCCATGTCATAGATTTATGGCATGTAAAATATCCTTTCACAGACTAAACTTGTGTAAAGCAAAATTGTTAGGTTAGATTTCGTCAGAACGCTCTATCAAAAAGTTCCAACATTCACCACTAGGTATCATTGATATCTGGTGACGAAAGTTGGAACTACTTGAAATTGAACGGAACTTGTAGCTCACCCTTTAGGGAAGCAGCTACAGACTCAGGCGAGTCGAACATGTCCTCGGACACTCCCGGCACTAAAAGCCATACAATAAATAAATAAATAAATAAATAAATAAATAGCACTTCTTATCTGTTTTCCTCCAGTTTCCCCCAAATGATGAATTCGGCTCACTCTTGACTGAATTTCACTTCACTTTAAGAATTTTTCTGTCAAGTGGCTTACTTCTTAAATTCAGAAACGTTGCACTACTGCCCGTGTGCCACACCAATATTCTTTAAAAGAGGCCTTAAGAACTTTTTCAGAACTACGGAGAGAGAATTGTCAATACACACTTCATATTTTGTGTGCTCAGAAAACGTGTCAGTTAAAATATTTGTGAAATTTGACACTAAATATTTTCGAGACATGAAATTTACGGCTGTTGTGACAAAGTGAGAAATTGTTTTCAACAGATAAATTTAAGAAGCGTCTTGAAAATGTATGAAACTAAATGGCAGGCTTGAATTTGCTGGAGCTGATATTTTCTCTAAGCAACCTTCACAGTCTGTTCTCTCTTCTGCCACTCTTACAAGAAATCCCGCTACCATTGCAATTGAAATGGAATATGTATAAAACGTAGGCCACGGTACGAGCAATAGCGCAACTGCTAGTAGAGCTAGTAATAGGTAAAGCCCTGCGATTTAGTTTGCATGGCTGTGCGGATAGCGCATAAACTGCGGATAATGTTTGGAGTAAATTTGGGGATAGTTTTTAGAATACAGTTCAAATTTGTTGAATATCATTACTAAGATGTTTATGACATATCATATTTTTTCCGTTATGTTTTGTTTTTCATGACAAATTAAGTTGATGATTTACGCCATCTCAGTCAAATTATGTTATTAAGCACAATTTTTTTAGCGTATGGCTTTTAGTGCCGGGAGTGTCCGAGGACATGTTCGGCTCGCCACAGTTTTGTAGCTGCTTCTATACGGATACCCATTGGTTGAGCTACAAGTACCATCGCGTGTGGAGTGCTGTCTGGGGAGGAAAGTGTTAGGATAATGTGAGGACGAGGAATTGGAAGGTAGCGGCTGTGGCCTATAGTTAGGGACCAACACCGGCATTTGCCTGGAAGGAAGATGGGAAACCACAGAAAACCATCTTCAAGGTTGCCGACGGGGGGATACGAACATCCTCGCCTCCCGGATGTGAGCGACTGCCTGCAGCCACGCCGTAACGACCACGGCTAACTCACCCGGTTATTAACCACATTTTTTTAGCGTAACTTATGGCTTTTAGTGCCGGGAGTGTTTGAGAACATGTTCGGCTCGCCAGTTTTTTTTTTTGTAGCTGCTTCGAGACGGACACCCGATGGGTGAGCTACAAGTACCGTTGGGGAGGAAAGTGGGAATCTAAGGACGAGGAGTTGGAAGGTAGCGGCTGTGGCCTATAGTTAGGGACCAACCCTGGCTTTGCATGGAAGGAAGATGGGAAACCACAGAAAACCATCTTCAAGGTTGCCGGCGGGGGGATTCAAACCTCCTCGCCTCCCGGATGTTAGCGACTGCCTGCAGCCACGCCGTAACGACCACGGTTAACTCACCCGGTTATTAATTATAATGAACACTCCGAACTGAAAAGAGTTGCAATTCTGGCTACATAACATTCATTTTAAACATACAACTTGACATACTGTACATAGCCTAAGCAAACGACTTTCTCCTCAAAACTAAATGTGTTACTTTAATATTTGATCTAATTGAAAATATAAAGTGCGTTCAAAAAGTAACGAGCTGGAGGCTGGAATGCGCAAACCAGTGACGACATCGGCTAATCGTGGCGTATGTAACGAGGTGTGGTTCCGACCAGAGCGTGGAAGGTCACAGCGCGTCGCTAGAGGGCACGCGTGCACGTCACGTGACGATACAAAGTGAGCAGCAGCATGCATCAATCGTCCAACGCTGCCAGTCGTATTGCAAACAGTGACATAGAGGCGTCAACCGAAGAGCAAAGAGGTGATGTTCGGTTTCTGACAGCGGAAGGAGTAGGGCGAACGGACATTCATCGCCGAATGTCCCAAGTGTACGGCGAACACTGCACGTCCCTTGCAAGGGTCAAGGCGTGGCACAAGCGCTTCAGGGAAGGACGGGTGTCGTTAGCCGATGATGCCCGGTCTGGGGCACCCCCATGCATTACCGATGACAACGTCCAGCTGGCTGATGCACTCATTACCCAGGACCGTCGAGTGACAGTGAACGCCATAGCCGCCGTGGTCGCTCCACGACAATGCACGACGTCATACGGCCAACACAGTCGCGGCACTCCTGCAGAATTTCAAATGGGAGGTTCTCGGTCCCCCTCCATACAGTCCAGACCTCTCTCCCTGTGATTACGCCATGTTTGGTCCCCTGAAAAGGGCTCTGCGGGGCCAACGATTCACCTCGGACGCCGACTTCCAGCTGTACGTGCGGAACTGGTTCACATCGTAGCAAGGGAATTTTATGAGACAGCCATTCACCGCCTCGTGTCACATTGGGACAAGTGCCTCAACAGCCAGGACCTATACTTCTAACATACAGGTACTGGTTTCTGTAATTATGCCTCCGGTTCGTTACTTTTTGAACGCACCTAATATTATTGCAGTGCCAGTAGATTCGGACAACAAACGTGCGGATAAAACTCATGTGGATGCGGGGCGGATGAGGATAACGTTTTTGTTTATCCGCACTGAGCTCTAGTAATAGGCGATGTTCCGTTAATCAAGTAATCAATTAATTGAATAATTTGAAACTCATAAATTAATTGATTAATCGACTGGCCGTTCTATCGATTAATTGGCTAACTGAATGATAGATTAATCGGCTAACTGAATGATAGATTAATTGGCTACCTGAATGATAGATTAATCGGCTAACTGAATGATAGATCAATCGGCTAACTGGATGATAGATTAATTGGCTAACTGAATGATAGATTAATCGGCTAACTGAATGATAGATTAATCGGCTAACCGAAGAATTGATTAATTCATTAGTAAACACGAGATAAGAAAATAAGTTTAAATGAGAAGTCATTGAGTTACGCTTGTTTTTGGAATGATGCATCGATATACAACTCTATAAAAATTACTTTTTAATTTAAATAATGCGTCCTTTATGATTACAATAATAATAATATCGTATGGCCTCGGATGCCGGGTGAAAGCCTTGTAAATTGACGCCCAGAGGCCAGCTTGCATGTCAAATTTTATTGCTCCTTGGAACGCTATGAAAGTCAAGGAGGTTAGGTATCTAAGCTCCTTTACACTATAGCGCTTTCTAGTAGAGAAAGGAGGAACTTCTTGTTTTGGCGGAAAATCCCGAGATTAATTTAGCCATTATGAACACGGCCTACTGAATTAAAATGGGTTCTTTAACATGCCATCAACGTATGACATGCGTATCGTGATTTTTGTCTACGTTCAGGATTGAGGTTGGCAGTCCGACACGATAACCACCGTGGCAAGTTTATGTTTACAATAACCAAATAGGAGTCAGTGTAAGTGGAAGGACAAATATCAGTCAAATTGGGAAGAGTTTCGAAAGAAAGAAGAAGAAAAGGAAACGAAGAGTTTTCAGCAAAGATTTGGAAGTCTTGTTCAATGTTTACAAATTAGGTCAGGAATATTTTTGTTTTAGTTTAGTTTTCACAAGGAAGGTACTTTATTTAGAAATATATGATTCAATATATTTTTAATTAAATGAATGTCCGTTCTTCTTCCGTGAGAGCGTAGAGACAGGAGCGAAGTATATCGATTAATCGACAAAACACTTATTCAATTAGTCGTTTAACCGATTGATCGATTAAATGCACAATCGATTGATCGTTATTTGTATTTTTCGATAACTGAAATTAATCGATTAAAACATTGAATAGGGTTCGTTTTTTGATATTTTTTAACCTACTTTCAATTTTGCTAAAAAATGAAAGTAGACTAATGAGATCAATCAACACAGGGCGAAAAATTGTGTGTCTGTGTGTGTGTGAGTGTGTGTACTCTATCTGCCCCTCCCCCTAACAATTCGAACACAGTGAAACCGAATTGAACGAAATTTGGTACAGAGGTAGCACTAGCAAAGGGCCCATCGCCGCCATCTTGACGGAAACGTAATGGCGGCCACCCAAATGTTAAAGGCTTCAATCAAATTATGACCAACCTAATCATTGATCTCTACCAATTTTTTCAACATTATACCTTTGTGTATGAAAAAACGTTTGGCAAAACGACAAGGTCATCAGCCTAATAAGTTTCGGACGGTGGCCATGTTTGTGTGCAAATCGATTCCCCCTATCTATTCAAACACGGTGAAACCGAATTGAACGAAATTTGGTACAGAGGTAGCACTAGCAAATGGGACGTCAGGTTCATGGTTTATATCGCACGCCTTTTTGACGAAAAAGTGTTGGCGGCCACCCAAATGTTAAAAGCTTAAATTAAATTACGTCCAACCTAATCATCTGATATCTGCTGTACCCGTTCGTCCTGGGGATGCGATGACCCATCTGCTATTACATCGCATTCCTGGATTTCCAGGACAGAGCGGAGTTAAATGAACACCTAGTCAAATAAGGAATGTGTCGGAAATTCAGTTGAAATATCTCAAAAGCAGAGGGTAACACGAGATAAAGTATCTCCAGGGTCGTTACGGGTTTAAATTTAATTAAAAAAATGCAAATATAAATGGGCGCCATCAACTGAATCCCTAGCAAACCACATCCTTCCTGGTTAAGCCTTAATTAAGACAAGGAAAGAAATAGGAAAATCACATCATCATCAGATCACAACTAAGATAAAAACAAATTTATTCAACTTTGATAGTCAGACAGACATATTAAACACTCATCCTACCTGAGAGCATGGTCGAATGCCAACGTTAAATTGTCATTGTCCAGAAAATCGAACCATCTCTATTCTACTCAAAGTGTATTTAATCCACATAAAATAGGAAAAATTTCTAAAGTTCTCTTGGGTTCTCAGGATCACCGTAGCACTATGTCTTTGCGTCACTGACATTCGTGATACCCGAGACCTAACTTCTCTTTAAATTAACATCATGAATGTGGATGTAAAAATATTAATTAATCTGTCTAAACACACATATTATAATCACATATTTTAAATATCACATAATTTATGGCTTGCATGGCATTATTCAAATGCTGAATATGTTAGTAAAATGCTCATAAACATCGAATAATTAATTTACACTATTTACACTGTCATTAATAATTGCTTGTTTGTGAATCACAGAAAATCCACTACTCATTGGTTATAATCATCATCATCATCAAAATTAAATATTTCTCACATTAGTTCTCATCTCCAAATTCAATATATTCATGTCAGAATAATTAATTCATTATCATCAAATCATTTAAATGAATATTATAATCATCAATTCTTTATGCTCTCTAATTATTCACACACTCTCACTTCATCATCTCCTTCAGATTAAATTATCTTAAATCATCAATATAAATTGTTTAATTCATCAACTCAAGTTGCAATTCTTCAAATCATTTCTCAATTAAATTTATTTAAATCCATTTAAATTTATTAATCATCAGCTTCTTTATTTAATTATCACCTTCTAATTCAGTTATTCATCATCTATTTAATCATCTATTAATTTCTTTAAATCAGCTTATTTATTCAATCTTTAATTCATCCATTTATTTAATTCATTGATTTATTCCAAAATTTAATTTATCAACTTATTTAAATTTTATTCATCTGGTTATTAAAATTTTTATTATTTCATCTAGTCATTCTGATTTTTATTTCATTATGTCAGATCATTAATATGCTTAAATTTCAGATTATTATTTCATTAATTATTATTATCAGAAAATCTTGTATCATCAACATTATTCATTTGTTTAATTTCCTAATAAATTGTTTAATATGGCTTATAGAACGTTGTCTTACAGTTTAATCACTTCCAAGTTGTATCTCGTATTCAATTATCATGCCAAAAAATATTATTGCCTTCACAAATTCACGTTGGATCTCACTATCCACAACTACATTATATATTCTCACTTTATCAAATATCACATTTGAATACCACAATTATTCCACAAACTTCATAAATATTCAGCGCACAGCATGAATCTCAAAATTATGCTAGACTGGGTTCGACAACCTCATGTCTGCTTCAAATACATTAGCACTATTGCAACTTCCACTTGGCAACTTCCACAAAATGCCTATCATAAACTTAACTTAACCACGTTGCATGATATACAAAAATACATAACTGGTTTCAAATTATCAACGCACACAATCTCCAATAACTGTAATTAATCTGATCACATCTAGACAACTTCTTAAACAAATAGGAAAAATATTACCTTATTAATCGTAATCAAATTCAAGATCTGCTTTCAAATAGCATAAATTCTCTTAAAATGCTCATAATTCACTTCACAGAAAAACACCAATGTGCTATAATCTCTCACATCAAAATATGCAATACTGATCTGCCTTAAAATAAATCTGACCATTAATGATTCATCTTACAAGATTCAATTACTTTAAATCCTTCTCAAAGTTATCAAATTCAATCATAAAAATTATCAAAAGCATCAGCTGTATCATCTGTTAACTGAAAGTACTCTCAAAAGATTATAGCAACAAAATATTGGATTGGCAAACAAGAATTACAAAATGTAACCCTGCTGACATTTATTTTTAATTTATTTAACAAAATTTGACTGATATGTGACTAGTAGTTTCTTGTTTGATCCTCTTACAATCTCAAGTACACTCGGATGATAAAAATGAGTTCCTCAATGGCAAGTAAGATGAGTATCCACCACACAATCGTATAAATACGAAAGGCCTTGCCCCGTCGTCTAACATGATAATGCCCTGAACGATGGGTAAAGTTGTGTACCACCACGCAATCGTATACATACGAAAGGTCCCATCTCGTCGTCTAATGAGTGAATGTACCAGATTGGAATCAACAAGTCTCTAGTTGTCATATAAAAGCGACATTCATTCACTTGAGTGAATAACATCTTAATATCTCCAAACAATCCAATGGAAAAAATCCCTACTGATGAATAATACACACTCGCTAGTATGCAATGAACTGACGAAGTAATTTAAATAATCCAATTGCAGATCACGAGTTCGAAATACTCTCCACAAAAAATAACTATCCAAGAAAAACTATCCTTACTGGAAAATGTCTAAAAGACCAAACATCTGCTTAATAAAGCCAACCAATGGTGAGAATTTCGTATAATGGTGCCTGCCATATCATATGGTAACGCCATATTTTAGCAAAATTGGAGCAAATAATGTATAAGCCATGTCTAAATAATCGTATAATTCCTACTAGAAAAATATACAAGTATGCCCAGTGTTCATGAAAAAGTCATATTAGAAAGTCATAACTCTTACAGTACCTTCTCATATCAGCTGTTATTATATTTCCAAGATCGTCGATTATCCTCGTGTGTAATAAATTTCTCGAAATATCGACGGGAATATCGTATCACCCACGCGATAACGATCGCCTTCATATCCCAAGTGAATCAGCTGTTAGACCTTCTCTTCTTCAGGAATCGAATCCATCGCTCCGTGGTGCCATCGCGTCTCTTTCTTTGTTTACTCCGACATGATGAACTGCATGTTATCCATAGCGGATACTGTCCAAATTCTTACGTAAAAGTTCATAAAAGCAGCGTACCCCATATTCTCCTTCTATGTTACGCCACTGTCCCATACAATGTTCGGTTCACTTGTTAAAAGTTCAATCTCCACAGCGGTTAAGTGTCACTTGTAGAAAATAAATTTTATTTATGAGAGTGTATAAGTTTTTGAAACATCCTGTAGCTGTGTTCGTACTCGATATTTTATGATAATTCATGAAAAAGAATTATGTTAATGCACGTGCCAATGTTCATAAGTGCATATAATTGTAACAGTTCGTTTGCTTTAAAAGCGTTAATGTTAGCTTGACCCCATGGTCGCTCTACATGTTCCGTTATGAAATGCATAGTCGTAATGTCATTTGAATGTCTAAGTTTATTTGAGGTTCATAATTGCAGTATATTATGACTATCTGCCTGCACAATTCTATTACTGAATACAAGTCCCAACTCAATGTTGTAACTGAATGTTGAAATGAAGTTCAGCTTCTTTAATATTGCCTGCGTATAAAAGTCGGAAACAGCCCGCTCGGATCTACTGCACTGTTCCAGAATGATCTACGCTTAAAGCCGGCCTCGCCATGCCGCTTCGCTGTGCTGTTCTGCGTTACAAAATGCAGCTCGAAATAAAGTTCTCAATCTAGTATTACAATGCTGTTCTGACCCCGGCTTTTCTCCTGCTTACACGGCCCGCACAGCTTGCCTCGGAACCGGTCATCTCGCCGTCTACCGTGCGTTGCTCGCCTTGGCTCACTGACCTACTTCCGCTCTCCGCTTGGTTAAGTAATACTGTCGCTTTCATTTTACGTAACAAGTGCTGTGCACCGCTCAACTTTGCCGTACGCTCTGCGCATGTGTACCACTCAGCCCTGACGACTGAACTCGACTGATGTCTCTAGACTGCATTGACCAGCTCCTACCTGGCGCTGTCACGTGATGCTCCCCCACCTCTTACGGTCGTGCGTCACAAGTATAATCTCGACCACCATCATCTCGGCTATTAAGTTATACAATAACTTAAGGGATTATCTGTCTTTCTTCAAGTTATTACCATATATAATGCTTGACATTTCTTCTCTTCTGAGATGATTAAATACCATGTTCCATTTAGGTCTTAATAAAACTTCAATATTCCTCCCATAATTCCATCTACTTGACTGGTAGTGCCTTCTTGATCCTTGGCCTTCTACGTAATTTCCTAACATTCCTCTCGACTCGATGTGGGCGCTATCTTTACAACCTTTCCCATAAATCTCAACTATGGCTCAATGTCAGCTGGCGTAGCCGATAGCCTCGACTAGGTATCGGGTACACTACCAAATTTTTTGACAACATACCGTCATGTGAGAAGCGTTCTTTGACCAAGGTACAAGGTCATCAGTCCAATAGTTTGCATATGGCGGCCATGTATGTGTGCAAGATGATTCCCCCTATCAATTCAAACACGGTAAAACCTTATTGAACGGAATTTGGTACAGATGTAGCACTAGCAAAGGGTACCTCAGGGTCATGTTTTATATCGCCGCCATTTTGACGAAAACCGAATGGCGGCTACCCAAATGTTAAAAGCGTAAATCAAATTACGACCAACCTAATTATTTGATCTCTACCTAATTTTGCAAAACATACCTTTTTGTGGGAAGCATCTTTTGACTGAACTACAAGGTCTGATGGGGAATGAAACAAGGACAATGTATTGATGTGACTTGCCGCTAGAGAGTGTGGTATTTGTAGTAGCTAATAAAATAGTGAATGTCACGATATCGTTCTTTCTAACTTCACGCTATAATATCCCACTCTTGGTGCCGAAAACTCCGATTTTAAGTGCTGGTGAGAATTACGTTATAGTGGTGAATAGTTTAAGCCAGCAGTCTACACTACGGACTAACTTCACACACGAGGAAGAACGACCAACAGTATTGGACCAGCTACCAATCAGCTACATTTGAAGACGCCATTACTTTGCACCATCATACAGATGAGCTATTGATAATTATATACTAATATTACATTGTGATATCTAGCACACGTTGCATGCTTATCAAGGCAAAACACATAACATATTGTCAATATCGTTTTCATTAAATTGATATTGGACATTCAAAGCAGTGGTACGGGATACTGCGTAAAATTCTACAAACACGCAACCCTGGGTACTAACCTTCGTCTGTCTGCGAGATTCAGAAACTATTGGTCTTCACTTTCGCTAACTAATGTATGACATCAGAAATTCGCAGGATGATTTATGAAATATTCACGAGATCTGCATGACAAAGAAAACGATAATATTTATTGGATTAAGTTACGGACGCAGGCCTTCAACTCAACGAGACGACAGTGACATCTATCAGTTTGATACTAATACTGAATCTCCTATAGAGATCGCTAGTAGCCTAAAATTATAATAAGAACTTTATTGCAGCCAATGGCCAAATTAATAAATTAACATTAAAAGACAAAAAAAAAAAAAAGATTGCCCTAGTCTTCACTACAAAACATTGTAAGTGTGACCCGTCTTTGTTTGCACAACATCACGTGATACCTATCACACTGTTCTCCACATAGCAAACAGATGCACTGCTGGTCCGGCTGATGAAATCTCTTCTTGGTGCATACTTTAAAGTTTATACCATGCACCGAAAATCTCGTGACTATATGACGCAAATCGTAGAATGCATTTGTCCATTCAGTTGAATGCATCGCGTCAGTGCAGTAAAAGTCGTCCCATATGTCTTCTCTTTTCCTTTTCAATTCTGTCAGTAGAGTCTCATATCCAGGTGTAACGGGCAGCAGTAGGTTCAGTCTCAGATCTTCAACAAAATATGGCTCTCTAGCTAGCAGGTAAACCAAACGGGATGGCGTGTCCTTTAAAAGGCACAAAGCTCTCTTGAGATAGATGGATTTTACTCTTTCCAGATCTGCCAGGTGTTTTCTCTTGAGGTGTATCCATATATTTTCCAATCCATACGATGCAATTGGTGCTATTTTTACATGAAACAATTGGATTGCAGTCTTTAGGGACAATTTATGAATTTGTTTTATGTCACTCATCGCTTTCACTGCAGCGGTCAGCTTGTCTCTCATATGGATTGTAAAAACGTTTCCCAGAGTCTGCAAAGTTATCCCGAGATACTTAAAATGAGTCACCGATGGAAGAAGTCTGTCTTTATAGCTTATCTTTCCCCGCTTCCCTCCTTTCCTGAATGTCATCATAACTGTCTTGTCCTCGTTTAAGCGTAATTCATTGACTTCAGCCCAATCCACCAACTTGTTGAAAGCTCTTTGGAGATATTCCATACTTGATGATGTTAGAACCATGTCGTCTGCATATATATATAACCTGACTTTGTCCGTCAATGTTGCTTCTACTATGTCCGCAGTGGCGATGTTGAACAACAGGGGACTTAGAGGGCCCCCCTGTAGTACACCATTAGTTTGTTGTATCGGCTTAGACTTGGAGATGTTGTCATTAATCTCCACACAATTCCAGCTAAGAATATTCCGTATAATAGTGGTCAGGTAGTGCTCCTCGCCTATGAATTTCTCAAATTTTTTCAATAGGATAGTTCTGTTTAATGTGTCAAAAGCCTTGCTGTAATCAATGAACACTGCGTAAAGTTTTCCACTTGGTGGTGCTAATGCCCCTCTATTTCCATCTAAAGACACTGGATAGCTTGTAAGGTGGATCTACATCTCCGGAAACCGAATTGCATATCTGGCATTTTTATATCCACGTGCTCTGTCAGACGTTCACATATCAGCTTCGTCAAAGTTTTGAATACTCTCAAGAGCTATACCTCTGTATGCATTCAGGTCACTGGTATCCCCTTTTCCCTTATAAAGCATCTTAATTGTAGATCTCCTCCAGCTGTCCGGTATATTCCCACGGCGGATGCATTCTTTTAAAATAGACAATATTCCCTCTTTAAGGACTGGTGCTACGCTTTTAAGGTGTTCATTATAGATAAAATCTGGACCACATGCCTTGTTATTCTTCGTACTGTTTATCACTCTCAACACCTCTTCTTCTGTAAACAATTGTAAATGATCTGTTACATGGGAGTTTCCTGATGGACATGTTTCCCTGTCTTGGAGAATAAGCGACAAATGTTCTTCCCAGATCTCCATTGGGATACTCCTTGGGAATCTGGGCTGTCTTGGGTTTAAAGCCCTGTAGGGGTTCTGTTCTGCTTCTTCAACAAGTTTTCTTTGTTCATTCTCTTGGTATGAAATCCGTGTTGCTTTCAAGATGACCTTATATTGTCTCCTTTTTTCGCTGTAAGCTTGAAGATTCTCTGGTGAGGAATATTGTAAGGCCTGATGCAAGGCTGTTAAAGCCACTTTACGGGCAATATAACATTCTTCATTAAACCACAATTTAGATTATCATCACAAACTCACGCATGCATATATGAACACAATTTGATACTAATACTGAATTTCCTACAGAGATCGCTAGTAGCCTAAAATTGTCTCACGAACTCACGCATGCACTCTAGGAACAACATTTGGAACTGTGTCTTCGCTTGTTGACTAGTTACTAGTATTACAGTACCCTACCCAATATGTCTAACCCGGACCAGACTTCACATTTACATAAACTGAAATGTCTCAGAAAGACGGTAAGAACACTTATTACCAAATTCACTACGGTAATAAACGATGCACCACCTAGCTCAGAGATCGACTACGAATACAATCAGATTAGACTTCAAGAATCATTAGACCGTCTAACCACTCTCGATCAACAAATCTACGACTTCCTTCCTGACACTGAGTACAACGTTGACGTCATCACGTGCGAAGAATATACCGATCTTGCCAAGAAAGCTATTCTCAAGGCGACACGCGCCATTGGAGAAAAAACACCTTCTGTCGATAATGTAACTTAAGTCTCGCGTCTGCCAAGGACGCCGCTCTGCCCCCTCCACCCTTAATGCACACAGTTAAACTTCCTGTGATCAGGTTGGATCCATTCTCAGGAGACGTAGAGAAGTGGTCCCGTTTCTGGGAACAATTCCAATCATCTATTGACGGCAACCCTTCCATTTCCAGTACCGATCAACTCTAAAACCTATATCACACGTCACGCCCAACGCCTTAAATATGACATTCATCGAATGTAACCGGCGGATACAGGCCCCCAGGGCTTTGGGAAAAAATGTTGACGAATATGGCCGTATGCTAGCTCCGAAAATTCTGCGCGCGTTCCCGGAGGACATTGTACGCCGTTGGATTATTCACGCCAAGAGAGAGAATATCATGGAAAGCCACATTACTAAATTGATGCGATTCTTAAACGAAGAGGTTGACGGTGCACTAACCACACAGAAAATCAGAGGAAATCTTATAGATTCAGCAACCCTTATCCCCACTACAGCTGCCCTCCAAATTCACGCCAAATCAAGCAAATCGTCACCAAAAGCGAAGAAGACGATACTTCCATTCTGCGTATTTTGTGATCGACGAGGTCATTGGGGTCAAGACTGTAAAACCATAACAACCGTGTATGATCGCATTCAGAAGCTAAAATCGAACGAGCGCTGCTTTCTTTGTTTAAATCAAGGACACATTGTTTCGAACTGCAGCAAGAAAAGTCAAACGCAGTGTGCAACATGTAAGAAGTTACACCATAGATCTATTTGTGATGGAGAACAGAGAAATCCTTCTACTCCGTCATCTCAAACGGAGAAAATAAGCGTAGCAACCTCCGGCTTTACTTACCTACAGACCGCTCAGGTGTGGATTACTGGACCCACAGGTTTAAGCAAACTTACTCGCTGTGTTCTCGACGCAGGAAGTCAGTCGACCTTCATCTCCAAGTCACTAGTAGACGATCTTCAGCTGGAAGTAATTAGACGACAAGAACTGACTGTGCATTTGAGTCAAACCCTACGAGCTCCAACACTAGACGACTCGTACGCTTCAATATGAAAGGGTTTTGGACTATCACGAGCCCCTCTCTCGATGGTTTCGAAAGTCTTCACGTTCTTTCTCCACAACCGTCGGTTCCACAAGACATTACGGCATTAGCACATGCTCGTAAGTTACAGTTAGCTGATCCTAGGACGGATTCCCATGAAGATCTACCGGTTGAACTCCTTATCGGTAGTGACCACTACTGGAAAATTATCAGAGACAGTCCTCCCTTACGTATCTCCACGTCACTCGTGTTGGTTCCTTCTATCATCGGCTGGATACTCAGTAGGGATCGATCCGGTATGCACATGAACTCAGCCACAGTAAATTTCATTAACCTCGAGCAGGCTTCTTTCCACTCAGATGAAGACATCAGAGGATTTTGGGACCACAAGACTATTGGTATAACTGCTGATCAAGAACGCCCACATACGCCGAAGGATTCCAGAATCCTTGAGGACTTCAAATCATCTTTCCGAATCGAGAAACAGCGACGCGTAGTCTCGTTGCCAAAGAAGCAAGGCATTCTGGAACTACCCCATAATCTACACAATGCCGAGGCGCCTCTGAGAAACCTTCAGAAAATACTTCAAAGCAATGACGACTTCAACCAGATGTACTGTAGCCAGATATTCAGCTACATTCACAATCAGCACGTGGAAGAAGTCAACACGACAAACTCACCCGATGTCATGTTCTACCTTCCTCGTCAAGCTGTGAAGAAAGAAAGATATGGAAAAACCAAGTGGAGAATAGTATTCGACGCATCATCTCATCAGGCTAAGTCACCCTCTCTTAATGACATGTTGGAGATGGGACCAAATTTATTACCAGAGGCTGTGGCAATTCTCCTACGTTTCAGACTTCATAGACAGGGAATCATCAGCGACATACAACAAGCCTTTCTTCAGCTAACCCTGGACAGGAAAGACAGAGACTTGACCAGATTCCTCTGGTACAGAGTGATTGAAGACGACGAAGGACACTTCTACACGACAAATGACATAGTCACTTATCGTTTCACTACGCTCCCTTTCGGCCTGACCTGCAGTCCTTTTCTCCTCTCAGCAACCATCAGGGAACATGCAGACAACCACACACTCTCCTTTCCTAACGCTGCACCACTATTTATTTATTTATTTATTTATTTATTTATTTATTTATTTATTTATCGTATGGCTTTTAGTGCCGGGAGTGTCCGAGGACAGGTTCGGCTCGCCTGAGTCTGTAGCTGCCTCCAGCGGATAACCTAAAGGGTGAGCTACAAGTTCCGTTCAATTTCAAGTAGTTCCAACTTTCGCCACCAGATATCAATGATACCTAGTGGTGAACGTTGGAACTTTGATAGAGCGTTCTGACGAAATCTAACCTAACAAATTTTGCTTTACACAAGTTTAGTCGGTGAAAGGATCTTTTACATGCCATAAATCTATGACATGGGACCACCGGCTTTACTTCCCCTCCGAAGGAAGGCATACTGAAGGATTTTCAACACTTCGGCCGGGTTTGAACCCGCTATCTTGGGCATAGCAGTTCAGCATGCTACCGACTACGCCACCGAAGCCGCGCTGCAGCACTAATCAACAGCAACACCTTCATGGACGACATTGTTGTGGGAGCAGCAGATGACAACTTGGCAGTCACCATGTATTATGAACTCACTGCCTTGATGACGCTGATCAACTGTCCTCTTGCAAAATGGGCAACAAATTCCGATGTACTGAGAGCCGTCTGGAAGGCAGAAGGACGAGAGACTGCGCTGCAGACTCAGGTGCTAGGAATAAACTGGTGCACTTCAAGTGATTCTTTTATGGTGGACACGAAGGAAATCCTTGATAAAATCCCAGAAGGACCAACCACAAAAAGACAGCTTTTGAAGATTGTCAGCAGCTTTTACGACCCACTTGGCTTGTTCTCTCCGGTATCTCTTGTGGGGAAACGATTGTTTCAGGATACTTGGTGCCGGGGAATTGATTGGAATGAACTGTTACCTAACGATCTTGCCGCACACTGGCATGCTTGGATATCTACGCTCTCCTCGCTCTCGGCAATACGCATACCTCGCTGGCTCCACACTTCAAGTAGAGAAGACACTCAGGTTCATGTGTTTTGCGACGCTTCAGAGCGAGCTTACGGAGCAGCCTTGTACATTCGCGCAACTAATGAGGACAATATCTCCAATCACCTAGCCTACAGCAAGTCCAGACTGACATCCGTTAAGAAAGTCACACTACCACGCCTTGAACTCCTTGCAGCCTTAGTGAGAGCACGGCTTCTACGATATTTTGCAAAAGCAACCAATTTCGACATTTCCCATGCTACTTTATGGACGGACTCCACTGTGACATTGGGTTGGATACGAGGGAACGCAAATAAATGGAAGACCTTCGTCTGCAACCGAGTGACGGAGATCCAGTCTTACACAACACCATCACAGTGGAGACACTGCCCCGGATCTGACAACCCTGCAGATCACCTCTCTCGGGGACTTCTTCCTGGTCAGATCCGGTCCTTAGATATATGGTGGCACGGACCTTCCTGGTTAACAAAGGAAGATTCTTACTGGCCTCAGGAAGCGCCATTGCTTCCATCACTCCCAGAAACAAAGAACACTGTGCAGACTGTCCTTAACGTCCATTTGCCAGAATCGATCATAGACTCCACCCAATTCGGTTCCAACACGAGCCTTCTACGCGTTACAGCTTGGGTACTTCGCCTGACGCGAATCCTTCGCCACAAAGACCACGAAAACGGGGAACTCACTGCTCAAGAACTTACTGCGTCGCGTACCTACTGGATAAAGGTCGTGCAGAAAGACTGCTTTCCTGCTGAACTTGGAGCTCTACAGTCCAACGTCCCTCTCCCAGTACGATCCAAACTACGATGCTACAACCCCTTTCTAGAAGACAGTGTTCTGCGGCTTGGAGGGCGACTGGAGAGTGCTGACATTACTCACCAGCAGAGGCATCCCATAATTCTCGATGGCGACCATCACTTTACACAACTTATGATCAGAGACACACACATCCGCCTCCATCACTTGGGAGTGCGAATTGTTCTTTCAGACCTTCGGATGACCTTCTGGATACTGCGTGCTCGTCGTGTCATTAAGAAGATACTATATCGCTGCCTTCCTTGCAAAATGGCCCGAAATCGTCCCAGTCAAGTAATTGAGGCGCAACTCCCTCCACAGCGTGTCATTCCACAGAAGGCCTTTGCAGTAACAAGTATTGACTTCGCTGGACCGTTATACGTAAGGGAAGGTCATACAACTAAAAAGTGCTACATCACTCTCTTCACGTGTGCAACGACCCGAGCTCTTCACATAGAACTTTGCCGAGATATGAGCACTGACAAGTTTCTGCAAGCACTGCAGCGGTTTGTGGCGAGACGTGGCATTCCACACACTATCTATTCTGACAATGCCCAGACATTCCACTGTGCAAATCGAGAATTGGCGGGACTATGGGCTACCATTTCCGATACGAAGACTTGTCAGTACCTATCACGAAACAACATCACGTGGAAGTTCATCACACCACGCGCGGCATGGTGGGGAGGCTGGTGGGAAAGAATGGTTGGCTCCACCAAGCGATGCTTGCGAAAGACACTTGGGCGCTCTTCTGTAGATGAAGATGGTTTGCAGACGATACTGACATCTATCGAAGCCGCGCTGAACTCCAGACCACTCACCAAAGACGACGACACCAACGTGCTCACCCCAGCTCACTTCCTTGTCGGTGGACAACTCAATGCACTGCCCTCTGGACCTGAACCTCAGCCCGGTTCCCCCATTAAAGAATGCAGACTTCAGCAACAACTGGCGGACCATTTCTGGAAACGATGGAGCAAGGAATACCTGCTTCAGCTTCAGAGCTTCCACCAGGTGAAGCAACCTAAAGGAACGTCACCACGACTGAGGCTCGGAGACATCGTTCTACTCCAGGACGATGTGCGGCCTCGATATCTGTGGAGGAAGGCCTGGATTCAGGAGCTGAAACCAGGCAGAGATGGACTTTTCCGGACGGCGATTCTTTCCACGCCAGAGGGGACCCAGATTGTCCGACCTGTCCAGCTAGTCATCCCCCTAGAGGTTGACCAGGGTGGGGAGGATGTTGGGGAATGAAACAAGGACAATGTATTGATGTAACTTGCCGCTAGAGAGTGTTGTATTTGTAGTAGCTAATGGAATAAAATCGTGAATGTCACGGTTTCGTTCTTCCTAACTTCACTATAATATCCCATAAGGTCGTCAGCTCAATAGTTTGCAGATAGCGGTCATGTATGTGTGCAAATCGATTCACCATATCAATTCAAACACGGTGAATCCGAATTGAATGAAATTTTGTACAGAGGTAGCACTAGCAAAGGGCACCTCATATTCATGTTTAATATCCCTATAGTACGTTGTATTTCAACAAGCTATTACAACCAACATTCAATTATTCTCCTTGAAAAAGACAAAGATTTATAACAATACCCATGCATTAAGGAGAAAGTAGGCTATATGTTCTTTACTGAACATCTTGTTTCGTATTTTATTTCATTTACATTTGATACGTCGTATTTGTACTTACCAATTTGTAAATACCGACATCGGTGGCTATGCTCGCTAAAGCGCAGTGGTAGGTCATGGGGCCAAACTCTCTGCTGACTCGGTAGACGCATGGGTTCTGGTCGGTCGTCCTTAAAATGGTTTTACGTGGTTTACCTATTTTCAACACCACGCTAATGCTGGGGTGGTACCTTCTGAAAGGCCGCGGCTGCTTCTTTCCACATCCTTGACAACTTTCATTTATATTCATCAATTCCTATTTTTCATCCCGGTGCGCAGCTCACCCACGGGCGTTGACTAGAAAGACCTGCACTCGGCCTCTTAGGAGGCCACACGACGAAAAAAAGTGCAAATGCTCGAGAATTACGTAACAATTTTGTCAGGGGCGTATATAGAGTTTTATTTCGGGGGTTGCCCAACGGGTCCGGGGTTACCCCGGGAAACTTTTGTATAATTTGGTGCAAAATGATGAGTTTTAAAGCTATCTGGCATCACTTTTTCAATCAATTTGATGTAATATTTTATGTTTGGTTAATGTCAAACACAACAAAGACCATTTTATGAGACTTGTTATTAATACAATCATCTTGCTCACTTGATAGTGTTTACATGGAAAGAATTAATGTTACTGTTTTGATTTACAACTCACACTGTAATATAAATTCAAGGTTTCCTGAAGCATTGCCAAATCGGTTCATAACTTCATCGTCAGTGAGAAGTATGTCTCTGAGTATAGATGACAATACTAGACCGTTGAGTCTTTCAACCAACTCAAACTCCGTTCGGCAGTACCGGTAGCTACAGAGAGAGGCAATTGCTGTTCTTGGTTCGTTCATAAGAGCGAAGGCACTGGAGAGTAATAAGAGGTTATGTTGTTACACATAAGATCAGAGCAAACTGATTGTCACACTGTTTACATCGCTCTACCTTCGCCTTGCTTTGCAACGTTGCCATACGTCAATTAGTAACAATAGTACATGATTATATTGGTTTTTAATGTTTTAGTTCATAAACAAATAATATATGTGACAAAAATATCGGGGGGTGGGGGGTTGTCTGCCCCCCCCCCCCCCCCCCCCTTATATACGCCCCTGAATTTTGTTCATGTTGAATTAGAAGCTGCAGTGTTAGCTGTTGTGACATCATGAAGCATTGTAGCATGGACCAGCTGCCAGTTTCCAACCAAGGTGTCCGCATTCGTTTTTCGGTTAATGTAAGTGAGATTTTGGAGGAGAATTATCACGTCTGTTGCTTCAGATTCCGCGTAAAACAAGACAAACCGTGGCTCATGATCACTAGACGATCGGTTACGTAAAACTATCGTGCTCCCACCCCCTCTCCTCCAGGGGTTAAAACTTGTGGAAACGGGGTTGGCGACCACGGGGTCCCAGCAGACTCCGGCATTGCTTCCACTTATTTGTGCCAGGCTCCTTTCAGTTATCATTCCTGACGTCCTCCCTTGGTCAACACTTGTTCTCCTCCGAATCCGACTGTATTAGGGTATCCGAGGACTAGGGAACCTTTCAGTTTCCCGCCTTAAGTGGCCCTTGTCTCATCTTTCCCAATACCCTCGTTCGTCAAGGGGAGAGCTTTCTTTTTATTTTCATTATTCCTTCTGCACAAGGCCCAACCACTTCTAGTGCACACTGGATAGTACCAGACCCTCATGAACTCACGGCTGGTGAGTTTGGAAGTTGGCAATCCCGAGGGATTCCTGAGCTGGGTCCGATTTCATCTTTTTCCACTGACTTTGGGGCGGGCCCTCTCCTCTTTCCCTTTCCTATCTGCCTCTCATGCCTCAACTTCCTTCCAAGTCCCTCAATCTTTATTCTTCATGGATTGAGGGCATTTCTTTTCCTCCTGTCCATTACTTCTTTTCGTTACCTTTGTGATGAGTAACATCTTTCCGCTCGGTTTCTGGATAGTTTTGTGGGAGTGATTTTGAAAATTGGGGACGGAAGTGAATCGGGCGGAAGTGGATTGAACGGAAGTGGATCGGACGGAAGTGAAGACGCACTGCCAGCTGGATGTACAATTGAAAATGTGTGTATTGGAAACAAGGCAGTGTGTGCTCTGTAGCGCGAGAATGTTATGGCAATACAGCAGGCAGTGCATTTAGCAGGCACTGGTTTGACGAGCACAGTGGCAAATGTTTCAACGACTTTCATTTGTCATTGAGCTGTTTATGAAGCTTCACGTTCAAGGTTGAATATCACATGGGGTAGGACAATGACGACAAATGACATTTAAGTAAGCGGCTTTATTGTCAAGCTGTGGGTGAGTTGTCAAATATTAAATGCATAACAGAATGTTGTTATATGAGTGGAATAAAGGCTGTATTTTCATCATATGTGAGACTAGGTCATTTCATGATTGTAGGAAGCCATGTTTTGATTGTTTACGACGAACTGTATGAGAGCCTTGAGAATAATGAATGTTATAGTTACAGAGGAATGTGCTCACAGTATTTGAGATTGAGTGTACTGTTGACGTTGTGTGTCACTTTGTTATTATGAATTATTAATGTAAAAGGAAGGAAGGAAGCTTGTAGTTTTGCATGTCCGTTAATCTCACGATCATGATCCACGGTACCTCTCTTTTACGTGGAATGCGAACCACAGGACATGTCATTTCAATTCGAAAATCTCACAATGTATTGACCGGGAATCAAACCCGGTCTACCTTGGTGAGAGACTAACAGCTTGACCGCTGCGCCACAAATGTGACAGTAGCATATCTCCAATTCAATCTATACATTCATTATAGTACCAGTATGAAAACGGAGTGCAAATTAACTTTTTAAGAATGTCCAAGCTGTGTAGTATACGAGTAGGATAACATGTCAGATGTTACACATCATACGCGTCTACTGTAAGGCTCGTATCTTTTTTGTTTATTCATGTATTCTTTTAGCATCTAAGTTAGTCGTTAAGTCTGTAGTTATTTCTAGTTGTAGGTTTTATACCATTATCAAACATGATCACGATCACCCAAACAATTAGGGGCCGATATGTTTGGCCCCTTAAGACAACAATAATAATCATCTCTGCCGCTGGAGAGAACACCAGAGAGAACTCGTCTCAATAGATGGAGGACTCACTGCCCACAGACATGTCACCAAAGAAAGAACTGGCTCCTGGCGCCGACCTACCTTATCCTGTGTGGAGGTCCCTCAACCGCTTAAGAGTGGGTGCCCCTCGATGCAAGACCAACCTGCAAAAATGGGGGATCCTTCCAGCAGACGCAGACACCTCTTGTGAATGCGGAGCTGAACAAGACCCAAGCCACCTACTTACCTGCCCCCTCCTGGACAACCCATGCACAATGGAAGATGTTTTTAGAGGAAGTAGCAAGGCCATCGCAGCTGCAATTTTTTGGAAATGTTGACCGGACACGGAAATGAATGAATGATCATCAAAACTACTCCTCGAAGATTGAGGAGTCCAAATATGGGGGGGGGGGGGGGGGGGGGAGGGTTAAGAGTTTGTTGTTGTTGTTGATCATTTTAGGGGTTTTGCGACATCATAGTCATGTAGCCCCGTGTATTTGGGTGTGTGTAGAATTTGTCTGACAACCTGTGTCACTGTGGCGTCTGAACTAGTGTCTTCTTCTTCTTCTGCTTAGCGTTTTCCCGCAGGTGCATGGTCCGCTGTCCGGATCTGCTCGCCACTTGTTAGGATCGTGAGCATCATAAGGTGTTAGGCTGAGCACCTTCATATCGGCATTTATCGTATCATGCCAGCGCTGTTTTGGTCTCCCACGTGGTCGTTGTCCATTGATTTCCAAGCACTGGGTAGATTTGGCTACTGTTCCTGGTGCAGCACATAGGACATGAACGTACCATTGGAGACGTTTTTGCCGAGCCTTCTCAGTGATGGGTGTAATGCCCATTTGCTGGTGAATGATGTCGTTTCCTACATGGTCCAGGAGTGTGATGCCCATTGATCAACGGAGCATATGCATTTCCATGCTGTGTAGTTGGCGCTATGTAGCTCTGTCTGTTGGTCGACATTCAACGCCATACAAAGCAACAGGACGTACTGTCATGCGATATATTTTGGATTTCAGATGTAGTGGCATCCTTCTATTGCAGAGTACACCTGTAACTTCCCTCCATCTCATCCAAGCTGCGTTTATCCTGCTTCGCACTTCATCACCTATCTCACCATCAGATTGTAAGCGAGATCCTAGATACCTGAAGCTTACGGTCGTAGCTAATGTCTCTCCGTCAACTTGAATGGAGCCGTTGCTTGTGATGGTTTCAAGGTATTCAGTCTTATTCTTATTCACTGAGACAGTATTGCGAAATACGGCTGTTTCAAACTTCAACTTGAAGCTACTGTCCTCCTCTGGTGGTATCAGCAAGTGCAACATCATCTGCGTATAAGAGAGTCCAAGGAACACTCCTTTGCAGGTCTCGTGTGATTGTGTCCATGACAAGGATAAAAAGCAATGGGGACAATGAGGATCCCTGGTGTACACCAACGTTCACTGGGAAGCTCTCCGAGGTGCCGACAGCGTAAGGTAAACAACTGGTGGTGTTTGTGTATAGCATCTTGATCCAGCTGATAAGCATTTCTGGTACTCCATGATCACGAAGTGCATACCAGGATAGATGATGTGGAACACGGTCAAAAGCCTTTTCAATGTCAAGGAAGGTGATGTGTAGTGGCTGTTGTTTCTCACGGTGCTTTTCAATGTGCATTCTGGCAGCGAAGATTGCATCAGTTGTTCCAGCACCCTTGACGAAACCACACTGGTTGGTACTAATGCTGATGATGTCTCGCAGTCTTCGATCGAGAATTCTCTCAAAAATCTTCATTGTGTGCAGCAGGAGGCGTATTGGACGGTAATTTCCACATTTTTCTGGGTCACCTTTCTGCTTAAATATACAGTAGGTACAGTGATGCTTGTAGTCCAGTCACTGGGAATAGTTCTACAGTCAACTATCGCAATGAAAAAGTTTGCCTGCCAGTTGATCGCGGATTGTTCTGATTCCTGTAACTTCCAGAAGTCTGCCGGAAGGGCAACTAGTCCTGGCGCTTTTTTATTCTTCATACTCCTGATGGCGCTGGTGACTTCATCTGATGTGATGTGAAAGATAGGGCCTTCTGTTAGATTATCTTTTGGAATTGGAGGATTTGGAAACTCAATGTTGGAAATTTCTGCGAAGTGCTGTTTCCAACGTTTGAGGATGTTCTGTTTGTTCTGTAATCGCTGACCATCCTCGCCTTTTATACACACATAGTGCTCAATGTCAAGTACTGACTTTGCTCTAGCCTTGGTCAGCCTGAAGATAGTTTTCTCTCCTTCCATTGAGTCCAGTGTTGTGTACAGGTCACTATCGTCACTGTGACTGGCTTCAGCGACAGCTTTCTTAGCTTCACGTTTGGCAATGGCCTAAGTCTCTCTGTTCTCTGGAGTCTTTTGTGAGATCAAGTTTCTATATGCATTCTTCTTTGCATGCACCTTATCTTGGACTTCGACTGTCCATAGCCACGTTTGCTTATGAATGCGGCGGGAACTAGGTATTGTTATACCCAGGGTTGCTGTGGCGGCTGCAGTGATAGATTTGCAGAATGTGGTCCAGGTTTTGTCAATCGCATTCGGGTTGACAGGAGGGTAATTTACATTCTCTCCCAACGCCTCCTTTTGATCTTTAAGTTTCCACCATTTAATCTTAACCGGAGCATTTATCCCACTGTCTCTACTACGTTTAGAGATCCTAAAATCTGCCGTGAGTAGCTTATGTTGAGGAGCTACACAGCTTCACATCTAAAACTAATCGGAGATCACAGCGGCGAATAAGAATAGTGTGTGTATTTGTAATTAAAGTAGAATTTTGGTAGGAAGCAGTCATGGCTTTAAGATAGGTACCATCCCGGCATTCACCTGAAGTAGAAGTGGGAAACAACGGGAAACAACCTCAAAAATTGCTGGGGTCGGAATCGAATACGCCTGTTTTATTTTGCCTTCCCTGTTCCAGGCCTCAGACCAGAATTAAATTTCTTGGCAGAGACGGGAATCAAACCCGGGCTTCGCAGTGACAGCCAAGAGGCTAGTCACTGCGCAACGAGGCGGACAAGATGTAAGGTGTGGTAGCTATGTGCAGATGGAACGATTAGCACAGGACAGGGAGACATGGTGTGCTGCATCAAACCAGTCAAAATTAAAATTAAAATTAAAATTAAAATTAAAATTAAAATTAAAATTAAAATTAAAATTAAAATTAAAATTAAAATTAAAATTAAAATTAAAATTAAAATTAAAATTAAAATTAAAATTAAAATTAAAATTAAAATTAAAATTAAAATTAAAATTAAAATTAAAATTAAAATTAAAATTAAAATTAAAATTAAAATAATGTTATTGGTTATACGTCCCGTTTAACTACTGGGGATTTTAGAGATATCAGGGTGCCAGAATTTTCCCCCGAAGGGTATCCTTAACGTGCCAGTAAATCTACTAAAACGGCTCCCTCGCATTTCCGCACCATCACTTGCCAGCTGACTGCGCCAGGATTCGAGCCTCCAACCTTGGCCACAACAGGCGAGAACGTTACCGCTGAGCCACGCAGCCAGCCAAACCAGTGAAAAGACTGAAGTCACACACAATTTCCTAAAAGGAAAAGGAAGCTTTTAGTTTTACGTGATCGTTAATCATGCGATTATGAGCCACGGGACCTCCTTTTTATGTGGAATCCAAACCACAGGACATGGCATTTCACTCCGAAAATCTCACATGCATTGACTGTGAATCGAACCCGGTCCACAATGGTGAAAGGCCAACAGCTTGACCACTGTGCCACCACGTCCCCATATTTCCTAATAAAAATAAATAAAAATAACACTAAATTGAGGCAAGAATATTTTGTCACCAGCGAGATGGTTAGTAAATTGACAACTTTACTCTGGTCACATGAAGAGCCTCCGTGGCTTAGGCGGCAGCACGCCGGCCTCTCACCGCTGGGTTCGTGGTTCAAATCCCGGTCACTCCATGTGAGATCTGTGCTGGACAAAACGGAGGCAGACAGGTTTTTCTCCGGGTACTCCGGTTTTCCCTGTCACAATTTCATTCCAGCAACACTCTCCACTATCATTTCATTTCATCTGTCATTCATTTAATCATTGCCCCAGAGGAGTGCGACAGGCTTCGGCAGCCGGCACACTTCATATCCTCGCCGCTAGATGGGGGCTTCATTCATTCCATTCCTGACCCGGTCGGAGACTGGAAGCAGGCTGTGGATTTTCATTTTCACTCTGGTCACATGAAAGCATAAATGTGCTGCCAAGAAGTATCCTAAAGTGGAGAAGGAAATAAGCTCTATATCAGAGGAGGCGACACGTGCACCTGTTCACTCCCACCCTGAGCAAATGCTGCCGCCTCTGTTGAGTAAACAAGAACACCGCCCTCGTGTTGACATATGTACCTTACATTAGCACCTGCGCGCTCCCACAAGGGGACCAGTTAGGTCCTCCTCCAGTCGCCAATAAAAGAAAACGGTGGCTTGGATAAACAACATATACACAGCGATTCCCTTCTGTTATAAGCAAGGAATCTTGAGAGAAACTTCTTTCCGATTTAAAAAAGTGACACTCAGTCTGAAAGACTAGACTTTGTATCATTTTAAATGCTACAAATGCAGAAAAAATGCTAGAAAGACTGGAGGCTTCTCGCTTCGCTCGAAGCCAAAGACTCTTGACATGTTAGAAAATTATCAGCATAATACTTATCTTGCTTTATAATACTTTACCTTGTTTCAAATTACTCGCGAACTGCAAGTGCAAACCAGGGGCAAAGCAAGGTCAAGCGCGCGGGGAAATGCCACTTCCATCCAGTCTAAAATCACTAATAGCGGGCGATGTATTGAAGATAGAGATATGCTCTCGCGGACTTTTTTGTAGAACTTTTCATGCTGACAATATACTTACGCTCATAGTATATTGATATTTTTAACGGTTTGCCCAGCGTAAGCTTAAGAAGCGCATGGACGCCAAGTTTGTTTTCGACTTTTTCACTGAAATCGTTACTGCTTGGCTTCCTTAGATCATACAAAAATTATTTTCTACAGAATCTTTCCTCGAGATATCCTTTACAGAATGGTGAAAACCGCATCAAAATCCATCCAGTGGTTCTCGAGATTACCCGTGACATCCAAGAATCGGGGATTTTTGTCTTATACTAACGAAGTAGAGATTGTCGGGGAACACATGCACCAAGCGGTACTATGACGTTACACACCTCAGTGCATTCGGGTACATTTCGACCCGTCACCGTAACGTATCGCCAGACCCCAGCGTAACGACGAAGTCGACAAGATCATTTACAATGATAAAATCCCTCTCGGCACACCGGAAGGCGGAGATAGTTTCACCAGACAAAGAAAAATATTTACTAAATTTCCTAATTGTTGTATATCTACAATTGAATCGGTCGGAGCTGAAAAGCATTAAGTCAAAAATTGTAATTTTTTAAACAATTAGTATTCTGAAGTATTGACCCATGGACCTTCTAACGGCATAGGAAAGAATTAAGTCAGCCTTCTCTTTAAGCCAGAATCCACTGCTACATGTAGCGCGATCAGAGCAGAAAAGCTCTAAGTCAGTGACTTGCTGCCTTTCAGCGCCGTATTCCGTACTTAACGTTGGTCGCACTGCAAGATTCCCGCGTGTTACTTTGCAAATTACATTTGTATAGGGTTTAGGTGGTTTTTATGTTACAAATCCATTTTAAAATAAAATTTCATGTGAAATATTCATTCTGGTTGGCTTTATGCCGCACAGAACTGAAAGTAATTAAGCCACGTTTCCAAAATTTATTTGAAAAATATGTTTATTAAATTAAAATTGACATTCCGTTAACACAAATATAACCTGAATAGTTGCTTCATAATATAGATGACTAATATAGTGTGTTTGTTAAGTTCTCTTCTGTCAATGGCATTCTGTTGTGAGTGACCTTCAGGAATTTGCAGCTTCCATGAATGTTCCAGAACTCCTGGCGTTAATGCAGGATGCAATGGATATCATAAAACGTTTTCTTGTAAAGAAGTCGCGACAGTGCACTTTGAAAGATAAGTGGAAACAAAGAAACGAGCAGAGAAACTGAAATTTTTGTACGTAAGTTGAAAATACAGTGTAACACATGTGGAAGTATTTTCTTTTTTATTTACCGACCTACATTTTAAATTATTATTTCACTGTAATTATATGCGATATTGCAGTAGGCCTATTTATTTGTAGTGTATGATGCCTTATTAACACTCAACCTCCTGTAAAACGGATAATTAAATCTGGAACTATTGCGTTCCGCCTTAGGCAGGGTTTACTGTATTTTAAAAGTTACGTAGTTATTTTAATTAGTAATTTACCCAACCCTGCCTTTTACTTTACGTTTTTTACGTATTTCTGGTCTGCCTGACCTGGAGAATCTTATGCTCCTAGCTGCCGTTGTCGTACCCCATCCAGGCTATATTTAATTTCTGGCAAGTGTGTTTACAACTGAAGTTGCAATGTACAATTAAAGGGTTTCCTAGTGATTGTGCCTCTATTGAATCTCAAACAAACGGCACTGAACGTTTTCAAAGAACCGAGTCGAGTCACTGTGCTTTTAGAAACTTCTCTAATTGTAGCAAAAGAGTCTCCTCTTCCTCTCGAGGAGGAGCAAAGCGCGGAAACAGAACATCACACAGATCATTAAACGTTTAATTATGTGTAAGCGATTGCTAAATTGGAATATAATTCCAGCGAGGAAATTAAATTAAATAAACTTTTTAGTTTTCTTTGCGTCAAACTTTACCTCACAATGGAGACACGAGTTGTCCACTTCCCAGTGTAGTGGCTAGCATTCATGTTAATGTTGTTGTTTCATTTGAGGGGCTTAGACAATGCGGTCATATATCCCCGAATACTTGGGTTATTGTGCTATTGTGATGGCTTTATTCGTGTCTGTAATTGTAATTTGGAGCCTGCATAGCGTAGTCGGTAGAGGCGCTGATTTTCTAGCTGAAAGATAGTGGATTCGATCCCTAACCAGGTAAGGGATTTTAGAAACAAAACTACGCCTGGGGTTCACCTAGCCTACACCAGAAATGAGTTCCAGGGTAAATTACTGGGTGCAAAGACGGCAGGGCATGGAGTTGACAACTCTATCCTATCTAATCACACGAGCCAGAACGCACAAAACCTCCCTTTCATATAACTCTTCATAAATTCGGTATCACACTGTACGATTGCAGTGGTCGTAGTTTCCGATAATCACGAATGTGGGCTTGAAAATTAGGCCAAGTTTCCTGCTGTACGTTTATCCAGGGCTGAGAAAACGTTACTTCAGAAAAGGTTTAATAACTTTTTATTCGGTAGTTGAAGAAACTTCAAACTTGAGATTTACACTATCAATACTTTTGCCTATAACACATAGAAATTTCGTTACACTCAGCCAAGTAGTTTTCCATGTATATAGTTTTAAGTGAGCGGTTCCTAGAAAAGACGTAAAAAACGGACAATTCTTCATACAACCACAAATAAAAATATAATTAATAAACTTGAGAATAATTGGCATATATACTCTAACGCAGAATTAAACAAGGCAAATATTGGTATAATTCATATTTCAATAGATTTATTGGTTTGTTTGTAATTAATGTCTAAACTCGAGTATCCATAGTAAAAAATCCGAAAGTAGTGCTGTTGTCAAAAAGAGTGGTTGCCTCTACCTTCCACTACTCACATGGCCTCCATGGACTGTACGAAGTTGGCTTAAAAAAATTCAGGTGAGGAATGGGTAGGAGGCTGCCTTAGTCTTAAGTTAGGAACCATCCCAGCATTTGGCTTCAGTAGAAGTGGCAGAGAAACCACGGAAAACCGTTTCCAGAATGGCTGAGGTGGGATTCAAACCCCCCTCTTCTCAGGTTTGCCTCACGAGGCTGTGTGTAAGGTACCCCGTTCAAGCCCTCAGACCAGAATTTAATTTCTCGTCAGAGCTGAGAATCAATCCCGGACCTCCAGGGCGACAGCCAAGAATGCTAGACGCTACACTGCGATACAGCTCCCGAGACTTCCGTTGCATCCAGATATTTTCTAAGCAGACTGGACCAAGAATTTCATCAATATTTTCCTGTCTTGTTTCTCTAAGTCTGCCTCCAATGATCAAGAGACGTATTGTTTTTCACGTTTGATTACTGAGTTAGAATGTATTAATTTTGCGTTCTTGGATATTGATGATTTCTTATATCAGTTCCACGTTATTCTATAGAAAACCAAATTATTATTATTAATAATAATATAGTACATTATGCAACGAGCCTATAATGGCAATAATGAAGACACGAGTATGTTTTCAAAACGAGAGAAGCGTGTTTTATAATATCCATACGAGTGTCTTAATTTCCATTATAGGCGAGTTGCATACGACTGTTTATGTTCGGCGATAATTATAACTAGTTTATGTTCGAACATAAATATTCATAAATATCTGTCGAGATTTCACTAGTTTTATGTACCGAACAGAGCGCATGAGACGCAGAGAATACCTTGTATTTGACTAAGGCCTCCTGGAATACCCCACTATGACATGAGCCACGCAGTGAAATTTAAAATAGAAGGCCGTGGACGTCAGCGCAGATGCGATGCTATCCTTACCTAATTGGTCACACAGCTGTTTCTTGAGCTCTGATTGGTGGGAGACACTGTTTCATCATGAAAAATAGTGTTATAATGACCCTCATTATGATGCAATTTTCTGACATATAGGCCTAATATATAAATTTCGCCATGGTCGAACATAAAGATTATTATTATACACATGGATTTTACCCTAAAGGTAGACAACCCACACACGTTGCTCAATCCTGGCTTGCATGTCCGCTGGATCTGAGCCCGGAAATTATACGTGCACAAAATAAGTCATTTACGTAAGTTTCGACTGGTACTAAGGCCCTAAAAAAACGCAGAGGGCAGAGATTTGCACAATATATCATTTCTTCAACATTCAACCCGTATTTAAGCGTGTATAGACTCCACTTTTTATTTTAAAATATTGAGGCAAAAACTGGGTGGGGCTTATACTCGGGACACATAAAAAATACACAAAATTTATAAAGGAATACAATAAATTTTATTGCCTGAATTCTTACATTTGATGAATATTATTGATCAGTGCCACTAATATCCTAGTCACTAAACTCTGTATCTGTTGTAGGTCTACACCACACCGTGTCATCTTCACTTCCGTCCATTGCATTTGCAATTGATGACACTTTAAATTTTTCTGAATCATGTCTGGAGATATTTCCTGCCAAGCGGCAACAATTCAATCGCACATCTGTGAAAGGGAGGCTCTCTTAAGGCGTCCAGTTGGCGTCGTTTCTGCAGCGCCGCTTATCCAGTTACGGTACAGTCGTCTCAGATTTGCCTTGAAAGGTCGGTTGATGGAAACAACGAGAGGCTGCAACAATCCCGTCATACCACCAGGTATCGCCACCATATCGCACTTCTCTTTAACACAGTCTGTCAAATGACGTCGAAAACTGTCAAGCACGAGCATCCAATTTGGGCTTAGAAGAGCACCTGGCCGCCGAAACCACACTGATTTTAACTCGTCTATAATAATAATAATAATAATAATAAAATGAGGAGAGTGTTCTGTAGCAGATACCTTAATTTACATCTAAAAATTAGACTTCTGAGATGTTATATCTACCCCACCTTGTTCTATGGAGTTCAGACCTGGACCATAAAGGAAAGAGAAATGGACAGATTGGAGTCATTTGAGCTATGGACGTACAGAAGGATACTGAGGCTGAGTTGGAAAGAAAAGGTCACAACGATGAGGTGATGAGGCGGAAGGGAAAGAGAAAGGAAATATTAAATACTGTCAAAATGAGCAAACTGCAGTATCTGGGTCATGTGATGAGAGGAGAGAAATATCATCTGCTGCAGCTGGTCATTCAAGGAAAGTTTCAAGGCAAAAGAAGACCAGGAAGAAGACGCATTTCTTCGATCGATAATCTGAAAACTTGGTTCAATTGTTCCACTATTGAGCTGTTTCATACTGCATCATCTAAAGCAAGAGTCTCTATGATGGTTGCCAACCTCCTGAGAGGAGATGGCACATAAAGAAGAAGAATGGCCTCGGGTGCCGGGTGCTAGCTTTGTTATTTGACACCTAAAGGGTGGCTTGCATGTCGAATTTCGTTGTTCCTTGAAGTACTATGAAAGTCAAGGAGGTTAGATATCTAAGCTCCTTGAACACTATAGCGCATTCTAGTAGTGAAATGAGGAACTTATTGTTGGCGGAAACTCCCGAGATTAATTTTGCCATTATGAACACTGCCTACTGAATTCAAATGGGTTCTTTGACATGCCAACATCGTATGACATGGTGTCGAAATTTTTGCCGCCTTTCAAAAAAAAAATCACTTACCACGGCCAGGAGCGAACCTGCAAGCTTGGGGGTTAGTAGACTGACACGTTGACCACTCAACCACCGTGGCAAGCTACCAGTCTATGAATAGGTCCCTTGTCATCCAGCCGTTTTGTTGCACTCGAACGACAATGCCTGATGGTAACTTTTCTTTGGGAAGAGTCTTACGTTTAAAATTAGCCTGTTCTCTCAGCTGTGATAGCTAACATCACAGTGCACCTTTGTTTTTACGAACCTCGACCATACTCGCAACAATCTCATTAACAGTCATATCTCCTGGCACATCGAAAAACACGGGTGTTCCTTCAGCATTACCGATGGCACCATTCGGTGCAGGGGGTAGGCAAGTTTCCACAATCTGCGGGATTTCCATCCCCTTTCATCGTGACACTTCCTGCAGCAGGTCATATACACTCGGAAGCACTTATTACATTATTGCACATAGTGTACTGAGATAGTGGGAGTTTGTCCTAATCTGTGTTTCTCTTGCTGCATATTCACCCGAGCAGCCACCTGCCAGTCAAGCAGAGTTTGCGAGGGGATTTGTGGAAGGTCTTGTTTAAGCCTTGTGGCTTATGTATGTCAGTCTAGACTTTTGACAAGAGCTGTAATTTTTGTTTTCCACACGTCATAACGCGCATTTACACTGCATGAGTTTAAACCAGTAAAACAATAGTCTCCACAAAGTGGTAATGGAGTCCTGTTTGAACGTGATGAGGTAGAGAGAAATCAATATCGTCGTCCCAATGTGAATTTATTTGAATTTATTCATAGATAACTGCCACTGAGGTCAAAGAACCCCTTTATGTAGCGCATACAATGTTCTGGCTTGAACTTACGTAATAAAAAAAATAGAAATAAAAACTAAACCTAGCTTAAACTACTAACAAAATCTAAATACAAAATAAACTTATAACTAAACGATCCAATTAGCAGACATTTCATACAAATTAGAATATAATAATTAAATAAAGAACCAACCTAATGTATTTTATCTATTAGAAGAAAACAAATTATAGTACGGTAACAAAGGGTACAATTTTTATGTAAGTATAATATGATCCATTATAAAACAATTACATGAGTGACATGATTACTAGAACTACTATCAATTCCACGGAAGTTGTATCTTGGATACTAAAAATATTATAGAAAACTAATAATAATAATAATATCGTATGGCCTCGGGTGCCTGGTGCAAGCTTTGTAATTTGACACCCAGAGGGTAGCTTGCATGTCGAATTTCGTTGTTCCTGAATCACTATGAAAGTCAAGGAGGTTAGATAATATATATCTAAGCTCCTTGAACATTATAGCGCTTTCTAGTAGAGAAATGAGGAACTTTGTGTTGGCGGAAACTCCCGAGATTAATTTTGCCATTATGAACTCGGCCTACTGAATTCAAATGGGTTCTTTGACATGCCAACATCGTATGACATGCGTATCGTATTTTTGCCGCCTTTCAAAAATCACTTACCACGGCCAGGGGCGAACCTGCAATCTTGGGGTTAGTAGACCGACACGCTATCCACTCACCCACCGTGTATGACACGGATATATTTCAAAAATGTCGTATGGACTATTTATATTTTTGATTCGTATTCCTTCAGGGATCAGGTATTTCTTGAGTTGTGTAGTGTTAACAGAGTTTGTAAATGAGTGAAGGTGGAATGTATTAAAGAGCCGTGAAGCTGTGCAAAGGAATGATTTATTGTATTTAGTTGTACGGTGGACAGGAATCTGTAGAGTGGAATCAGTAAATCTATATTCTCTGTGGAGGACGGAGTTCATTGGTTTAAACACATTATAGAGATAACCAGGGGTTTTTGTACACAATAGTTTCTGGGTTGGGATTGCAATTGACAGCTGCCTACGTTCGCCAAGTTTCAACCACTGCATTTGCACATAATAAAGTGTAATGTGTACATCACGCCTGACGTCTAAAATGTAACGGACTCATGTATTTTGAATTTTGACTGTGGAGAGACTTAAAGATCACTTGAGGAACTTACATGCAAAAGCCGCCAAGTCAACATTGACAAAATTTTCAGAAATTGAGAAAACGTGCCTCTGCTTTACAATTTGTACTTATCGTGTGTGTATTGGACAAGTGATATGTAAGGGGGTTGGGAATAATATAAGCAAAGAAAAATAAATGTATATCTATTATTTTCGCTGTAAATGTGGATTTTATTTTGAACTTGGAAGGTTTTGGTTGCAACAGGATGGTAATCATCAATTCAAAATTCTGTCGTGTATATGAATGAGAAGCTAAGTCTCTGCAATCAAGTATTTTACGTTAACAATGAAATTTTCGATAATAAAGAGCATTTCTTGTCTTTTTTAGTCGTTTACCCTCCAGGTTGGTGGAACCCACGGACTCAGCGAGGGAACTCACCACTACCGTCTCTACGGGCAGTGTCCTAGAGCTGGGAACATCGAATCGGAAGGGATACAACTGGTGAGGTGGGATTGGCAACTCGCCCAGGCGGCCTCACCTGCAAAGCGAACAGGGGCCTCATGAGGGAAGGTAAGGGATGGTTAGGATGGATAGACAAGGAAGAGGGAAGGAGGCGACAGTGGCCTTGAAGAAAGTACCATCCCGGCATTTGCCCGAAGACGAAGTGGGAAACCACGGAAAACCACTTCGAGGATGGCTGAGGGGGAATCGAACTCCCGCCACTCATTTGGGCCACCCGAGACTGAGTAGACCCCGTTCCAGTCCTCGTACTGCCCCCGTAAAATGAATTATATGGGATGAAAATGGGAATAATATATTTTTTTCGAAGCCCATGATAAAATTTAACCAAGGAATATGATGGCTGGAACTTGGCAGAAACAAGTCGTGAGGCGACGTAGAGCAGGAGGGAAATTCCGTCACGTGGTTGTATTGCGCAATGGAAGTTTCCAGAAGCTTAGAATCGACCTAGCAACAGCGAATATTCCCAGGAATTGTTTAAATATTGTTATAAATTATCCGATTGGATATGAGCTTACAGCCAATAGGAAGAAGTTTTAGAGAAGACGGGAGTTCCAGCAACTAAATTTTTATGGATATTTAATTCATTTAAGCCCTTAGAGAACGGATTTATATATTGATAAAGAGAAGAATATGATTATAAGTCAATAGCAGGTCGCTATTGGAAGGAATAAGCGATTTGCTAGAGCCCGCGCGAATTTGAGAGGGAACTCAAAAAGGCGGCCAGAATCGGTAGAATTGGAGGGGAGATGCCAAGCATCGAGGCTCTTTACAATCTGAATGTCCGAGAGGTCAGACGTGTGTTAATGGAAGAGAGAGGAGTTCCGAGTGTTTCACCGAGCTTGTAGAAGGTGGACTCGTGGAGACGAGGCATAAGCGAGGGTAGAGTTAGGAGATTGCCGCGCCTTGAAACTAACAAGTAAGTGAAGTTGCGATGAACTTGTATGCCGCAATCACTTCAGTCTGATCCATTTTAGAGACATTATTTCAATACAGATTGTAGCTTGCTATCAGATATTGTATATTACGAACTTTCAGAAGTTTGAGAGAAATATTTCAGCAATTATAAGCAGTTTTGTGAAGCGCGAGAAAAGTGTTTATTTCCAGCGCGATAAGACACTTATGTTCGAGCGACTACAGCGCATGCACCGGCCACAAGTGAGTACGAGTGCATGTTAGCATTGCTTGTGTGGAACTGTATTACAACACATAGGATGGAGATGTATTCCATAGTGAAGAACAATATTCAGTCTACTATTATGAAGATTATTATGGACTAAATTAATATGTGCGCCAGGAGTATAGGCAGATAGAAGCAATATAGTCAACGATGGAGCTTCGGTAGAGGAGACTGTTCATGAATGTCTACTTAGTGAACGAACATGAGACTTGATGTACAACTCTATTCTAGTGCATTCTTGTCAAACATGAGCTCAACATTAACATCAGCGACTACAGAACGATGTTCATATTCCATCTACATGAATGTTCGTTATGCGAGTGAGGTCCACGACTTTCTTTTGGAATGCCTTTCAAAGTGGAAAGCAGAACTTACGACAATACTCGCTGTTATGATGAATCTGTGCTGTGACGGAGAAGGAAGAAACATCAAGATTATCAAGAGGTCCAGGGTTATCCCGGTCACAAAGAAGATGATGATTGGAGGCCCGCAGTTCGATCCCGGTCGAAGCTTGCTGTTTTCCAGTAGGGGAATTCGTTCCTTTCCAGAGGTCACGAGATCTTGGAGACAAGCCAGGATCCAGCCCAGATATTTGGGAGATGTAACAACCGAGTATTTTGTTATACTCTATCTTGATCTTCTAGACTTCGAGACCAGGTAGCAGTGTTCACTAACCTTGTAGTTAGAGCTTGTAGTGACATATTTTGAGCAAATCCTTTATCCATATTTCGACACAATATTTATGTACTCCATGTATATAGCATTTTTATTCTTCGAAATTTATTGTAGTGATCGTCTTGCGACGCTTTTAGCTTCGTTTGTTAGGAATCCAGTTTCTGAACTGAGATTATTTTACTTGTTCGAGGAACAAGCTTTTGTCATTTCCTTTAAGGAACAGTAATTTATTTTCGACGTTTATGAATTCATTCTGAATTCAGGTGATAGACATTTTCGCCTATGTTACCCATTAAATTAATTTTTATTAGTTTAATTTGGGCACTTTATCCGTCGAAAAGAGACGTCAAGAAAGAAGATCTTGGTAGTGATATATTGTGAAATATCATGACATCTTGTGGAAAAGAAACATTTAACGTGGAAACGATTATTATCGTTAGAACTCATAGATATTCGTTCTGAATGGAGAGAATACGAATATGACTAATTGTATGTTTTATTGAAGAAAGCTATGAACTTTCAGTCAATTAAATTTATTTGAAGCTAGAATCTTCTTGGAAAATCTATTATCATCCGACGTTAGGGTAGTTATTGTTTGATATCCTCGTCGTGATCGATCCTTGCTGGACACACAGATATAATGTTGTGATTAAATAGTTACGAGGAGTAATATCATGTCACGTTGTAGACATAATATTCCTTTTTCGATAAAAGTCGAACCCAGAAGTATGAAGATGACATGTATTTATTTATTTATTTATTTATTTTATTTTATGTCTTCGGTAGTGGCGAAGTTAGGACTCATGGCCCTCTCTTACACTTAACCACGAAATATGGTACCAGTACATAGCTTATGCCAATTTCGAAAATACAAAAAACATTATGATGATAATAAATTAATTATGCTAATACTAATATTAGTAAAAAAGGCACATGAATAATGATAGTAATAATCATAACAATACAAATAATAATAATAATCACAATGTCACAGACCTTACTATAATATCCTAGATATAATCCTAGCTCAGTCATACGTCCTATCATCCATCACCATTCACACGGGGCAATCAGCAGTATTCAACAGGTAATCTCGGCATGCGGCCTTAAATTTATTTATTGTTGTGGAATTTCTGATATCGGGAGGAGTTGAATTCCATAGTTGAGACCCAGCTACAACAAAAGAGCGGTTAAACATGGATGAGTGGTTGATGGGGATGGCGAGGGAAGAGCCAGATCGAGTGCTTCGATTATGATATGAGGACAAGTAACTAAATTTTGATGACATGTACGTGGGGGTGTTTTCATGCAGAAATCGATAGATGGATGTCAACAAGTGAAATTTACGGCGTTCATCAGGTTTAGTATTTTTTATTAAATGTATGCACGACAGTTTATATTTATCAGATTAACGTTTCAAGAGTAATAAGTGAGGAGGTTAGTATCGTAAAGTCCAAAGGTCGTTATGATGTATAAATTCATGATTTAACAATTGTTGTTATTGTTCATTAGACCAGCGATTGTGGTGACAACGCTGAGGAATTATGCCCTTTTTAAGGAATGCCAGTTTGAAAGGAGTGAAGGTGATAACCCTTGGATAGTGGTTTTATGTGTATAGATTTCCGTATGTAGTTGGCATACGAGGGTATTGCGAGGATGTGTTCCGCATTTTGTATTACAGTCATTGCGTGGGCATGACTAGGTTTGGCAAGGCATAAAGGAGTGAGTAGAGAGTACTCCTTATTTTGTATACACAACTTTGGATTAGAGAGGACATGAAGGGTCACGGTTGAAATTGAAACGGGAAATAGATAATGACATCTGTTAGGTTATACTCTTATCGAGATTATTAAACCCAAATATGTAACAACTTATGTTTCACCTTAAGTGGTCGAATGTATTAAACCTATTTTGACACCAGATCAGAGAGGAGAGACTGATGGTGGTTATTTCTGGAGATGTAGAAGATTTTAAGGATCTCAGTCCACTGTATCTGACAAGACTGTTAGATCAGAGCTCAGGCTCAAGTGTATATCAACGCTACTCTTTGGAAGGACTATAGCTGATGCTATAAGCGTCATTATAAATTCGTTCAGTGATAACTTTCATTATTTGCCAATCGAGTGTATAGTATGTTAGTTGTAGGAAGTTTATAGAGTGTTTAACGTAGAGGTTAGAGTATGAATGAGTATGTGACTGGATGCAGTTTGTTTCTTTTTCAGTGTGAATGAAATGAACTCCATTGGGACGTCACAATGCGAGCGTATGAATGGAAGTGTGTATAGAAGTTTTATGTTATTAGCATGTAGGATTTGCGTACAGTTCACGTATTTGTCCGACGTGAATCTGTTTAATTTTAACACAGCTTGTATTGTTATGGAGAGGTGCATTTGTGAGCCAGGCTCGGAAGAGCGAGGGCTGATTAAAACTCGTTTCCAGCCAAGGCCATGGCTAGGCCGCACAAATGGAGAGAGTTGTTGCGAACCGCACGGCTTGCACCTTTTTAAACCAGCACTGGGAATGTAACAGAGAATGTTATGTCATCAGACGCGTGGCGAGGGTCGCGCGCTCTTAGCGCCCAGATGTTCATTGGAACGCGCCCGAGGAATGTAAATACACAGGGGTGTGTGATTGTTGTACAGCTTGATGTATGGACACAAGCTACCCCAAATTTTATCATAGCGTTCATAGAACGCAGTTCTATCAGTGGCGTGAGTGTAAAGATGAGAGAATGGGAATGTGTTTTTATTTTATTGTATGAATGTTTAGTCATAGTTTACATCTTTTGTTATTAAATCGTTTCGTTTTATTAGAAGCCGTGTCGTCATGATTTATTTTAGATATAAGGAGATGCAACTGTGAAACCCATTATAGGTCCAGAGGCTGACCACGAGATCCCCGAGAATAAAGGTAGGTGTTCTACTACGAGCTAAGGGCATTTTTCATGTAATTCACAGTTGTGTCGTAATTTCCGCCACGTATATTCGCGAGGGTCTAGTTGGAAGTAGATCCTTGACTAGTATTTTGCGCCGGAGCTGTCAGGGTCTACGAATCCAGCTGTTGCTTCGGATATCCAACAAACCGCCTCTAGAATATAAGGGGACAGTACCACTTTTCAAATTTCGTGGCAGAGCCGGGAATCGAACCCAGGACCTCCGGGGCGGCAGCTAACCATGCTGACCGCTACGCTGCGGAGGCGACTTAAGAGCATTTTTACAAACGTAAATTCAAGAATAATGGTTAATTGATTTAGTTATGTTTATGCAGAATAAAGACATGAACTACCTAGGTATGTCACATGAGATGGATGAGCAGTTTCATTGGCTCCTGTGGACTTGGCGGTTATCGCTTGAAACTGCAAATTTCTACATGCATTTTGTAACATAAAATAGCAGGTTTTGATTATGACTAATAAAATATATCCAAGGATTATATATTCATTGCACACATAATGGCGTATACAGCTTAAATATGTCAGAAATTGGAACTCGTGGCTTTAACATGTAAGGTCCTCACTTGTTCTTGATTCAAGAATTGACTTTAGACGAGGATTTCTCGAGGAAGGTTTCTGTAGAAAGAAAAATATTATGACCAAAGGAAGCCGAGCAGCAACGATTTCAGTGAATGGAGTCGAATAAAAATCTGTCGTCCGTGTGCCTTTTAATCTTACGCTGGGTAAAGAGTTAAAATATCTATAAACTATGAGTGTAAGAATTGTTCAGCATGAAAAGTTCTATTAAATAGTCCGCGAGAATATATCTCGATCTTTAAAACATCGTCCACTAGGCTATAAGTGTTTTTTACGTTTTCATTTCTTCCAACAATCTTCATTCAATATAAATTGAAATACTAGCTATAGTGACAGTTTGATTCTAGTAAATGCCGGGATGGTTGCTAACTTAAGGCCACGTCCACCTCCTTCCTAATCCTGATGTGAATTACAAATACACACATCAATACAGCCATCACAATATCAGAGATTATCAGACAAATTCCACACACACACAAGTACAGATGTGTGCAATTTATTAGAATCAAATAAATAATTTAAATCTGTCGCATTTTTTTATAATAATAATAATAATAATAATAATAATAATAATAATAATAATAATAATAATAATAATATCGTATGGCCTCGGTTGCCGGGTGCAAGCTTTGTTAATTTGCACCCAGAGGGCAGCCTGCATGTCAAATTTCGTCGTTCCTTTGAACGCTATGCAAGTCAAGGAGATTAGATATCTAAGCTCCTTGACACTACAGCGCTTTCTAGTAGAGAATGGAGGAACTTTGTGTTGGCGGAAAATCCCGAGATTAATATTTTGTCATTGAACTCGGCCTACTGAATTCAAATGGGTTCTTTAACATGCCAACAACGTATGACATCCGTGTCGTGATTTTTGTCGCCTTTCGAAAATCACCACGGTCAGGGGCGAACCTGCAAGCTTGGGGTTGGTAGTCCGACACGTTAACCACTCACCCACCATGGCAACCATTTTTAATTGAAAATCATTTATTGACCATCTGCTGGCATCTTTTGTTACCCTACTTAGCAATGTTTTCTCCCCCGTGGACTTACACCTTTTTGCATAAGGAATTGCGTCTGGGAACTTTCAGAAATGGGAAATCCGAGGGATACCTGAACTGGGTGCGTTTTCTATTCCTTCATTGACTTTGGAAAGTAACCTTTACGTGAGGTGAATTCAATCCATAATTCATGAATATTTGAATAGTTCAAGAGCGAATCATCAATAAAAAGACTCGAAATCCCTCAGCCCTAAATCCACATGAAAAGTAGAAAAATTAATCAAAACAAAACGTGTCGTATTTTGCATTAGTTAGGCTCTTATATTAATGGAAATTCTAAAAAAATCATTATACTTTGAGTTTCTTAAAAGAAAATATAATTAAGACTCTTGGTTGAACATTGGAAGTAATTTCACCGCCTTGCAAACATATTTAGTGCATTAAGCCGTGAAAAGTATAGATGGAATGGTGGAAAACTGCGGTCGTTTCTAATAATTATCACACCTCTGTACAAGGGAATAAATGACCACGAAGTCGTAAAGCCCCTAAACCAATCAACAACATCAAAGAATCAATAACGTGAAAATAAGTGAGATGCATCTGAAGGTTTAACATATACTTCAACAAAAAACAAGTAGTTCCGTGAAGAACTATACTGCCTATTTTCATATATCCTACTTATGTTAATTGCCACTATCAATATACAAAATATCAGTTTGATTGCTGTAATAGATTCGCAGATATTGAGAACCGACTAAATATTTCGGATGGTCGCCATGTTGGATCTTTACATTAGTAGGTCCTAGAGATATGTACTGTTACATGAAGATTATTGTGTACGTGTAGTATTCAAACTTCAATCGCATGATTAGGATACAAGAAGTAAAAAACGAGATTTAAAAATTTCGCACAGCTGCCATCTTGTGGCTATGGAAACAATAGAAATAAATTAGATGCCAGTGGATTAACATGTGTATAATGATTTACTGTGCCAAGTTTCACTGCACTCGGATGGTTAAATTGAGAGAAACGTCCATGTGAATATTTATACTTCGCGTCGCCGCCATGTTGGATTTGTGATCACCAGATTATTGAAAGTCTTATAGGAGAACTTAAGTTCATAGCCCCTATGAACATAAAAAAATCAGTTTGATGGCTATAATAGATTTGTAGATATTCAGAGCCGTCTAAATACTTTGGATGGTCACCATTTTGGATTGTTATATGTAGAGGCCATAGAGTCATGTACCATTAAAGAAAAATTAATGCGTAGGTTCATTATTCAAACTTTCACTTCCATCGCATGATTACGACACAAGAAATAAAAACTTAATCGCACAGCTGCCATCTTGAGGTTCTGTAAACAATTGAACTAAATTAGATACCAGTGCATTACAATGTGTATAAACATTCCCTGTACCAAGTTTCATTGTGTTTGAATCATTATATCGCGAGAATGGTCCATTTAAAATTTTCAACTTCGCTTGGCGCCATGTTCATTTTGTAGTTAAACGGGTTTTGAAAGTCTTATAGATGAACTTCCAGTGGTGCCCCTTATCTCCGTAATAAAATTCAAGGTGGTACTGCTAATAGTTTCAGAGATATAGAATGCCGGTGAAATATTTTGCACAGCCGCCATTTTGAGGTTATGTAAACAATTGAACGAAGTTATATGTCTGTGCAATACAATGTGTATAAACATATACTGTAGCAAGTTGTATTGCGTTTGGTTGGTTAAATCGCGAGAAACGTCTTTTTAAATGTCACAATTTTGGTTGGCCGTCATGTTGGTTCTGTAGTTACCAGATTTTCAAAAGTCACATAGGTGAACTTCTAGTAGTTCCCCTTATCATCGTAAAACATTCAAGGGTGATATCGGTAATAGTTTCGGAGATATTGAATGCAGGTGAAATATTTCGCACAGCCGCCATGTTGGATTGGTGAGACGTAACAAAATTTGAAGGGCACGGTCGGGGTCGTCCGGAATAGCTCTATAAACTTACAGAGTTTCAATGAAATCGCTCAAGCTGTTTAGAAGTTATTAGGGACACACACACCATCACACACACACACACCTTCACTCACACACACACAGGCAGACGCACGGACAAAAAGTGATCTCATAAGCCTATTTTTTCATAAATTAAAATAGGCTAAAAATAGAAACAAAAAAACTTCTATAAACTTGGGAGATATGTGGGATACGGTGTAGGACAACACAAAGTAAGGGCCAAATTTAGAACAAGTAGTTCCGTGAAGAACTATACAGCCTATTTTCATATATCCTACTTATATTAACTGCCACTATCAACATACAAAATTTCAGTTTGATTGCTGTAATAGATTCGTAGATATTGAGTACCGACTAAATATTTCGGATGGGCGCCATGTTGGATTTTATATATGTAGGTCCTAGAGTTATGTAATGTTACATGAAGATTATTGTGTACGTGTAGCATACAAACTTCAATCGCATGATTAGGACACAAGAAGTAATAAGGAGATTTTAAAATTTCGCACAGCTGCCATCTTGTGGTTATGGAAACAATTGAAATAAATTAGATGCCAGTGGATTAACATTCGTAAAAGGATTTACTGTACCAAGTTTCACTGCACTCGGATGGTTAAATTGCGAGAAACGTCCATGTGAATATTTATATTTCGCGTCGCCGCCATGTTGGATTTGTGATCACCAGGTTATTTAAAGTCCTATAGGTGAACTTAAGTTCATAGCCCCTATGAACATTAAAAAAATCAGTTTGATTGCTATAATAGATTCGTAGATATTCAGAGTCGTCTGAATATTTCGGATGGTCGCCATGTTGGACTGTTAAATGTATAGGCCATAGAGTCATGTACTGTGCCCAACTCTAGGAATGGGTACTCCGAGTTTCAGACACCTAGATATCAAGGGAAAGGCTGTAGCCGCTTTTGAAAGTTCAGATATTTGAATATCGCGCTACATTGCTTCTCGAAGCATTTCGAAGGATTTTACCGATAGTTGGATGTCAAGTGACGTAGCGAGTAACAGCAGAGGTCGAGGCTATTTATTGATTAAATAGTTAACTATGGAGTAGAGACTTGAGACTGGGATCAGATTACTGGCACGGCCAAATGAAAGAGAATGCAATTAGTATCAAGTAAATCGGACCAGGGATTCAAGAGATATGAGGATTTCCAGATATCAGGCGATGACGCGTGACCCTGACGGATTTGAATAAAAGCCAGCTGGAACAGGCATGGTCAGCTCACTTCAACACAAGCACTTGGCAAGCAAGTTGCGTCTACGCTGAGCCAAGGCACATGGTTGCCGTATCTACGCAGAAGTTCTTTTCAAATCGTGATAGTCACGAGAAGTGCTGCGCATACGAGTTGGAACTTAGTAAGTTTCTGGTGAGGAGAATCACTGAGGTGATTGATTTCTACAGACATTGGTGGAAATATTTATATTTCCTAAAGGACATATGCTAGACTTTGTCTAGAAAATAGTATTTTGTCACAGTCCAATAGTAACTTAATACTTGGATGTTTAAATCCATTTCAAGTCAGTTTTCATTTTTGTAACTAGTTAACCACTTCGATCTGTCAGTACATTGAAGACTAGTCTATAACGGTAGCGTTCATTAGTCTACGCAAGGGAAACTGCAAGTTGTCTAGCGCATGGCAGATGGTGATATACAAACCATGCCCAGGGAACGATCTTCAGAACAGCCGTTAATTGCTTAGACTGTCAATGTTTTTCTTGTACTGATGAGATTACAGTGAGTTATGTTACAACTGACATATCTAAGAAGAGATCACTTAGATCTGACCCTATTTCAACAAACTGTTATGGCTTTGATAGAAGCCCATATTAAAATGGAACCACAGTTTATTCAAACGTCGAAAGATACTACCACTATGTCTGACTAGACGAATTGTGGGTCTACAATGGCGGCCGATACAAGGATTATACGTGCTTGTCCGATAGGGCATGTCTACGGATAAATCTGGTACAGACCAGGTTCACTACACTTCAAGACCATCAAGAAATGTAAGCCACATTTGAATTATATTATGCCTAGCTATTTTTCTGCAGATGACCAACACATTTTTTTCGTCGTATTTAAAGCTTGTAATGATTTACGCAAGACTTGTTAGAGTTATTCTGAGCATTTTCAGCACTCAGAACAGTTTAGGATCGATGACCGAGCATTTAGAGCATTTATTTGAATTTTTCATATTTTAAGGAAATCACGGTAATCAGCCGATGTAACTGTAAAAGTTAAATTTATTTTTGTTGAGGAATGGATACTTTTTCCATATTCGAAGGTTCGAACATGTGGATTCTCACATAATGAGATGATAATTAAACACATTTAAAATGATATAAATAATAATAATAATAATCCACTGATAATAATAATAATAATTTTCATAATTTTTCTAAATAATTCTTGGATATTATATTTTCTAATAATCATATGTATTGAGAAAGAGCCTATGAAGTAGTTTAAACATTTCTAGTTTGGAACAGGAGATTTTCCGAAGGAGAGTGGTTAGCGCAAGCCCGCATTCAACCAACATTTCAGTTCTGGTTGAACAGTTGATATTTGCATTGAGCAAAGTATATTTTTCATATAACACGGAGAGGCATGAAACGGGAAGCAAATGATATTTTTATCAAATAGGATATTTTTGTATTTATATAAAATCATGACGTAAATACACTTCGAAAGTGAAATAAAGCTTTTCATAAGTATGGTAAATTCACGGGTTGAACTGAATGGTAAAATAAAATAAACTTGTAAGTTTATTAATCTTCCAGTGTTGATAACAAGCAGAGGCTTGATTTATTGTATAAATTTTGGGAAGATAATTCATGTGTGTGGAGTAGTTGAATGCCATTCCCAGGTGCGCATGTTAAGTCGCAGGAATGAAGGTTTTTTCGAGCATCAATCAAATAGCAGGTTCGATGGCTCAGGTTTATAGTAGGAGTAATGGAGCCACACATTTCGTCGTATGAATAACCCGAAGGTTATTTCTTTAAAACCATCAGTTCTTATTTCAACCTTGTTTACGAATTCCATTTAGACTTTGATTTTGCTAGAACCCGGATTTGTCATGATAGTAGTTTATTCTTCTTCAGAGGAAGACCTTTGCCGTTGTTGTTATTGTAATATTGTGTTCTTACACAAATAATAGAATGGGCCACTGCCAATTAAAAATAATTCTTTAACCACGAATAATTTGAAGGATATTTTCAGTCCTAGTGCCATGAACTAAATGAATTCATTATGAAACTACAATTCTAATTTCCGCATTCTGTCGAAGAATTGCAAGTTGTGAAAGTTACTAGAAATGGCCATGAATATAAATATTTTTATAATATTGTTCCCAAGTGGAAAATTGAATAGTTGAATGGTTCAACCATTTATTGATCTAGTTGATGATTCAGAAATCATATATTTTGTTTGGAACTTGAAGTTCATAATCGAGTCACTTCTCGAATGTTTAATGTCAGAAGAACAATTAATTGTTGTTGTGCTTCGCACAGTTCTTCGATGCTATGCTCAAGGTCAAATACTTTTCAGATGTTATTAATATGTGTTAATAATTTGTGTTGCTTCGATGATGATAATATTTTCAACGATATATTTTTGAAAACTGGAAAACAAATGAAAGACTAAGAAATTCTATAAACATTTATTCTACGAGTGTTAATATCATGTAAATAGTCAAACAGTGATCAACGTTATTTCCAGTATGGACAATTAATTTTGACCTGGAATTAAATATTAATAATTTTGGAACACAGTCCACAGGACTATTAATCGGACTTGTGTTTCCAGAAAGATTGTCAAATGTGTTTGGGAAATTTCTGTATATTGTGTGTAAATAAGAGTGTGGATCGCCACACGTGGAGTGATGCTGCTTTGAGCATCCTTGCAGTCAGATTTTAACTTTAAAATAAACTGAGATAATTTTACCAGATGTGTTTCTCCCAATTAAATCTCCTTCTATCCTTATTGTTGCATTGAGCCAAAAAACCAGTAAAGCATTTTTTAATTTGATGTCGTTTTTGCGATTTGCTTTAACCCATCTGGCGCTCCGGGATATTTTGACTCTCGTGCTGACTGATTATTGGTAAAATGCATATGTGGTCGTGCGGACTCCGGTCTAAACGGGCACAGTACCATTGAAGGAAAATTATTGCGTAGGTTCATTATTCAAACTTTCACTTCGATCGCTTGACTACGACACAAGAAATAAAAGCTTAATTTGAAAATTCGCACAGCCGCCATCTTGAGGTTATGTCAACAATTGAACTAAATTAGTTACCAGTGCATTACAATGTGTATAAACATTTCCTGTACCAGATTTCATTGCGTTTGGAACATTAAATCGCGAGAATGGTCTATTTAAAATTTTTAAATTCGCTTGGCCGCCATGTTCGTTTTGTAATGAACCGCTTTTTGAAAGTCTTATAGATGATCTTCCAGTAGTGCTCTTTATCTCCGTATAAAACTTCAGGGTGATACAGCTAATAGTTTCAGAGATATAGAATGCTGGTGAAATATTTCGCTCATCCGCCATCTTGTGGTTATATAAACAATTGATCCAAGTTAGATGTCGGTGCATTACAATGTGTATAAACATATACTGTACCAAGTTTTATTGCGTTTGGTTGGTTAAATCGCGAGAAACGTCTATTTAAAAGTCGCAAATTCGCGTGGCCGCCATCTTGGTTTTGTAGTTACCAGTTTTTCGAAAGTACATAGGAGAACTTTTAGTAGTTCCCTTTATTACTGTAATAAATTCCAGGGTGATATCGGTAATAGTTTCGGAGATATTAAATGCTGGTGAAATATTTCGCACAGCCGCCATGTTGGATTGGTGAGATGTAACAAAATTTGAAAGGACTGGTCGAGGTCGCCCGGAGTAGTACTATGAACTTACCGAGTTTCATTGAAATCGCTCCAGCCGTTTAAAAGTTATTAGGGGGACACACACACACACCTCACACACACACACACACACACGCACACACACACGGACAAAAGGTGATCTCATAAGCCTATTTTTTTTAAATTGAAAATAGGCTAAAAATGGATAAAAATTATTGTGTGTGTGCAACTACGATGCGCAACGATATTTGAGCGTGACAACGTATTCTCTGACTGATTTGTTTAAACTGTCGCTCTTGCGAAATTTGAGCTTCGTAATTGTGTATTTTTCGGAACGGAAAGTCCACAGGCGAAACGGAGAAAAGCCGAGTTGCACTTCCAGGGAGACTCCAAACACAATCACTTTTCTCTGAAGTTTTAACTCAACATGACTCGACAGTTGCTGCTGAATTTATCTGGGGTAATATATTTCGCCCGCTATCTAGGCTGTAATTTGGGCGATAGACTCACCCCTAGCCAGCTCGTAAACTGTCGCCTCAGTATTTGAATGGAGATTGATGGAAGAAATGAAAAATTAAAAACACTTATAGTTGGCGATGTATTGAAGATAGTGATATGCTCTCGCGGACTTTTTGTGTGAAACTTTTCATGCTAAACAATTCTGACATTCATAGTATATCGATATTTTTAACGGTTTGCCCAGCGTAAGCTTAAGAAGCGCACGGACGCCAAGTTAGTTTTCGACTTATTCACTGAAATCGTTACTGATTGGCTTCATTTGATCATACATAAATTATTTTCTACAGAATCTTTCCTCGAGATATCCTTTACAGAATGGTGAAAACCGCATCAAAATCCAACCAGTGGTTCTCGAGATTACCCGTGACATCCAAGAATCGGGGTTATTTGTCTTATACTAACGAAGTCGAGATTGTCGGAGAACACATGCACCAAGCGGTACTATGACGTCACACACCTCAGTGCATCTGGGTACGTTTCTTCCCGTCACCGTAACGTAACGCCAGACCCCAGCGTAACGACGAAGTCGACAAGATCATTTAAAATGATAAAATCGTTACTGTTTTGTCTCCTTGAGCTGAATGTTCCCCTTTAAAAACAGAGTTGACGACAATTGCCGTGAAGAGAATTCTTGCATCTATTCGTGCTTGGAATGACATGAATTATCTAACACGGCCATTGGCTCGTTAAAAATTCGTAGACTACGTGCGAGACATTCTATTATCGTTTCGTTAATGACCATAACGCACATACAATTTTAATAAGTTCTCCTCCCCCTCAAGACCCAAGATAATCGATACATGGTTGTATCGAACCTTTTAAGAGCCTGCCACTTACGGAATTCCTTTGATGGTATTGGAACATCATATCATGGGCCGATTATTTTTAACCGTGGACAATGCGGAGGCAGACAGGTTTTTCTCCGGGTACTCCGTAATCCCTGTCACACATTTCATTCAGCAACAGTCTCCACTTTTATTTCATTTCATCTGTCATTCATTGTAGTTGTAATAGCTTGCCACGGTGGGTGAGTGGATAGCGTCTCGGTCTACTAACCCCAAGATTGCAGGTTTGCTCCTGGCCGTTGTAAGTGATTTTTGAAAGGTGGCAAAAATACGACATGCATGTCATACGATGTTGGCATGTCAAATAACCCATTTGAATTCAGTAGGCCGTGTTCATAATGGCAAAATTAATCTCGGGAGTTTCCGCCAACAAGTTCCTCATATCTCGAATAGAAAGCGCTATAGTGTTCAAGGAGCTTAGATATCTAACCTCCTTGATTTTCATTGTGATTGAAGGAACAACGAAACTCGGCATGCAAGCTACCCTCTGGGTGTCAAATTACAAAGCTTGCACCCGACACCCGAGACTATACGATATTAATATTATTATTATTATCTGTCATTCATTGAATCATTGCTCCCAGGGGAGTGCGACAGGCTTCGGAAGCCGGCACAGTTCATATCCTCGCTGCTAGATGGGTGCTTCATCCATTCCATTCCCTGACCCGGTCGGTGGACTGGAAGCAGCCTGTGGATTTTCAATGGTTTTCATGTTAGGGCATATAAATACTTGTTTTCCCGCCTAATGTTCTCGCAGTAAAGAGGCGTAGGTGCGCTTCATAAAAAAGGGGGTAGCGCAACCTTCGCTACTCCTGTAGGGGTCCGCGCGGGGACACCAAGTGCCCGCTAATGAGCAAGCTTAGTGTCCTAGGCGAAACTCCAAACAAGACACGGTACAAACCTAGAATAATTGCTGGGTTTTAATTCACTGGCCGTGAAAGCCAATATACCAATTACCCTTCTATTGCTGAATACCTATGACGATATTGGAAGCTAATCACTGGTGCTGTAATTATATTCTGACTGCACATGTTCACGTAGTTTGCGAGGCTTGTTATGGTGGAATACTACTTCTGTCTTACAACAGGTGTGTTGTTACTCCAACTGGAAACAAGCATTACCTGACAGGGCGTTTATGATCGTAATATGAAGGCTATTACCGGCTATTTTACATTAACACTCCGGTCAGGCATGCCAGGAGGTAGTCACAATTATACGCAGTCTCTGGATTCCTCGAACTGGGTTCATAAAATATGATTTATACAGAACAGTATTTATGATGTTATGCTTCTAACTGAGATGCAGCTGTGTACCTCAATTGTTGAGCCATTTACACTTGGTTAGTTTAATGAGGCTTCTAGCCGCTCGAATAATTTTATTTACAATCCTAAGAACTTGCAGTGGCGTAAGTAGAGTTTGCTTCTGGAGGGGATGAGCTGATCAAAATTACGTTTTGTCTCGGACATAATGAAGCATAATAATAAATTAAAGCAAATGTACGATCCTGAAGATTTTAACACATTAACTCTCGAATTATGATTCATGATGAAAATTAATAAATGTAAAACAAAAATATTGGAATGCAGCCGGGGAAAAATCAGAAACCTCTATGGACTTCAAATTGTCAGGTGAAAAGCTGATGGAAGTAGGAGACTTCTGTTACTTAGGAAGCAAAATACTGTAATCAGTGACGGACGAAGCAAAAAGGATATAAAAAGTAGGTTAGCTCAGGCAAGGAAAGCATTTCTACAAAAAAAAAAAAAAAGGGATCTGTTGACATTGAATATAGATTTAGGCATTAGGAAGTAATTTTTGAAGGCCTTTGTCTGGAGCGTGGCGCTCTATGGAAATTAAACTTGGACTATTAATGCAGCAGAGAAGAGGAGAATTGAAGCGTTTGAAATGTGGTGTTACAGGAGAATGATGAAGATCAGATGGGTAGATAGGGTTACAAACGATGAGGTATTAAGACGAGTGGGAGAGGAGAGATATTTCTGGCGACTGCTAATGAAGAGTAGAGATAGGTTGGTAAGACGCGAACTAAGACACCCAGGAATAGCAAGCTTAGTTATGGTAGGAAGGGTCGAGGACAAGAACTGTAGGGGTAGACCTAGGTTAGATTTTGTCAAACAGATTGCCTCGGATGTAGGGTATGGTTGCTATGTAGAGATGAAACGATTAGCTCAGAACAGGGAGGCATGGACAGCTGCATCAAACCAGTCAAAAGACTGAAGACTCATACAACAACAACCCTCGAAGTGCTATCGTCTCCCTGTGAAATGAAATTCTCTATCTGGTAGGCAATGCAAGTTGGTTTTTGATCTTCTGGAAAAAGGATGATGAATTTCTATTTATGCATATAAATGATTGAAATTCTCTGAAAAGTGATATGATTAGACTTTCTACCAGGGACTTTTATTATTCATTATTCAACAAAGTTTCCAATATTAGGCTATATATCATTGTGCTTGTAATGAAATTTGGCACATTTTGTATAGCCTATCTTCGAATTTTATTTCAGATAAAGTAATGTCATCACGCCAGAGATGGCAGTTCAACACCCTGCGACGGGGTAAGGGGGGTCTTTCAATACGCATGCACGGTCCGACTATTCCAAACCTAAATACAGTATATCGGCTGGGAGTCAGTTGCTGCTACTTCCTGCATGATAATTCGTTACCGGGCTTCACGCGTGTGTGTATTGTTACCTTCCTTCCAAATGTCGATATTCTTACAAGCCTTTGTGTTTACTTTTAACAGTGTGGCAGTATCAGGTACAGTAATGGAAACAGTGACGAATGTTTTTGGAATGCGCGATACGCAGTGAGCGGGAAGACAACTGCAGTTCAAACCCGACTGCCATCTCCTGGCGAGATATCAGCAGTGCTTGTGACCAACCTCTAAAATTGGAATTTCTTTTGATATTTTTTAAAATCTGAATAATCATCGGTTGCTGTTTCTACTCCAAATGAGGTAAACGCTGCGGTAAAATTAGATAATCCCGCACCAAGACCAACAGCCGAAGCAATACCACCAGTTAAAACTGATAAACCAAGTGCTAAAACTTGAATTCCTAAAATTCTAATAATTGTAAACCAATTTTTTCTTGTTGTTGGATTGACAATCTGGTTGTATTTTTAACAGCATAAATAAGAGCTGTTTTAGATGTTCCAATTGGCATTTTTATAACGAAAAAGTACTATTTTAGCACTATTAAGAATTTTTAATTTTAACATCAATCGGATTTGTTATACTTCTACTGGGTTACTTGTATGTAAAAACCTGTTATTATCTTATTCTCTAATTTTCCTGAGTATATTGATGTTTAATATGCCACATATACAGTACATAGTGACAAATCTGTATTTATTATATATTTTTAGCCTACGTTCAATTTTTGCAAGAAATTAAAGTAGACTTATGAGATCTTCACAGGGCCAAAAATTGTGTGGCTGTGTATGTGTGTGTCTGTGTGTGTGTGTGAGTTTGTGTACAATCGCCTGCAAAAATAACGGGCCGTCTTGCCGAGCGGGAGTTGAGTTTTCGTGCCAGCAGGTTGCTATCACTTGGTGTGTCTCGGGAGGGGAAGGCTGGGAGCCGTGATTGGGCAGCTGTCCTCGTAGGTATGGGGGGAGAGGGTGGGGGGGAGTGTGGATTCACCTGTTAATGGCAAGAGGCTGAAAGTGGCTCAGTAATACGAGAGCGAACTTCTGTTAAGTTTAAATTTGACTGACATTCTTGGTTGAAATAATTCACTCATTGAAAAATCGCTGTAAGTTTAAATTCACTGACATTTTCGGTTGAAATTATTTGCTCATTGAAAAACCGCTTTACGTTTAAATTTGACTGACATTTTTGGTTGAAATTATTTACTCATTAAAAAAAGCGCTTTAAGTTAAAATTTGACTGACATTTTTGGTTGAAATTATTTACTCATTGAAAAAAACGCTTTAAGTTTAAATTTGACTGAAATTTTTGGTTGAAAAAATTCACTCATTGAATAAACGCTTTAAGTTTAAATTTGACTGACATTTTTGGTTGAAATTATTTACTCATTGAAAAAACGCTTTAAGTTAAAATTGAACTGACATTTTTGGTTGAAATTATTTACCCATTGAAAAAACGTTTTAAGTTTAAATTTGACTGAAATTTTTGGTTGAAATAATTCACTCATTGAATAAACGAATTAAGTTTAAAATTGACTGACATTTTTGGTTGAAATAATTCACTCATTGAATAAACGCTTTAAGTTTAAATTTGACTGACATTTTTGGTTGAAATTATTTGCTCATCGAAAAACCGCTTTACGTTTAAATTTGACTGACATTTTTGGTTGAAATTATTTACTCATTAAAAAAAAACGCTTTAAGTTAAAATTTGATTGACATTTTGGTTGAAATTATTTACTCATTGAAAAAAGGCTTTAAGTTTAAATTTGACTGACATTTTTGGTTGAAATAATTCACTCATTGAATAAACGCATTAAGTTTAAAATTGACTGACATTTTTGGTTGAAATAATTCACTCATTGAAAAATCGCTTTAAGTTTAAATTTGACTGACATTTTTGGTTGAAATTATTTGCTCATCGAAAAACCGCTTTACGTTTAAATTTGACAGACATTTTTGGTTGAAATTATTTACTCATTAAAAAAAACGCTTTAAGTTAAAATTTGATTGACATTTTGGTTGAAATTATTTACTCATTGAAAAAACGCTTTAAGTTTAAATTTGACTGACATTTTTGGTTGAAATAATTCACTCATTGAATAAACGCATTAAGTTTAAAATTGACTGACATTTTTGGTTGAAATTATTTGCTCATTGAAAAACCGCTTTACGTTTAAATTTGACTGACATTTTTGGTTGAAATTATTTGCTCATTGAAAAACCGCTTTACGTTTAAATTTGACTGACATTTTTGGTTGAAATTATTTACTCATTAAAAAAAACGCTTTAAGTTAAAATTTGACTGACATTTTGGTTGAAATTATTTACTCATTGAAAAAACGCTTTAAGTTTAAATTTGACTGACATTTTTGGTTGAAATAATTCACTCATTGAATAAACGCATTAAGTTTAAAATTGACTGACATTTTTGGTTGAAATAATTCACTCATTGAAAAATCGCTTTAAGTTTAAATTTGACTGACATTTTTGGTTGAAATTATTTGCTCATCGAAAAACCGCTTTACGTTTAAATTTGACTGACATTTTTGGTTGAAATTATTTACTCATTAAAAAAAAAACGCTTTAAGTTAAAATTTGATTGACATTTTGGTTGAAATTATTTACTCATTGAAAAAACGCTTTAAGTTTAAATTTGACTGACATTTTTGGTTGAAATAATTCACTCATTGAATAAACGCATTAAGTTTAAAATTGACTGACATTTTTGGTTGAAATTATTTGCTCATTGAAAAACCGCTTTACGTTTAAATTTGACTGACATTTTTGGTTGAAATTATTTACTCATTGAAAAAACGCTTTAAGTTTAAATTTGACTGACATTTTTGGTTGAAATTATTTGCTCATCGAAAAACCGCTTTACGTTTAAATTTGACTGACATTTTTGGTTAAAATTATTTACTCATTAAAAAAAACGCTTTTAGTTAAAATTTGATTGACATTTTGGTTGAAATTATTTACTCATTGAAAAAACGCTTTAAGTTTGAATTTGACTGACATTTTTGGTTGAAATAATTCACTCATTGAATAAACGCATTAAGTTTAAAATTGACTGACATTTTTGGTTGAAATTATTTACTCATTGAAAAATCGCTTTAAGTTTAAATTTCACTGACATTTTCGGTTGAAATTATTTGCTCATTGAAAACACGCTTTAAATTTAAATTTGACTGACATTTTTGGTTGAAATTATTTACTCATTGAAAAAACGCTTTAAGTTTAAATTTGACTGACATTTTTGGTTGAAATAATTCACTCATTGAATAAAAGCTTTAAGTTTAAATTTGACTGACATTTTTGGTTGAAATTATTCACTCATTGAAAAATCGCTTTAAGTTTAAATTTCACTGACATTTTCGGTTGAAATTATTTGCTCATTGAAAACACGCTTTAAGTTTAAATTTGACTGACATTTTTGGTTGAAATTATTTACTCATTGAAAAAAAACCGCTTTAAGTTTAAATTTGACTGACATTTTTGGTTGAAATTATTTGCTCATTGAATAAACGCTTTAAGTTTAAATTTGACTGACTTTTTGGTTGAAATAATTCACACATTGAAAAATCGCTTTATGTTTAAATTTGACTGACATTTTTGGTTGAAATTATTTACTCATAAAAAAGCGCTTTAAGTTAAAATTTGACTGACATTTTTGGTTGAAATTATTTACTCATTGAAAAAACGCTTTAAGTTTAAATTTGACTGAAATTTTTGGTTGAAATTATTCACTCATTGAAAAATCGCTTTAAGTTTAAATTTCACTGACATTTTCGGTTGAAATTATTTGCTCATTGAAAACACGCTCTAAATTTAAATTTGACTGACATTTTTGGTTGAAATTACTGTATTTACTCATTGAAAAGAAAACGCTTTAAGTTAAAATTTTAGATATTTAATTTAAGACACTAAAAAGCATCTTATGTCTTACAAAGAAAGTGTCTTAGTTTAGGACAACAGGAAATGAGAGTGAGGCTGTTGTTTCGGTTGTTTTACGTTGGAATTTTTCATTATTAATATTATAAAAACTGAAGTGGGAATAAAGTTAATGTGCTGTTTTTTTCTGGTGCTTAATATTTTATTGATGTTTTTTTTCTGATGCTTAATATTTTAATGATGTTTTTTTCTGTTGCTTAATATTTTATTGATGTTGAATAATAAAAAACATTTTGCTGCTAGCAATATTGCCTCCTCTGATTTTATCCATGATAAACGAATCAGAAGCTTACGGTATGTTGAATCATTTTTAAAGATTCTGTTCTACCCAAGCCTCGCTTCAAGTTCTGTTATTTGATGTAACAAACCTCCTGTTGACGTGAGTGCTTTTAAAATTACTAAGGTTTTTATGATGCTCTTTAGTTTGTCTTTTCCTTTTCAAAACTTATTTCTTATTAAGAAAAATGCTTAAAAATATAACTAGTTTAGGACGTTTGGGATTTCCTTCTTTTTCTTCTTATTAAAATGCGTTTAGTCCCTAACTTGTGAAAACTCCATTCTCAAAAAATTTCAGACACAGTAAAACTCAACATTGCCTTTCTAACGAGACTTAACAATTAATGGGTTACTTGTCATTTCAGTTTTGAATTATTAACACCGTCTCATATGTAACAATCTTCCAAGCGCGAAACTAAAGAAAATCAAGGTTGGCGCTCCCCTCCTCTCCCCCTTTGCCAACAACGACAGGTGCCCAACCACGGCTCTCAGCATTCCCCGCCTGAGAACGCCCCTAGTGATGCCAACTCAACTCAACTCTCGCACGGCAAGACGGCCCGTTATTTTTGCAGGCGATTGTACTCTGAATGTCTGTGTCCCCCCCCCCCCCCCTATCAATTCGAACCCGGTTGAACCGAATTGAACGAAATTTGGTACATAGGTAAAAATAGCAAAGGGCACCTCAGTGTCATGTTTTATATTGGCGCCATCTTGACGGAAATGTAATGGCGGCCATCTAAATGTTCAATGCTTAAATCCAATTACGACTAACCTAATCATCCGATCTCAACCACATTTTGCAAGGACATATATTTATATGGCAAGCGTCTCTTAACTAAACTGGAAGGTCATCAGCCCAAAAATTTGCTGATGGCGGCCATGTATGTGTGCAAATCGATTCCCCCTATCAATTCAAACACGGTGAAACCGAATTGAACGAAATTTGGAACAGAGGTAGCAATAGTAAAGGGCACAACAGTGTCATGTTTTATATTGCCGCCATCTTGACGAAAACGTAATGGTGGCCACCCAAATGTTAAAAGCTTGAATGAAATTACCTCCAACCTAATCATCTGATTTCTACAACATATTTCAACATTATACCTTTAAGTATAAAGAATCTTTTGACCAAACTATAAGGTCATCAATCCACTAATGTGTGAATGGTGGCCGTGTATGTGTGCAAATCGATTCCCCCTATCTTTTCAAACACGGTGAAACTAAATTGAACGAAATTTGGTACAGAGGTAGCACTAGCAAAGGGCACCTCAGTGTCATATTTTATATCGCTGCGATCTTGACGGAAACGTAATGGTGGCCACCCAAATGTAAAAAGCTTAAATCATATTACGACCAACCTAATCATCTGATCTCTACCAAATTTTGCAACAACATACCTTTATGTGAATAACGTTCTTTGACCAAGCTACAAGGTCATCAGTTCCATATTTTGCATATGGCGGCCATGATTGTGTGCAAATCGATTCCCTCTATCAATTCAAACACGGTAAAACCGAATTGAACGAAATTTGGTACAGAGGTAGCACTCTCAAAGTGCACCTCAGTGTCTTGTTTTATATCGCCGCCATCTTGTCGGAAACGGAATGGCGGCCACCCAAATGTTAAAAGCTTAAATCAAATTACGACCAACCTAATTATTTGATCTCTTCCTAATTTTGCAACAACATACCTTCTTGTGGGAAGCATAGTTTGCAGATAGCGGCCATGTACGTGTGCAAATCAATTCCCCATATCAATTCAAACACGGTGAAACCTAATTGAATGAATTTTGTTACAGAGGTAGCACTAGCAAAGGGCACCTCATATTCTTGTTTAATATCCGTATAGCACGTTGTATTTCATCAAGCTACTACAACCAATATTCAATTATACTCCTTGAAAAGGACGAAGAGTTATAACAATACCCATGCATTTAGGAGAAAGTAGGCTATATTGTCTTTACTGAACATCTTGTTTTAAATATATCTTCTCGCTGCCTTAAAAATGCTTAGCACTTAAGGGTGAAACGCTCAGCAACTGGAGGGGTAACGACATTTGACGAGCTCAGCTCGTGGGTTATCTCATTAGCACATAGACTACATCATGTGACGAGCTCTTCTCGCGGTGACGCATTGCTTTATTTACGTTCGTTTATTCCTATCTTGCCAGAATCTTGAAATAATGGAACAATAATCCCATTATATATCCTTTTAGCTAATAAAATAGTTCGAGTCACCATCCACAATAGCGCGCAGTGGCCATCTTGAAATTTCATAATTTAAAAATAAATCTATGTTTTAGAGCTGCCCTGGAACACTTTCTCAGGTTCAGCTAAACCTAGAACCAAGAAAATTTTGGGAAATTATTCATTTGGGTGTTTTACATACACTGAAAATATTTCACGTAGATTTACAATTTACTAAAAATTTTGTAGGTATACAAACAATGGTGGTAAGAAATTTCTTAGATAAAAAAAGGGAAAAGAAAATGTCTCCCTCAGTATCCCCATTTCAGAAATAATGTCCACACAATGTAAAAAGTAAACTAAGCTTGGTTCCTGAGAAAATGTAGGCTACGTAGGCCTATAAATTAAATTCGTGAAGGTGAATCCATTTCCCCTTAAGCTTTTCATACCAGAATTTTGTATAAAACGTTAAATAAACTATTCATCTGAATTTTGTACAGACTCTGAAGCAATTTCATGGAGATTTATCATTTAGGTGGAAACCAGGTAGAAGGGCCGATCATTCGTGGCCGGTCATAAGTGCGTGAGAATTCTTCTTAAAGCCCGAGTAGAACACAGAGACCACTGAATATGCACATGCCCTACCGAGGACACATTACGCACTTGATTTGTATTGATCACAAAGGTATGAAGGCTCACTATGCGTGAAGACACCACTGCGCACGTAACATGTACCGGTCAAGACGGAACGGCCCAGTTATAAGTAGTGTGGCCTATGTTGCAAAGATGAACTCCATCGAAAGCTCGCGAGCAACATGTTTGAACTTGAAGAGAAATGTAGGGAGTATGGTAAGATGATCAGCATTTCAAAGACTAAGGCTATGTCGGTAGGGAAGAAACGCAAGATAATTGAAATTCAGGTAGGAGGAACTAACTAAATTGGAGCAAGTGGAACATTTGAAGTACTTGGACTGTCTATTCTCTCAGGATTGTAGTATGGGGAACTAAATAGAGTCAAGGTGTAGAAAAGCCAATGCAGTGAGTTCTCATTTGCGATATACAGTATTCTGTAAGGCCGGACTGCCCAACCTACATCCCGCAAGACTAACTTGTCCATCCCGCCACTCCGCCAAAACTTTGTAATAACTAAAGCCCACTGGACAAAGCAGTGTGCGCGCATCCATACCCAAGGTCATTGACTCACTGATGAATACTTAAAATCCCTATTAATGATTAGTACAACTAAGGTCGATCCTGAGTGGAGAGACATTTTAAGCACCGGTACAAAGCTTTTACAGTCATCGCACTAAACTAAATTATCATCTACTTTGATTTGATAATTTGATTAATGACTGTGTCAAATGAACAAAAATTCTCACTCTTTGTCATCCATGCTCTATGAGTGTGTTGAATCTCACGGTACTTCTATTTTAAAAAGATTTATTAAAATATTTTTATTGCTTAATTTTTTATTCACTATAAAAAAAATATAGAAAACTAAGCTCATACAGCCACAAACCTCACCATATTGCTCCTAAATTTTAAATAAAATCCAAAACCCCCAAGAGTGTTATTGGCCCGCAAAGTCCCCCAACTATTTACAATATGGCCCTTAGTTAAGAAAGTATTTAGACCGACCTTGCTGTATGGAAATGAGAGCTGGGTAGATTCAGGATATCTGATACATAACTTAGAGATAACTGATATGAGGGTAGCACGAATGATTACTGGGACAAATAGATGAGAGCTATGACAAGAAGGTGCTCGCAATGAAGAGATAAACGCAAAGTTAGAAATGAGCACGCTAGATGAAGCTTTTCGGATGAGCCAACTCAGATGGTGAGGTCATATGATGAGAGTGGGGGAGGAGACATTACCTAAGAGGTTAATGAATTCGGCTCAAGAGGGTAAGAGAAGCAGAGGTAGACCTAATAGGCGATGGTAAAATTCAGTGTTGAACTATTCTAAAATGAGAGGTGTAGAAGCAGAGGAGGCCGTAGTGCTAACTGCTAATAGGGGATCATGGAGGTGACTTGTTCGCCATGAGAGGCTTGCAGACTACAGTAGACTGAAAGCTGAAAGGTGAAACAGTTCCAATTGGGAATGTATGTATGTTAAAAAATGAATTGAGCTTATAATATTTGAAATGAAGTGGGGATGTTTCCTCAGGGCTTCTCAGCACGTCCGGGCCCGGGGCATCAGCCCTGTTTGCGTTCTCTCGTGTCAGGTGATCGCCAGCCACACGCTTTTAATATATTTGCCAGGAGCTGTTCTTGATAATTGAGCTTCAATCATTTATTCATATAAATTTTCTTTTTTGCCAAGTTGATTCCTTTTTGTTTCATATGTCATGTATCTCTAGACATACAAAATTTAGGTATACTACATTTTGTGCCGACTGCAATGAAGCTGTTTAATGTGTAAGTTGTACCAATGATTACTTACCAGCTGGAAATCATATGGCCTTATCTGGCAAGAAGAGACCTCAAAGTGATTGAGCTGGTTATTTTATTTATTTAGCGTATGTCATACAAATACATTATTACAAATTTACAACAATTATTACAAACAAACATCTAGGCCCAGTATATATTCAATGGATTTTGGGGTTGCCAACAGGAAGTCTTCATATGCTCTGATTGTGCAGTCCTTCCTAATGTGTTCAACAGTTTGCCGCGGTGCTTCACAGTCGTATGCTGGTGAGGGAAGCATTCGCCACTTAAAAAGCGAATCTCCGCATCGTCCGTGCCCCGTTCTAAGGCGATTGAGTGTTGACCACATTTTACGAGACTGATCAAAACCTGGAACTGTCTTACTGATACAATACATAGACTGACAAGTAACTGGAGCGTTTTCGGGCCAATCTCTCCTCCAGGAGTCAATGATGTTGAACTCACCGAGGCAGCTGGCAAGTGCAAGAGGTGGATGTCTTGACCGGAGTCTGTTGATCCCAAAGTCAGGGATATCAGAATGTATCGGGAGATCAGGGTTTCCCATGATCTTGGTGTATTCTCTTCTCAAAGCAACTTTCCTTCGCAGATGAGGGGGTGGTATATTACTTAGGACAGGCAGCCAGATGATGGGTGTGGACCTGATCGTTCCCGAAATAATACGCATTGTATTATTAAGCAGGACATCGACTTTGTTTATATGTGTGCTGTTCAACCATACTGGTGCACAGTACTCCGCCGCAGAGTATACCAAGCTCAACGCAGATGTCCGCAGAATTGTGGCGGTTCATCCCCAAGTGGTTCCACAAAGCTTTTGTATGATATTGTTTCTTGTCCTCAGTTTTGCAGCAACTTTTGTAAGGTGTGATTTATACGATAGAGTTCTATCTAGCTTGACACCCAGATATGATGGTTCCTTATTATGGGTAAGTTGTGTACCATCAAAATACACTTCCAGAGTGTTGTTGGATTGTCTGTTGTTGAGATGGAAGCAACTCACCTCTGTTTTTGATGCGTTTGGTCGAAGTCTCCACTTTCGAAAATATTCTGTAAGTGTAGACAGATCAGATGTTAGAATTTCTTCCATGGGTTCAAAGTGAGTATGCCTAGTTGTGATGGCCCAATCATCAGCATATCCGAATTTCTTGCAATCTGTTTCTGTCATATCAGCAATGTAAAGGCTAAAGAGCAATGGCGCTAGAACAGAAATTTTGGGGAAGGCCATTTTGGAGGAATTTCTGGCTACTGATTTTATTTCCCATAACAACCTGGAATCCTCTGTTATCAACCATATTATCGAAGCGTTTTGTAACTTGTTGGCATGGGATGATCTTCATCAGCTTGTAGAGTAGGCCTTGCCTCCAGACGGTATCATAGGCTGCTGATAAATCAATGAAAGCCACAGATGTTTTCATCTTCTTCTGAAAGCCTGCTTCGATATGCGATGTTAGTGCCAACAATTGATCTGCACAGCTTCGGTTGGGTCGAAAGCCAGCTTGTTCTAAAGGGATTGTCGAGAGTATTGGTGGTCCAATCCTATTAAACAGTACTCGCTCTAAGAGTTTGTATATCACACTAAGCAATGCAATGGGACGATAGCTTTGCGGGAGATCTGCAGGTTTTCCTGGTTTAAGGAGAGCAATTATCTTGGCACGTTTAAGCTTCTGGGGTATAATTCCTGTTTTTAGCATTGAGGTGAAGAATTTTGCTAACCATGTCTTCATGAATTTTCCAGAATTGATGAGAAACTCAGGAAGGATACCATCAAAGCCAGGAGCTTTACCAGGTTTTATATCCTTTATTGCTGCTACGATCTCTTCAGGGGTGATGTCATGTGAATATTCCGTCGTAGAGGCTGCTGCTTTCAATTCCTTGAGATCTCGTTTAACAGAGATTATAGTCGCCCGATGAATTATTCCTTTAGAAGTTTTAACAAAATGTGAAGCAATATTATTGGGTGTTACAAGATTATCTTCTCGCACGATACGACTAGTTCCTCCCAGTTTTCGAAGCAGAGACCATGCTTTTCGGCTGGATACTCTGAAATCAAGTTTCTGTGTAGTATCTAACCACTTCTGTCGGCGTACGGTATCTAGATTATGTATTAATTCATCTGCTATTTCTTTATAACCACTATTTTGAAAATCCTTATAGAGTTCTTCACATTTCTTATCCCATCCTGGGATATATTCTTTACAATATCCTCTGGGAATATGCTTTCTTGCTGCGCTTTTAACAGCTCCAACAAACCTGTCATACTAATCAGCATATGGTGGAATCCAACCTAAACATTTATCAAGGTTTTCAGAAAAGATGCTCCAGTCAGCTTTTTGTAGATTCCATCTGGGTCGGGGAAATGAGGTTATCAGAGGGACTTTTGTACCAATTTCTCCTATAGCTGGTCGGTGTTGGCTATGAGGGAAGTCTGGCAGGATATTGCGGGTTGTGCTGACTAAGTGATGTTTTTCATCTGTGGGGCCGATAACCTCGATGTTAGTCCCCTTAACACAACAATTATCATCATCATCATTTTTCATCTGCTGTGACAAAGCATAAATCTGGATTGTATTCTTGTTTCCATCGTGCTGACCGGAAGGGATTGCGGTCTTTAGCATAAAAAATAAGATGGATATTATTTTCATCTGCCCAATTTACCAAGGCCTCACCATTGGTATCATTCATTCTATAACGCCACTGTGCATGGTGACTATTAAAGTCTCCCACAAAGATTGCAGGATGTTGGTATACGTGAAGAACGTGGGTTGGCCAAGGAGAGCTTGGTGGTTTGTATATATTACAGATGATTAGTTCCCCAATTTTGATTGTCACTAAGTGAATATTGTTATTCGTAGAAGTTGATATCAGATGAATTTTCTCTATATCATTCCGGACATACGTGGCTATTCCATAGGCACCAATGATATCATATCCTGGTATTTTCCCCCTAGAACAAAGTTGATCTTCACTATCTGCATGAGTTTCCTGTAAAGCAACCACATCGATATTGTGCTTTTCCAATATCTTTACTAAAATTTGACATTTAGTTCTACTAATGCCTTCAATGTTTAGTTGACATATTTTAATACTTGGTCCAAGGTCTCTAGATGTTTGGCCCTGAGAAGGGCTTTTGATGTAGTGTTGTTGAATCATGTTCTCAGTTGGGTATGCACTTGTTGTGTAGCCAGGAGATCTAGAAAGATTGACTGGCAGCCAGTTGTGTTGCTTTCTTGGCACCACCTGAGGGACACGTGTAGGGTACTTTAAGGTTACAACCTACGGACGTAAAGCAACATCGTCCCTCATTGAGCTGGTTAAATCCACCTTCATAAATAATCTGTTGTGTGTGTCTGAATACACTCCGCGTAGGCTCACCTACGAATTCACTAGAGAACCTTTCTTATAGACAAAATGAAGGATGGGGATGCTGCTCCCATCGACTGGATCCTACCAGGCCTTGTAGTTGGAGTTACAATCTAGGAAGAGAGAGATATGGGAAGATCTTTGCGGGACGGAAGCAATGTACAACCAAGAATGGATGAGGGCAGGATACGACCAGTGCCATTCAGTGACTCGTTTTGCTGTTCAAGGTTTTCACTTTTGAGTGTGTGTGGTAAAAGTGTTTCATGCCCCAAGTGGCATGTGTGTGTGTGTTAGTTTTGTGGTGATATCTGTGAACGCATTGCAAAAAGAGGCTTAAGTCCCGAGCAGAATATTATATTGAATTATGTTTTTTTTTACAAATGGTCATTGGCTGCAATTAAATCTATTGTTTTGTGAATAATAATGTACCTATACCTCTATTCACCTCATACTAAGTGGTCTCTTTGACGTTCTGGTCAGTGAAGAAGCCAATGCGCCAGTAAATAAATCCCACTTTTTCCGCTTGTTTTTGGCGTACAACACTTTCCAGCACATGTTGCCATGTTTCCATAAGCTGGCTAGATTACTTTTCAGAATTTCCTTTGTAAAAATAATTTTCACGTTAATTGGGAGCATCACCAACTTTGCTTTTTGGTTGGTTGGTTCTTAAGTTTAGGGGCTGCAACAACGCGGTCATGTAGCCCCGTGTACTTTGGGTGTGTGTAGAATCTGTCTGATAACCGGTGTTAATTGTGATGACTGTATTAGAGTGTGTTATCTGTTTTAGGTAGATTTCATTAGAAAGCTAACTATTGCAATGGGTCCCATGTTTCGACTTCCGGAAAATTTCGACATATCTTCGCGTTTCACATCCCCCAGACCCCAAAACCACCGTCAGTTCAAAAGTTTATATATAATTTATGTATATATATATGTATATATATATATATATATGTATATCAGTTTCTTGTGGACACGATAACTGCCGTAATTTTGCACCAATTACTTCGAATTTTTTACCGAAGATGTATACCTATAAAATCTCGGTCGAGTTCGTTACTGGGCTAAATCGGTCGAAGGGGTGAAAATGGGGGGCTTTTTTCGAAAAAGTGAAATTTCGCTATAACTCTCTTAATACGTGCAATATCGAATCCATTCAAAGTTCATAATATGTGTCGGATAAGTGCCAAAAATTTATGTCAAATAAGATTTTTGATAGCACCAACCATTGACCAAAGGGGTGGAAAAAAGTGGGTTTTTCGGGAAACATTAATCATATCTCTCTTAATAGGCACAATATCAAAACCGTACAAAATGGACAATATTCCCCTAATAATTACCTAAAACTTTTGTCTGAAAGAATTTTTGATATGACCCACCATTACGCCAAGGGACGAGAAAAATGATTTCGGAATTATAAGAAAATGCCAAGAGCTATCAGTGGTTGCCATGGCAACACTACTAAATTGATGAGGCATGGACCATCAGACGTTGCCATGACAACGCACTTGCACGAGATCAGATTCAGTATTTCCATCTGATTAAGTGGTTGGTTGGTTGGTTCTTAAGTTTAGGGGCTGCGACAACGCGGTCATGTAGCCCCGTGTACTTTGGGTGTGTGTAGAATCTGTCTGATAACCGGTGTTAATTGTGATGACTGTATTAGTGTGTGTTATCTGTTTGTTAATTTAAGTACTGCAACTAACAATTTTTCAGATAGTTCCTACTTTTGCCGCCAAGCGCCACTGTCAACGACTACGAGGCCAAGTTCAGAACTGAGCTACTAGACGCCGCCGCAGTCGGCTCTTGGCAACGAACATAGAAACCTAAGAGCGTTGTATACATTCTTAACCTATCCAATTTAGCTTCACACAGGTGCAATTAGTGGAAGGATCTTTAACATGCCATAAATCTATGACATGGGACCGCCGGCTTTACTTCCCCTCCGAAGGAAGGCATACTGAGGGATATTTAACGCTCTTAAAAAATCCGACGGCTTCGGCCGGGTTTGAACCCGGTATCTTGGGCATAGAAGCTCAGCATGTTACCGACTACGCCACCAAAGCCGCCTGATAAAGTGAGAAGCGGCTTCGGTGACGTAACTGGTAGCATGCTGAATGTCTATGCCCAATGTCGCGGTTTCAAAGCCGGCCGAAGTCGTCGGATTTTATAAGAGCACTAGAATCCCTCAGTATGCTTTCCTTTGGATGGGAAGTTCCAACGTTCGTTGCGAGTTGATGGTTGGGGTGGCATCTAGTAGCCAAGTTCACAGCTAGGTGTCGTTGACGGTTGTACCTGGTAGCAACATTAGGAACTACTGCTTGAAATTGACCGTCTGCAGTACTTACATGAATTAAGACTAATACAGCCATTACAATTCACACCGTGTATCAGACAGATTCTACACTCACCCAAAGTACACGGGGTTAGATGACCGCGTTGTCGCAGCCCCTAAACTGAGGAACCAACCAGAGGTAGATTTCGTTAGAAAGCTAACTATTGCAATGGGTACCATGTTTCGACTTCCGGAAAATTTCGACATATCTTCGCGTTTCACATCCCCAGGCCCCAAAACCACCGTCAGTTCAAAAGTTATATATAATTTATGTATGTATATGTATATCAGTTTATTGTGGACACGATAACTGCCGTAATTTTGTACCAATCACTTTGAATTTTTTACCGAATACGTATACCTATAAAATCTCGGTCGAGTTCGTTACTGGGCTAAATCGGTCGTTGGGGGGTGAAAATGGGGGGCTTTTTTTTTTCGAAAAAGTGAAATATTGCTATAACTCTCTTAATATGTGAAATATCGAATCCGTTCAACATTCATACTATGTGTCGGATAAAGCCCAAAAATGTATGTTTGAAGGTTTTATTTTATAGCACCAACCATTGACCAAAGGGGTGGTAAAAAGTGGGTTTTTCGGGAAACATTAATCATATCTCTCTTAATAGGCACAATATCAAAACCGTACAAAATGGACAATATTCCCATAATAATTACCTAAAACTTTTGTCTGAAAGAATTTTTGATATAACCCACCATTATGCCAAGGGATGAGAAAAATAATTTCGGAATTATAAGAAAATGCCAAGACCTATCAGTGGTTGCCATGGCAACACTACTAAATTGATGAGGGATGAGCCATCAGACGTTGCCAAGATAACGCACTTGCACGAGATCAGATTCAGATTTCCATCTAAGTGTGAAGCGGCTTCGGTGACGTAACTGGTAGCATGCTGAATGTTTATGCCCAAGGTCGCGAGTTCAAAGCCGGCCGAAGTCGTCGGATTTTCTAAGAGCGCCAAAAATCCCTCAGTATGCTTTCCTTTGGAGGGGAAGTTCCAACGTTCGTTGCGAGTTGCTGGTTGCGGTGGCATCTAGTAGCCAAGTTCACAGCTAGGTGTCGTTGACGGTAGTACCTGGTAGCAACATTAGTAACTACTGCTTGAAATTGACCGTCTGCAGTCCTTACCTGAATTACAGACTAATACAGCCATCCCAAAGTACACGGGGTTACATGACCGCGTTATCGCAGCCCCTAAACTGAGGAACCAACCAAAATCTCTGCGGTAGATATAATTTTGCGTGAAGAAGTAACAGACCGTTACATAGTTGCACATCAGTGTCGAAACCTAGCATAAGGACAGTGTGACCACAAGTATAAAAATGGACCCCAAATGACAAGAAGGTTACCGTTCCCATAAGACAATAAAATGTTTGAAATAAGAATAAAATGACGAAAAACAAAGTTAATTAAGCTCCAATTATAAAATACCTTCTCGCATTAAATGAGGTCTGATCCTTCTACGAAAATCTGCATATTCTGCCTATTTTCGCCTATCCCCAAGTTTGTCCGGTGAAATCTACCTCCGCCTTCCGGCGTGCCGAGAGGACTTTTTTTTAAATTCAAGTAAGGACTGCAGACTTTTGAATTTTTCAAATAGTACCTACTTTTGCCGCCAAAAGCCACCGTCAACGACTACTAGTTCAGAACTTAGGTACTAGACGCCACCGCAGTCGGCTCTTGGCAACGAACGTAGGAACCTAAGAGCGTTGTTTACATTCTTAGCCTATACCATTTACCTTCATACAGGTGTAATTAGTGGAAGGTTCTTTAACATGCCATAAATCTATGACCGCCGGCTTTACTTCCCCTCCGAAGGAAGGCATACTGAGGGATTTTTAACGCTTTAAAAAAATACGAGCCTTCAGTAGTCGCATATGATGTGTAATATCTGACATAGAAGAAACCTCACGTGAAATTGTTGATACACCGGTATTTTATGCTATTATTGGCACAAATATTAATCTATTGTAAAAGGGAGTGTTTTACAGATATTGTAGTTTATAATACGGAACTCATTTTATTAGATGATTTGTAGCTTCCACCAGCACTAGCCTAAATAAAGAATACGATATGGATCAACTAGATTAATAGACGCGACACCGCTCATAACCTTAAATTCCTTATAAACAGTTCCTCTTCATTCACAGACCAACACGTAATTTCATATGGATTCTGTTAAAATGAGTCATATTGATATGATAAATATCGTTTAAAATTATAATCTGGTAGCAAAATTATCTACCCCGTCCGGGATTCGAACCCAAGATCTCTAGATTCACAGTCATAAGCACTAACCCCACGGCTATTTCGGCTACGCAAAATTGTCCACGTTCCCATAAAACTGCATTACGGAATTAAGTTTCATTTATATTTTGCTTGTTTCGATAATGTTCCTGCGTGGACTTGAGTTTAAAATGCCTTATGAATAGGCCCTCTTGTGAGTAAAGAGAATGTCTTCAGTAATAGTTCATGAAGGCTTGCTCAATTCTCGTATAACCACAACGATTATATTATATTGATGACTGCATTACCGTTATGTGGGTTAATATTTGAATAGCCATTGTGCAGAAACATAATTCCGGCAATGCCGACTGCTTACAATGTTTAATATTAAGGCATTTTACCATTTAAATACTGATACGAAGACTTCGAATATGTACCATGTCATTTGTTTCAATCACTTGACACCAGAGTTCGCATGAGCGCTTTCCGTTCAGTATGTCATATACATTCCACATGGCCGAGAGTACGTCACGGTATCAATTTCCGACATCGCGCGCTCATTGTTTCTCGTACCACTGCCAGCTGGGTCTTACCACTGATCGCTGGATCGATCGATCGAGCGGGCAGTGCATACTTCCGTTTTCCACCACTGCCAGCTAGTACACTTCCGTTCGATCGAGTGAGCGGGCAGTGCATACTTCCGTTTTCCACCACTGCCAGCTAGTACACTTCCGTTTGATCGATCGAGCGGGCAGTGCATACTTCCGTTCGATCCACCACTGCCAGCTCGATCGTTCCGATCCACTTCCGTCCCCAATTTTTAAAATCACTCCCACAAAACTATCCAACAACCGAGCGGAAAGATGTTACACATCAAATATCCGACGACTTCGGCCGGATTTTAACCCGCGATCTTGGGCATACAAGCTCAACATGCTATCGACTACGCCACCGAAGCCGCCTTTTGCTTTTTATGTGATGAATTGTGTGTATGGATATACAATAGTTTTTAGTGGTATTTGGAACGATAGCAGAGTAATTCAGTACGAATTTGATATTATATTACATTTAGTTTTGTACAAACCTTGTTTGAGCAGCAAAAGAGCACGCTAGTAATTCGATTTTATGGCGAATCAGGCCCAAAGTTTGGCAACACTGTTATGATTGCACAAAATTCCTCAAGTAGACAAAGTGTTCAAACTTCAGTTGTAAAGCTTGAATACCCAATAAAATAGGCTACTTCCAAGATAATAAAAGTGGAGAGAAGCTGAGTCAAAGGTGCAAACAATTGATTTTGAATGTATATACAGGGCCATTATCTATGTCCGCCCCGATAAACACGGCGAGCTTGGCCGGCTTTGAATGGCACAGATCGCGGGCGTGCGTACACGGTTTAGCCGGTGGTTGGCGCGCTCCGGTGACTTATATCGTTAGTTCACACGTCTTTTGTCACTGATATGGACGTGTATCTGCAAAGCTTAGACGTTTAGTGAGTATTGCGATTACTGTGATTGTTGGTCATGCCTAGACACCAATTCACATTCACAACGTGTGTAAATCCATAATTTGTATAAGAAATGCAGAAAGTCTTGTTCTGAAACAAGACGAACATTTCGAATCAAGTTTCCAGGAAGACCTTGTGCCTAATGCCAGTACATTTAGGAGACTCGCTAAATGATTCAAGAAAACAGGCTCCGTTCTTATAGAACAAAAATTAGATGAGGTTATTGTTCATTCTTTCATCAGAAGATGTCAGGCGTGTGTTACAAGAGAGGGAGGACATTTTCAGTCCCGGCTATGAGCACTGTAAGTACACATTATTGAACATGTTTAGTAAAAGTGTACAAGTGCGCGCAAACCACCGGCTAAACCACGTACGCGCGCCCGTGATCTGCGCCAGTCACAGCCTACTTAGCTTGCCGTGTTTATGGGGGCACGCATAGATAATGACCCTGTATAATAGTAAGTTGAGAGATGACAATCTCGAGTTTTCATGTCGGAAGGAAGGAGGCAACAAAGTGAGGAGATTCGGGGTGGGATATTTTCCTGACGTTTGGTATAGTGTATTTGCCTTTTAAGCTGAAGACTTGACAAATGAGTTATCTTGGGAATGAACAGTTCGTGGTGTAATCGGTTCATACACTTGCCAGACTGTAGGGAATTCAGGTTCGATTCCTGAAGGTCGTCTTATTTTCAATTCTTGCGCTTCAATGTAGGCTACGGATATCACCTTACGTCTGAACAGCTTGGGATTATTTGACTCTTGCACGTGACGCTTCTAGCAGTGTAAACACGATAACCCAATCTGGAGGTGCTGGACGGGTAGATAAGACAGCTTCCCCTGCAGCTAAAGGGCTTGAGTTCGAGTTTCCCATTATGCTAGAGCTTATCCCCAATGTGCCTCAAGGGTGGAGAATACCGCATGCTCAATAGTTCAGAGAGGATATGCTTCTGAGAGTCGTGTCTACAATCGGATCGTATCCAGCCTTGCTATGGGTGTTTTTGTTGCTATTTTCCTTTACGATGTATACTAATTACAATAATGTAAATAGCACCAGTTCCCAGTGATTTAAGATAGATATCCTGCTTCCTTTCAGACAACAACCCCCTTAAATTGCAGCGCGCTTAGATTCCAACTCATACGGTATTCTTCAAATAAAATTCCTACATCACCAAATTCAAAATAATTTCTACTCCATGACATTCTAAGTCAAATAATAAGATATGTTTACCTGCTGGTGTAGTGGCTAGAATTTTCAATTCCCAGCTCAGCCAAGACATCTAATCTGGTCTTACGGTTGGAACTGGGTACACTAAGCCTCTTGAAACAAAACTGAGAAGAGACAGGTACAATCTCCTCCTCAGGCATCCTGTAAGTGGTTTTCCGTGGTTTCCCACTTCTACTCCAGTCAAATGCTGCGATGATACCTAAGTTAGAGCCACGGCTGCAACCTTCCCAAATCCTAGCTAAATTACAAAAATACACACAGTAGTACAGACATCACAGTGACACAGGTTTTCAGACAAATACTATTGTATACACACCCAAGTACACAGGGCTACATGACCACAATGTCGCAAAGTCCTGAAAAGAATCAACAACATCTGTAAGAGTGCTGTAGTGATAGTTTGGTTTTGTGACAGAATATTTTGTTTTTCCATATTTCTGGAATCTGTTCAAAGCAAGTACATTGTAGTAGCGGGTAAAATGTTATTAGGGAACTGTATTTTTAAACAAATGTAACGAAAGAGAACCGATTCGTTACTTTGCTAATTGAAAATTCGTTACTATTTCTGACAAGTAACTGAACTTGTAACATCGTTACTGTTTTTGACAAGTTACTGTAACTTCGTTACTAAAGAAAACCAAGCATTTGTGCGCTGGTGGTGAGGGCAATGAAATAGGGCAAATGGATGGAGTAAGCTTAAGGCCAGTCAGTAACTTCAAGTATCTTGGGTCAACAATGTCTGAAGATGGCAATATAATTACTGAGATTGACCACAGGGTCAGTCAGCCTGGATGAACTGGAAAAGGCACAAGGAATAGAGGCAGACCTCGAAGAAGATGGACTGACATTACACTGGTCAACAGCTTTTTAAGCTGATTTTATATGAATTTGATGCCCTGAATTCAAACATGCCATCAGCTTTTGCCTAGCAGCTCTAGTTTCTGAGATATGACATTTTGTGAAATATACATTACACTAACGCATGGTAATAAAAAACTAAACACGTAATTTTCGTTATTATATTATACAAATATTATTATATACAAACATAGAGGAAAAAGCCATGAATGAAACCAACCAGTCACTGGACACTTCGGAAGCTTCTTTTCTGTGACATTCTGGAATATATTTTGGAACAGTGCCTTTTTAAGCTCCAGCAGTCATCTGCCATCATGTGCATGCCCTATCTTGCTTGGTATCGGTCCTCCACAGTTTTAATATCCTGGTGAAATCGTTTACTTTGTTCCTCACTATTGTCTGCTAAGTTTTCAGGAAAACGGTCTAAGTGCCTGTGTAAATAGTGCTCCTTAATACTCATGTTGCACCCAAGAGATTTGAAACTGTTAAGTATCTCGTTCACCAGTTCAACATAGTTTTCAGCTTTGCGTTTGCCTGGAAAATGTTTTACAACTTACACAAATAAAGTCCAGGCCTTAAGCTCAGATTCATTCATTGAATTTACGAAGTCAGATCCTTAATGAGTTGTCTTATTCGTGGGCCATCAATATCCCTGCTCTAAGTTTTTCCATACTCAAGTGAGGCATTTTATTTCCTATAAATGCAAAGCAAGATCCATTCTTATCAAGAGCCTTCACAAACTGCTTCATAACGCCCAGCTTGATATGCAGTGGAGGAAAGATGATTTTCTCTCGTTCAACATTTTCCCCCCAACATCGATGTTCTCTCTCTTAGGCCACTCTTTTCTAACCCAGTGGTGTGTTTTTTCCTCTGCTATCCCATAGGCACAAGAAGCAAGGATATCATACTGACGATACGACCCAAACCTTGTATTTTATGATTAATAATTGCATAAAATGGAGTTAGAACTACACATTTCATGTAAAACAACACATAAAACAACACAGATCTAAACAAATAGAGGTGATAGAGGAAAACCGATATCTAAACAAGATGTTCAGTAAAGAACATATAGCCTACTTTCTCCTAAATGCATGGGTATTGTTATAACTCCTTGTCCTTTTCAAGGAGTATGATCGAATGTTGGTTGTAGTAGCTTGTTGAAATACAACGTGCTATAGGGATATTAAACATGAATATGAGGTACCCTTTGCTATTGCTACCTCTGTACCAAATTTCGTTCAATTCGGTTTCACCGTGTTTGAATTGATAGTGGTAATCGATTTGCACACATACTTGGCCACCATCGGCAAACTATTGGGCTGATGTTCTTGCAGTTTGGTCAGAATATGTTTCCCACATAAAGATATGGTGTCGCAAAATTAGGTAGAGACTAGATTATTAGGTTGGTCGTAATTACATTTTAGCTTTTAACATTTGGGTGGCCGCGATTACGTTTCCATCAAGATAGCGGTGATATAAAACATGACACTGAGGTGCCCTTTGCTAGTGCTACCTCTGTACCAAATTTCGTTCATTCGGTTCCACCGTGTTCGAAATAATAGGGGGAATCAATTTTGACATAAAGATGGCCACCATCCGCAAACTATTTGGCTAATCACCTATTAGATTGGTCAAAGGATGCTCCCTCCATAAAGGTATGTTGTTGCAAAGTTTGGTAGAGTTCGGATGGTTATGTTAGTCTTAATTTGATTTAAGCTTTAAACATTCGTGTGGCCGCCATTACGTTTCTGTCAATATGGTGGCGATATTAATCATGACACTGAGATGCCCTTTGCTAGTGCTATCTCTGTACCTAATTTCGTTCCATTCGGTTTCAGCGTGTTTGAATTAATAGGGGGAATCGATTCTGACACAAAGATGGCCGCCATCCGCAAACTATTAGGCGAATGACCTATTAGATTGGTCAAAGGATGCTCCCTCCATAAAGGTATGTAGTTGCAAAATTTGGTAGAGATCGGATGATTAGGTTAATCGTAATTTGATTTAAGCTTTGAACATTCGTGTGGCCGCCATTACGTTTCAGTCAAGATGGCGGCGATATAAAACATGACACTGAGGTGCCCTTTGCTAGTGCTACCTCTGTTCCAAATTTCGTTCCATTCGGTTCCACCGTGTTCGAATTAATAGGGGGAATCAATTTTGACATAAAGATGGCCGCCATCCGCAAACTATCAGGTGAATGACCTTTTAGATTGGTCAAAGGATGCTCCCTCCATAAAGGTATGTAGTTGCAATATTTGGTAGAGATCGGATGATTAGGTAAATCGTAATTTGATTTAAGCTTTGAACATTTGTGTGGCCGCCATTACGTTTCCGTCAAGATGGCGGCGATATAAAACATGGCACTGAGGTGCCTTTTGTTAGTACTACCTCTGTACCAAATTTCGTTCCATTCGGTTGCACCGTGTTCGAATTAATAGGGGAAATCGATTTTCACACAAAGATGGCCGCCATCCGCAAACTATTACGCTGATGACCTATTGGTTTGGTCAAAGGATGCTCCCCCCATAAAGGTATGTCGTTGCAAAATTTGGTAGAGATCGGATGATTAGGTTAGTCGTAATTTGATTTAAGCTTTGAACATTTGTGTGGCCGCCATTACGTTTCCGTCAAGATGGCGGCGATATAAAACATGACACTGAGGTGTCCTTTGCTAGTGCTACCTTTGTACCAAATTTCGTTCAATTCGCATTCACCGTGTTCGAATTGATAGGGGGGGACAGACATTCAGAGTACACACACTCACACACACACACACAGACACACAGACACACACACACACAGACTCACACACACACATACACACACACACATACACACACACAGACACACACACACACAGACACACACACACACATACACACACACACATACACACACACAGACAGACACACTTTTTTCGCCCTGTGTTGATCTCATAAGTCTACTTTCATTTTTTGCAAAAATCGAAAGTAGGCTAAAAATAGATTTAATATTTAGATTCAGCGACCCAAGTATACCTGAAATCAGTTACAAAATCCCTGGCACCAAACAATTTTTATTTTTTGTAGGCCTGTGTTTTCCATGAAGACCTAAAGGAGAAGCAGTTTGGGGACGACGATGAGTGGGACAGAATAAAATGGAAAAGACTTGCAGAAACATCGACCCCACTTGAAGTGGGATAAGATGAAGTAGAAGAAGGAGAAGAAAAATGATAAGAAGAAAAAGAAGACTGTAACTTCGTTACTATTCTTGACAAGTAACTGTAACATGGGTACTATTTATGACAAGTATCGGTACCGGCAATTTCGTTACTTTTTAGCACGTAACGGAAACTGTAAAGAAGTTACTTTTGGAAAGTAACTTTCCCATCCCTGGATGGAACGTAAGTTTTTTAAATACACATAGGCCTATGCATGTATCACAAGAATATAAGCTGTTGAATTCTAATAAATACGGCAGTTAAATTATATGTTGGAAAGAGGTAATTCGATTACCTTCAGGTGATACTAACAAGGCTTGCGAGAATCTAATCCATATAGCTTAAATTAAATGAACCATTAATAACTACTAAACCTGCTATAATTTGTTGAGACATGAACTTAAAGTGAGGTGATATATTGTGGCGACCAGGGAGGATTTTTAAAGCATACAGGGAAATTAAATAGAGGGTGATAAGGTTGGAACAGGGGAGTAGTTTGTAGAGATCGTTGATAATGGCAGAGGGTAGAGAACTTCGCCAATGAATCAATGGGAGCTGACATTTTAGTCTCCGCGGCGCGTAACCGACTCAATGCATAATTTGAACGACCCATTTCCTCTGGCTATCACGCATGTAAATACAACGTTCACAGAGGAGATTTAGGGACAATAACACACAGCATTATCGTGAAATACGCGCAAATATTTTTAGCCTACTTTTCACATTTTGCAAAAATGAGGAAAAAGTAGACTTATGAGATCGATCCGGGAAATTGTCTGTCCGTCCTTCTGTCTGTCGGTGTGTGTATGTGTGTGTGTGTGTGTGTGTGTGTGTGTGTGTGTGTCCCTATCAACTCCTAAACGGCTGCAGCAATTGAAACCAAATTTGGTATGAGTTAAGATCTATACCGGAATATCTCAATGTCATACTTGAAAATGATGTCAGTGCTACCAACTGCTGAAAAATCGCAATTGGAATTTGAGCTCAATGTTGGATATCTTGGAAGGCATACACGGGAACTATTCCAAAATTGGCACACATATAGATAATAAAACTTCAGTTTAATTTTCAGGAGGCAATACATGACAGTGTTGCCAAAATGAGTCTAAGTCTACTGATGAGTGCAATGTATAAATGCGTATAACTCCTACAGTATCAATTGGATTTCAACCAAATTTCGTATGCACTATGTGTAAATAAACAGATATGACTGAGCGTATTCTTAAGAGCCACCAGGGCTGCCAACTGTTAATAAATGCTCATTCTATTTTTTTAAATCCAAATACCAATATATCAGAAAGTATGCGAGCCAACAGCTTTAAACATTGCACACGTATAGTACCTGACATTCTTGATAAATTTGGAGCAACTAATATACGTCAGTGCTGCCAACCTGATTTTAAGCCTGCTGATAGGTCCAATTTTAAAATACCATTAACTTCTATACTAACAAGTGGATTTCATCCAAAATTGGCACAACAAGAGATCATAATATTTCAGATTATCTCTTACCAACACATGCATGACATTGTTGCCAACATGATTTTACGCGCGCTGATAGATCCAATGTCTAACTGCATGTAACGTCCATGCTATCCATTGGACTTCAACCAAATTTTGTATTCTGTACCTTAAGGGATGGAACTAAGAATATATTCAGTCACCAGGGCTGCCAACTGTAGTGCTCTATTAGGCTACATTATGCCAGATATATTTCGAACCAATTAGAAATTTCGATATTACCAACTTTAAATATTTCGTCATTATTCTAGATAGGTCCATATAGATTAGTCATTGGCATGAATCTTAAATTTTAAGAAAAGTAGGCTCTTAATTCGTCACGGAACTTCTTGTTAGCGTTAATGTTGGTAATTACTAAGGTGAGGATTTCGTCATAAAGGCGTATTCTTATCCTCAGCCCAGAATTGTATGCTCATAAGTCTAAAATCAGTTCCAGTCATTTTGCGAAAGTCGTATATGGGTTTTATAGTACCGATGAATACGTATTTCGTGCAATAGTGCCTATTTCGAAGATATTTGCATGTTAAGTGCCTAAAACGGCAAATACATTCAAACCTGCCTAAACCGGACCCTTTATATACCGGAAACCTGGAAAAACGAAAAAATAAATCGGAACGGAGGTACAGGGCGCCCGAGAATGTTCTCCGCAGTGGGTACGTGCAGCAGTGAGTGGTTGAGACATGAGTTTAGTTGGCTGCACTGTGTCCTTGTAAGCGGGACTCCCCCGTGTGGGCTGTCCGTGTGTATTGCGATAAGCGAGCTAGCCTGGATGTCTTCAGTGTCAGCGAGCGTTCAGATAGATTATTGGAAAAGTGCAACAGTATACAGGCGGTAATGTTTACTACTGAAGAGAGAGCTTTTTTTTTTTGGTGGAATACTTTTTTCGTGAAGGCGATCGGTTTACAGAAAATGTAAAATTAAGATTTCAGGCGCGGTTACCTAATTCAAAGTGTCCAAACCGTGATACTGTTCGGGATTTGATGAGTAAATTTCGTGTGACTGGCTCATTTAACGATGTACTGGGAACAGGCAGGCCTACGCTTTTAACGGACGAAAAACTCGATGAAATCTCCGATATAATGCTGCGTAGTCCAAGTATGTTAACACGAAAATTAGCTCAACAAACAGGAATCTCTAAGTCGACAGCACATAGAGCTGTAAGAGACAAGCTTCAGTTGTTCCCTTATAAAGTTACCATGGTTCATGAATTAAAACAAACTGATTACGGAAAAAGAGTGATGTACTGTTCCAGCATCTGTTATGAATGGCTGTGGTGAGTACGAAGTTTACTGTTTATTTGTTATGAAGCAAGCGGCAGCCATGCTACCAACATAACTGCTGTAGCTAGCTCTCGCAGACGCATGTAGGCGCTACGGAGAACATTCCCGAACTCACTGTATTTCCTATGTAAAATGACACTGTAAACCGGAAAACTGCCTAACGCGGAAACGGAAAGGAATTCCAGAACTGTAGGCGTAAATAACCTGACTAAGACCATGGTTCCAGGAATCATTAACGACTGAAGACATTCAAAGTGCAGCTGATATTGCTGCCAAAAAGAGCAGGTGCGAAGTCATCGAAGAAATGGACGATGAAGGCAATGAGTGGGAGCTAAAATACACACTGTCTGTTGTGGGTGATCTTACGGAATTTGCAGCTTCCAAGAATGTTCCAGAAATCCTGGAGTTAATGCAGAATGCAAAGGAAATCATACAAAGTTCTTCTGTAAAGAAGTCGCGACGCGCTTTGAAAGACATGTAGAAACAAAGAAACGAGTAGAGAAACAGAAATGTTTGTACGTAATTTGAAAATACAGTGTAGTGCGTGTAAACCTATTTTCTTTTAGCCTATTTTCATTTATGAAAAAAGGCTTATAAGATCACCTTTTTGTCCATGTATCTGTCTGTGTGTGTGTGTGTATGTGATGGTGTGTGTCCCCCCTAATAACATCTAAACGGCTGGAGCGATTTCAATGAAATTCGGTAAGTTCATAGCACTATTCCGGGCAACCCCGAGCGTTCCCTTCAAATTTCGTTACCTCTCACCAATCCAACATGGGGGCTGTGCGAAGTATTTCACCAGCATTCAATATCTCCGAAACTATTACCGATATCACCCTGGAATTTTGTACGATGATAAACGGAACTACTTGAATTTCACCTATGTGACATTTGAAAATCTGGTAACTACAAAGCCAACATGGCGGCAAAGCGAATTTGCGACTTTTAAATAGACGTTTCTCGCGATTTAACCAACCAATCGCAATGAAACTTGGTACAGTATATGTTTATACACATTGTAATGCACCGACATCTCACTTCGTTCAATTGTTTACATAACCTCAAGATGGCGGCTGTGCAAAATATTACACCGGCATTCTATATCTCTGAAACTATTACTGGTATCACCATGAAATTTTGTACGGAGATAAAAGGCACTACTGGAAGTTAATCTATGAGGCTTTCAAAAACCGATTAACTACAATAGACTTTTCTCGCGATTTAATGATTCAAACGCAATGAAACATAGTACAGGAAATGTTTCTGCACATTGTAATGCACTGGTATCTAATATAGTTCCATTGTTTACTTAACCTCAAGATGGCGGCTGTGCGAATTTCGAAAATTAAGTTTTTATTTCATGTGTTCTAATCATGGAATCGAAATCAACATTTGCATAATGAACGTACACAATAATTATCATCTAATAGTACATAACTCTATGGCCTACATATATTAAAATCCAACATGGCGACCATCCGAAATATTTAGACGGTTCTCAATATCTATTAATCTACTACACCATTCAAACTGAAATTTTGTAAGTGTATAGAGGCTATAAGTATAAGTTCACCTATGGGACGTTCAATAACCTGGCGAGCACAAATCCAACATGGCGGCTACTCGAAATTTAAATATTCAAATGGAAGTTTCTTGTGTAGTAACCATCCGAGCGCAGTGGAACTTGATACGGTATATGCTTATACAAATTATAATCGACTGGCATCTAATTCATTTAAACTTATTTCATAACCACAAGATGGCGGCTGAGCGAAATTTTAAAATCCCGCTTTTATTTCTTGTGTCCTAATCATGCGATTGAAGTTTGAATAAAACACCTACACAATAATCTTCATGTAATAGTACATAAATCTAAGGCCTATAATATAAAATCCAATATGGTGACCATCCAAAATATTTAGACGGTTCTCAATATTTACGAATCAATTACAGCAATCAAACTGACAATTTGTATGTTGATAGGGACGGCTTCGGTGGCGTAGTCGGTAGCATGCTGAACTGCTATGCCCAAGATAGCGGGTTCAAACCCGGCCGAAGTCGTCGGATTTTTTAAGAGCGTTAAAATCCTTCAGTATGCCTTCCTTCGGAGGGGAAGTAAAGCCGGCGGTCCCATGTCATAGATTTATGGCATGTAAAAGATCCTTTCACAGACTAAACTTGTGTAAAGCAAAATTTGTTAGGTTAGATTTCGTCGGAACGCTCTATCAAAGTTCCAACGTTCACCACTAGGTATCAGTGATATCTGGTGGCGAAAGTTGGAACTACTTGAAATTGAACGGAACTTGTAGCTCACCCTTTAGGGTATCCGCTGGAAGGAGCTACAGACTCAGGCGAGCCGAACATGTCCTCGGACACTCCCGGCACTAAAAGCCATACGATAAATAATAATATTAGTAGGATATATGAAAATAGGCTATTTAGTTCTTCACGGAACTACTTGTTTATTGTAATTATATGCGATAATGCAGTATTTCTTTGTAGTGCATTTTGTCTTATTAACACTCAACCCTTTGTATAACGGAAACCTGCGAAAACGGAAAAAATTATCCGGAACGATTTCGTTCCGCTTTAGGCAGGTTTTACTGTATTCAATTTTTAAGTCGTATTTTTCTACCCATCTCTACTTTGATAGTTTTCTTTGCCAGATAGCCGCTGCAATCAGGTATTCTTTGCAGGTAGCCACCAAAGACAGGCCCGTAAATTGGATTAGAGATGACAACAGCGTTCTTTCTGTCTTCTGATACTTCTAGGAGCGACCTGGTCTTGAATCTGCACCCTGCTGTGGGGTGGTAGGAGGGGGAGATAGAGAGAACTCGCACGGTCGAACGAGCTGTTAACAGTTTACTCGTTTTTATTTATTTATTTATTTATTTAATAATTATTATGTACATCCATGAAAGGGTCATTTTACACTAATAATTTAACAATTTTAAGTGATATTCACAAAAACAACAACAACAATAAGTGGTAAAAAATGGCAGTGATGACAGCAAGAGACAAACTTCGGGAAAGCCGTAGGGAATGATTGGGGTATTGGGTGATCAGGAGGGGGAGGGGGAAGGAATTGAGGATGAAAAGGATCTTCTAATGTTATGTTTGAATGTTCTATAGGGAGAGAATATGTCAATATTTGGAAGGGAGTTGCTAAGGGTAGGTAGACGGTGGAAAATAGAGCGCTTCTGTACTTCAAGACGTGGGCGACGTATGTTGTGTAAATGGTGCTGATGTGTTGAACGGGAGGGAACATGGAGTGGGAAGTAGTTTAGTAGCGTGTTACATTTTGTGTAACCACAGGTCAGTAAATTTTGCGCAAGGTGCAAGTAATTTTGGAGTTCCCGAACTCGTAAAAATATTTATTAAAGCCAGTTTGTTAGTGGATTAGGCACATTGTTGTTTAAAAATATATTAGGTGACAACAGACAAAGATACACTGTGCAAAATTTGGAACAATATCTGTTTGTCCATTGTAACATGTGCTATAATAATTAATAATAATAATAATAATAATGATAATAATAATAATATCGTATGGCCTCGGGTGCCGGGTGCAAGCTTTGTAATTTGACACCCAAAGGGTAGCTTGCATGTCGAATTTCGTTGTTCCTTGAAGCACGATGGAAGTCAGGGAGGTTAGATATCTAAGCCCCTTGAACACTATAGCGCCTTCTAGTAGAGAAATGAGGAACATTGTGTGTTGGCGGAAACTCCCGAGATTTATTTTGCCATTATGAACATGGCCTACTGAATTCAAATGGGTTCTTTGACATGCCAACATCGTATGACACCTGTCGTAATAATTTCCGCCTTTCAAAAATCACTTACCACGGCCAGGAGTGAACCAGAAAACTTGGGGTTAGTAGACCGACACGTTAACCACTCACCCACCGTGGCAAGCTAAGACCACAGTTTATGAAGTGGACGAAAGTGTAGAGCGAGCAAATCATCTTCCTGTCTCAATCCAAGAACAAGAACAATACGTTGAGGAGTTGAGAATTGGTCCCGTACGGGAATCGTATGGTAACGTTACGTGCTAGAGCTCTTTATTATTGACTGGCTGCGTGGCTCAGCGGTAACGTTCTCGCCTGCTGAGCCCAAAATAGGGGGTCGAATCCCAACGCAGTCAGTTGGCATTTGAGGGTGCTTAAATGTGAGGGAACCATGTCAGTAGATTTACTGGAACGTTAAAGATCCCATTCGGGACTAAATTCCGCACCCCGGCGTCTCTAAAAGCCTCAGTAGTTCAAAGGGACGTCAAACATTCTTATTTTCTTTAATATTTTACAAGCAGCGATTGAGATAAAGTCATAGTTTGAATCTCGTTCATTGCATTAGTTACAATTGAAACACTGCTGCGAAATATACTCGAAGTTTGAATTTATATCTGCGGGAACAGACTTTGTGTAACACGCAGGAATATTTAGTGTGTTCAATGAAGCATAAATATACGACTGTTCATAACGCAGTCTTGCCTGAAAAATTCGAAGAGATTGGATTTCACATGAACATTTTGTAGAACATGTTATCGAGCATAAATATACGCACAGCATCGTATTACCTATTCCGCTGATAACAATTCATCTATTAGTAAAAGTTACAAACCAGAAATTAATGAGAGTAAACCGAATTTGTTGTGGAATATCTGAACATTGGAGACTGTATAATTTTTGGTTGGTTCCTTAGTTTTGGGGTTGCGAAATCGCGGTCATGCAGCCCCGTGTACTTTGGGTATGTGTAGAATCTGTCTGATAACCGGTGTTAATTGTGATGACTGTTTCAGTGTGTGTTATCTGTTTTTAATTCACGTAAAGACTGCAGACGATAATTTCAAGTAGTTCCTACTTTCGCTACTAATTGCTACCGTCCACGACACCTAGCTGTGGACGTGGCTACTAATAGATGCCATCGCAACCACCGCCCGGTGACGAACGTTGGAACTTAAGAGCATTAATCAAACCTAACCTACAAATTTTGCTTCACACAAGTTTAGTTAGTGAAAGGTTCATTTACATGCCATGTATGACATGGAACCGCCGGCTTTACTTCCCCTCCGAAGGAAGGCATACTGAGAGATTTTTAGCCTGTTTTCAATTCTGAAAAAAAAAAAAAAAAAAAAAAAAAGGCTAATGAGATCACCTTTTGTCCGTGTGTGTGTGTGTGTGTGTGTGTGTGCGTGTGTGTCCCCCTAATAACTTCTAAACGGATGGAGCAATTTCAATGAAACTCGGGAAGTTCATTGCACTATTCCGGGCGACCCCGACCGTGCCCTTCAAATTTTGTTAGGTCTCACCAATCCAACATGCCGGCTATGCGAAATATTTCACCAGCATTCAATATCTCCGAAACTATTCCCGATATCACCCTGGATTTTTTTACGGTGATAAAGGGAACTACTAGAAGTTCACCTAATATGTGACTTTTGAAAAACTGGTAACTACAAAACCAACATGGCGGCCACGCGAATATACGACATTTAAATAGACGTTTCTCGCGATTTAACCAACCAAACGCAATAAAACTTGGTACAGTATATGTTTATACACATTGTAATGCACCGACTTCTAACTTCGTTCAATTGTTTACATAACCACAAGATGGCGGATGTGCGAAATATTTCACCGGCATTCTATATCTCTGAAACCATTAGCGGTATCACCCTGAAATTTTGTACGGAGATAAAGGGCACTACCGGAAGTACATCTATAATACTTTCAAAAACCGGTTAACTACAAAACGAACACGGTGGCCATGCGAATTTGAAAATTTTAATAGACCTTTCTCGCGATTTAATGTTCCAAACGCAATGAAATCTGGTACAGGAAATGTTTATACACATTGTAATGCACTGGGATCTAATTTTTAGTCGAATTGTTTACATAACCAAAAGATGGCGGCTGTGCGAATTTTAAAATTAAGTTTTTATTTCTTGTGTCGTAATCATGCGATCGATGTGAAAGTTTGAATAACGAACCTACGCAATAATTTTTCTTTAATGGTACATGACTCTATGGCCTATACATTTAACAATCCAACATGGCGACCATCCGAAATATTTAGACGGCTCAGAATATCTACGAATCTATTATAGCAATCAAACTGAATTTTTTAATGTTCATAGGTGCTATAAATATAAGTTCACCTATAGTACTTTCAATAACCTGGTGATCACAAATACAACATGGCGGCGACGTGAAGTATAAATATTCACATGGACGTTTCTCGCAACTTAACCATCCGAGTGCAGTGAATCTTGGTACAGTAAATCCTTATACGAATGTTAATCCACTGGCATCTAATTTATTTCAATTGTTTCCATAACCACAAGATGGCAGCTGTGCGAAATTTTAAAATCTCCTTGTTACTTCTTGTGTCCTAATCATGCGATTGAAGTTTGAATGCTACGCGTACACAATAATCCTCATGTAACAGTACATAACTCTAGGACCTACATATATAAAATTCAACATGGCGACCATCCGAAATATTTAGTCGGTTCTCAATATCTACGAATATATTACAGCAATCAAACTGAAATTTCGTATGTTGAGAGTGGCAGTTAACATACGTAAGATATATGAAAATAGGCTGCTTAGTTCTTCACGGAACCACTTGTTAATGCTTTTAAAATATCTGATGACTTCAGCCGGGTTTGAGCCCGCGAACGTTGTTCAATTTTTTGTCGAATTATTGGAATAATGAATGCGAAAGTGGAAAGTGGAGAACGACTACAGAACGGTAAGATTCGAGCAATAATGTTGGCAACTCTTGGTGCGTTACTCACAAGCGTGCAGTATATTGGAGAGACTAAACTGAGTGCAAAACATAACAGTTGTTAATGCACACATTTGAATTCAGTAGGCCGTATTCATAATGGCAAAATTATTCTCGGGATTTTCCGCCAACACAAAAGTTCCTCCTCTCTCCACTAGAAAGCGCTATAGTGTCAAGGAGCTTAGATATCTTACCTCCTTGACTTTCATAGCGCTCCAAGAAACAACAAAATTTGACATGCAAGCTGCTCTCTGGGCGTCAAATGACAATGCTTGCACCTGGCACCCCGATGCCATACGATATTATTATTATCATTACAGGGGGTTACAAGAGAAACGTGTTCACTTGTAGGCCTAGTATAGCAGAGCTTTATGTATTGATGGAACTTATAAAGTACGCAAATAGTTTAAACAATTATTCGTGCTACTATTAATTTTAAACATATTCTGATGAACACTTCAAAGCCTCCGTGGCTTAGGCGGCAGCACGCCGGCCTCTCACCGCAGGGTCCGTGGTTCAAATCCCGGTCACTCCATGTGAGATCTGTCCTGGACAAAACGGAGGCAGACAGGTTTTTCTCCGGGTACTCCGGTTTTCCCTGTCAAAATTTCATTCCAGCAACATTCTCCACTATCATTTCATTTCATCTGTCATTCATTTAATCATTGCCCCAGAGGAGTGCGTCAGGCCTCGGCAGCCGGCACAGTTCATATCCTCGCCGCTAGATGGGGGCTTCATTCATTCCATTCCTGACCCGGTCAGAGACTAGAAGCAGGCTGTGGATTTTCATTTCATTTCTGATGAACACTTCGACATCGGTAACCAAACTTCAGGGGATATTATCGTGCTGGAAGCTATGTTACTGTATTAAGATATACTTTGTATCAGATCATCAACAGACCAAGGCCGGCATTAACGGTAGTACAGTATTAAAGAATCTAGGACATTCTCAATAGCCCGAGTGCACTTAAAGAAGACTGTTTTGCTTACGTGTGTCTGCCTCGTTGCGTAGCGGCTATCATACACAGCTGACACCACAGAAGACCGAGTTCAATTCCCGGCTCTATCAAAAAATATAATTCTGGTCTGAGGGATGGAATGGTATACACTCAGCCTAGAGATGGAAAACTCAGAAAAGGCGGGTTTGATTCCTATTCAGCCATCCTGGAAGTGGTTTTCCGTAATTTTCCCACTTCTACACCAGGGAAATGCTGGGATGGTACCTAACTAAAGTTATGGCCGCTTCCTAATCAAATATCTCTCCATTACAAGTACACATATTAGTACTGTACCCATGTGAATGTCCTCGGGTACAGTACAGACATTACATTGACACATGTTATCAGACATTTTATACACACACTGAAGTACACGAGGCTACATGACCACGATGTCGCAAATCCCATAAAAAACACAACAAGCTTACGCGTGGCGAGAATGAAAATTGGTCTTTAATAGTTGTAGATGTTATAGTTATAGTTATTGTTGTTTTAAGGGGCGGAACTACGGGGTCATCCGCCCCTTAGTTGTTGATGTCCAGAATACATAAACATAAGGGAGAGTGGGGGAATTGTGCGGACTTAAGAAAGAATCAGTCTTGTTATAGTTTCTTAATAGATAACACAACTGCAGTTAAGAATAAGGGAGCCTTAGTAAATCTATATTCGATATGCAGAAACAAATTTAATTCAAAAATAAATTTGGTGAATTATAATTCAAATTCTTGCAAATATGCAACTTCGAGGCTCAAATCAAGAAAGAGTTTTCTTCGTTCTACAGCAATCCTAACTGAAACACCTTCAAAATTCAGAATAAATTCGTAGCGTTCCAGATCGAACTGCACTATAGGATGGATGGTACCTCCAGGTCATGAGGAAAATTGGTCGACATGGCAGGCACTAAACAGGATAAGGTCCGGTGTTGGCAGATCCAAAAATAACATGAAAAGTGGGGGTTTGCATGCAACTCCACACTATGCGAATAAAGTGAAGAGCAAACCATGGATCATCTCCTCAGCTGCAAGTTATGCCCGACGACATGCTCTCCTCAGAATCTATTAGATGTGACCAAAGAAGCATGTGAATTGGCAAGATACTGGTCACCTAATATACAGGGTGTTTAAAAAATAGGGGGCATAATTTCAGGTATCTATTTGTTATATGTAGACAATCAAAATAGTTCATTTCAACATGTGTCCGGAAATACTTCATTTCTGAGTTATGGCCTTCACAATAAAGAACTTGACCGGAACATTTTTCTTATCGCAGGTCGTTGGCGTGGCAGGAGACATTAAGAGGACACTCTGACAGTTCATTCTGAGGCGAAGGCTAAATTCAGTGTTGTGTTTGGCGTTCGTCTGTGCGTCATGTACTCAAATCAGCATCTGGCAGAGATGCACTTCATGTGCGGTAAGGTGGACGGCAATGCTGCGTTTCATCGTCGTTTGTTCCAGGAGAGGTCAATGAGACATCAATGTGAGGTCTGTATTCAAGCAGGAGGTGGATATTTTGAACATCTTTTGTAATGACAATGACCAGCGGAAGAGATACGTTCCGGTGAAGTTCAGTGCTGTGAAGGCCATAACTCGGACATATGTTGTAATGAACTATTTTGATTGTCTACATACAACAAACAAGATGTTCAGTAAAGAACATTTAGCCTACTTTATCCTAAATGCATGGTTATTGTTATAACTCTTTGTCCTTTTCAAGGAGTATAATTGAATGTTGGTTGTAGTAGCTTGTTGAAATACAACGTGCTATAGGGATATTAAACATGAATATGAGGTGCCCTTTGCTAGTGCTACCTCTGTAAAAAAAAATCATTCAATTCGGTTTCACCGTGTTTGAATTGATCTGGGGAATGGATTTGCACACATACATGGCCGCTATTTTCAAACTATTGGGCTGATGACCTTGTAGTCAGTCATAAGATGCTTTCCACAAAAAGGCATGTTGTTGCAAAATCCGGTAGAGATCAAATTATTAGGATGGTCGAAATTTGATTTAAGATTTTAACATTTGGGTGGCCGTCATTCTGTTTCCGTCAAGATGGCGGCGATATAAAACATGACACTGAGGTGCCTTTTGCTAGTGCTACCTCTGTACCAAATTTCGTTCAATTCGGTTTCACCGTGTTTGAATTGATAGGGGGAATCGATTTGCACACATACTTGGCCACCATCTGCAAACTATTGGGCTGATGATCTAGCAGTTTGGTCAGAATATGCTTCCCACATAAAGATTTGTTGTTGCAAAATTTGGTAGAGACTAGATTATTAGGTGGGTCGTAATTACATTTTAGCCTTTAACATTTGGGTGGCCGCGATTACGTTTCCGTCAAGATGGCGGTGATATAAAACATGACACTGAGGTGGCCTTTTCTAGTGCTACCTCTGCACCAAATTTCGTTCCATCCGGTTTCACCGTGTTCAAATTAATAGGGGGAATCGATTTTCACACAAAGATAGCCGCCATCCGCAAAATATTAGGCTAATGACCTATTAGTTTGGTCAAAGGATGCTCCCTCCATAATGGTATGTTGATGCAAAATTTGGTAGAGATCGGATGATTAGGTTAATCGTAATTTGATTTAAGCTTTGAATATTTGTGTGGCCACCATTACGTTTCCGTCAAGATGGCGGCGATATAAAACATGACACTGAGGTGCCCTTTGCTAGTGCTACCTCTGTACCAAATTTCATTCCATTCGGTTTCACCGTGTTCGAATTAATAGGGGTAATCGATTTTGACACAAAGATGGCCACCATCCGCAAACTATTAGGCTAATGACCTATTAGATTTGTCAGAGGATGCTTCCTCCATGAAGGTATGTTGTTGCAAAATTTGGTAGAGATAGGATGATTAGGTTAGTAGTAATTTGATTTAAGCTTTGAACATTTGTGTGGCCGCCATTACGTTTCCGTCAAGATGGCGGTGATATAAAACATGACACTGAGGTGCCCTTTGCTAGTGCTACCTCTGTACCAAATTTCAATCCATTCGGTTTCACCGTGTTCGAATTAATAGGGGTAATCGATTTTGACACAAAGATGGCTGCCATCGGCAAACTATAAGCCTAATGAAATATTAGATTTGTCAAAGGATGCTCCCTCCATAAAGGTATGTTGTTGCAAAATTTGGTAGAGATCAGATTATTAGGTTAGTCGTAATTTGATTCAAGCTTTGAACATTTGTGTGGCCGCCATTACGTTTCCGTCAAGATGGCGGCGATATAAAACATGACTCTGGGGTGCCCTTTGCTTGTACTACGTCTGTACCAAATTTCGTTCCATTCGGTTGCACCGTGTTCGAATTAATAGGGGCAATCGATTTTCACACAAAGATGGCCGCCATCCGCAAACTATTAGGCTGATGACCTACTAGTTTGGTCAAAGGATGCTGCCCCCTTAAAGGTATGTTGTTGCAAAATTTGGTAGAGATCGGATGATTAGGTTAGTCATAATTTGATTTAAGCTTTGAACATTTGTGTGGCCGCCATTACGTTTCCGTCAAGATGGCGGCGATATAAAACATGACACTGAGGTTTCCTTTGCTAGTGCTACCTTTGTACCAAATTTCGTTCAATTTGCCCTCACCGTGTTCGAATTGATAGGGGGGACAGACATTCCGAGTACACACACTCTCACACACACACACACACACACACACACACACAGAGTCACACACATACACACACACAGACAGACACACTTTTTTTCGGCCTGTAGTGATCTCATAAGTCTACTTTCATTTTTTGCAAAAATCGAAAGTAGGCAAATACATACCTGAAATTATGCCCCCTATTTTTGAAACACGCTGTATACATTTCATTTTTGGAGGTTTTGCCAAAAAAATGTTGTACTTATAATACCAATTATTGGTGTTTTGGTGTATATTTGTAAATATAACATTGTTATATGTTTTCTGATACGATTAAATAAATAAACCCACCCTGCAAGATAATCATGCGCATGAGTTGGGAAATTTTGTGCAAGGGATGAATGTTGGATAGCCATTATAATACTATGTGAATTGTTTGAAACTTGCATTGTGCATTAATATTAGAATACTAGCGGGTACCCGCGGCTTCGCTCGCGATCAAGACAATGGGGACGATGCATTAATTGGTCTATTCTATTACAGCAATCGCGGCTACAGACGGGTCAACTCTAATTCTGAAAATTCTGATACATACAGTACAGTATATGGATATGAGCCGAAAAGTGGGATTTTTTTAGAGTTGTCAAAATCTGCAGGGTACAATGTTACATTATATGAACACATTTTAAAATTACGTTTTTGGTTTTGCCATCTTCTGCTGAGACATAACGATTTTGTTGTTCGGATACTCGCGAGCACGCCACATACAGTTGCCCATGGGAAAAAAAGGTTTTGTCTAAATGTACACCTGCTGCTGTTAAGTGTGTGTCATTGCGCTTTGTTAATAGAAATTGCGAATATAGTTTGAAGAGGGAACTGCACTCTTGCACACTGGAATGGCAAATCTATCGGAATATGGGGAATTAAAAGTATTTTTCCTTAAGCTATTCTGGGTGTAATTTTGCCACACTTTTGATGATTTGAACGTCAACATGTTGCTATTAATAGACCTACAGTAAAATATATCTCACCTTGGCCGCTGATGTACTCGTACATTATGCAGTCTCTTCCAGTGTTACGTCCCAGGGATTGAAATTCTCCAAAAACCCTTTTGCCTCACATGCCTCTCTAAATAATTAAAATTCCTCATTGTTGTTGTTGTTGCTTGATTCTTCAGTTGTATTACTGGTTTGATGCAGCCCACCATGCCCCCTCTCCTGAGCTAATCGTTTCATCTCTACACAGCAACCACACCCTACATCCGAGGCAATCTGTTTAACCCTGGTCTACGCCTACAGTTCTTTTCCTCGACCCTCCCTTCCATACCTAAGCTTGCTATTCCTGGGTGTCTTATTTATGTGTCCTACCAACCTATATCTTCCCTTCATTAGCAGTCGCCAGAAACAACTCTCCTCTCCCACTCGTCTTAATACCTCTTCATTTGTTACCCTATCTACCCATCTGATCTTCATCATTCTCCTGTAACACCACATTTCAAACGCTTCAATTCTCCTCTTTTCTGCTGCACCATTAGTCCAAGTTTGACTTCTTTATAATGTCACGTTCCAGACAAAAGCTTTCAAAAATGACTTCCTAATACCTAAATGTATATTCGATGTCAACAGATTCCTTTTCTGTAGAAATGCTTTCCTTGCCTGAGCCAACCTGCTTTTTATATCCTCTTTGCTTCGTCCATCACTGGATATTTTGCTTCCTAAGTAACAGAAGTATCCTACTTCCTGTAGCGTTTCACCAGCCAATTTGAGGTCCATAGAGGTTTCTGATTTATTTCGGCTGCATTCCAATAAATTTGTTTTACATTTATTGATTTTCATCATGAATTCATTCCTCAAGACGGAGTCCATACCATTCAAAAACTCGTTCAAATCCTCTGGCGTATCGGCCAAGACGACGATGTCATCAGCAAATCTCAAAGATGAAATTATTTATCCTTGAATCTTCGCTCCCACTTTAAATTTTTCTCCAATTTCCTGATTATTGTGGTATTAGAGATCTTTGAAATGCGTTGTCCTCGCACATTGTCAAAGGATAACATTCCATGTTACGAACATGCGCCGCATAACCTGCACCGAAAGCCTATTCTGGACAGCAGTTCCTTGAATTCAGATTTGCCAACATTTTATTGTATCTTTCCATGTGGTATATCTCTGTACCTCAACATACAGAAGAGTGCTTTAAAAATCATGTCTTGTGTACATTTTGGAAAAGGTGGTGAGTGTGGTTTTTGCCAGAGTGGATACTCGATCGTAGAAATTCTTTTCAGTAAATAGACTGGTTCACAATTTTGTAAGTGCACATTGAGTTATGTGACGGCGAGATGCCTTAAGTGTTACGGAAACGGCAATAGCCGCCACAGAGCTTCGTTGCTACTGAAATAACGACCAGACTGATATTTGTACTTAACTATACGGGATTTGTAAGCCCAATGTTTATGAAATTGAACGCAGGTATATCGCTAACTTTATTGAATAGCCGCTAGTGTAGTGTTTAAAATTTAAAAGTGGTATTAGAAGGCGCTATCCCTAATTTTTTTTACCCCTGGCACTACAGACCACGAAGGGCCTAGGCCTATCATGCGACCGCTTCCCAGCCATTTGGCCTGCAGATATTGTGGTGACGCGTGGTCAGTGCATCGTGTTCGCTTGGCCGTTTATCTTGTTCTTCGTGACCGGGGCGCTGCCTCTCTATCAGACAGCTACTCAATTGTCCTCACGAAGCTGAGTGCTCTCCGTTGCAGCCCTCACGCCAGTGTCTAAAATCTCTGACGGGGCCGGGGATCGAACCCGGGGCCTCCGGATGGGAGGCAGGCACGCTACCCTGTTCTTGTGTTTATATATCTCTTGAAAAAGATAATAAATGGTTTGGCACTGCCTCCTACAGGGATATATAGAAAATCGGATGTCATACCTTGAGGTTCAGTTGCCATGGAAACGGACTTGCCATTAGTTCATCAGTTTACCAGGGTGAAGATAGTTTTCTGCGAATATCTTTGAAACTGTTGGTTTTAGGGCCTTAAAATGTGGTTTTCGGTGTCCTTTAGGGACCTACCGAGCATTGTTTCTCGCATCGAGGGGCGTAAAATGAGCTTTGTCCGGTCCATATGCGACAACTTCGATATTTTGTCCCGGCTAAGTATTTTTGGTGACTTTTCAGTTATGTTGCCCGTTCGACGGGAACAATGATTTATTTCCGGATGAAAGGCAGCCTATATGTTATCCTAGGGTATAAGCTGTCTCCATTTCAAATTTCATCCAAATACGTCCAGCCGTTTTAGTGTCAAGAGGTAACAAACTAACACACACACGGACACACAGATTTTCACAATTATAATATACTAGCTGAAGTACCCGTGCTTCGCTACGCGTCATAAATAAATTAAAATGTGAAAGTGACAGTTAAAACAGGGGATAGGCGAGGTGCTGCGCAGAGGGAGATTAAGGATGGAACATTTTGTCCAACTACACCGTTCGGCGTTGACCGTGTTTTATAGCACAAATTTAGGTTTTACTCGCTAACCGTTGGAGATACCTTTCGGATAAAAAATGTAATTTTAAACCTCGTATATGCCATCAAAAGTTTGCTATTTCTTAGCGTTCACTTTTTATTTGAAATGGAAATATGAAAGTTTGGAACCAAAGGGTGTAGTGACGTCACTAAAATGGTCGCCATAGTGCAAAGTATTGAAATCAAAAGTAGCCTATATGTTAACCAGTTAAATCAGCTACTTTCATGTAAAATTCATGTAAGTCGGACCAGTGGTTCTTGCGTGATTGAGTAATACACAGACACACACCATCTCATTTTTAGCCTCGCTTCGCTCGCGTCATAGTCGTGTCAAATTGTTATTCAATGACATGCAGGTTTAACCCCGTTAACACCCCTTTAGAACCTGAATATCCAAAAATCCCTCCTTAGTAGACATTTTCGACACACAACAAACATATCCCCTTCTTCTAACTTCAATAGTTTTGATTGGTCGATGAGAGTGAACATCCAAATATCCTTCCTTAGTGGACGTTTTTATTTCAGAATTTCACCCCTCCCAATATGCCCCTTAAATTGGATTTATGAAAAAAAAAAACGGTCGAACATCTACTTATTTTAATTATTTATTCATTTATTAATTTTTAAGGTGATTGGAACTCGGAGAAAATCAAACTCCTCGTCTATGTCGTTTAAGAGACACGCGCTCCGTTCGGAATCTTTTAACCCCCACTTTTCATCCCTTTCACCCCATAATATACACCACATCGAAAAACCATTAGACATGTGTCAGCTTATTTTAAATGATTAGTATATATGCCAAGTATCACATCCCCAAATGAAACCACTCGTGAGATATTGTTATTCAATGAAATGCACGTTTACCCCCTTAACACCTCATTAGAACCTGAATATCCAAAACTCTTTCCTTAGTGGACGTTTTCGACATACCACGAACTTATCCCCAAAATTTCATGTTTCTAACTTCAATAATTTTTGCTGGGCGATGATGAGTGAGTGAGTCAGTCAGGACATTTTCTTTCATTAATATTTGAGAATTTCACCCCTCCCCAAGAACTCCTTAAATTGGATTTATGAAAAAAAAACGGTCGAACACCTATTTACTTATTTAAAGCTGTTTTCCCCCTGAGTTTGATAAGTGAGTAAGTAAGTCAATCAGTTAGGACACCTTCTTTCCTGTTTCCCCCCCCCCCGAATTTCACTCCTCCCCATGGGCCCCTTAAATTGGATTTATGAAGAAATGGTCGAACACCTATTTACTTATTTTTAAGCTGCTTTTTCCGCTGAATTTCAAACTTATCGCCTATGTTGAATAAGAGATACAGTACACGCTCCGTTAAGAATCCTTCAACCCCCAATTTTCTCCCCTTTCACCTCATAATATACACCATATCGATAAACCCTTAGACACATGTCTGCTTATTTTAAATGATTAGTTTGTATGCCGAATATCACATCCCCAAATAAAACAACTCGTGAGATATTGTTATTCAATGAAATGCAAGTTTAACCCCCTTAACACCCCTGCAGAACATGAATATTCAAAAATCCATCCTTAGTGGACTTTTTCGACAAACAACGAACATATCCCCAAAATTTCAAGTTTCTAACTGCAATAGGTTTGCTGGGGGATGATGAGTGAATATCCAAAAATCCTTCCTTAGTGGACTTCTTTCCCCAGAATTTCATCCCTCTCCATGAGCCCCTTAAATTGGATTATGAAAAAACGATCGAACACCTATCTACTACTTTTTCAATCTGATTTTTCTCCCTGAGATTCTTACTTTTTGCCTCTGTCTTTTAAGAGATACTTGCTCCGTTAAGAATCCTTCAACACTCACTTTTCACACATACACCTCATAATATACACCACATCGAAAAACCCTCAGACATGTGTCTTCTTATTCTTAATGATGAGTTTATATGCCTAGTATCCCATCCCAAAGGAAATCATTCGGGAGATATTGTTATTCAATTAAATGCAAGTCTACCCCCTTAACACCCCTTTAGAACCTGAATATCCAAAATTCCTTCCTTAGTGGACGTTTTCAACATACAACGAACATAGCCCCTTAATGTCATGTTTCTAACTTCAATAATTTTGGCTGGGGGATGATGAGTGAGTAAGTCAGGACATTTTCTTTCAATTATTTTTCAGAATTTCACCCCTCTCATTAACCCCTTAAATTGGATTTATGAAAAAAAAACGGTCGAACACCTATTTACTTATTTTGAGCTGTTCTTCCCCCCTGAGTTTGATGAGTGAGTGAGTTAGGACACTTTCTTTCCTGTTTTCCCCCCAGAATTTCACCTCTCTCCAAGGGCCCCTTAAATTGGATTGATGAAAAAACGGTCGAACACCTATTTACTTATATTTTAAGCTGTTTTTTCCCGCCGAATTTCAAACTTCTCGCCTATGTCGTTTAAGAGATACACGCTCCGTTAAGAATCCCTCAACCCCCAATTTTCACCCCTTTCACCTCGTAATATACACCTCATCGATAAACCCTTAGACATATGTCTGATTCTTTTAATGATTAGCTTATATACCGAATATCACATCCCCAAAGAAACAACTCATGAGATATCGTTATTCAATGAAATGCACGTTTACCCCCTTAACACCTCTTTAAAACCCGAATAACAAAAATCATTCATTAGTTGACGTTTTCGATATACAGCGAACATATTCCAAAAATTACATGTTTCTAACTTTAATAGTTTTCGCTGGGCGTGACGAGTGAGTGAGTCAGACAGGACATTTTCTTTCAATTATTTTTACCAGAATATCACCCCTCCCCATGGGCCCCTTAAATTGGATTGATGAAAAAACGCTTGAACACCTATTAACTTATTTTTTAAGCTATCTTTTTCCCCTGAGTTTGATGATTGAGTGAGTTAGTCAGTCAGTTAGGGCACTTTCTCTCCTTTTTCTCCCTAGAATTTCACCCCACCCCATTGGCTCCTTAAATTAATTTATGAAAAAACGGTGGAACACCGACTTACTTATTTTTTAAGCTGATTTTTTTTCGCCGAGTTTCAAATTTCTCGCCTATGTCGTTTAGGAGATAGGCCTACACGCTTCGTTAGGAATCCTTCAACCCCCAATTTTCACCCCTTTCACCTCATAATAATACACCACATCGAAAAACCCTTAGACACATGTCTGCTTATTTTTAATGATTAGTTTATATGCCGAGTATCACATCCACAAATGAAACCACTCGTGAGATATTGTTATTCAATAAAATGCAGGTTTAACCCCCTTAAGACCCCTTTAGAGCCTGAATATTCAAAAATCCTCCCTTAGTGTATGGTTTTGACATACAACGAACATATCCCGAAAATGACATGTTTCCAACTTCAATATTTTTGGCTGGGCGATGATGAGTGGGTGAGTGAGTCAGGACATTTTCTTTCAATTTCTTTCTTCAGAATTTCACCCCACCCGATGAACCCCTTAATTTGGTTTATCAAAAAAACTGTCGAACACATATAAGTTATACTTATTTTTAAGCAGTTTTTCCCCCTGAGTTTGAAGAGCGAGTGAGTCAATCGGTTAGGACACTTTCTTTCCTGTTTTTCTTTTACACAGAATTTCACCCCTCGCCATAGGCCCCTTAAATTGGATTTATGAAAAAAAAAACCGGTCAAACACCTATTTACTTATTTTTTATGCTGATTTTTTCCCGCTGAGTTTCAAACTCATCGCCTATGTCGTTTATGAGATACAGGCTCCGTTAGGAATCTTTCAACCCCCACTTTTCACCCCTTTCACCTCATAATATACACCACATCGAAAAACCCTCAGACACATGTCTTCTTATTTTTAATGATGAGTTTATATGCCGAGTATCACATCTCCCAGTGAAACCAATCGGGAGATATTGCTATTCGATGAAATGCAGGTCTAACCCCTTAACACCCCTTTAGAACCTGAATATCCAAAAATCCTTTCTTAGTGGGCGTTTGCGGCCCATGAGTAAGCTGCATACCAAATTTCATTCCAATCCGTTGGGTGGGTTCTGAGATTTCGTGATGAATGTGTGAGTGAGTGAGTGAGTGAGTGAGTGGTATTTGACAAATATCTAGTAGTGTGCCCTTTTAGCAAGAAATATGCTAATCACAGTATACCAGCGTAGCTCAATTCGGGATTTTCGGGGCAGCGGTAAGTTCACCCACTCTGTGACTCACATATTTTGGATTAATTAGAGGATACACTTGCAAAATAACAACAAAATCAACTCCTATTTTAACATATTTAATTTATCAAAATTATGGCGCTACAGACAATTAAACAATTAAATTACTGACCCATAATCATCTACTTGTTCCAAATGAACAAGGAATAACATAGGAATAAAACAAATATTGTATTAAAACATCTGGTTTCCATATAAACCAACAATTCCTAATTATTTTTACTTCCATAAAGCATCAACTGTAAGTTTCATACAACTCCGAGCTCTTTTGGCTCAATGCTTTCTGTAATAATGGTGTCATTCTTTGTACACCTCAAATACTACTTTTTTATATTTTCTTAATCATCCAAACAAATGTATAATTACATTTAAAATTACATGTTAATTATCTAACTCAATATTTGGGCATTTTCACATGTTTTCAGCTGTTATCATCTCTCTCTAGTTTTACAAATACATTAAGGTAATCAGGAAATTACTTGTGTACTCCAGAGTATGAAGATACTTGACACAGTCAAAAAACTATGGTCACTCCCGGAACCTAGTTGCCTTCAATAAACTCATGGAATCCTACTTCCATACAACATTACAATAGGGATTGCTATTTATTTCATTTGTCTTTTAAGACCATTTTCACATTAAAAAAAACTACGATCTGAACAGGCAAGCGGAAATATCAATCTACAAGGACCTCGGTTCAACGCCCGGGTCGTTAACAACTTTAAACACTCCTGGTGTATTCATTACTCCTTACAAGACGGCCTCCAGACACCCCTCCTACTCCGAGTGTCTGACCGTGCTACTTGAGAGTTATTTATGACTATGCGGGAACCCTCCCGTCTAGTCTAAGCTCGAGCTCTCTTTAATGCTTTTACAAACAGCTTTTCGTTCATTCTCAATTCTTTGGGGAGACCTGGCATTCTACTCCTCGTTTAAAATCAACAATATTATTGGGCTCATAAACCACATTCGTAATCTTGGCATTTATTAATTATGAAAGGTCCTCATTGATTGGGAAAGAGATATACACATACTACGACGAATAATAAAGGGGCTTTCACAATAAGAAGATTCTGAGTTCGAATCTCTTCACATGCCTCGAGAACCATTCCCATAAAGAGGACTATACAAAATGCGATTTAGGGTCAGCCTATAGCTTAAGACCTACGCTCAATACCATACACTTGCTCCCTTTCAATACAAAATACACTATGGCCTCGTGATACTACGTCACAAATAGAGGACTTATACCAATTCTCAATTCGCTACAATCAACTACCTCTCATAAGTAATTTACCAAGTATATTAACTTTTACGCGTTCCTAGCGTGACATTTTATTTTAATTGCGCTCTTTTGCGCTATACTTTATTTTAAAGCCTAGCGTCATCCAAAGAACTGATAATATCATATTAACAATTGATACACATCTCAATTTTTATATTAATCTTTCCTTTTGCAATAACTTTCTCTCTTTCTAAGAACATGCATTTGAACAACATGTCTATATTTTTATTAAGGCTCTAACGCTCTTATGTTCACATCAATTAATTTGATCTTTATTTAATATTTCCTTACTTGGTTATTATTATCATCATTATTTCATATCTTCATTCTTTACAAAAAGCTCAAAAGCTATTTCTTTCATATAACTCAAATTTTATTTAAATATCTTTCATGATAATTATTAATCTTTCGCTTGCTCTTATGACTTTCGTCAAATACACTGACATTTTATTCATATATTTCCTCTACTGGAATTATTCTTTTACATAATTATTTATAGTTTCTCAAATTTTTATTATTGTTCAGACCGCGTTTTCTTTATTCAGTATTTATTTATTTAAACACATCCCTTTTACTCAAAAACTCCGGTGGATTTGTACACAATCATTCCCTGACACCAAAATATAATGAAATTCTTTACTCACATGTTTTTAAGGTCGTCTCATGACCTTTATCCTTGTGCGGTGTTTCATTTTGGCCCACTTTTGAACTTACTCCATATTGTAGAAATTCATCTCATGTACAAACACTTCTTGACACATATTCAATACACTTAACATTGACAACATTTTTAATACACTGGTGTATCCTTTTAGAACACACAATAAACACTAAAAAATATTATTTTTACACACAATCTTGATAGATTTACACTTCACAACCTTTGATCACTAGGCCGTATTTTCCTAGCCTATCACACGTGACCTCTTAATCTCCCGTTTCCAAGGGTGAAATTTATTCAATGTCGGCTTCCTATCCTGCAGAATACGAAAGTCTCGAATCATCTACTTTTCCCTGGAATCCTAATTCTTCGAATCCTATTCTGGATGACCGGCTATTTCTCTAGCTTGAACGGCTTCCTTTTAGATCTAGTTTATCGATCCTAGTGAAAGTCTGTTCGGATCGAGGTCCCCTCGATAACCTATCGATGATCGATGGATTTATTTTATAGCAGCTAGTACTTCTCGAGTCTAGTGCTTTAGAATAGTTCGTCTGCTTTCTGGAGATAATGTCTATAGTCTCCGTTCTTCTTTATTTCTTCGGTTCTCGCACTCCTACCTTTTTGAAATACGTTGCGAACCTTACTCTGTTTTTTTCCCGGTTTGGGTTCTTTAAATTAGATAACTGTTTATCTTTCTATTACGGTACTTCCGTACGTTATGATATTTTCGTTCGTCTATTTAAAGACCTATCGCCTTAAGTCCAACGTTCGCAGCCTGCTCTGACTATATTTTACGAACTTTTCACTGTAAACTTGTGTACTGTCGGACCTAAAATCCAGTAACTAGGATTTTCCTAATTTTTCAACACGGCGATACTTTAATATTTCTTCTTTACAACTCCTTATGGAGGCACGCAAGTTGTTAATACTGCGACGCCTGTGGCTATCGGATATTAATTCTGCGGTGTAATACAGCGTTTCTCCCCTCAAGGAGTACTGGTAAACTGTCTTCGGTGTGAATCAGAGTAACGCCCCCCTCGGGCTGTTTGGAACTGCTTGTACTGATGCGTAGTAACACCCCCTCACGGGCTGTCAGAATAACTGCATGTTTGGCTTGGTGATGCCAGGAGCTTTATACTCTTTCGCTACAAAAAGATAAGACTCTAGCCCTTTCCGTGCCCAACTTTTAAAACAATGGTTGCACCAAAAATTATACCTTCAAAAAGCTCGTCTTCTCAATGTTAAATAATCTCATTGCGCTTAAGAATCGATCGTGCAATTTGGAGATATTAATTAATTTCTCGTCCTCAACTGTGTGGGTGTTGCTGTTCTTTTGCATTCTCCCCTCTCCACAGGCCTTGGTAAATCCCCTATGACGTCTACCTGCGTTTGCAGTTTTCTCCTGTGCAATTATTAAAGGGTTTTTCTTTACACAAAAATCTCTAATTCGAAATGATTCACCGTACTGTAATTGTTTACTTATTTTTATACTCGTAAACGGGTTAAATTTAATTATTCCTCTTCTGGCGCATAGGCGGTGTTGTCGTTTTCAAGCAAGCTAAGCTCGATTTCCGAGTCAGGCTTCCTTGTCTAACAGTCGAAATTTTCCACTCGGTTATTAATACTCATGACCAGCTCCTTCTGAATGTCAAGAGGGGTGATCTCTTCTCTCGAACACCTGGCTCGCGCTGCTTGCACAATGTTAGGCTAGAATCCTGGCTTGATCTTTCTCTATGTTACATTAGAAACTGTACGTGTCTTTCATTTCTTCCCCAAATACATGGATTCGACCCCCTTGGACCCTATGGCACATGGGTTCAGTAGATAGTGTCTAGTCTTTGTTATGCTATACTCGGTTGACAGTGCTGTGTGAGCAGTTGAGTAACTAACGGGATTTCAAGTAAAGATCCTCATTTTCTATACCGGTAGTGCAGAGCGCAATTGGCATCCAGACGGCCGTGTCTCGACTTGAGCTATGTTGCCATGGAAACTATCTGCCTTGCCATTCCTTCATGAGTATATTTTATGATTTGATTAGCCTGTTTTTGACTGAAAAAGGGCCGAAATCAGAAGAATGAGAAAGACTATCGAAAATTCATGTAGCCAGCGGTTCCTTCTGGGTCCTAAACTATGTGTATGCAAAATATGGTTGAGATTGGTGGAACGGTGTAGATTTGTATACGGAACCAACATATATACATACATACATACATACATACATACAGACTTTCACTTTTATATATTAGATATAGGGATTCCAATACATTTTCGAATAGCATTACAATGCAATGATGCTAAAATTCTGCAGTTTTGGATATTAGAATAAAATATCTTAGTTTCGCCAGCATTGAAGGAGGCGATCCTATTTAGGTTTGTTCCTTCAGGTTGTCTCAAAGTTAATGCAGGATTTCTCTTCAAGAACCCATACTACCAATCTATGCGTGCTAGACCTTTAAATTTATTGAAATTATGGGGAATCTTATTCCCCTCTACAAACTTGAACGCTAACCGCCCGAGCTCAGTGGGCGTTAAACCGTAAAATAATTTTGCAAATAACAAAAGGTAATCGGATATTGTGACTACATTTCAGTGGTAAAAACAGGTTTACAGCCTAGACAAGGTGGAACAAGATTATTTTGCAGCAACTGCTGTCGTAGGGTTGACTCGGGAATGTTGAAACTTCTCCCCACTTCCTTTATTTACCTCCCATCCTCCCTAATTAATTGCACGTAGAGCTTTCTGCACATGTTTTTGCTGGGTATGAGTTTTTCTCCGTTTTCCGCGTATAATTTCTTGGCATCTTGGGTACAAACACGAAATATTTTGCGATTTATGTCGCGTTGTATTCACTTGTATGTGGTGGAAACGTGCGCATCAATACTGTATGTTCTGTGCACCATTAACCCACACTGCTTTTAAAACGTAACTCACTGACTTCTGGTAAACTAATCTATTATATTGAAAAATAACTACATGCAAAAACGCAGTAAACACCGCCATTTAAACCACATTTAATTTTAAATAAATGAATCACAACTCTAGGCTTACCTTCTTATTTGCTGGCTACGGAAAATAACATGCAACGTGTAAGGTATCTTGATCCAAGCCTCACGGCTATCACATAGCAACTGACATCATTCTAATGATAACATCGTATGGCCTCGGATGCCGGGTGTAAGCTTTGTTATTTGACACCCAGAGGGCAGCTTGCATATCCTTCGAACGCTATGAAAGACTAGGAGGTTAGATACCTAAGCTCCTTGACACTATAGCGCTTTCTACCAGAGAATGGAGGAACTGTATGTTGGCGGAAAATACCGAGATTAATTTTGCTATTATGAACACGGCCTACACTTCAAATGGGTCCTTTAATATGCCAACAACGTAGGACATTCATGTCCTGACTTTTGTCACCTTAAAAAAACACTTACCATGGCCAGGAGCGAACCTGCAAGCTGGGGATTGGTAGTCCGACACGTTAACCACTTTTTTTTATTATTTTTTATTTTTTTTATTAGCTTTTTACAGAATTACAGAATTTTCAGATATGATAAATACCATACTAATACATCACAAGAAATCCAGATAGTGTCCATATTTATCGTATAATTGTCCACTTTCACTAAGCTTCCAACGCTCTTTTTGCAGGTGATACCTGAGATCCAGGAAAGAGAAATGTTGATCATTGTCCATCACGAAGTGTACATATTGGCCCATTATCCACACGATGGCAGTCTGTTTAATTTGGGGGAAGGCGGTCACCGACAAACGAACCAACTTCCTGTCATCAAGGTCATCCGTGGGCACATTTAATAGTTGACATACTTTTCCCTTACACCACAGCCACGTGGAGGCAACTCGCGTGCATGATGTGAAGCGGTGTATCGCCGTATCAGTTTGACCACATATAGTACACCATGGGTAAGCTTCAAGATGGATGGTATATCGCCGTAGAGCGGTTGGGATTAGATCGTTGAGGAAGATAAAAACCTGGGAGTGTACAGCAGAAGAAATGGTCATAGCCCCAAAACTTTTCCAAACAGTGGGCCAATGGACGTAGAGGGTGGTGGCCTCTATTCGCGGTTTGGAGTGTACCACTTGCCGCAACATTTTATAGATACTTTCCGTCGTTGGAACAATCCCTGAAGACATTTGGCGAACAGTTTCCAGAAGGTACTGTTGATGGTCCCTAAATATCTTCGGCAAAGCTCTATCACAACCACGGGCTGTGTTTCGAATATCTTTGTATAGCGCTTTCGTAAAAGTGTCATGTTGGGAAAGAATGGTGATATCGTTCTTGCAGAGGAGTGCACGGCATTTCATGCCATGAGCTGTTAGCCCTAGCCCGCCTTGCCGGGATGGGAGATACAACTGTTCCCGTTATACTCGGAACAAAAATCCTTGCCATATAAACCAAACTGTATATTTTGACAATTGGCTCTCAAACATTTTGGGAAGTGGGAAAAGTTGTGCGACATACCATATTTTAGAGAGCGCAAACACGTTGAGGACCATGACCCGTTGCACTATATTGAGGTTTCTTTGACCAAATTGGATCAGGACTCCCCTAACTTTGGCAATGACCTTAGTCCAGTTTGCTTGCACTGTGTCCAGAAGCGATTGCTTCCAGGTAATGCCAAGAATTTTCACCTCATTTACTATCCGGAACCAGGGCTGTGGGGTAATCACTGAGTTAGTATTGAGCGGAAGCAAAGCAGTTTTCTGGGGGTTCGATTGTGCTCCAAAGGCGATATGGTAGAGCTGAAGGACGCTATCGATGTGGGAGATGTCTTCTTTATTGCGGATCAATATTGATACGTCATCAGCATAGGCGCACATTCCAAAAACATGTGTGGACAGTTTGTAACCCTGTAGCTTCACCTGGGTAGTCCGAATGAATGGTTCAAGGCCAATGACAAAAAGTAGCATAGAAAGGGGACATCCTTGCCTAACTGATCGTTGTATTGGAATCAGAGGGGAAAGAAAACCGTTGACGAGCACTCTAGACGTAGCATTACAATTTATCATACGAATGTAGTCAATAAGGATTTCAGGAAATTCGAAGTGTTGCAAGACCATGTACAAGTATTCGTGACTGATGCGGTCGAAAGCTTTATCAAGATCTAAGGTGAGAAAACTCATTGGCTCAGTGGGGAGCATTTCGGCTTTTAGGTGTAGGTCCCGTAGTATCGCTAAGTTTGTTAACAGAGTTCTTCCAGGAATACTGCAACATTGTTCATCACCAATGATATCAGGTAGAACAGTCTTCAATCGGCATGCAAGTACTTTGGTAAGGACTTTATAGTCACTGCAGAGCAGAGTAACTGGTCGGAAGTCACCAACTGCCATGGGAGAGGATGTTTTTGGTATGACTATGGTACCCTCGTGATGTGATTGACAAAGAGCACGACGTTGGAGAATGGTACGCAGGACATGACAAAATTATTTGCCAATGAGAGGCCAGAAGTGTTTATACTTTTCATATGGCAGTCCATCAATGCCAGGTGAGCGGTTGTTTGGGAGTTGTATAACCACAGAGTGAATCTCTTCATCCGTAATATCCGCGCGGAGCAGAGTTTTGTTGTCCGGAGATAGTTGGGTATTGCAAGATGACAGCAATAGGGTCACCTGCTGTGGATCAATGGGAGCCTTAGCGTAGAACCGTTGATAAAATAATGATATTTCACGACGTATAGCGTCAGGGGAGGTGACGACACTTCCAGTACTGGTGCGGAGGCGGTGGATATATTTACGTTGCCGCTCACGTTGTCCTTTGGCGATATGGTATACACTTGCACTTTCGTCCGGGAGCACTGTACGATCTTTTAAAGCCACGTTTATATGAGCGAGCGTTCGTTGCTGTAGAGACAGGAGCTTGGTTTTAACTTCCCGGATCTGGTCATATATACGCTCCCCAGCATCAGATCTTTGCTGGAGCTGGCGAAGAACTCGATAGTAAAATTCAACTGTATCCCGTCTTTCCCGACCTCGTTGGTAAGATATGTTCTTAAAGACGCGGCGGATCCCTGGTTTAACTAAAATATCTCACCAGTCTGTGCAGTCGCGAAATTTGCATTTTTATTGGACCCATCGAGTCCAGTGTTGTATGAAAATATCTTGGCATTCCTCCTCCAGTAACAGCGAGCAATTCAGCTTCCAATAACCTCTTCCTATGTGAAATATGGGATGGGGGTAAGAGATTGTACATACGACAGCATGATGGTTAGTGAAACTGGCAGGTATCACTTCATATCGTCTAGGCTGGATAAGTTCCTGTGAAAAGTAGATGCGGTCAAGTCGTGATGAGGAGTTGGGACTTATACAGGTGTAATGGGGCAGGGGCACCCGTAAACTATCCACAGCATCAATGAGGTGTAGGGAGGTAAGAAGGGTCCTGAGAGCCGGGTTGACACCTTGGTATGAGCTAGTGGAATCTTCTGGGCGTTGAATACAATTGAAATCCCCTGCAAGAATAAGTTTTTCCTTAACGTCGTGCAGATGAGGCAGTATACTCTGTTGAAAGAACATTTTCCGTTCCACACGTTTATTGGACCCGGATGGGGCATATACATTAATCAGGGTGGTATTGTTTATGTGTCCAGATATTATGCGTCCTGATGGATGACATAGCACACCTTCGAGTGGGATATCATGTCTTATGAGGAATCCGGTCCCTCTATTCGTATTACCGGTATTGATGTATTGTTTGTAGAAGGCAGATATGGGCAAACAGGGTAGAGCAACTTCTTGAATGAAGGCAATGTCAATGTCTGCATCTCGAAGGAATCTCTCCAACAGTTGAAATTTCAGAGGGCATTCTATTACATTGATATTCACAGTGGCCACAGTGAGAAATAGCGCCATTAAGAGAAGTATAAAAGTTGTGCTAGACATACTGGAAGTTGGACTCGAGAAAAAAGAAAAAAGAAAAAAAGACACAGGTGAGAAATATACTGGTGCACTATGTCAAATTAGGTTGAGATAGTTCCTTTTGACTGCCATTCATAGGCCGGCTGTCAGCGGTTGAGAGCGTTCGTGGGTCCCTAGATGACGTAGAATGAAGATTTTGTTTCTTTTTCACAGCTGCGGGAACGTTTGTAGAGCCAGTTTGATTCTTCGGGGCTGGTACGGCAATCGAGGCATTTGTTTTAATCTTCTTAGAGACGTTCTCGGATCCCCGATCAACATTCTTAAGTGAGTCGGTAGGGACCAGCGAAGGTGGGGGCAGTGAAGACAAAATTTCTGTGGCAGTCTGTAGTGACGGCATAGTTGGTTCTATGGCTGCGATACAGGTTGCCGATAGCACAGGGGCACTCTGTGGCTCGCAGCTCTGGTCAGGGCAAGGTACCAGTTCTGCGTCAGAAGTATCCGAGGTCACTTCTGGTGTTGTCCCAGCTGACTGATCAATAAGCATGTTTTCATATGACGTTTGCTGCGTCACAACTTCCGAGTATTGGACACGTCGTTGTTGTGTAGGAGTTATACCGAGGGGAATCATTTTCTTTGGGCAGTTAATACACACATCAAAAAAAGTTTTGCATCACCTCGGTTCCCAGATCTCCGGCATATAGACGTTGACTGTGTATATTGTATCCAAGATACAGTCCCTTTGACTGTTCATAGATGTCACTAAAACTGCTCAAAGATGTAAACAACCATGCATGAGCAGGGCCTATTAGACGGAGGGGGTACGACAGCCGATCAGTTCCAGTCATTCCACCAGGACGAAGGTACGCTGCTCATGTTGTCTGTAGTTCTACCATGCCTAGAAGGTCAATACCGCAGTTCGATCGCGTCCGCATTGTTACTTTGTGTCAAGAAGGGCTCTCAACAAGGGAAGTTTCCAGGCGTCTCAGAGTGAACCTAAGCGATGTTGTTCGGACATGGAGGAGGTACAGAGATACAGGAACTGTCGATGACAGGCCTCGCTCAGGCCGCCCAAGGGCTACTACTGTAGTGGATGACCGCTACTTACGGATTGCCGCTCGGAGGAACCCTGACAGCAATGCCACCATGTTGAATAATGCGTTTCGTTCAGCCACAGGACGTCGTGTTTCAACTCAAACTGTGCGCAATAGGCTGCATGATGCGCAACTTCACTCCTGACGTCCATGGCGAGGTCCAGCTTTGCAACCCTGACACCATGCAGCGCGGTACAGATGGGCCCGACAACATGCTGAATGGACCCCACGGAATTGGCATCACGTTCTCTTCACCGATGAGTTTCGCATATGCCTTCAACTAGACAATCGTCGGAGACGTGTTTGGAGGCACCCTGGTCAGGCTGAACGTCTTAGACACACTGTCCAGCGAGTGCAGCAAGGTGGTGGTTCCCTGATGTTTTGGGGTGGCATTATGTGGGGCCGACGTACGCCACTGGTGGTCATGGGAGGCTCCGAGACGGCTTTACGATACCTGAATGACATCCTCCGACCCATAGTGCAACCATATCGGCAGAATATTGGAGAGGCATTTGTCTTCATGGACGACAATTCTCGACCTCATCGTGCACATCTTGTGAATGCGTTCCTTCAAGATAACGACATCGCTCGACTACAGTGGCCAGCATGTTCGCCAGACATGAACCCTATCGAACATGCCTGGGATATGTTGAAAAGGGCTGTTTATGGACGTCTTGACCCACCAACCACTCTGAGAGATTTACGCCGAATTGTCGTTGAGGAGTGGGACAATTTGGACCAACAGTGTCTTGATGAACTTGTGGATAGTATGCCACGGCGAATACAGGCATGCATCAATGCAAGAGGACGTGCTACTGGGTATTAGAGGTAGTGGTGTGTACTGCAATCTGGACCACAAATGCTGAAAGTCTAGCTGTATGATGGTACAACATGCAATGTGTGGGTCTCATGAGCAATTAAACGAGCTGAAATGTTGTTTGTGTTGATCTCTATTCCCTTTGTATTTAATGGTTCCGGAACTCTTGGAACCGAGGTGATGCAAAACTTTTTTTGATGTGTGTACGTAGATGTGTGGTAGCATTGCAAATTAAACAGGTCTGTTTCTGTCCATTATACGTTATATAGCCAGAATGGCCACCAAAAGTCTCAGTGGAGGGGATATCTTGCTTGATTTCCATAGTGACGGCACGTATTCCATTATACACCGGGAACTGATAAGCAGAAGACCATTGCACAGTGGGTCAAAATCGAAATCTAGGGGGACAAAATTATTTTTACGTTTTAATCATGAATTTAGAGTGAAAGCAACGTATGTAATTTGTTTACTTCATAATAGACATCAGTTAAGACATTTTTAAGATACGTCTACACATGCAAGAAATTGTCTATGACGAGGAGTTGGATAGAGCATTCAGTTATCTCTTCAGAACCATTTTCTACCCCTAATTTACTTTTAACAAAGTCACAAAGTTCCACTTTTGACATAATCGTCGAACCCAGTACTTCAAACAGTTGTAAACGTGTGAGAACTGGTTACGCGGCATCTTCTAAAACGTAAAATAACTAAGTAAGTTGCAAAAAGATGCAAAAAGTCTTATAACTGGCGTGAACTACAAGACTTTATCTACATTTTAACATTAAGTAGAAAGTGACGCAGAGTGACGCGACATACTAAAAATCTAAGTGAAAATATAATTTTAAAAATAATAGTTAAATATTATATAATGCAAATATAGCTAAAATTACATAACAATTACGCCCATTAATAACTGAAACACGTTACAAAGATCATACCTTCAGCTGTATGTTCCATCTTAAAGCATCACACTAACCACAAAGACAACCAAACCACAGCCACTTACATTCACCCTCCAATTCTGACTGCTCGAACAGTGGTGACAGATTTACACTAAGATGCGTTTAAATCCCTGAATAGTGAGCGGCAATTGTATGAGAATGCTGTAGAGGTAATAAATTTTGATTTTTTAATTATGAAAATAAATAATTTTGTCCTCCTAGATTTCAATTTTGACCCACTGTGCATTGTTCTTTCCTGACGTCACTCACAGTGCCATATTTCGACAGGACGGATTTGAAAATTTCAGGGGGTACTTCGAGTGGGACACTAAATATACGCACTGTGGTAAAATTGGAATCCGCTGTGGAGAGCTTAACATTTGTCATTTCGCCTGAGTCATACTGAAATTTAATAGGATCTGCAAAAGTATTTAACAATTTCTGATAAATAGGTATGCTGATTACCTTGATGTACATGTTTTTTTCGTGCGCATTTAACTGGATGGCTTCTACTTGGTCGACAGTCAACCGGAGGGTATCGCCAATCCAGCGGTGAATTTCTCCTGGTGAGGGGCGAGAACTCTGCTTGTCCCATTGGCAGCGTACGGTGTTTTTTCTCTGGTATCCGGACATGAATGATTTTCAGCGGGGTTTTCTGGGTTTCTGGGTTTCTGGTTTTGTTGTCCTATCTGGAACACTACTTGAAAAAGTATTGTCCGAATGACACACGGAAGGTCAGTACACACGTGGAACTAAGGAAGCACCGGTATTAGGAACCGTAAACTCTTCCAATGCGGTCACACAGCGCGCACACACGTACCGCACTCGGCCACGACTAGTGACCAACTGGCCACTCACCCACCGTGGTAAGCTGGCTGGCATCATGCTGACTGTCCCTATCTGATAGGTACGATGACAGCTTGAGGGTAGCAGTGAAATGAGTTGCTAGTTATAGTACTACTATACGCTATGGTACTACCAACTCGAAAAACATAAAGTCCGGGTCCGTGGCTGGAATGCAACGAGTCAGCAGGAGACAGCTGGCCTCTGCGCGAACGACAATAGTGCCAACCTACTACTGACCAGTACGATTTCACAGTTGAAACTAAACGAAAGTAGCAGTGAGTAACCATATCGTGAATAACATCTGGGCTGAGTTGGCAATACCTGTAGCGGCACGTCCATACCTTTTCGTTTGTAACCCTATCTACCCATCTGATCTTCATCATTCTCCTGTAACACCACATTTCAAACGCTTCAATTCTCCTCTTTTCTGCACCAATAGTCCAAGTTTCACTTCCATACAGTGCCACGCTCCAGACGAAGGCTTTCAAAAATAACTTCCTAATACCTAAATCTATATGCGATGTCAACAGATTCCTTTTTTGTAGGGATGCTTTCCTTGCCTGAGCCAACCTACTTCTTACATCCTCTTTGCTTCGTCCATCACTGGTTATTTTACTTCCTAAGTAACAGAAGTCTCCTACTTTCTTTAGCTTTTCACCTGCCAATTTGAGTCCATGCAGGCTGTTCCAGCCGAGCAACTCACTCGTGAGCAGCGGAGTACTCGCCGCCTTACGTGAGTAAACCTGCAACATGCAATCCAGCTCTGATGTGGGGGGCTGCCGTCACTTCGCGGTGGATACGTCAAGACTAGCTGGAAGTGCATGGACCTGTACTATGACCTTCGTCCAGCGACGCATTGGCCATCACCCCAGTCCCTCTCCAACTGTGCTCCGAGCATTACTGCTGAGTACTCGCGTGTACTCCTACTCAAACTCGTGGATTTGGAGCAGCCTGCCATAGATGTTTCTTATTTATTTCGGCTGCATTCCAATATGTTGTCTTACATTTATTGATTTTCATCATGAATTCTTTCCTCAAGACGGAGTCCATACCATTCAAAAACTCATTCAAATCCTCTGGTGTGTAGGCCAAGATGACGATGTCATCAGCTAATCTGAGAATTGAAATTATTTCTCCTTGAATCTTCACGCCCACTCCAATTTCATTCATTGCTTGTTCAATGTAAAGATAAAAAACTATGGATGATTAGTTGCAGCCTTGCCTTACTCCTTTCTGAATACCAGCTTCTCTCTCATGTCCTTGAACTCGAATGACTTCTGTGTAGTTTCTGTATGGATTGTAGATCACCCTCCTATCCCTGTACTTTGGAATTACGGAACTTATATTCGTGATACTCCTCTTATATCCCCCTTACTGTATTTGAGTTTATTCGGACAGAATGTGTTCGTGATGAATTCTTTTATTTACATCCTGTAGAAAGAAACGCGTTCTAGCACCGGTTGTTCCCGCAGAGCACGCTATTTAGATCGACAGCCTAATGCCCGTATTACCGAGTCCCAGAAGCGATGACGAGGGAGGGTGAGGTGTGCTCCGACAGATCAATACATATTGACATCGCGTCTTTACGAGAAGAAGCGCTGCATTGGGACTTGTCAAGGAACGTGGAATTGAAAAGAATTATTTTATTTCCAGTGGAACGAGTTGTAACGAAATCGGGCGCTGACAGCGTGAATGATTTCTTTAAGACCCCCAGCTTACTTCAACAGTTCATTCGAGTTAAAATATCTTTAAGAATCTAGCAAAATACATTTTTATTTAAGATATTTTTCATTCAATATGATAGAAAACACGAGGCTCGAAATATTAGAATCAAAGTGAGGAAGCAATTTGAAGATTACTTTTTTGTGTTCTTCATTAGGCTATTATTATAACCGCCCCAGGCGGGTGCGACAGGCTTCGGCAGTCGGCACAGTTCATATCCTCGCCGCTAGATGGGGGCTTCATTCACTTCATTCCCTGACCCGGTCGGTCGACTGGAAGCAGGCTGTGGATTTTCTTTTTCATTATTATCACCAATTACGAATGTTCTTACCTCACTCAGTTAACAAGGTGCAGTCTTGAATCTTATTACTTACAACGGCCAGAAGCGAACCTGCAAGCTTGGGGTTGGTAGTCCGACACGATAACCACTTACCCACCGTGGCAAGCTTAATGATCTTGTGGCCTCTGGAGAGGCCGAGTGCGGTCTTTCTAGTAGACGTCCATGGGTGACTTGCGCGTTGTAATGAGAATGAAGTGCCACGGTGGGTGAGTGGTTATTATGTCGGACTACCAACCCCAAGCTTGCAGGTTCGCTCTTGGCCGTGGTAAGTAATTTTTGAAAGGTGACAAAAATCACGGCACGCATGTCGTACATTGTTGGAATGTTAAAGAACCCATTTGAATACAGTAGGCCGTGTTCATAATGGCAAAATTAATCTCGGAATTTTCCGCCAACACAAAGTTCCTCCATTGTCTACTAGAAAGCGCTATAGTAATATCGAACCTCCTAGACTTTCATAGCGCTCCAAGGAAAAACAAAATTGGACATGAAAGCTGCCCTTTAGTCGTTAAATAACAAAGCTTGCACCCGGCACCCGAGGCCATGCGATATTATTATTATTATTAATATTATTATTATAGGCTTATTACCAGACATTAAATCTTAAGCACCCCTTCAAAACAGTGCGTTTCTAAACCCATAACATCATAAGATTCAATATTGTCCCAATAGTAACATATTGTCCCTTAGGAAGCAATACCGCCCATCTGACAACGAACTTCATTTCCAATAGTTTCCTTATTATGAGGTGTTCCTAGGCAAAACCCCACACATGACACGGCATAAACCTAGAAAAATTGCCGAGTTTTATTTCCTTGGCCGTGTAAGCCAATAAACAATCCTTTTGGAAGCCTTTATAGGGAGGTGAAAGGCTGCTCGAGCATTTAGCTCTCGCACCAAAGAAGCGCAGGTGCGCTTCATAAGAAGGGAGGTAGTGCACAGTTTGCTACTCCTGTGGGGGTCCGGGCACGGACACCATGAGCCCGCTGATGAGCCAGCTTTGTGTTCCTAGGTGAAATCCCACACAAGACACGGCATAAACCTAGAAAAATTGCAGAGTATTATTAATAATAATAATGTTATTAGATTTACGTCCCTTTTAACTACTCTGCCTTTTAAAGAAGCCAGGGTGCCGGAATGTTGCCCCGAAAGAGAACCTTAACGTGCTAGTAAATCTACTGATACGGCTCCCTCCTATTTGCGCTCCCACAAATTCCAACTGACAGCGCCAGGATTCGATCTTGCAACCTTGGGCACATCAGGCGAGAACGTTACCACTGAGCCACGCAGCCAGTTAGGCAAGATGAAGTAGAGCAGAGATTCCCAAACTGGGCGAATTCACCCAGTAGTGGACGATTTAAGCACGCCAGTGGGCGAAACTGACAGAATGTGAATTTGATGGGCGATTTGAAACAAAAATGGTGGGCAAATAATTCAGTATTTAGCCTACTTTCGATTTTTGCAAAAAATGAAAGTAGACTTATGAGATCACTACAGGGCGAAAAAAGTGTGTCTGTCTGTGTGTGTGTATGTGTGTGTGTATGTGTGTGTGTGATTCTGTGTGTGTGTGTGAGTGTGTGTACTCTGAATGTCTGTCTCCCCCTATCAATTCGAACACGGTGAACGCAAATTGAACGAAATTTGGTACAAAGGTAGCACTAGCAAAGGACACCTCAGTGTCATGTTTTATATCGCCGCCATCTTCACGGAAACGTAATGGCGGCCACACAAATGTTCAAAGCTTAAATCAAATTACGACTAACCTAATCATCCGATCTCTACCAAATTTTGCAACAACATACCTTCATGGAAGGAGCATCCTTTGACAAATCTAATAGGTCATTAGCTTAATAGTTTGCGGATGGCGGCCATCTTTGTGTCAAAATAGATTACCTCTATTAATTCAAACACGGTGAAACCGAATGGAATGAAATTTGGTACAGAGGTAGCACTAGCAAAGGGCACCCCAGTGTCATGTTTTATATCGCCGCCATCTTGACGGAAACGTAATGCCGGCCACCCAAATGTTCAAAGCTTAAATCAAATTACGACTAGCCTAATCATCCGATCTCTACCAAATTTTGCAACAACATACCTTTATGAAGGGAGCATCCTTTGACAAATCTAATAGGTCATTAGCCTAATAGTTTGCGTATGGCGGCCATCTTTGTGTCAAAATCGATTCCCCCTATCAATTCGAACACGGTGAAACCGAATGGAATGAAATTTGGTACAGAGGTAGCACTAGCAAAGGACACCTCAGTATCATGTTTTATATCGCCACCATCTTGACGGAAACGTAATGGCGGCCACACAAATATTCAAAGCTTAAATCAAATTACGATTAACCTAACATCCGATCTCTACCAAATTTTGCAACAACATACCTTTATGGAGGAAGCATCCTCTGACAAATCTAATAGGTCATTAGCCTAATAGTTTGCGTATGGCGGCCACCTTTGTGTCAAAATCGATTCTCCCTATCAATTCGAACACGGTGAAACCGAATGGAATGAAATTTGGTACAGAGGTAGCACTAGAAAAGTCCACCTCAGTGTCATGTTTTATATCACCGCCATCTTGACGGAAACGTAATCGCGGCCACCCAAATGTTAAAGGCTAAAATGTAATTACGACCAACCTAATAATCTAGTCTCTACCAAATTTTGCAACAACAAATCTTTATGTGGGAAGCATATTCTGACCAAACTGCTAGATCATCAGCCCAATAGTTTGCAGATGGTGGCCAAGTATGTGTGCAAATCGATTCCCCCTATATATTCAAACACGGTGAAACCGAATTGAACGAAATTTGGTACAGAGGTAGCACTAGCAAAAGGCACCTCAGTGTAACGTTTTATATCGCCGCCATCTTGACGGAAACGGAGTGACGGCCACCCAAATGTTAAAAGCTTAAATCAAATTTCGACCATCCTAATAATTTGATCTCTACCGGATTTTGCAACAACATGCCTTTTTGTGGAAAGCATCTTATGACTGACTACAAGGTCATCAGCCCAATAGTTTGCAAATAGCGGCCATGTATGTGTGCAAATCCATTCCCCAGATCAATTCAAACACGGTGAAACCGAATTGAATGATTTTTTTTTACAGAGGTAGCACTAGCAAAGGGCACCTCATATTCATGTTTAATATCCCTATAGCACGTTGTATTTCAACAAGCTACTACAACCAACATTCGATTCTACTCCTTGAAAAGGACAAAGAGTTATAACAATACCCATGCATTTAGGAGAAAGTAGGCTATATGTTCTTTACTGAACATCTTGTTTATATATACAATATGACGAGAAGATTTTGCCTATAAATACAAGGAATAAAATAAAATTGCAAACATGTAATTTAATTATGTCAAATAATCTTGCCACAAAATCTAGAAATAGGTTAGAAATTGAAAAGCGAGGAGATCTTAGAATTTTTCTAACAAAAATGGCTCCTGACATCAACAAATTGATTGAAACTCATCAAATCCATCCCTAGACATAGGTATTCATGTTGTTTAATTAATAAGATATCAAATTAATGTAGTTTTAATTTAATTTTTTTCTTTAATTCATTTCATTTATTGTCATTCCTTTTTAGACCTATTTAATTTGTAAATTTTTAATGTACATAAATAATTATACCTAAATAAACATGATGCACCTATTAAGAAAAATGTCCGTAAACATCCTCATTTCTCAACTATGTAGGTATTTGAATGTATGTGTTAGTAATTTTAAGATTTGTGCGTTTTTTGAAATGTGGTGGGCGGAAACAAATTATAAACCTCGAAAGTGGGCGATGGTCAGAAAATGTTTGGGAAACCCTGAAGTAGAGGAACCCGGCATAAGTAAATTGAAACAATGCCAGATTCAGCTGGGGCTCCATGGTTGCCACCTCATGTCCCTTAAGTTGTGAACCCCTATGGAATTTTTGAAATTGATTGTTCCCAAGAAATGCACTGAGGCATTCTAGACTCTAGAAGGATCTACAATATTTAGATCTCTCTCGAGCATATGGAACTTTCCAAGGAATTGAAGCCGACAAGTAGACTAACGCACTCCATTAAAGTGTGTGGGAGTGTGTGTCTGTGTGTAACCGATCGTATGTCACGCTAAACACAGCCGTAGAAGTGTCTCGACGTCACATAAGGAAGGAGCAAGTTGTGTTCCCTGTGGGACTCGCAACTTAAAAGACTGTGCGAGAGAGACAGAATGGCGATTTCCTTCACTCTGCGTATAAAAGTACAAGTCGTAGCCGAGGCCTATATGGAAACCAAACAACACGTTTAACACCACCATTCTACCTACTTTAACACCAGTGTCAACAGCTCGTTCTGAAAGAAAGGATTACAACTGTGTGAAAATGTCTGCGTTCACTTTAACATTTAATGTAAAACAAACACCCCCGCTGTTGCGATTACAAAAGGAAGAAATGGGCCTAGTAAAAGAAAAGGTTTTCAACACTTCCCTATGTTTGCCAGAAAACTGGTTCGAGTGAGTGATTATTTAATTAAATACGAGGAGCGTTCCGAATCTAAGTTTCGTCATCAAACAGGAATACCTTTAATACAAAGTCCGAAAACACTTTGTTTAATGTTGGTTGGCTGGCTCCCTAGCTTAGGGGCTGCGACAACGTGGTCATGTAGCCCCGTGTACTTTGGGTGTGTGTCGAATCTGTCTGATAACCGGTGTTATTTGTAATGACTGTATTAGTGTGTGTTATCTGATTTAACATTTTAAATGATCATGTCGACTTCGTCGTTACGCTGGGGTCTGGCGTTACGTTACGGTGACGGGACGAAATGTACCTAGATGCACGGAGGTGTGTAACGTCATAGTACCGCTTGGTGCATGTGTTCTCCGACAATCTCTACTTCGTTAGTATAAGACAAAAATCCCCGATTCTTGGATGTCTTGGGTAATCTCGAGAACCACTGGTTGGATTTTGAAGCGGTTTTCACCATTCTGTAATGGTTATCTCGAGAAAAGATTCTGTAGAAAATAATTAATGTATGATCAAAGGAAGCCAAGCAGTAACGATTTCAGTGAAAAAGTCGAAAACAAACTTGGCGTCCGTGCGCTTCTTAAGCTTACGCTGGGCAAACCGTTAAAAATATCAGTATACTATGAGCGTAAGAATAGGTCAGCATGAAAAGTTCTACAAAAACGTCTGCGAGAGCATATCTCTATCTTCAATACATCGCCCACTATAAGTGTCTTTAGACTGGATGGAAGGGGCACGTCATCCAGCCATCTCCCTTCGCGCGCTTAACCTTGCTTTGCCCTTGGTTTGCACTTGCTGTTCGCGAGTAATTTGAAACAAGGTAAAGTATTATAAAGCAAGATAAGTGTTAGGCAGATAATTTTCTAACATGTCAAGAGTCTTTGGCTTCGAGCGAAGCGAGAAGCCTCCAGCCTTTCTAGCATTTTTCAGCATTTGTAACATTTAAAATGATACAAAGTCTAGTCTTTAAGACTGACTGTCACTTTTTTAAAATTCAAGTAAGGACTGCTAACGATAGTTTCAAGTAGTTCCTACTTTCGCTACCAAATGCTACCGTCCACGACACCTAGCAGTGAACTTAGCTACTACTAGATGCCACCGTAACCAATGCCTGGGAACTTAAGAGCATTAATCAAACCTAACCTACAAATTTTGCTTCACACAAGTTTAGTTAGTGGAAGGTTCTTTTTCGTGCCATAAATCTATGACATGGGCCCGCCGGCTTCACCTTCCTTGTTGGATTTACACATTTCTGCACGAGTTAATACAGTATTGTATCACTTTTAAGATCAAGCACCGAATCCATAATGACGACTGCCGAACAATGTCAGCAATGTAAGTAGTGAAATGCTCAGTTAAAAGCTGAACTTTGAACTAATTAACAAAAGGTCGAGGCAAGACAAGCATTTGTTGATCGATAGGTAATTAAATCAAGCATTCGGAAAGGCTTTGGGAACAGGAAACAGGCAATTAGCCGCACACATTGCGTGTAAGCTGAAGAACAAGAGACGAAAGACCTATTTGCATATTCCTTCATAGCTACGGAATTAACTGTTACAGCAAACCAGGTTTTTTATGGCTTTTTCTAACAGTGCATTCCTTAACTTGGAAATTTTCGTTACAATGCGAATGTCGGTTTCCGTTGTCCCCGTAACACAGTTTCCGTTTAATAAAGGGTCCTTTAAAGGCAGGTTTTATTGTACGTTATTAACAACCACGATAACAAAACGGTTCAGATTCCACGTAAAAATTGAATCTTCCTTCCTTCATTCCATTCCTTCCCGCCTTCCTTCCTTCTTTACTAACTTCCTTTCTTCCTTCTTTACATACTGTATTAACTTCCTTCCTTCCTCTTTACTTACTGTATTTGCTAACTTCATTCCTTCCTTCCTTCCTCTTTGCTTACTGTATTTACTAACTTCTTTCCTTTCTTCTTTGCTTACTGTATTTACTTCCTTCCTTCCATCCTCTTAACTTACTGTATTTACTTCCTTCCTTCCTCTTTACTTACTGTATTTACTTCCTTCCTCTTTACTTACTGTATTTACCAACTTCTTTCCTTTCTTCTTTGCTTACTGTATTTACTTCCTTCCTTCCTTCTTTCTTTACTTACTGTACTGTATTTACTGCCTTCCTTCCTCTTTACTTACTGTATTTACTTCCTTCCTTCCTCTTTACTTACTGTATTTACTTCCTTCCTTCCTCTTTACTTACTGTATTTACTTCTTCCTCTTTACTTACTGTATTTACTTCCTTCCTTCCTCTTTACTTACTGTATTTACTTCCTCCCTTCCTCTTTACATACTGTATTTACTTCCTTCCTTCCTCTTTACATACTGTATTTACTTCCTTCCTCTTTACTTACTGTATTTACTTCCTTCCTCTTTACTTACTGTATTTACTTCCTTCCTTCCTCTTTACTTACTGTATTTACTTCCTTCCTTCCTCTTTGTTTACTGTATTTACTTCCTTCCTCTTTACTTACTGTATTTACTTCCTTCCTTCCTTCTTTCTTTACTTACTGTATTTACTGCCTTCCTTCCTCTTTACTTACTGTATTTACTTCCTTCCTTCCTCCTTACTTACTGTATTGACTTCCTTCCTCTTTACTTACTGTATTTACTTCCTTCCTTCCTCTTTACTTACTGAATTTACTGCCTTCCTTCCTCTTTACTTACTGTATTTACTTCCTTCCTTCCTCTTTACTTACTGTATTTACTTCCTTCCATTCTCTTTACTTACTGTATTTACTTCCTTCCTTCCTCTTTACTTACTGTATTTACTTCCTTCCTTCCTTCCTTCCTCTTTGTTTACTGTATTTACTTCCTTCCTCTTTACTTACTGTATTTACTTCCTTCCTTCCTCTTTACTTACTGTATTTACTTCCTTCCATTCTCTTTACTTACTGTATTTACTTCCTTCCTTCCTCTTTACTTACTGTATTTACTTCCTCCTTCCTTCCTCTTTGTTTACTGTATTTACTTCCTTCCTCTTTACTTACTGTATTTACTTCCTTCCTTCCTCTTTGTTTACTGTATTTACTTCCTTCCTTCCTCTTTACTTACTGTATTTACTTCCTTCCTTCCTTCCTTCCTTCCTTCCTTCCTCTTTACTTACTGTATTTACTTCCTCCTTCCTTCCTCTTTGTTTACTGTATTTACTTCCTTCCTCTTTACTTACTGTATTTACTTCCTTCCTTCCTCTTTGCTTACTGTATTTACTTCCTTCCTTCCTCTTTGCTTACTGTATTTACTAACTTCCTTCCTTCCTCTTTACTTACTGTATTTACTAACTTCCTTCCTTTCTTCCTTCTTTTTTTGAGTCGTTTCGGCCATCAATGGACCACGATGTTCTTCTCTCATATGATCACTGTAAAGCTTGTTTTCTTGTCTGCCAGTAGATCTTCATTCTTGACGAATGTTCAGCTCTCCTTTCTTCCGTCCACTTGCACTGAGGGCGAGGCATCACAGATGTTAAAGGGTGTAGATTACTGGTTGATTTAACCGCCTTTCTGAACAGGTTCCTATCCCAAACCAGAGCTTGATTGATTCGAGCTTCTGTTAGGTCCTTTTTAACTTGCATCGACCATTTACAATGGGATTTTTTTTAGAGATTGATGAGTGTATTCGATATGAAAGTCGATGATGCTCCATCCGTTCCAAATGTCCAAAGAAAGTCATTCTCCTTTTTCTCATCACACTCACCAAATCTTCTATATGTCCAAATAATTCATTGTTATGTCTTCTTCTGTAAGTACCATTATCATTAACAGGTCCTAATATTTTCCTTAGAATTTTCCGATCCTTAAGTTCTAATTTTCTCAATGGGCCTTTGTTTGTCATCTGTAAGCATTCTGCAGCATACAGTGCTGACGGCCTAATTACTGTGTTATAATGACAAAGTTTGACATTCCGGGACAAGCTTTTACTTTTGTAAATGTTTTTGCAGGTTTGAAAGGCACCTTCCAATTTGTTACATCTGCTCTCAATGGCAGTTATTTCTGAATTATTAGGGGTAATCCATTCGCCTAGGTATTTAAATTCTCGGACTTTTTTCATTTTTTGCAGACCAATCGTGATAAATTTTGAGGCATCTTCTTTACTTACTGTATTTACTAACTTCCTTCCTTTCTTCCTTCTTTACTTACTTATTTACTAACATCCTTCCTTTCTTCCTTCTTTACTTACTGAAATTACTAACTTCCTTCCTTCCTTCCTTCCTTATTTACTACCTTCCTTCCTTATTTGTTAACTTCCTTCCTTATTTACTAACTTTCTTCCTTCTTTGCTTATTCAATTTACTAACTTCCTTCCGTCGTTCCTTATTTACTAACTTCCTTCCTTCCTTAGCTATTTACTAACTTCCTTCCTTCCGTCCTAATTTACTAACATCCTTCCTTGCTTTCTTCCTTCATACCTTATTTACCAACTTCCTTCCTTCTTAATTTACTAACATCCTTCCTTCTATTTGAATGAAGTTTTAAGCATAGCTAAGTTCACCTCCCACAAACATGCCGCACCCCACCCTGTCCTAGCTCTTACCGTCCCAGTTTGGCACACTCCTTCCTACCTGGCCACCCTCACAAATGTTTGAACAGTCCGGGTGTGATTGTTTTGCGGGCGTGCTGCCAAACCACACACACACACACACACATTAGCTTTACCTTTCCGCTTTCTGCGCGTTGCGCTGCACCGCATCAAGCCCACCACAGATTTCTCTTTCTCACTTAACATTTTGAACCGACCGATACACTTAGTTAATGAGACAGCCTGTCTCCCAATTACGCTCTAATTAACGCCACGTGCTCAGTTTATCATTCTACAGTGGCGGTTGTGGTAAGGTGATAGTATCTGTGAGCTAAGACAAACAAAAGCTGTTTTCACTCTGCTTCATCTCTCCCGTAGCACCGACGAGCCTTTTCACATTAGCGATGAAAGCGACATCTAACTAATTACGGCGATTGAGGCGGAATAATGTGTTGTTTAATTATATCGTTGCACTGTACTCCGCAGTGTATCCTATGAGGCGTTACTCATGTCAGTTATAGACTCGCCATTCCGTAGGAATAAATAAATAATGATACAGATTTGTTTGTTCCCCACAGGCCCACAGCTAGTGGGACGTGGAATGGTGACCACGGGACCCTTGCTGAGTCTGGCATTGCTTCCACTTACTCGTGTCAGGCTCCTCTCTGTCATCTTTCCTATCGACCTTTCTTGGTCAACTCTGGAAGTGTCTTCGGTGGCGTAGTTGGTAGTATGCTGAGCTTCTATGCCCGAGATCGTGGGTTCACACCCGGCCGATGTCGTCGGATTTCTTAAGAGCGTTAAAAATCCCTCAGTATGCCTTCCTTCGGAGGGGAAGTAAAGGCGGTGGCCCCATGTCATAGATTTAATGAAATTGAAATTTATTTATTTTACGTTAATTACAATTAGGACAAAGTCCCTTTAGCTGCAACTATCATACATGTTTCTTTTATACCTAGTCCTAAATTAACCTAAATACTACGGAAAGAAATATATATATACAAAACTGTTTTAACCTACTTAATTAATATGAAGTAATAGACTACTACAATGCTACAATTTTATCATAAACTTATACAAAAGTTTGGTGCTTTTCAGTCGGTCAACTCGAATGTACCCAAAAGAGCTGGGTTATTCCCTAATCCTGAAAAAATACATGAGATCATTTTTTTCGGGATCAGGGTATAACCCACCTCTTTTGGGTACATTCGAGTTGACCGACTGAAAAGCACCAAACTTTTGTTTACTAAGGCAACACTGAAAAATGGCTTCAAACCCCACAGTAAACTTATACCCTATGTTTTAATAATTACACAGATAATATGAGTGAATATGCGGTTTCTGAGCCTTGACACACCTCTGCCGTTGTTCGCCCAGTCTTAAATTGTTATATATTTTTGAGGCATTTACCACAAATGATTTACTACCTTTCATTGTACGATGCTGAGGGATCTACCGAGTTGTAGCTGTGAATCTGTGAATTTACATTTATGACATGTAAAAGAACCTTCCACTAACTACAATTGCGTGGAGCTAAATTTGTAGGATAGATTTTGATTAACGCTCTATTAAGTTCCAACGTTCGTCAGCAGGTGCCGGTTTCGGTGGCATCTAGCAGCCAAGTTCACAGCTAGGTGTCGTTGACTGTAGCCTTTTGGTAGCAAAAGTAGGAACTACTTGAAATAGATCGTCTGCAGTCCTTACCTAAATTACAGATAACACACACTAATACAGCCATCACAATTAACACCGGTTATCAGACAGATTCTACACACACCCGAAGTACACGGGGCTACATAACAGAGAGGTTCCAGCCCCTAAATTGAACAACCAACTCTTGTTAACTTCCGACTCCGACGATATTAAGGTATTACAGGCCTGGGGTCTCCTTTCTTTTCCCGCCTTAATTGGCTCCTGTCTCCCTTCATTTACCTCGGCCCTCCATTTTGGTCCTCTCTTTCTTTCCTATCCACTTGCTGGAGTAGGCCTAGTGGAATAATTTACTCCATGATCAATCGTTCATTTATTGGACTTACTATTTTCACAGTAACATATCATAATTTTTTTATTTCAACGTAAACATATGATCACAATTACATTTCATCCTAAGCTCAAACATTTTTAGTGAACCATTGCATCAGTTCCACATCATTGACATTTCCACTCTGAGCTGTCTTTTCAAGAGATTTATCTTTCATCGTTAATCTAATAGTTGTAACAGATCTGATTTGAGTCTTTTAGAGTATTTTTATCATTTTAGATTATTAGTGTTTTGTAAATAATTATGAAATCAGCTTTCTTATAAAATGTTGTGTCAATCTTGCAACTACATTAGTATCAACTACTGCTTGCTGAAAGGGGTTATAATGTAACACTGTACTCAAGAATTACAATTCATTGACTTACAGTAATCGTCATATATATAATTTCAATAGTACAGATCCCTCCTGTGGCGCTCACAAGCGACCGATCGTGAAAAATGAGCATTCAAATGAAAGAGAATATACATTACCAGTGACGCATTACACTCTAATTTCATAAATATCTATAATTTCTTTAAAAAATGACTTTTGAAAAACTGTACGAAGTGTGCGATTTGCAGATACTGTTGCTGCAGGAAGATACGTTCCATAATTGCTGTCCACTTCACATTTTGGCCGCTGTGACGCTTGTTTCATGTCATTTTAACATTCTGAGGTCTTTCCTTTATCATTTTGCATGGATTTCAGAAACAGTAATTTGAAGGAATGAGTACTCAAATCGTATAATTTCATAAATATCGAATAACCGGTGAGGGTTACGGCTAAGCTGTCAATCAATGGACTCAGCACACAAATGACATTAGCAGTGACAAATTGCATTCTAATTTCATAAATATCAATTTTTGTAAGAAGTGTGCAATTTGCATATACTGTTGTTGTAGGAAAATACGCAACATCATTGCTGTTCAGTTCGCATTTTTGCCGTAGTGACACCTGAAACCTAAATAGTGTTCTCTAATCATGTGGTTCAAATAAAAACATAACCTTTCTCCCTAAGTCTCTTATTATAAACCTATTGGGGAAAGTGTGGCTTATGAACATGCGAGATTTCTCGCACGGGTTAGCTAGTATTTTACTATTTCATTAAACTTTTTCAATAAGGATTTTGGGCAGACATGGACTTTTCCATGTCTTTTCGTATTCTTATTCTTCTTTCTTCGTTTTGCCCACTTAAGGAGCACGTTTGAACTTGTTGACTTGGGTTGATGGTGTTTTTCCTCTTCTTCTCCTCCCAAAATCTCCTCAAGAAACTCGCTATGCCCCTTCTTACGTTCTTCCGTCCATTTTCTTCGATTGGTCTTTTTAGTTTTTTTCGTGAAAGAGTGATTTGTATCTAGAGTTCCAAAAGCCTTGCGATTCATAATGAAATCTTCTGTGATGTTTATTTATTTTAAGTCCTGTTGGATTTCTTCTAACCAACTGATTTTCACCTTCTTTGAATTAATTATATCAAGCAGGTTTTTTTTTTTTTTTTGCATATCTGATGTTGTCCATTCTGCAGATGTGACCATGACATTTCAATCGCCTCTTACGCTCAGTATCAGTGAACTTATTGATTACTGTGTACAGGTCTGAAGTTTTCCTTTTAATACATATACCATTAACATAAAGCCTCCTTGGCTTAGGCGGCAGCACGTCGGCCTCTCACCGCTGGGTCCATGGTTCAAATCCCGGTCACTCCATGTGAGATCTGTGCTGGACAAAACAGATGCAGACAGGTTTTTCTCCGGGTACTCCGGTTTTCCCTGTCAAAATTTCATTCCAGCAACACTCTCCACTATCATTTCATTTCAGCTGTCATTCATTTAATCGTTGCTCCAGATGAGTGCGACAGGTTTCGGCAGCCGGCACAGTTCATGTCCTCGCTGCTAGATGGGGGCTTCATTCCATTCCTGACCCGGTCGGAGACTGGAAGCAGGCTGTGGATTTTTTTTTCAACATTAACATTAACGGGACCAATATTTTCCTGAGAAAATATTCTTATTATTGCTATTATTATTTATTTTCGTCTTGGCCTTCTATGGACCACACATGACAGTCTATGTTTAGCCTTTTCTGCCTTGACTGCCACTATCTTCTCATCCTTTCTCCAACTTCCCTCTTCTGTTCTTCTGTGTGGGTTATTTTCTCTGCCACTGGCTCCTCCCCTGTCTCCTGGAAACCTCTGTACTCCTTTATATTAGTCGTCTAAATGTCTCCCTATCAGCTATGTTGTCTTCTTGTACCCCTATCTTGGCTAGGTCCATTCTCACTTCTCGAAACCATTTGAGCTCTGTCTATCTCTTCCTGAAAAATTCGAAAATTCGTTTTGTCAGTCAGTTTCCATCCATTCTCAGGAGGTGTCTATAGAACTGTAATCTCCACTTTTCCATCAGTTCAACCACACCTTCTGGTACAATTCTATGTTTGGTCTTGGTCTTTTTAGTATTATTACTAATCTTATTACTATCGTACATTTCCTTTTAACCCTGCAGTGCTCACGCGGCGTCTGACAAACGCCAGACTAGTTCATTAGCCTACTTTCGATTTTTGCAAAAAATGAAAGTAGACTTATGAGATCACTACAGGGCGAAAAAAAGTGTGTCTGTCTGTGTGTGTGTATGTGTGTGAGTCAGTGTGTGTGTGTGTGTGTGTGTGTGTGTGTGTGTGTGAGTGTGTGGTACTCTGAATGTCTGTCCCCCCCCCCCCCCCCTATCAATTCGAAAACGGTGAAACCGAATGGAATGAAATTTGGTACAAAGGTAGCACTAGCAAAGGACATCTCAGTGTCATGTTTTATATCGCCGCCATCTTGACGGAAACGTAATGGCGGCCACACAAATGTTCAAAGCTTAAATCAAATTACGACTAACCTAATCATCCGATCTCTACCAAATTTTGCAACAGCATACCTTTATGGGGCAGCATCCTTTGACCAAACTAATAGGTCATCAGCCTAATAGTTTGCAGATGGCGGCCATCTTTGTGTCAAAATCGATTACCCCTATTAATTCGAACACGGTTAAACCGAATTGAACAAAGTTTGGTACAGAGGTAGCACTAGCAAAGGACACCTCAGTGTCATGTTTTATATCGCCGCCATCTTGACGGAAACGTAATGGCGGCCACACAAATGTTCAAAGCTTAAATAAAATTACGACTAACCTAATCATCCGATCTCTACCAAATTTTGCAACAACATACCTATATGAGGGCAGCATCCTTTGACCAAACTAATAGGTCATCAGCCTAATAGTTTGCGGATGGCGGCCATCTTTGTGTGAAAATCGATTGCCCCTATTAATTCGAACACGGTGAAACCGAATAGAACGAAATTTGGTACAGAGGTAGTAGGCCTACTAGCAAAGGGCACCACAGTGTCATGTTTTATATCGCCGCCATCTTGACGGAAACGTAATGGCGGCCACCCAAATGTTCAAAGTTTAAATCAAATTACGACTAACCTAATCATCCGATCTTTACCAAATTTTGCAACAACATACCTTTATGAAGGGAGCATCCTTTGACAAATCTAATAGGTCATTAGCCTAATAGTTTGCGGATGGCGGCCATCTTTGGTTCAAAATCGATTACCCCTATTAATTCGAACACGGTGAAACCGAATGGAACGAAATTTGGTACAGAGGTAGCACTAGAAAAGGCCACCTCAGTGTCATGTTTTATATCACCGCCATCTTGACGGAAACGTAATCGCGGCCACCCAAATGTTAAAGGCTAAAATGTAATTACGACCAACCTAATAATCTAGTCTCTACCAAATTTTGCAACAACAAATCTTTATGTGGGAAGCATATTCTGACCAAACTGCTAGATCATCAGCCCAATAGTTTGCAGATGGTGGCCAAGTATGTGTGCAAATCGATTCCCCCTATCAATTCAAACACGGTGAAACCGAATTGAACGAAATTTGGTACAGAGGTAGCACTAGCAAAAGGCACCTCAGTGTCATGTTTTATATCGCCGCCATCTTGACGGAAACGGAATGACGGCCACCCAAATGTTAAAAGCTTAAATCAAATTTCGACCATCCTAATAATTTGATCTCTACCGGATTTTGCAACAACATGCCTTTTTGTGGAAAGCATCTTATGACTGACTACAAGGTCATCAGCCCAATAGTTTGCAAATAGCGACCATGTATGTGTGCAAATCCATTCCCCAGATCAATTCAATCACGGTGAAACCGAATTGAATGAATTTTTTTACAGAGGTAGCACTAGCAAAGGGCACCTCATATCCATGTTTAATATCCCTATAGCACGTTGTATTTCAACAAGCTACTACAACCAACATTCAATTATACTCCTTTAAAAGGACAAAGAGTTATAACAATACCCATGCATTTAGGAGAAAGTAGGCTATATGTTATTTACTGAACATCTCGTTTTTGTAATTGAAAGGAAACTTCCAAGGCCACTGACCGGAAATTCCATCTACCTTTCAAGTAACTATTCATAACCAACGTAATAATGCGTCAGCACGCCAGTGTTAGTCTAGCGCGTATGGCGGTGAGTCATTGTTACACGAGTGTGTACGGAGTCTGACAGACGCCACGCGACCTTCGCTGCGATAAAGTATGTATTCGTTCTGAAGTATTCTCTTCAAAATTTTTACCGTAATTATACTTCATGGTGTCTTATATTGGATGGCTTCTTGATGAAACGTTATATTTTCAGGTTTTTCACGTTTTTTAAGGCTGAAAATGAGTGGAAATGAGAGGAGATATACCGGTATCCTCAATCGTCTTGATGGTAGAAGGATTGTGCAGAGTTTGCTTGAGGAAGATGATTCTGAAGATGATGATGATGATGAAGGTGCATTGTACAGTGATAAGGAGGAAGATATTCTAGAATCCAGGAGTGAAAGTACTGACACGGATCAATACGTAGACAGTAGTGATGAACCAGGGGAAAATGAAAGTGATAGTAATCGTTTTCTAGGGCGATATAAAGTTTCTAAGTGGTTTAATGTTCGAACCCGCCTACAAAATATCGTCACACATTTACCTGGTGTGAAAGGTGTTGCGAAGCTAGCTAAGACTCCTAAAGAATGCTAGGAATTATTTTTTGATGGTATTACTGTATATTCATATCTTATTCAATAAATTATAAATGTACTTCGTTAGTTGCTTTTATATCAATATAAAAGATTAATTAATTTTTCAAAATGTCCAGAAATTAATTTAAATCGTTAATCACAACTTGGTATAGCAGAAATGGCACTGAAACGAAATGGCGTCTCCCAGACGCCACGCGACCTTCTATGATGTAAAATACTGCGCGAGCACTGCAGGGTTAAGAGTGCGTGTGAACTTGAACAATTTTTATGACAACCCGGTCTTGCGGCGACGTTCTTCCCGAATCCTCTTCATTCGTGCACTATGTTCTTTCTTCCGTTCGTCCGTCCACTTTCTTCCTGGCATATTTGGTAGCACTTCTTTATCAAATGTATGTTTCATTCTTCTCCTTCGCGAATGGGTCTCATAGGACCACGCGGAATCAACACTTCTTGGCCTTGATGTTTGCCCAATAACTCTTCATGCGCAACGATTGAGCGAGTCTTCGTTGCTGCGACCAGACGTGTCTGGTAGGTCTTCTCTCTTCTCCCTCAAATCCCCGTGTATGAGTAATTTTCCTAATTTCCTCTAGATCCCTGAGATTGGGAAAACTTATCTCAGCAAAGTCCTTTTCCGCCTTTTTGTACCAATTAGACCTTGTTGCCTTTTTCTGCAAAAACGTATAGATTTTATTTGTTAACCTAGTTGAGTCCATTCTGTCCAAATGTCCCATCCTTCTCATACGGATTGTGTCTGTGATTTTAGTAATTTTTAAATAGACAACAGTATTAGGTTTCGGAAGGTGAATTCCATCTTTGATTCTTGGTCCCAAAATTTTTCGCATGGTTTTGCGTTCCTTAATCTCCAATTGATTTCTCAGTGTTTTATGTTGTAGATTTAGTGTCTCGGCTGCATAAAGGGCTGCAGGCAAGACTACTGTTTTATAACGTTGAATTTTACAATTCCAAGAGAGGCATTTTTTGTTATAAACTTGTTTTGTCAAATGGAAAGCCGTTTCCATTTTCTGTAGTCTTGCTTCTATAGATTTTCTTTCGTTGCCAGTTTCATTGATCCATTCAACTAAATACTTGAAGTTTTTCACTCGAGAGACCTTACAATTACCAATGCGGAGTGTATTCGGAACAGTTTTAATATCAGTCATAAATTTTGTTTTGTCAAAAGAAATCCGTAATCCGAATTTTGCTGCTTGTTCTTTGAGTAATTCAAGTTGTTTCTGGGCATTAGAAATGTTTGGAGCAATTAACACCATGTCATCCGCAAATGCCAAACAGTCGAGTGTTATCCCTTTGAGTTTTGGTCCTAGTCTATGGTATGGTGCACCAGCTCGTCTCCATTCTCGGTTTCTTCTTCTTCTTCTTCTTCTTCTTCTTCTTCTTCTTCTTAGGGCTCGGATATTTAGGTGCTAAAAATGGGGAAAATATTTATTTTTTATGTATTGAAAATACCTTAAATATGTGACAAAAAAGTAAAATTATTTAATTATAATGAAGTTTATTAATGTGAATATAAATAATATGCAGTACTCATGAGTGCAATTTATGCTATGCCTCACTAACTACTGAAGAATTACAATTCACAAAGAGATACATCTTCGGGTTGTCCATCACAAATGACGAGGATTATCGCGAAACACTTCTTCTGAAGGCGCGAAACTGAGGCAGTATGTTTTTTTGCCCGTGAGGTGTCGTTTAACTTTAGATCGCTGTTCAGCCTCCTTGATTGCTTTCCCACATGGTTGGCAGAACAGAACGCCCCTATCAGAAGTAAAATTATCTTTAAATTCTGCAACATACTGCTGCAGACGATAACTTGTATTTGCTTTTACTTTAGGCATCGTAGAACTGCTTTACACTTCTCGGTGCCAGAAATGAACTGCATATGAGTGACACTAGTTCCAGGTAGCTGAGGGAGGGGGAGGTCTAGCACGTGGTGCAATATGGCTATCGACAAGGAAATCCCCAGCTTCCACAGTGAGTGGCACGGGGCGACAAGCTGGGAATAACACAGTTGCAAGCTGACATACGGTCTGCGTGAAGATTAGATAGCTCACAGGTACTTCCTCGATGAAGTAACAAAGTACAAAAATGCAATAAACTATGTATTTTCATGTGTTAATAAGTGAAAAGCAGGAATTTATGTATTTATAAAAAATGCTCAAAATATTTATTTATATAAAAAATATTTATTTACCTAAAAATCCGAGCCCTAATTATTATTTAGTTTCAAAGGAAAGGAAGGAAGGAAGCTTGTAGTTTAACGTGACCGTTAATCTCGCGATCATAAGCCACGGGACCTCCGTTTTACGTGGAATCCGAACCACAGGACATGGCATTTCACTTCGAAAATCTCACATGCATTGTATTTAGTTTCAGAAGGATGGCGAAAAGCTATCAGGTTTTTATGGTGGAGGTGGAACCTAGAAGACGAAGAGGCCCTTTGACAGAGGAGCGGAAGAACAAGCTGATAGATGGGCTCAAGAGATACTGGCAAGATGTCAAAGCCGGCAAACGAACAATACGCAGACACTGAAATGAGAGTGGTTTTAACACGCAGTCCAATAGGCCCAGGTCGACGGTTAAAAAATATTATTATTATTGTATTCGATATAATGGTGGTCGGGTACTTGGTGTGGCACGAAGGTGGTGCTCACAGTCTCAAAAAGATTAAGAACACCTGAACTCTATCCACACTGAAGGACATCGCATAATGCGAGAATTTCAACAGTCTGTCAGAAAATTGTTCCTCCTTAATCTGACCTAACACTCGGCACACTCTCGGATCCCAGCAGCGCTGCGCCGAGGAAGTTGCCACGATCCGTGAAAGCGCTCTGTTTCCGGAGGAAGTTCTCATAGCCGCCCTCTCAGAGGACTTCATTTTCACGAGAAATACGCTCAACAACGGAAGTTTGTGAAAGCAGAGAGCGACGGCTGAGTCAATATTGTAGGATTGCCAGAGAATGGTAATGGTATTTATCTTGATATACTGTACTGTACTTGTTAGCAAAGGCGTTAATGTTCTATCTGGACTGTGGATCATGAACATAAGATCAAACAAATATGGAGAGGACAGGATTTGATAGAAATGATGATCAGCTAACGGATTTCTATGTAAATATCTATATATTTAGGAAGCTAAACTTAATATTATATTTTGTATTATCTTAACGAATCATGACGAGTGGAGTTGAAAAGTAGAGTATTTATTTTCCATATTTTACCATATTTGAAAGTTTAGCACATATGCTCCACATTCTTAGTCATTAAAATCAATATAGTCCATATTTCAGCTAGAAAGTATTAAATTCTAGTAAATTAGCAGTCCTGTCAATATTGGAGAAACAAGTTCAAGATGTATATTTAAAAAATTAAATCGTGGCAAAAATGAGGATGGACACTGTACTTTCAATGAACCCTAGATATGAAGCAAAGGGTAAGGTTGCTGCTATTTTGTGTAAGTGTAAAGTCAACGTTGGATTTAACCCCAGCAGGCATTGTGAAGTTCACACATGAGAGGCCAACGGCTTGACCACTGCTCCACCACGCCCGCTGGCAATAATTAAGACACGAGTATGTTTATAATTATAATTTCCATACGAGTGCCTTAATTACCATTATAGGCGAGTTGCATACGATAATTACAACTTTATTATATGTTCGAACATAAAAATGTATAAATATCTGTCGAGATTCTGTCGATTCTTCTTCTTGGGAATTGTGTGGACTCAGCATTTGATCTCTACCTAATAACGAATTCCAAAGCTTTGAAACATTGTTTATCCGAAAGTAGCTCTAACAGATAGCGCACAGGTACTATAATGGATCATTTTGTTATTTTGGTCAAATAACACAAAATAGGCTGATACAAACGCTTTAAAATTAAAATGTATCGAATTATCAACTAGTTATTCTTCAAATTCGATGCATATAGAATGTCAACGGAAGGCAAATTAATTGAGTCCCAAATAGAACAGTTTGGCATCTGGCGGAAATGTTTCGCATAAGAAATCCATTTACTGAACAGAGAGCCTGGATTATAATTTCCGTGGAACTAATATCATACGCATGCTTCATCCATGACGTTCTGGTGTGTTTATGTCAACAACAGCATTCACTAAAATTGTCGATGAAATCTTACGAATATAATGGCACTGTGTAGAAATTGGAGTTGCGGATATTAAGGTATAGTGCTATTTCTTTGCAATATTGCCCAGTTTGTTTACGCAAACATTAGGGACGGTGCACACGTTTCATGTCGGTAATGGCTAGAAGTATGGTGTCGCAAACTTCATGACGTAGATTCCAAAATTTCTTGCATATTTCATAGTACTTTCCTGTTACCGTAATGGTTCGTGCTGACTTTGTCTTTGTGTTTGGCATTGTAACTACAATGGTTGATCCAATATAGGCTACATTGCCAACTTTCAAATCATGTAATTCATGTCCGACATATTGGATTTTGAGTGCATGTGCGAAGCTTTTCTTACTTAATTGGTCAATGAATGAAAATATTGAGCTCAGGTTGATTGGAGAAACTGTATATAATTAAAATTAGTACTATAATGACCTCCATTATGATACAGTTTTCGGACATAAAATATTTACATTTCGACATCACCGAATATAAATACCCCCTGGCACTATACAGCCCATGACGGGCTAAGGCCGACCAAGCGACCGCTGCCCAGCCATTTGGCCTGCAGATATTGGGGTGACGCGTGATCAGCGCGTCGGGTCCCCTCGGCCGTTAATCTTGGTATTCGTGATCGGGGCGCTGTCTCACTGTCAGACAGCTACTCAATTGTCCTCACGAGGCTGAGTGCACCCCATTCCAACCCTCACGTCAGTTTTAAAATCCCTGACGGAGCCGGGGATCGAACCCGGGGCGTCCGGGTGAGAGGCAGGTGCGCTACCCCATCGAATATATATAAATAAATAAATAAATAAATAAATCCAACACCTAGCCACCATGGCAACAAGCACACATAGTTCTCTCTCGTCGGAGCGTGCGCTATCACCGTAGACAAGTTGGGGGAGGCACTTATAACAATATAAGAAAGGCAGACCAATAATAAAACATTCCAAGTGGCTAGCATTCTTGACTTTCGCATCAGAGGTCCAGGTTCGATCCCGGCTCTGCCAAGAAATTTAATTCTGGTCTGAGGGCTGGATTGGGGTACACTCAGCCTTATGACGTAAAACTTACAAGAGGTTGGTTCGATTCCTATCTTAGCCATCCTGGAAGTGTTTTTCCGTGGTTTCCCATTTTTACTCCAGATGAATGCCAGGATGGTTTCTTATTTAAGGCCACGGTGGTCTCCTTCCCAATTATGACCTGAATTAAAAATACACCCACTGATACATCCAGCCCAATAACACAGGTTAAAAGACAAACATTTTACAGTCACCAAAGTACACACGGCTGATATTCAAGCCCCTCAAATGAAACAAGAACTCTACAGAGGGTTCTTATGAACTTTGGGACGTTGTAAGAGAAGGTTCAGAGGAATGATTGCGAGGCTCCATTTTAAGTCCATGCCTGATGGAATGCTCTTGACAGTTCAGTTAACACACACAGCTGTGGAGGTCGCTACATGATGACCAGACAGGTGGTCTCAACACCAATGTACTCGTACCTCTCTTCCTCGGTCAAGTCGTATTCGTATAAATGCAGTATATTTCGTATGACATACAGAGGATACAGTGATATTAGAGTAGGCTATATACAATATACAAGTAATAAATATCAAGTAACATCCACAAACGAAACTAAAAGTCACAGTTGGATGTCCAGAGCAGTAATCCACTCCATTGCATCATTAGTTGCGTTCTGCTGGTCCTCATATCCTCCCTTGAAGGACCGTGAAGGGCATTCCGACATAATATGATGGATTGTCTGCACTGAATCGCCACAATCGCTCTGAGGACTAGAAATTTTCCCCCATTTGTGGAGCCAAAAGTTACATCTTCCGTGACCGGTCTGCACTCTGTTCAGTGACGTCCAAATCCTTCTTGGAAGATGGAAACCAGGAGGTTTCCTGCAGGGGTCGGTGATCAATCCTAGCTCATCAGGGTTTGATGTAGTCCATTCTTCTCGCCAAGTTTCGTCCATATTGAACTTAGATTCAACAAGCATCTTGCCTAGTTGCCATGACGGATGTTGAGATTTTAATCTCCCTTGCTTCTGTGGATTACAGACCTGATGTATGGGTAAGAGATCATTTGCAGCGCATTTTGACCATTCCCCTTCGTAGGGGAGGAGGGTGACTGTTGGATAATACTGTAGCCACTTGAGAGGTGTGGATTTGAGAGTGCCCGATATTGTTCTCATAGTATCATTTAACTGGACATCAACTTTTCCTTCATGTGCACTATTGTTCCATACGGGGCTACAATATTGAGCAACCGAGTGTACTAAGGCGAGAGCTGTTGTGCGTAGAACAGTCGCATTTGCTCCCCAACTTGTACCACAGAGTTTGTGAAGGATGTTTTTACGTGTTCTGATTTTAGCTGCTGTTCTGCAGAGATATTCTTAGTACGTCAAAGAGCGATCCAGCAATATTTTAAGTCGTGTTCGTGATCCACTTGGAATTCAAGTAGTTACTGTCCATTCAAAGTTGTTGAGTACGGAGGCTTGAGCCCTCCAGACTTGTAGCATTGTGTGACTCCAGCTTTAAATGAAGCATCGCCTGGAGGTGGCATGGCGTGTGGAGCAGTCTGTGTTTAACAATGCTGGGCGCGTGTCAGTTATTAAGTTAGGCCGGCAGCATCCCTCATCAGGTAGCACCTGCTAGTGATTTGTGGACGGCACTGGACAACAACAAAAAATAATTGGGAGCAGGAGGTAACCCTATTCAAACAGAAGACAAAGTCACAGTACTCAGCTGTCAAGACCAAGGTTACAAAAGACGTTTTGCTGTCTTCATTGCCAGTTTCTGGGAAATCTGCAGAACAATGTCGCTAGTTCGAGGAGGGGGGTGACAAATACAATATATCCTCTTTAACACGATTGCATTACTTGTTCAAAAACTGACAAGGGTCTCGGGAGAAAGGTATTTCTTCTTATGCGATCACCCACCACCATAGCTCCGTGCTTTGAAACGTTTCTCTATGGTTGTAGTTGTTGTTAATTCATTTTAGGGACTTGGGATATGTTGGTCATCCGCCCCGTGTGGTTTGTTTTGTGCTTTCTTCTTTCTCTCTCCGTTAGGGTCATCTGAGGACCACGACCCAATTTCAATGTTTAGTCCTTTGTTGTTCTTTTTTCTTCCTCCAGTGCTCCTTCATCTTTTCGCTGTGTCTCTTCTTTCTCTCTTCCGACCATTTTGAGCCTGTTTTCTTATATTGCCTTCCTTGTATTCCTTCCATTCCCAATACCTTTTTTTGTTAAAAAATTCTCTCTCTAGTGCATCTTCTCCTCTTACATTGTTTTTTTTAAATCTTTATTTAGTTCTTGAAACCAGGCTGCTATCATTCATTCTATATAAATGTCAAAAAAATAACAATCGCCTCTTCTTTATTTTCTCCGTTATGTTTTCAATGTTCCGATATATTTCTTCGTTACTTCTTAATTTACAAAACTCCGTAGGCTAGTTCTTAATGGACCGAGAATTTTGCGTATAATTTTTCTTTCTGTTGTTGTTGTTTGAGTCTTCAGTCTTTTGACTGGTTTGTTGCAGCTCTCCATGCCTCCCTGTCCTGAGCTAATCATTTCATTTCTACATAGCTACCACACCCTACATCCGAGGCAATCTGTTTAACATATTCTAACCTTGGTCTACCCCTACAGTTCTTATCCTCGACCCTTCCTTCCATAACTAAGCTTGCTATTCCTGGGTGTCTTAGTATGTGTGCTACCAACCTATCTCTTCTCTTCATTAGCAGTCGCCAGAAACATCTCTCCTCTCCCACTCGCCTTAATACCTCTTCGTTTGTAACCCTATCTACCCATCTGATCTTCATCATTCTCCTGTAACACCACATTTCAAATGCTTCAATTCTCCTCTTTTCTGCTGCACCAATAGCCCATGTTTCACTTCCATAGAGCGCCACGCTCCAGACAAAGGCTTTCAAAAATGACTTCCTAATATCTAAATCTATATTCGATGTCAACAGATTCCTTTTTTGTAGAAAGTCTTTCCTTGCCTGAGCCAACCTACTTTTTATATCTTCTTTGCTTCGTCCATCACTCGTTATTCTGCTTCCTAAGTAACAGAAGTCTCCTATTTCCTTCAGCTTTTCACCGGCCAATTTGACCTCCATAGAGGTTTCTGATTTATTTCGGCTGCATTCCAGTATTTTTGTTTTACATTTATTAATTTTCATCATGAATTCCTTCCGTAAGACGGAATCCATACCATTCAAAAACTCATTCAAATACTCAGGCTTGCGGCCAAGATGACGATGTCATCAGCAAATCTCAGGGTAGAAATTATTTCTCCTTGAATCTTCACTCCCACTTTAAATTTTTCTCCAATTTCCTTCATTGCTTGTTCAATGTAAAGATTGAAAAGTATGGGTGATAAGTTGCAGCCTTGCCTTACACCTTTCTGAATACCAGCTTCTCTCTCATGTCCTTCAGCTCGAATGACTGCTGTCTGGTTTCCATATAGATTGTATATCACCCTCCTATCCCTGTACTTTATTCCAATAGATTTCAAAATGTCAAACAATTTAGTCCAATCAACGTTATCAAAAGCCTTTTCTAAGTCTACAAATGCCGTGAACGTTCTCTTATCTTTCCTTATTCTACCTTCCAAAATCAGCCTAAGACTTAGTTCAGCTTCCCTTGTTCCTAAATTTCTCCTGAAACCAAACTGGTCTTCACCCAACTCCGTTTCTATCTGGCTTTCAATCCTCTTGTTAGCCTATTTTCAATTTTGAAAAAATAGGCTTATGAGATCACCTTTTGTCCGTGTGTGTGTGCGTGTGTGTGTGAGTTGTGTGTGTGCCCCCCCCCCCCCTAATAAAATCTAAACTGCTGGAGCGATTTCATTGAAACTCGGTAAGTTCATAGCACTATTCCCGGCGACCTCGACCGAGCCCTTCAAATTTTGTTACGTCTCTCCAATCCAACATGGCGGCTGTGCGAAATATTTCACTACAATTCAATATCTCCGAAACTATTACCGATATAGCCCTGAAATTGTGTACGGTGATAAAGGGCACTACTAGACGTTCACCTATGAGACTTTCAAAAACCTGGTGACTACAAAACCAACATGGCGGTCAAGCGAAGTTGAGACTTTTAGATAGACTTTTCTCGCGATCTAACTATCCAAACGTAATGAAACTTGGTTCAGCAAATGTTTATACACATTGTAATGCACTGGAGTCTAATTTAGTTCAATTGTTTACATAACCTCAAAATGGCGGCTGTGCGAAATATTTCACTGACATTCTATATCTCCGAAACTATTGCAGATATCACCCTGAAATTTTGTACGGTGATAAAGGGTACTGATACTAGTTAACCTATGTATATTTCATAAACCTCTCTAGTACATAACGAACATGGCGACCAAGCGAATTTGAAATATTTTAATAGACTTTTCTCGTGATTTAACTCTCTGAGCGCAGTGAAATGTGGTACAGTAAATGATTTTGCTGATTGTAATGCACTGCCATCTAATTTAATTCAATTGTTTACATAACCTCAAGATGGCGGCTGTGCGAAATTTTAAAATTAAGTTTTTATTTCTTGTGTCGTAATCATGCGATCGAAGTGAAAGTTTGAATAATGAACCTAGGCAATAATTGTCCTCGAATGGTACATAACTCTATGGCCTATATATATAACAATCATAAATGGCGAGCTTCCGAAATATTTAGACGGTTCTCAATATCTATGAATCTTTTACAGCAACCAAACTGATTTTTTAATGTTCATAGAGACTATGAACATATGTTCACCTATAGGACTTCAGTAACCTGGTGAGCACAAATCCAACATGGCGGCGATGCGAAGAATAAATATTTAAATGGACGTTTCTCGCGAATTAACTATCCGAGTGCCGTGAAACGTTGCACGTTAAATGCTTATACAAATGTGGATCCACTGGCATCTAATTTATTTCAATTGTTTGCATAATCACAAGATGGCTGCTGTGCGTAATTTTAAAATCTCGTTTTTACTTCTTGTGTTCTAATCATGCGATTGAAGTTTGAATACCACACGTACACAGTAATCTTAATGTGTTTGTTGTTTGAGTCTTCAGGTTTTGACTGGTTTGATGCAGCTCTCCATGCCTCCCTGTCCTGAGCTAATCGTTTCATCTCTACATAGCTCCGACACCCTACATCCGAGGCAATCTGTTTAACATATTCGAACCTTGGTCTACCCCTACAGTTTTTGTCCTCGACCCTTCCTTCCATAACTAAGCTTGCTATTCCTGGGTGTCTTAGTATGTGTCCTACCAACCTATCTCTTCTCTTCATTAGCAGTCGCCAGAAACATCTCTCCTCTCCCACTCGTCTTAATACCCCTTTGTTTGTAACCCTATCTACCCATCTGATCTTCATCATTCTCCTGTAACACCACATTTCAAATGCTTCAATTCTCCTCCTTTCTGCTGCACCAATAGTCCAAGTTTCACTTCCATAGAGCGCCACGCTCCAGACAAAGGCTTTCAAAAATGACTTCCTAATACCTAAATCTATATTCGATGTCAGCAGATTCCTTTTTTGTAGAAATGCTTTCTTTGCCTGAGCCAACCTACTTTTAATATCCTCTTTGCTTCGTCCATCACTGGTTATTCTGCTTCCTAAGTAACAGAAGTCTCGTACTTCCTTCAGCTTTTCACCTGCCAATTTGATCTCCATAGAAGTTTCTGATTTATTTCGGCTGCATTCCAGTATTTTTGTTTTACATTTATTTATTTTCATCATGAATTCTTTCCGTAAGACGGAGTCCATACCATTCAAAAACTCATTCAAATACTCAGGCTTGTCGGCCAAGATGACGATGTCATCAGCAAATCTCAGAGTTGAAATTATTTCTCCTTGAATCTTCACTCCCACTTTAAATTTTTCTCTAATTTCCTTCATTGCTTGTTCAATGTAAAGATTGAAAAGTATGGGTGATAAGTTGCAGCCTTGCCTTACACCTTTCTGAATACCAGCTTCTCTCTCATGTCCTTCAACTCGAATGACTGCTGTCTGGTTTCTGTACAGATTGTATATCACCCTCCTATCCCTGTACTTTATTCCAATCGATTTCAAAATGTCAAACAATTTAGTCCAATCAACGTTATCAAAAGCCTTTTCTAAGTCTACAAAAGCCATGACCGTTCTCTTATCTTTCCTTATTCTACCTTCCAAAATCAGCCTAAGACTTAGTACAGCTTCCCTTGTTCCTACATTTCTCCTTAAACCAAACTGGTCTTCACCCAACTCCGTTTCTATCTGGCTTTCAATCCTCTTGTAAATTATTCTAGACAGGATCTTTGAAGCATGAGTAATCAAGTTGATTGTACGGTAATCTTCACATCTGTCAGCTCCCACTTTCTTTGGTATAGGGATGATTACATTCTTCTTGAAATCAGGGGGTACCTCACCTGTCTCATAAATCCTACACACCAAGTGAAATAACCTGATCAGACCTTCATCTCCTATGCAGCGTAGCAACTCAATCGGTATATCATCTATGCCTGGTGCTTTGTTCCTGCTTAAGTCTTCCAAAGCTCTATCAAATTCTGATCTCAATATTAAATCTCCTTTCGCATCCTCATCAATTTCCTCCTCCCTTTCCATTACATGATTCTCAATCTCCTTTCCCTTATACAAACTCCCTATGTAAGCTTTCCATCTCTCAACCTTTTCTTCCCTATCTGTCAGAGGCTTTCCATTTGTGTCCTTAATATTACAGCACTTAGTCTTCTTTTCCCCGAAAGTATTCTTAATCCTTCGATAAGCTGTCTCTACTTTTCCTAATTTCAGACAATTTTCTATACCTGCACATTTCTCTTTCAACCATTCTTCTTTCGCTTCCTTGCACTTCTTGTTAACCTCATTTCTCAGACGTCTGTATTCTGCTTTACCCTTTTCATCTCTTAGATTCTTGTGTTTCCGCCTTTCATCCATCAATTCTAGTATATCCTGAGTGATCCACGGTTTTCTACCAATTCTTTCTTTCCTACCAATGTTTTCTTCTGCGGATTTTGTTATTTCATTCTTCAGAAGTGCCCATTCGTCTGTAATTGAAGTTTGTTTAGGATTTTTCATTAGTCCTTCCTTAATACTCTTCTTGAATCTTTCGTTTACATCCTTCACGTTCAGTCTGTCTATCGCCCACCTATTTGCGCTTTTGACTTTTCTTCAGTTTCTTCAACTTTAATCTGCATTTCATTACAACCAGATTGCGATCAGAGTTTATGTCAGCACCAGGATATGTTTTACAATCCAAAATCTGGTTTCGAAACCTCTGCTTGACCATAATGAAGTCGATTTGGTAACGCCCTGTATCTCCTGGTCTCATCCATGTGTATATTCTTCTATTGTGGTTATTGAATAAGGTGTTAATGACCAACTCATGCTCGGTGCAGAATTCTACCAGCCTGCTTCCTCGATCATTCCTTTCACCTAATCCGAAATCTCCTACTATCTTCCCTTCTCTCCCATTTCCTACTACAGCATTCCAATCTCCCATTACTATAACATTTTCATCACCCTTGATATACCTCAGAATTTCGTCTATTTCTTCGTAGACCTATTCAACATCCTCATCATCAGCTTGACTGGTAGGCATATAGACTTGTACCACGGTGGTGCAGGTAGGTTTAGTATTGATTTTTGCTACAATAATCCGTTCACTATATTGCTCATAATATTCCACCCGCTGTCCAAGTTTCCTACTCAATATGAGGCCAACCCCTGCTTGGCCATTGTTTGATTTAGTGCTAATGACCCTATAGTCTCCTGACCAAAAGTCCTGTTCTTCCTGCCAGCGCATTTCACTAATCCCAACCAAATCCAACCTCAACCTATCCCTTTCCCTTTCTAAGTTTTCTAACCTTCCACTTCCTAGCAGACTTCTAACATTCCACGCTCCGATCCGTAGAATGTCAGATTTCCTCTTTGTCACTTCTGTGATGTTAACCCCCTCTCGAGTAGTCTCCACCCGGAGATCCGAACGGGGGACTAGTTTACCTCCGGATTGAAATTTTACAAGGGAGGAGGCCATCATCACATGTAATTATGCATAGGGAGGTGCATATCCTCGGGAATAGCATACGGCTGTAGTTTCCCGTTGCTTTCAGCCGTGCAGCAGGACGCAGTGTAGCCATTATTTGGCTTATATTATCAATATCTTAACCGTCTACAAGACTAGTAAAGAATTGATTTATTCTGAAAGGCTGCTACTCCCTTTCAGAATAAGTAAAGAGCAATTCTACTAACAAAAATAGTAACCTTCTACCGTACTAACAATTAAATACCAAAATTCTACAAACAAAAAACTTAAGTTCCACCAACAACAAATACTACCACTAAAACAGTCTGTCACCAGGCACACTCACATGCACCCTCACACATCACAGTCTACTGAAACAATGAACTATAACTAATAAACAATGCAACTGCTACCAGACACACTCACACCCTCAGTCTAATAGAACAATGACATATATCTAATGTAATAGTACAATAGTAGAATGACATATATCTAATGTAATAGTACAAAAATAAAAATCCTAACTGGCGACCATCTGAAATATTTAGACGGTTCTCAATATCTACGAATCTGTTACAGCAATTAAACTGAAATTTTGTATGTTGATAGAGGCAATTAACATGAGCAGGATATATGAAAATAGGCTGTATAGTTCTTCACGGAACTACTTGTAAATTATTCTAGGCAGGATCTTTGAAGCATGAGTAATCAAGCTGATTGTACGGTAATCTTCACATCTGTCAGCTCCCACTTCCTTTGGTATAGGGATGATAATATTCTTCTTGAAATCAGGGGGTACCTCACCTGTCTCATGTAACCTACACACCAAGTGAAATAACCTGATCAGACCTTCATCTCCTATGCAGCGTAGCAACTCAATCGGTATATCACCTATGCCTGGTGCTTCTAATTTTTCCAATTTATAATTTAGTATTAGACATTCACTGGCATAAAAGCATTCTGGTTTAATTACTGTTCTATAGTGCTGTATTTTCAATTTCTTACATAAATATTTTTAGCCTATTTTCAATTTTGAAAAAAATAGGCTTATGAGATCACCTTTTGTCCGTGTGTGTGTGTGTGTGTGTGTGTGTGAGGTGTGTGTGTGTGTCCCCCTAATAACTTTTAAACGGCTGGAGCGATTTCAATGAAACTCGGTAAGTTCATAGCACTATTCCGGGCGACCTCGACCCTGCCCTTCAAATTTTGTTACGTCCCACCAATCCAACATGGCGGCAGTGCGAAATATTTCACCAGCATTCAATATCTCCGAAACTATTACCGATATCACCCTGGAATTTATTACGGTGATAAAGGGTACTACTATAAGTATACCTATGTGACTTTTGAAAACCAGCTAACTACAAAACCAACATGGCGGCCACGCGAATTTGCGACATTTAAATAGACGTTTCTCGCGATTTAACCAACCAAACACAATAAAATTTGGTACCGTATATGTTTATACACATTGTAATGCACCGACATCTAACTTGGTTCAATTGTTTATATAACCACAAGATGGTGGATGCGCGAAATATTTCACCGGCATTCTATATCTCTGAAACTATTAGCTGTATCATCTTGAAATTTTATACGGAGATAAAGGGTACTACTGGAAGTTCATCTATAAGACTTTCAAAAAGCAGTTATCCACTAAACGAACATGGCGGCCAAGCGAATTTGAAAATTTTAAATACACCTTTCTCGCGATTTAATGTTCCAAACGCAATGAAATCTGGTACAGGAAATGTTTATCTACATTGTAATGCACTGGTATCTAATTTAGTTCAATTGTCTACATAACCTCAAGATGGCGGCTGTGCGAATTTTAAAATTATGTTTTTATTTCTTGTATCGTAATCAAGCGATCGAAGTGAAAGTTTGAATAATGAACCTACGCAATAATTTTCCTTCAATGGTACATGACTCTATGGCCTATACATTTAACAATCAAACATGGTGACCATCCGAAATATTCAGACGACTCTGAATATCTACGAATCTATTATAGCAATCAAACTGATTTTTTTTATATTCATGGGGGCTATGAACTTAAGTTCACCTATAGGACTTTAAATAACCTGGTGATCACAAATCCAACATGGCGGCGACGCGAAGTATAAATATCCACAAGGACGTTTCTCGCAATTTAACCATCCGAGTGCAGTGAAACTTGGTACAGTAAATCCTTTTACGAATGTTAATCCACTGGCATCTAATTTATTTCAATTGTTTCCATAACCACAAGATGGCAGCTGTGCGAAATTTTAAAATCTCCTTATTACTTCTTGTGTCGTAATCATGCGATTGAAGTTTGAATGCTACACGTACAGAATAATCTTCATGTAACATTACATAACTCTAGGACCTACATATATAAATTCCAACATGGCGACCATCCGAAATATTTAGTCGGTACTCAATATCTACGAATCTATTACAGCAATCCAACTGAAATTTTGTATGTTGATATTGGCAGTTAACATATGTAGGATATATGAAAATAGGCTGTATAGTTCTTCACGGAACTACTTGTTTGTTATAGATATTCCTAGTTATACCATATGCTCTTTGAATCTTGTGCACTCTTCCCTTCTACAGCAGATTTTTCTACGCCATTCTTCTGAATTATTTCCCCCAAATATTTATTTATTTATTTATTTATTTATTTATTTATTTATTTATTTATTTATTTATTTATTTATTTATTTATGTATTTATTTTATTTGGTGTATGGTGCACTTAAACATAATGTCATATAACTGACCATGATAGCCCGATTCCTTATTGACGTTGTAATTATAATAAACGTTTATTAACAATATGTTGTACATTTTACATTCACCTTGCGACCTTTCGCAGCGTCCTCAGCGTAATTATGTAAATGAGCAAGAACATACACTTAATAATTATAAATTTTGCCATAACAGAGGATTCTAAAAATATTCCTATTCCAAAATCTCACAAATTTATATTTTAAAAAACACATCTGTTACAAAATGTGTTAAGAAAACATGTAAAAGTCTTGATAAAAACATCGTGAAATAGAAGAGATTGGATGTGAAAATAGATAAGTTAGAATAGTTAGGTTATAACAGGTAGTTTGGTATGTATTTGCGAGGTAGAGAAATAATGGGATAAATATTTTGGAAATACGTGTTACGAGGTAATGTTGTGAATAGGCAAGAAATGTATTGGTTATTTCATTATTTCTTAACACTTGACCACAAACAAACATCTAGTTCTTGTATACATTTGATGGAATTCAGAATTGCCAACAGGGATGCCTCATAATCTCCTATACAGGATGTTTGAAAAAGAAGTCCCTAGTTATAATGTGCCCTAGAATCTGTACAAAGTGGCATAGACTATTCTAGTTTGTGTTGTGTGATTCATCAACTCTCCAAGTTTAGATTTTATCAGTAGGTTTTATTTCATGTAACAGTTGCGATTTGTAGGGGCACGTCAGTCTTTTACGTACAGCATCATACACAGTACCTTTAGGCACTCCTAATTGTAGACGTCTGACCAATGACTTCTTCGGGCTCCGAACACACGAAACAACACGGATCTGTTCAACTACATTTTCAGAAGTTCTTGGTCTTCCTGGTGATTTTGCTTTTAAAACACTACCGGTTTCCTTGAAAGACTTTAGCCAATGACGGCTAGTTTTTGCTGTAGGTGGTTCACCACCATTCTGACGTCTAAAATTACGTTGCACTGTTATAACTGACTCGGTTTTCACAAGCCAGATAGCACACTGCGCTTTCTGTTGCGTAGTACACATTGCTACTGAGTTGCTCTGCACTGCACTGCATGCACGCCCGCCTGGACTGAACTGAGGAACAGAGGAAACAAACACTGGGGCCGTCTCAAGGTCAAGCAGACCTGACAACTGCAGGGGAGCCAAACTTGGAGAGTTGATGAATCACACACCACAAACTAGAATAGTGTATGTCACTTTGCACAGATTCTAGGACACATTAAAACTAGGGAGTTCTTTTTCTAACACCCTGTATATGCTCTGACACTGCAGTCTTCTCTGATGTGTTGAATAGTCTGCCTCGGTGCGCCGCAGTCGCATGCTGGTGAGGACAACATTCCCCGCTTAAGATGGCGCTAACGGAACAGTTGAAGAGAACAGTTCGTTTCTTAATATGCTCCTACCACACAAAATACTGAATAAATTGCTATGAAAAATGACCAACATTTACATTTATGAGATAAAATAGTTAAGATACTGACAAAACATTACCATTCATTGATACCAACATTACAATGAATGAACTTTATGTTCGACGATGTCGAAATGTAAATATTATGTCAGAAAACTGTATCATAATGAGGGTCATTATAGTACTATTCTTCATTATGAAACAGTTTCTCCAGCCAATCAGAGCTCATTCATTGACCAATTAGGTAAGAATAGCTTCGCGCATGCGCTCAAAATCCAACATGTCGGACATGAATTACATGATTTGAAAGTTCAAATTGGATATCGGATCAACCATTGTAGTTACAATCCCAAGCACAAAGACAAAATCAGCACAAACCTTTACGGTAACAAGAAAATACTATGACATATGCAAGAAATTTATGAATCTACGTCCGGAAGTTAGCAAAACAGCATCCTTCTACATAAATTACCGACATGGAAAGTGCACCGTCCATATGTTCGCGTAAATAAACTGGCGAATATGAGACAAGAAATAGCACTGTACCTTAATATCCCCAACTCGAATTTATACACAGCGCATTGCTTTCAAATGACTTAGGTGACAATATTAGTGAATGCTAGTTCTGATCGACACTAGACATCATGCAGGCTGTGAACAATAGCATTGCCAAGCAAAGTAAATGGTCTCAGCTTTTAAAATTATTTGACCCAACGCATGCGCTCTGTTCAGTCAGCAAACCACCCAGTGAGCTCTGTTCACTAACTGAAGTTACTGAATCCCACAGATATTTATGAAAATCTATGTAAAAAAAATATAATAAAGTTATAATTATCGTCGAAAATCAACAGTCGTATGCAATTCGCCTATAATGGTAACTAAGACACGAGTATGCAAATTATAAAACTCGCTACGCTCGTTTTATAAACATACTCGTGTCTTAATTATTGCCATTATAGGCTCGTTGCATTATGTACTATTTAAAAACAAAATATTAAGCAGTTGGTACATTTAGGACCTATCCATTGAAGTTAAAGGTTTGAAACTAAATAAAATTGAAGCAGATTTCATGGCTTACAATCGAAATTAGAATTATTTAGTTAAATAATAGTACATTATTCATCGAGTCTATAATGGCAATAATTAAGACACGAGTATGTTTGTAAAACGAGCGTAAGCGAGTTTTATAATTTCCCTACGAGTGTCTTAATTACCGTTATAGGCGAGTTGCATACGACTGTTTATGTTCGACGATAATTATAATTTTATTATATGTTTTAACATAAATATTCATAAATATCTGTTGAGATTCAGTCACTAGAATTTTGTGATCAGAGTGCAAACGCTGGGTAGGATATCTCTTTTTTTTTTTTTTTTTTTTTTTCAAGTGCTCTGACCGACCGACGCATATGCTCTGTGACTGCGTGGCTCAGCGGTAACGTTCTCGCTTGGTGAGCCCAAGGTTGCAGGTTCGTATCCTGGCGCAGTCAGCTGGCATTTGAGGGTGCGCAAATGCGAGGGAGCCGTGTCAGTAGATTTACTGGCACGTTAAAGATCCCCTTCGGGGCAAAATTCCGGTACCCCGGCGTCTCTAAAAGCCAGAGTAGTTAAAAGGGACGTAAACCCAATAACATTATTATACATATGCTCTGTGTGCTTGGCAATGTTTACAGCCTGCCGATGTGCATCTGCATTCAGTCAAACTGTCACTGAAGTCGTTTGAAAGCAATGCGCTGTGTTGAAATTAGAGTTAGGGATATTAAGGTATATACAGTGCTATTTCTAGTCTCATATTCGCCAGTTTATTTACGCGAACATATGCTCGGTGCACTTTCGGTAATTTATATAGACATATTGGATTTTGAGCGCATGCGCGAAGGTATCCTTACCTAATTGGTCAAACAACTGTTTCTTGAGCTCTGATTGGTGGCAGAAACTGTTTTATAATGAAAAATAGTGTTATAATGAGCCTCATTATGATACAGGTTTCTGACCCATAATGTTTCCATTTCGACGTCGTCGAACATAAAAATATTTAAACACATAACTATCCGGGCCTTACTGATGAGTTATCTTAATGTACACGGCAACGCTGCTATCTGATACGTACATAAAACTTTGTGAGCACCCAGTGGAGGCTGGATCCTGGCCGAGCAGGTGACACGCATAAGCACACGCACCCTACGCACACCTTGCACCTTGCGTTTTTTCTTTCAACTCTCGTACGATGAACAAAGTGTAAGAAGAAGAGGAAGGGTTCTGAAGGCGACGCTGGCTGTAATTTAGAACATGCGCAACCTGCTCGCTTCTTGATTAGCATTTCCCTGGCTCACTTTACCTGAAGCCCTAAGAAACGTTTTAAATTAATTCTCTAACATGCTTTGTTCTACTTTCTTTAACAACCTCACTCAGTTGTTTCTCCTGAATGAAGTTCAAACTTTAACAAATAGAATGCATAATGAAAGCAAAACGCCTCAGTCTTTGCCAACCAGTGTGTACATGAGGTAACCTGTTACCAAGAATCACATTACATTGCTTGTGCTTTACTGTATAAACCATTTTATGTTGTCGTCATTATGCCTCTCAGTGCTGCCACTATAAGAACGTGATTATCTCAACCCTTAGCGGCTTCGGTGGCGAAGTTGGTAGCATGCTAAACTGCTGTTCCCAAGATAGCGGGTTCAAATCTGGTGAAGTAATCGGATTTTTTAAGAGCGTTAAAATCCCTCAGTATGCCTTCCTTTGGAGGGGAGGTAAAGCCGGCGGTCCCATGTCATAGATTTATGGCATGTATTAGATCCTTCAACAGACTAAACTTGTGTGAAGCTAAATTTCTAGGTTAGATTTCGTTGGAACGCTCTATCAAAGTCCAGTGTTCATCACTAGGTATCTGGTAGCGAAAGTTGGAACTACTTGAAATAGAACAGAGCTTGTAGATCACCCTATGGGTGACTGCTTGAAGCAGCTACAGTCTCTGGAGAGCCGAACATGTCCTCGGACACTCCCGGCACTAAACGCCATAGGATAAATAAATAAATCTCTATATATAAAAATCAATGTTACGAATAGTTTGTCTGTATGAATGTCTCCTATGCGTTCATATACCATTCGTCCGATTGCGATGAAACTTGGGTGAAATGTTGAGTACACTCCAAGGAAGGTTTCTGACTTAGTAAATCCATTTTACAATAGGTAGCGCACGCGTAGATTCAACAAATGAGCGACGATGCGCGAAGCGTTTCAAGAAAGTCCCGTATGTGTTCATATACCATCCGTCCGATAGCGATGAAACTTGGGTGAGATGTTGTGTACACTTACGTGAAGGTTTCAAAATTAGTGAATACATTTCACTGTAGATAGCGCACGAGTAGATTCAACAAATGAGCGACGACACGCAAAGCGTTTCAACAAAGTCCCGTATGCATTCATATACCATTCGTCCGATAGCTATGAAACTTGCGTAAAATGTTGTGTACACTGCAGGGAAATTTTCTGGCTTAGTACATCCACTTTACAATAGGCAGCGCACGAGTAGATTCAACAAATGAGCTACGACGCGCGAAGCATTTCAACAAAGTCACGTTTGCGTTCATATACCATTCGTCCGATAGCGATGAAACTAGGCTGAGATTTTGTGTGCACTCCTGCGAAGGTTTCTAGCTTACTAAATCCCTTAAAAAATAGGTAGAGCACGAGTAGAATCAACAAATGAGCAACGGCGCGCGAAGCGTTTCAACAAAGTGCCATATAATTTCATATACCATTCATCCGATAGCGATGAAACTTGGGTGAGATGTTGTGTACACTCCAGGAAAGGTTTCTGGCTTAGTACATACATTTACAATAGGTAGCGCACCGGTAGATTCAACAAATGAGCGATGACACGCGAAGCGTTTCAACCAAGTCCCGTATAAAGTCATATACCAGTCGTCTGATAGTGATAAATGTTTGGTGAATTGTTGTGTACACTCCAGGAAAGGTTTCTGGCTAAGTGAATCCATTTTACAATACGAAGCGCACGTTTATATTCAACAAATGAGTGACTACGCGCGAAGCGTTTCGACAACGTCCCGTATACGTTCACATACCATTCATCCGATTGCGATGAAACTTGGGTGAGATGTTGTGTACACTCCAGGGAAGGTTTCTGGCTGAGTACATCCATATTACAATATGTAGCGTAAGAGTAGAATCAACAAATGAGCGACGACACGCGAAGCGTTTCAACCAAGTCCCGTATGCATTCATGTACCATTCGTCCGTAGCTATGAAACTTGGGTGAGATGTTGTGTACACGTCATGGACAATTTCTGGCTTAGTAAATCCACTATACAATATGCAGCGCACAAGTTGATTCAACAAATGAGGGACGACGCGTGAAGCGTTTCAACAAAGTCCCGTATACGGTCATATACCATTCTGCCGTTAGCGGTGAAACTTGGGTGAAATATGGTGGACACTCCAAGGAAGGTTTCTGGCTTAGTAAATACATTTCACAGAAGGTAGCACACGAGTAGATTCGACAAATGAACGACGACACGCGGAGCGTTTCAATACAGTCCCCTATGTCTTCATATCCCATTAGTCCGATAGCGATGAAACTTGGGTGAGATGTTGTGGACACTTACGTGATGGTTTCTAACTTAGTAAATACATTTTACAGTAGGTAGCGCACGAGTAGATTCAACAAATGAGTGACGGAGCGCGAATCGTTTAAACAAAATCAGGTATGCGTTCATATACTATTCATCCGATTGCGATGAAACATTGATCAGTTATTGTGTACCCGCCAGGGAAGGGGACTTAGTAAATCCATTTCACAATAAGTAGCGCAAGAGTAGATGCAACAAATGGGTGACGACGCGCGAAGCGTTTCAACAAAATCCCCTATTGCGTTCATATAACATTCTTCGATTGCGATGAAACCTTGATGAGTTATTGTGTACACGCCAGGGAAGGGCTTCGACTTCGTAATACATTTCTCAATAGGTAGCGCACGAGTAGATTCAACAAATGAGTGACAGCGCACGAATCGTTTAAACAAAAACCCCTATACGTGCATATACCATTCATCCGATTGCGATGAATCATTGATGAGTTATTCTGTACACGCCTGGGAAGGGTTTCGACTTAGTAAATCCATTTCACAATAGGTAGCGTACGAGTAGATTCAACAAATGAGTGACAGCGATGAAACTTTTGAAAGTTGTTGTGCACGCTCCCACGAATGGTTCTAAATTAGGAAATCCATTTTACGATAGCTTAGAGGCAGTTAACATGTTGTGTATCCAAAAGCACTTCAAGAAACAGAATTTCAACGCCAACACTTTCTTTGATTGGCATTGCAAAGCATGCCGGGTACAGCTTCTATATATATAAATCAATGTTACGTGATAGTTTTTCAGTGGGTGTGTGGGTATGTCTCCTATGCGTTCATATACCATTCATCCGATTGCGATGAAACTTGGGTGAGATGTTGAGTACACTCAAAGGAAGGTTTCTGGCTTAGTATATCCACTTTACAATAGGCAGCGCACGAGTAGATTCAACAAATGAGCTACGACACGTGGAGCATTTCATCAAAGTCACGTATGTGTTCATATACCATACATCCGATTGCGATGAAACTAGGGTGAGATGTTGTGTACACTCCAGGGAAGGTTTCTGGCTGAGTAAATCCATATTACAATACGTAGCGGGGGGGTGGAATCAACAAATGTGCGACGACACGCTAAGCGTTTTAAAAAAGTCCCGTATACATTCATATACCATTCGTCTGATAGCTATGAAACTTGGTGAGATGTTGTGTACCCTTCAGGGAAGGTTTCTGGCAGAGTAAATCCAATTTACAATAGGTAGCGCACGAGTAGATTCAACAAATGACCAACAACATGCGAAGCCTTACAACAAAGTCCCGTATCCGTTCATATACCAATCGTCCGATAGCGATGAAACTTGGTTGAGATGTTGTGTGCACTCCAGGGAAGGTTTCTGGCAGAGTAAATCCATTTTACAATAGGTAGCGCACGAGTAGTTTCAACGAATGAGCGACGACGCGCGGAGCGTTTCAACCAAGTCCCAAATGTCTTCATATACCATTAGTCCGATAGCGTTGAAACTTGGGCGAGATGTTGTGTACACTTCATGGACGGTTTCTGGCTTAGTAAATCCACATTACAATTGGCAGCGCACAAGTAGATTCAACAAATTAGGGACGACGCGCTTAGCGTTTCAACAAAGTCCCGTTTAAGGTCATATACCATTCGGCCTTTAGCGGTGAAACTTGGGTGAAATATGGTGGACACTCCAAGGAAGGTTTCTGGCTTAGTAAATACATTCCACAGTAGAGAGCACACGAGTAGATTCGACAAATGAACGAAGACACGCGAAGCGCTTCAACATAGTCCCCTATGTCTTCATACACCATTGGTCCGATAGCGATGAAACTTCGGTGAGATCTTGTGGACACTTACGTGACGGTTTCGAACTTAGTAAATACGTTTTACAGTAGGTAGCGCACGAGTAGATTCATCAAATGAGCGACGACGCGCGAAGCGTTTCAACAAAGTCCCGTATGCGTTCATATACCATTCGTCCGATGGTGATTAAACGTTAGTGAATCGTTGAGTACACTCCAGGGAAGGTTTCAGGCTTAGTAAATCCATTTTACCATGGGTAGCGCACGAGTAGATTCAATAAATGAGTGACGGGGCGTGAATCGCTTAAACAAAATCCGGTATGCGTTCATATACCATTCATCCGATTGCGACGAAACATTGATGAGTTATTGTGTACACGCCAAGGAAGGGTTTCGACTTAGTAAATCCATTTCACAATAAGTAGCGCACGAGTAGATGCAACAAATGGTTGACGACGCGCGAAGCGTTTCAACAAAATCCCCTATGCGTTCATATAACCTTCTTCGATTGCGATGAAACCTTGACGAGTTATTGTGCACACGCCAGGGAAGGGTTTCGACTTACTAAATCCATTTCTCAATAGGTAGCGCACGAGTAGAATCAACAAATGTGTGACAGCGCACGAATAGTTTAAACAAAATCCTGTATGCGTTAATATGCCATTCATCCAATTGCGATGAAACTTTTGAAAGTTGTTGTGCATGCTCCCACGAATGATTTTAAATTAGTAAATCCATTTTACGATAGCTTAGAGGCAGTTAACGTAAATTGAAAAACATATTGTGTATCCAAAAGCACTTCATGAAACAGAATTTCAACGCCAACACTTTCTTTGATTGGCATTGCAACGCATGCCGGGTAGAGCTTGTAAATAAATAAATAAATCTCAACCCTTCGTAGTATAGTGGCTAGCTTGCTTGAGAGTCACCTCCTGAGGTCTGGGTTTGATTCTTAAGTCTGCCAAGAAATTTAAGTCTGGTCTGAGGGCAGGAACAGGGTTCACTCAGCCTTTTAAAGAAGAACTGAGACAAGTTAGGCTCGATTTCCACCTCATCCTTCCTAGAAGATTCTTCCTCTATTTCCTCCACTTGTACTCTAGGCAAATGCTGGGGTGGTTCCTGACTGACTTCCTCCACAATCCTAGCCTCAATACAAATACAGACAAGAGTACAGCCACCACAATGACACAGACTATCAGACAGTTCCCACACACCCAAGTAAGAAAATCATCAACCCCCATTGTCAAATCTATAGTTTTTTCAGATCTTTTCAGCACTGGCTGCGTGGCTCAGCGGCAACGTTTTTGTTTGATGTGCCCATGGTTGCAGGATCGAATCCTGGCGCAGTCAGCTAGCATTTGAGTGTGCGCAAATGCGAAGGAGCCGGGTCAGTAGATTTACTGGCACATTAAAGATCCACTTGGGGACAAATTTGCGGCACCTTGTTGTCGCTAAAAGCAGCAGTTGTTAAAAGGGACGTAAAACCAATAGCATTATTATTATATTAGATCTTTTCAAATCTATTTAAACTCACTTTTCTCCAATAACCTTGGTCTCGACCCTTCATTTCATAAGCAAGTTTGCTATTCCTTGGTGTCTTATAATGTGTCCTACCAACCTATCGCTTCTCGTCATTAGCGGTCACCATAAATGCATCTCTCCTCTCCCACTCGTCTTATTACCTCTTCATTTGTTACCCTATCTCCCCATCTGATCGTCATCATTGTCCTGTAACACCACATTTCAAATGCTTTCAATCTCCCCTTTACTGCTGCGCCAACAGTCCAAGTTTCACTTCCATAGAGTGTCACGCTCCAGACAATGGCTTTCAAAAACGACTTTCTAATACCTAAATCCAGTGCTCGATTTATAGAAATAGAGGTCCGGAACTGTAATAGTCCAGAGGGGGTGAGTGGTTTGCCATATAATTGGCCTGCAAAGAAAGAAATCTTTGTGTATAGTAAAATCTGAACAATTTATTTAATTCCAAATGTTATTTGCAAATCAAGTATAAAATGTGTCGTAGAAAAGTAATAAGAGCAGTAGAAAAAGCGCAGTTTCGTATTTGTTTAAGCTGTCTGCCCAGCGTAGAAGATTGTCCAAAACTTGAACATATTTTCGACATATTTCTTGTCTCTCTACCTATGTTTAATCTTGACGGATAACGCTGAATGGTGTCCAGACACAAACCAAGAGTCAACATACTTGGCTGGGTTAAAAAGCCGAAGAGCAGGTCCATTGATCTTTATAAACAAGAGGACATAAACTGTTGCAATATTCTGTGATGATCTCAATGGTTCATCTGTGAGAAACATCTTTTAAATGATTTTAATAATAATATTCTTTTCTTAAAGAGAGGTGCCGGAACGGCGTTCCGGTGCATTCCGCCTCAAATCGAGCCCTGTCTAGATCTATATTTGATGTCAACAGTTTATATTCTCTGTAGAAATGCTTTCCTTGCTTGAGCCAATCTACTTTTTATATAGGATAGTCTTCGCTTTGTCTATCACTGGTTATTTTGCTTCCTAAGTAACGGAGATCTCCCACTTCCGTTAGCTTTCCATCTACTAATTTGACGTCAACGGAGGTTTCTGATTTCTCTCGGCAGCATTCCAATATTTTAGTTTTAAACTTATTGATTTTCATCATGAATTTCTTCCTCAAGACGGAGTCCATACCATTTTAAAACTCATTCAAATACTCTGGTGAATCGGATAAGATGAGAAATTCATCAGCAATGTTTGGAGTTGAAATTTGTTCTTCTTTACTCCTACTTTGCATTTTTCTCTAATTTCCTTCATTCTTTTTTTCAATGCATAGCTTGAAAGGTATGGGTGATAATTTGCAGCCTTGCCTTACAACTTTCTTTATTGTAGTTTTAATACGGCCTTTAAAGCAAAACTGAAGAACTTATTTTCAAAGTGACATAAATACATGAAATACAAAACTTCAGAAATCGCGTTTTTGTTTCTTTGTTTAATTAAATTCAGATATGATCATGAATATAATGTAATTTCATTAATTACTTTTATTCACATCCTGATATTGTGTTTTAAAAATCTTCGATCAATGTAAATGGTGGTAATCGTCTCCTGTAAGTTGGTGTTGGGATGTTTTGGAAATAAATCATAAATTGACATACGCTTTGAGTGACATTTATGAGCATTTAAATGGTTTAAACACAACAAATGCAATCTAATGTTCTACATATTCTTAAAATTTAGTCATGCCTTGATTTATCACGTGATATTACGTGGTGTCCAGAGAGCCATCGGATTGGTCAACATGGATATAAGAAACATTGAAAATTAATACACGTTGGAGTTGCGTCAATTTGCAAATTAACTTAGTTTTAGATCACTGTTAATATGGGATATGCGACGTATTGCGACTTAAAACCTTTTCTATACGGTGATAGAACATATAAACTTGCTTGTCTGTTAGGTAGTCAGCCCAAATGCTGGTTGGATCCTCAAAAAGCACCGCCGTTACGTTATGTGAGTAGATACCCACAAAAACCCAAGGCAGCGCTATATTGAGGCGTTCTAGGCAAGAAGAGGAGTGAGGTAGTTTGCCATTGCTTTCCTCACTGAGTCAGAACAGTAGTCCTAACCCTATGAGTAGAACCTTTCACAGCACTCACAGGCACTGACTGTGCCCTGAATGCCATTACTAAGCACCACCCATACCTCAGTAGCTTCCATATAATCACAGCCATGAGTGAGACTGAGACATCGGTGAAAAGCCACCTTTTACTCTAGCCTGTGCCAACTGACAAATGCAAATGTACTGTATTCATCAAGAGATGGCAAACAGGTCATATGAAAGGAAAATCTGAAATCCCGTCAATTTTGGATTTACGTCACTTTGAAAATACGCTCTTCAAGTCTTACGTAAAAACTGTCGAGGCCAGACTTTAGGAAGGTAAAGTATTAAATAAAAGTGTATATTTAGCTCCGTGGCTTCATGTTCTATAAAATACAAGCAAAATAAGACTGTGAAAACAAAGAATCATCACATGCAATTGTTTCGTGCGCCCACTTTGACGTTTATTTTCGTGACACGGCACAATGTTAAAGACAGAACCTAATGCGAAAACTTTTACAATTTAGTATGTTGTCTAAACCAGCCAAAAGTTAAAGCCAAAGCAAGTTTTCTTGTTAAATTATTTTAATCCCATAAAGAGGTTATCATCAAAGGAGTCGAGACGACTTTCATGATTATTTTAATGTTGGCAACAATTCTTAAGGCGAGTAGTAACGACCTAGTCGTGTAGAAGAAAGTGTTTGTCACTCTCACCCTTAATGGCGCGACAGTCATGACATCGTGTCTTTTCTTACCTGCCCACTTTAAGTTGAGTAACCGTGAAAAATAACAGGAAATTACGTGTGGGGGCTACGAGGTAATTCTCTGACAGCAATGTCACTTTAATGGCTGAGGACACTGGCTCACGTTTCTCGCCTCTTTCTTTTTCTACGGCCATTGCTAGAGCACTTTCAATTATATTGATTGTTTGGAAATGCAAACCGCTAGGATAATGATGATGATGATCATGAACCCATTATAGGATAGTGGTCTATATATTAACCACCTACTATAACAAGATGTTCAGTAAAGAACATATAGCCTTCTTTCTCATAAATGCAAGGGTATTGTTGTAACTTTTTGTCCTTTTGAAGGAGTATAATTGAATGTTGGTTGTAGTATCTTGTTGAAATACAACGCGCTATACGGATATTAAACATGAATATTGCTAGTGCTACGTCTTTAAAAAAATGTCATTCAATTTGGTTTCACCGTGTTTGAATTGATATGGGGAATTGATTTGCACACATCTGCATACTATTGGCTTGATAACCTTGTAGTTCAGTCAAAAGATGCTTCCCACAAAAAGGTATGTTGTTGAAAAATTTAGTAGAGATCAAATGATTAGGTTGGTCGTAATTTGATTTAAGCTTTTAACATTTGGGTGGCCGCCATTCCGTTTCCCTCAAGATGGCGGCGATATAAAACATGACACTGAGGTTCCCTTTGCTAGTGCTACCTCTGTACCAAATTTGGTTCAATTCGGTTTCAGCGTGTTTGAATTGATAAGGAGGATCGATTTGCACACATACATGGCCGCCATCTGAAAACTATCGGGCTGATGACCTTGTAATTTAGTCAAAATGCGCTAGCCATACAACTATATGTTGTAGCAAAATTTGGTAGAGATCGGATGATTAGGTTATTCGTAATTTGTTTTAAGCTTTGTACATTTGGGTGGCCGCCATTACGTTTCCGTCAAGATGGCGGCGATATAAATTATGACACTTAGGTGTCTTTGGCTTGTTCTACCTCTGTATCAAATTTTGTTCAATTCGGTTTCACCATGCTTGAATTGATAGGGGGGGGGGGAGGGGGACAGACATTCAGATTACACACACTCACACACACACAGTCTCACACACTTTTTTTTTGGCCCTGTGTTGATCTCATAAGTCTACTTTCATTTTTTGCAAAATTCGAAAGTAGGCTAAAAAGAGTTTGTAGGCTATTATCAAAGGTGCTAATAGTTGAAACTTTCAGCCTATTTACAACATTTCTTGTAGGTGTAATATTTCTAATAAGCATCTGTCTAGTTTTATGGTTCTGGATAAAATCTCAACTATGAAATATAATGAAATACATTAAAGTTAAACAATAAAATAAAACATAAATATACAAATTAAAATAAAACACACTAAACATGAAAAAAAAAATAAGATTTTAAAATTAAAAAGTTTAAATTATAACATTAACAAGAAGTTCCGTGACGAACTAAAGAGCCTACTTTTCATGCCAATGAGTATTCTACAGTATATAAACCTATCTAGAATAATGACGAAATTAAGTTGCTAATATCGATATTTCCAATTAGTTCGAAATACTGTAGCCTAATAGAGCACTACAGTTGGCAGCCCTGATGACTGAATATATTCTTAGTTCCATCTCTTAAGGTACAAAATACAAAATTTGGTTGAAGTCCAATGAATAGCATGGACGTTACATGCAGTTAAACATTGGATCTAACAGCGCGCGTAAAATCATGTTGGCAACAATGTCATGCATGTATTGGTCAGAAATAATCTGAAATAATATGATCTATTGTTGTGCCAATTTTGAATGAAATCCATTAGTTAGTATAGAAGTTACATGCATTTTAAAATTGGACCTATCAGCAGGCTTAGAATCATGTTGGCAGCACTGACGTATATTAGTTACTCCAAATTCGTCTAGAATGCCAGGTACTATACGTGTGCAAAGTTTAGAGCTATTGGCTTGCATACTTTCTGATATATTGATATTAGGGTAACAAAAATAGGGACAGCACATATTAACATTTCGCAGCCCTGGTTGCTCTTAAGAATACGCATAGTCATATCTGTTATGGTACACATAGCAAATACGAAATTTGGTTGAAATCCAAATGATAGTATGGAAGTTACATGTATTTAAAGTTGGACCTGTCAGCAGGCTTAGAATCATGTTGGTAGCACTGACGTATATACGTTACTACAAATTAATATAGAATGTCAGGTACTATACGTGTGCATAGTTTAAAGCTGTCGGCTTGCATACTTTCTGATATATTGGTATTTGGATAAAATAAATTAGGAGCATTTATTAACAGTTGGCAGCCCTGGTAGGTCTTAAGAATACGCTCAGTCATATCTGGTTACGTACACATACAACATACGAAATTTGGTTGGATTCCAATTGATAGTGTAGAAGTTATATGCATTTAAAAATTGGACCTATCAGGAGGCTTATAATCATTTTGGCAACACTGCCATGTTTGGCCTCCTGGAAATTAAACTGAAATATTATGATCTGTACGTGTGCCAATTTTAAAATAGCTCCCATTCATACTTTCCAAGATATCCAACATGGAGCTCAAATTTCAATTGCGATTTTTTAGCAGTTGGTAGCACTGACATCATTTTCAAATATGGCCGTGAGATATTCAGGTACAGATCTTTACTCCTACCAAATTTTGTTTCGATTGCTGCAGCCGTTTAGGAGTTGATAGGGGGGGAGGGGGGGACACACACAGCCAGACAGACAGAAGGGCAGACAGACAGACAGACACACATTTGCCCGATCTCATAAGTCTACTTTTTCCTCATTTTTGCAAAATGTGAAAAGTAGGCTAAAAATTATGAATAAATAGATAAAAAGAAAACCTCTCAGTCCAAGACGTGGGTGTCACCTAACCCACTGTTAGGAGAATATCAACTGGACCATATTCTGATCTCCAGAGTAAATACTCTCGAAATAATGAAACTTAAAGTCTTTAAGGGGTTAGCTCTGGATTCTGACCATTACCCTACAAAATTTTCATTAAATATTATTCCAGTGAAAAGGCGATTCTCTCAGAAAATCCCACCCCGTAAATATGATGTTCAAAATATTCAAGGTAATGATAAATTTAAAAACGAGACTCAACAATTGAATACACTAAACTGGCAACAGCTCCAAGCAGGATTAATAAAAACAGCCGAGAATATAGCACCACACATAAGAACACGCAAACATCCGTGGTGGACAGCCTAATGTGATGACCTTGTAAGGCTCAGGCAACAGGCATGGCACAATTGGTCTTGCAACAAAACTCCTAAGACTCTGCAAGATCTCAAGGATGTCAGAACAGTCACGAAATCAATACGAAGAATTCGCAAGCAGAATGACAACAAAATATTACAAGAAATAGAAGCTGAAACACCAAGAGCCCGCCGATGAGCCTGCTTGGTGTCCTAGGCGAAACCCCACGCAAGAAACGGCACAAACCTAGAAGAATTGCTGAGTTTTAATTCACCGGCCGTGAAAGCCAATATACCATCTTTTTAATAGAAGCTGACTTCAAACAACATAATTCTAGGAACTACTATAGAACTTTTCGCCGGAAGCTCACTAAATATTCCCCTCCATCACTTCAATTCAAAAATGAACATGGGGATATTGCTCATAGTAACACAGAAAACTGTGAAATCCTTGCAAACTACTTTTCGGTATTGCTCAATTGTGAGAAACCTCAAGAAACATTCACATTTATCCACACGCAACAAATCCAAGATTCGCATCCACCCAACGTTCAGGAAATAAGAGAGATAATTAAATCATTGAAAAACAACAAAGCGTCGGGGGAAGACCAAATTGTTGCAGAGTTGTGGAAAAATGCAGGAGAAAATCTCATTGTAAAACTCCAAGAAATTTTAGAAGAAGTTTGGCGAACTGAAAAAATCCCCGCTGACTGGAAGATGGCACTCATACATCTCTTGCACAAAACAGGAAATCGGACGGATCCCAACAATTATCGTGGAATTTCATTACTATCCATACCATACAAAGTTTTGTCTAAAGCTCTCCTGAATCGTGCAGAAATTCAATTGGATCCGGTAATCGGCGAATACCAAGGTGGCTTCAGGAAAGGCAGGTCGTGTGTGGAACAAATTATCAATTTTAAAAACTCAATGAAATATTTCCGCAATACATCGAACAAACACAATGTCATCACATTTGTTGACTTCCAAAAGGCGTATGATAGCATCGACCGTGAATCCCTTTTCGAAATACTCAAAGAATTTGGATTAGATCAAAAGACAACAAATATTATTATGGAAACACGCATGGAAACCAAATCTAAGGTTAAATTTATGGGAGAACTGAGCAGAGAATTCCCCATTGACACAGGAGTCCAACAAGGAGATGGATTGTCCCCGTTGCTTTTCAATTGTGCACTAGAGAAGGTTGTACGAGAATGGCGAAAAGCCGGTGCACCGACGCATAGGATAGGACCAAAACTGAAAGGCGTAGAATTAGACTGTTTGGCATTTGCTGATGACATGGCATTAATTGCCCAAAACATCTCTGATGCGCAATACCAACTTGAACTTCTACAAGAACAAGCAAAGAAAATTGGATTGCAAATCTCATTTGATAAAACAAATTTTATGACAGATATAAAGAATGCCCCATCTGAAATTGAAATTGGTACTGACCATATATCTCGTGTGAAGGAATTTAAATATTTGGGTGAATGGATTACCGACAATTGTAATGAAAAGAGGTCCATTACAACAAGAATTCAAAAAATGGAAACTGCTTTTCAGTTAACGAAAAATACTTACAACAAAAAAAGTATTTCCTGGAAATACAAAATTCAACATTATACAACAGTGATCGGGCCCGAAGCTCTCTACGCTTCAGAAACTCTCACTCTTCAACATAGAACACTTCGAGATCAGTTGGAAGTGAAGAAACGTAAAATAATGAGGAAAATCTTAGGGCCGAGAATCGAAGATGGTGTTCATCTTCCAAAGCCAAATGCTGAAATATATAAAACCATCTCCTAAATCACAGACAAAATGCGTATGCGACGAATCCAATTCTTGGGGCACCTGGAAAGAATGGACCCAAATAGACTAACTCACAAAATTCACACATACTTGAAAAACAAAACAACTAGATCAAATTGGTACAAACAGACTGAAAAAGACTTGCAAGAATTAGGATCGCCAAATCTCCTAGACCGAAATGTCATCAGAACACTTGCACTCTCACGGGGTTTCGAGGAGGAAGAAAGACGGCCATACCACCATATCTGGTCTGCACAACGGAAGCAAACCCATTCGTTGCGTAAGAAGGAGTACTGGGCTGCAAGAAAGGCTAACCATTGTTGATTCCGCGTGGTCCTAAGAGACCCATTCGCGACGAAGAAGAAGAAGATAATGCTTAAAATACTGTATATTTTAAAAATATTGAATATTCAAAAAAAAAGTAGAGCTGAAATGAAGATTAAAATAAAATAAAGCGGCTTCGGTGGCGTAGTCGGTAGCATGCTGAGCTTCTATGCCCAAGATAGCGGGTTCAAACCCGGCCGAAGCCGTCGGATTTTTTAAGAGCGTTAAAATCCCTCAGTATGCCTTCCTTCGGAGGGGAAGTAAAGCCGGCGGTCCCATGTCATAGATTTATGGCATGTTAAAGAACCTTCCACTAATTGCACCTGTGTGACGCTAAATTGTATAGGTTAATGTAAACAACGCTCTTAGGTTTCTATGTTCGTTGCCAAGAGCCGACTGCGGTGGCGTCTAGTAGCTAAGTTCTGAACTTGGCCTAGTAGTCATTGACGGTGGCGCTTGGCGGCAAAAGTAGGAACTATTTGAAAAATTCTAAGTTGCAGTACTTAAATTAAAAAAGACCGATAACACACACTATTACAGTCATCACAATTAACACCGGTTATCAGACAGATTCTACACACACCCAAAGTACACGGGGCTACATGACCGCGTTGTCGCAGCCCCTAAACTTAAGAACCAACCAACCAACCAAAATAAAATAAAAAGTAAAAGTTCAGAATTTCTATGGCCATATCTACAGAATGAACAGCGACAGACTAAGAGATAATTCAAAGTAATCAACTCAAAGAAGGTCAAGATAAAATCGCTAGAAGAAACTAAGGCGGACCTCCAAGAGATGAATATCACGGAAGACATCATAGACAACCGTGGAGCTTTTAGAACAAAAGTAGCCAACCATAAATTTAGGGAGAAACCTATAAAGAAAACTGGTAGGAAGTGGTCGACAGAACACAAGATGCAACACACTGCATTCATGAAGAGATTTTGGGAGGATAAGAAGGCGAAAACCACCAGGCCAACTAACAAGTTCAAACGCGCTCTTTGAATGGGCACAACGACGAAAGAAGAAGAAAAGTTAGGAAAAAATAGTCAACCCTAAAAAGGGCTGAATGATAATGACATGAAACTTACTGCTAAAACTAACTGACGTACTAGAAGAAGAAATGAATTTAAATAGGAAATGAAAAGAAATAATGGACAGGAGGAAAACAATAATGAGGATTGAGGGACTTGGAAGGAAGGAGAGCCATGAAAGGCAGAAAGGAAAGGGGGAAATAAGAAAGGGCCCACCCCAAACGCAGTAGAGAAACGGCCCAGGAATCCCTCGGGGTCGCCAATTCCCAAACTCACCAGCCGCGAGCCCTTGAGGGTGTAGCACTAACCAGGGTGCACCAGAAGTGGTGAGTTTACACACAGCCTGCCTCATTAAGGACCTTGTGCAGAAGGCAGGAGATATCATGAATGGAAAATGAAGGCTGACCCCTCGAAGAATGAGGGTATCAGGAAAGTTGAGACAAGGGGCAATTAAGGCGAGAAAGTGAAAAGACTCCTTAGGCCTCGGATACCTTAATACCGTCGGGATCGGAAGAAAACAAGTGTTGACCAAGGGAGGCCGACAGGAAAGATAACTGAAAGAAGCCCGGCACAAGTAAGTGGAAGCAATGCCGGACTCAGCTAGGATCCCGTGGTCATCAACCCATTTCCTACAACTTGTGAGCCACTGGGGGAAAACCGCTAAGAATCAACATACAGTAGTCGTAGGTTTTTTGTTGTTGATTCATTTTGCAGCTATGGGACATCGTGGTCTTGTAGCCCCGTGTACTTGGTTGTGTGTAGAATTTGTCTGATAACCTGAGTCACTGTGATGTCTGTGCTAGTGTTTGCATTTGTAGTAGTGGTAGGAGTTGGGTAGGAAGCGGCCGTGGCCTTAAGTTAGGTGCCATCGATATTCCACCTGTAAGTAGTTAAAAATTATTTTAAGGGCGCTCGTGAGACAATGCAACTCGTCAATATTTGTTATTTGTGGTCTATATGATGTTTTGTTGAGATACTGGAAGTGGTGATTGACCTCCGGAATTTGCTTGTTTGGAGTGAATATGTGGTTGTTGTAAATGGTCAATAAATAAATAAATAAATAAATAATCCTTCGATTTCAAAATTAAAACCTTTTATCTATCAATATAAGAGCAAAACATTTTTCTTTCAGTGTAAAAACTTTGCATGTGCGATATTGCGCTCCACTGCTCCTGTTTTGGTACTGCCTTAAATAACTACGGAGGACTTCTTTTAAATGACAATAAATCTACTGACGTGCGGCTGTCGTATTTGAGCACCTTCAAATACCGTCTGACTAAGCCGGGATTGAATCTACCACCAAGGGATCAGAAATCTAGCACACTACCATCAATGCTACGCAGCTCAACTGTTATGTATCTTGAAATGTATGCCCTGAATTTTAGCTTCCATTTGTTTTCTTAATCCTAATTGCCTGACTGCGGTTCACCAGTTATATGCATTAAGAGGATTACCACTAATGTAATTACTTAGAGTGTAAATGGAAGTTATCGACCACTTTTCGATTTCAATAATGAACCTCCGACAGTCATACATTTTAAATGCAAGTCAATTTTGAGGTATAAAAACTCACCACTACTAATTCAACAAAAGGGATACTCAACGTTTTAATACTTACCTTGTTAGGAGACTTCTAAGCACCGACCTGATTTCCGTCCGTTGACGAATAAGCACGCCCACCGTTCCTCAATCACTTTCTTGTAACACATTTCCAGTTTTCGTAGTTAATACGTTTCTTGACTTTATTCACATTTCACATGATTCAACATGGAACCCAGAAGTGACACGTGCTTTGTAGTGGCTATTTTTTTCCACTCCTGAAACGTCCTGGAACTGACCACCAAATTTGACACCCCTCAACTGCCTGGAAAGTTATTGTCATTCCTGGCAGATGCCACTAGATTGACGGAGATTAGGATCAGAAAGGTTCTTAGACTGAAATTCATTATCGGTAAATTTGACGTTTTTAACGTTCTGGTAAGGACCCATTTCATTTTTCGAGGTACATAGTGTAATTTACCCAACAATCAGCGTATTGGAAGGAAACACTGTCCTACATTTTTTTTTACAGGACGTTTCCTACTGTTCTTTAGTGACTGGAAGATGACCTAGTCGTTCTAAATTGTCTTCCTTTACTATTGTACCCGTTCGTCCTGGGGATGCGATGACCCATCTGCTATAACATCACATCCCTGGAGTTCCAGGACAGAGCGGAGTTAAATGAACCTCTAGTCAAATAAGGAATGTGTCGGAAATTCAGCTGAGTTCTTGAAAAAGCAGTGGGTTTCACGAGACAAAGTATCTCTAGGGTCGTTACGGGCTTAAGTTAATAAAAATAATTCAAATATAAATGGGCGCCATCAACTGAATTCCTAGCAAAACCACTTCCTTTCCGGATAAGCCTTACTCAAGACAAGGAAAGAAAAAGGAACATCACACCATCATCAGATCACAACTAAGATAAAAACAAATTTATTTTACTTTGATAGTCAGACAGACATTTTAAATATAAATCCTACCTAAGAGTATGGTCGAATGCAAAGTTAAATTGTCATTGTCCAAAAATCGAACCATCTCCTTTCTAATGCTAAATTATTTCAATCCACTTATCAAGAAAAATGTATAAAGTTCTCTTGGGTTCTCAGGATCACTGTCGCACTATGTCTTTCGTCACTGACATTTGTGAAACCTGAGACCTAATTCTCTTTAATTTAACATCAATGTGGATTTAATTAAGTTACTAATCTGCCTAAACATACACATATAATAATCACTCATGTTAAATATCACATAAATTATGGTTTGCATGGTATAATTTGAACGTAGAACATGTTAATCAAATGTTCCTAAACATTGACTAATTAATTTACAATATTTACATCGTCATTAATCTCTTATCTGTGAATTACAGAAAATTCACATTCTCATTGGTCATCCTCATCATTATTATCAAAATTAAATATTTCTCACATTAATTCTCACTTCAAAATTCCAAATATTCCTGTCAGAATCGTTAATTCCTCACCATTACATCATTTAAATTCACATTTCAAGTTGCAATTCCTTCGAATTATCTCTCAATCAAATTTATTTAATTGCATATAAATTCATTAATCATCAGCTTCTTTAATTAATCATCACCTTCTAATTCAGTTATTCATCATCATTACAATCGTCTAATAATTCATTTCAATCAGTTTAATTAATTCAATCTTTAATTCATCCACTTATTTAATTCATCGATTTATTTCAAAATTTAATTTATCAACTTATTTAAATTTCAATCATCTGGTTATTTAGTTTTATTATTTCATCTAGTCATTCTGATTTTTATTTCATTAGGTCAGATCGTTAATATGCTTATATCTCAGATTATTATTTCATTAACTATTATTTTCAGAAAATCTTGTATTATCAACTTCATTTATTTGTTTAATTTCCTAACAAATTGTTTAATAAGGTTTATAGAACGTTGTCTTACAGTTTTATTACTTCCAAGTTATATCTCGTTTTTAATTATCATGCCAAAAATATTATTGTCTCCACGACATCACGTTGGATCTAACTATCCACAACGACATTATATTTCTTCAATATTCCAAATATCACATTTGAATATAAGAATTGCTACAAAAACTCCATAAATATTCAGCACATACAGCATGAATCTCAACAAATACGCTAGACTGGGTACAACAACCTCATGTCCGCTTCAAAATACATTATCAACGTTGCAACTATCAAATGGCAAATTCCACAAAATGCCTATCACAAACTTCATTTAACCACGTTGCATGATCTACAAAAATATATAAATGGCTTCAAATTATTAACGCACATAATCTCCAATGACTGTAATTACTCTGATCATATCTAGACAACTTCTTAAACAATTGGAAAAACATTACTTCAGTAATTTAATATTTGCTTTCAAATAGCATAAATTCTCTTTCACAAGTTTCATAATTCACATCGTAGAAAAACACCAATGTGCTATAATCTCTCACATCAAAATCTGCAATACTGATCTGCCTTAAAATAATTATGACCATTAATGATTAATCTTACAAGATTAAATTACTTTAAATCCTTCTCAAAGGTATCAAACACAATTATAAAAATTCATCAAAGCATCAGCTGTGACAGCTGTTAAATTGAAATTACTCTCAAAAGAGTATAGCAACAAAATATTGGATTGGCAAACAAGAATTACTAAATGCAATCCTGTTGACATTTATCGTTACTTTATTTAACAAAATCTCGACTGATATGTGACTAGTAGTTCCTTGTTTAATTCACTTACATCTCGTGTACATTCGGATGATAAAATGAGTTCCTCAATGGCGAGTAAGATGTGTAACCACCGTGCAATCGTATAAATACGAAGGACCTCGCCCCGTCGACTTGGATGATAGTTCCCTGAACGGTGGGTAAGATGAGTAGCCACCATACAATCGTATAAATACGAAGGACCCCACCTCGTAGGCTATATGAGTGAATGTACTAGAAAGGAATCAACAAGTTTCTAGTTGTCATATAAAAGCGACGTTCATTCACTAAAGTGAATAACTTCTTAATATCTCCAAACAATCCAATGGAAAAAATCCCTACTGATGAATAATACACACTCGCTAGTATGCAATGAACTGACGAAGTAGTTTCTGATAATCAATTGCAGATCACGAGTTCGAAATACTCGTTACACAAAAAAAACTATCCATGAGAAATATCCTAGCTGGAAAAATGTCTATAAGACCAAACATCTTCTTAATAAAGCCAAACAACGGTGAGAATATCGATTAATGATGCCTGCCATATCATATGGTCACTCCATATTCTAGCAAATTCGAAGTATATAAATTCAAACCATGTCTTAATAATCAAATCACTCCTATTAGAAAAATATACATGTGTGCCCAGTATTCATGAAAATAATCGTATCAGGTAGATAGAACTCTTACAATACCTTTCATTATCAGTTGTAATATAATTTCCAAGATCGTCGATTTTCCCTACCTAAAGATTTCTCGTAAGATCGGCGTGAATATCATTTCATCCATGAAATGATGATTTCCTTCGAAATCCCAAGCGAATCAGCTGTTGGACTCCTCTCGTCAGGAACCGAATCCATCGCTCTGTGGTGCCATCTTGTCTCTATTCACGTTTACTCGATCATGTTGAACCTCGAATTACCCATAGCGGATATCGTCCAACTCCTTCTCGAAAAGTTCATGGAAACAGCGGACCCCCTACTCTTCTTCTAATATACGCCACTGTTCCGATAAATGTTCAGTTTGAGAATTGTAAGTCCTCTCTCAACTTACTGCAAAGTTCTATTTGAGTAAAATAAAAATTTTACTAGATAGTGTTCAAGATTACGATACACCCTGTATCTGTCTGTAATTTGTAATCCATGAAAATTGTATAAGATAAAAATCTTATAAATGCACGCTGTAATGTTCATCAGAGCCTATGCTAAACATTCAGTTTACTTGAAATAGTAAAAAGTCGTTTGAATGTATTATATAACAGCATGGTTATAAGGTTGTATGTGAAAGCCTGTGTTCGAACAACGTCGAAATGAAGCTTGAAACAAAGTCTTCATATGCGATCAGTGTGGTTTTGAAATACCCCGGCTATCTACAATTGTCTTCTCGGCTAGGTCGCCTGTATCAACGACCCGCGCGGCCTGCTCTGCTCGGTGATACGAGAAATGTCGCCTACACTTGCCGTGACGGTTTACGTGTGTTGCGTGACCTTCAATGCCCGTCTCGCTGTGCTATAGAGCTGCTCTGTACTGCTCCTCTCATTGAGCTCAACTGAACTGCTTAGCGCTGTGTTCCAGCTTATGAGCTCCGTGCGGCACGTGGCTAATTCTCCCCACCACGGTGCTCCTACGTCACGAAGATAGTCTCGAACCCGACTCCTCTCGGCTGTTCTGTTATACAATAACTTATTTCCATAAAATTATTTCCACATATAATGCATGTCATATATACTCTTCTAAGTTGTTTTAACTTATTATAATCCCATATATATTTCAATAAAGCTTCACATCTTTATTAATAATTCTATCTTCTTACAGATTTCAATGCCTCCTTGATTCTTGACCTCCTACGTCATCTTGGCTTTCTTCTTGACGCGATCGATGCGCTATCTTGTCTGCTTGCTTTCCAAAACCTCAACTACAGCTTAATGTCAGCTGGCGTAGCCGATAGCCTAAAATAGGTATCGGGTACATCTCTCCCGTACATCTCCTTTTTTTTTATCAGGATTGAGAAAAAAAAATACACTCTCAGGCATTCAATATATTATACATGTACACGATAGCTCTACAATTTCCTTTACTCAGCATGATGGTATTTCCTGATGCTAGCTGCATTAAAAGTTCCTACAACTTCATCAGTATCCATTCTGACAATCTTATAGCTATTATTCTGGTATGTTTGTTCAATACGGAACGGTCCAGCGTACAATGGAGCGAATTTATGGTAGATCTTTAGCTGTAGGTTCGAAGTGACTGGCTTCCTAATCAGCACCTCATCATTTTCTTGAAATGGCTCGTGGAACCTCCTTCCTGCCTGTCTCCTGGCTCTCTTCTCCGCCTGTCTTCTGAGCCTCTCTCCTGCCATCTCGACTCTTCTTTCTTGTGTGGGTTGAGGATCTACTGGTGCCCTCACGACTCTATCCCATGGTCTATCTGGTTTCAATCCATGATGAAGCATGGACGGAATCTGTCCTGTGCTTTCATGTACTGTGGAATTCAAGCATTGGCTAATGATGGGTATCACTTCCATCCATCTATGGTGTTGCCTTGACACATATAAGCGACACAGCTTACTTATCTCCGGCATAATTCTTTCGGCGGGATTTCCCTCTGGATACCGTACAGAATTAAACACATGCCTGATTCCTAAACGTTCCATAGCAGTAGAAAATTCCATGCTAGTAAATTGCGATCCATGGTCACTCAACAAAACTTCAGGTTTCCCCATGCTCGGAATGACTGTTTTCTCAAGTCGATTTATTACGTACTTGGATGTAGCTTTCTGTATAGGGCATAGAGATACGTACTTCGAAAATACATCGACTGTTACTAAAACGAATTGATTGCCTTTCGTCGAACGAGGAATCGGACCAAAAATGTCCGTCGCGAAAAGTTCTCTTGGCTTGCTGGGTAATATTGATCTGGGAATTTCTTTCATTAACTTAGATGAGTATTTACTTCGCTGACAACTGTCACAGGTCTTTATGACGTCGCGAATCGTTTGTCCCATTTGTTTCCAAACAAAAGTTTCTTGAGCGAGAGCCAAAGTCTTGTCTACACCTACATGAGCTGCAGTTCGGTGTATCATCCAAATAACTGGTTTGACAAGCTTGGGTGGGATCACTACTCTAAGTCTAGTATGATCCTGGTCAATATATTGGCATATAACACCTCCCATAATATGATGTCTTCTAGCCTCTATCTCAGTTCTTTGAAAATCTGGATCAGTGTTATCCATCCTACGTGTCAGAAAACGGTAAATTCTTCGTAAAGGTGCATATCTCTTCTGAGTTTGCGATAACAACTTCAACTTTTCTAGAGTACCACTATCCTCTTGAATCAAATTTATATGGTTGACTATTACTTCTTCACAAGGGTTTCTGCTCAGCACATCTGCTAACAGATTTAACTTCCCCGGTCTATGTACAACAGTTGGGTTAAATTGCTGTAAGAACAGAGCCCATCTGGTGATGCGGTCACTCGCTAAGTCTGTCTTCATAATAAATTGGAGAGCTTTATGATCTGTGATCACTGTTATGTCATGTCCAAACAACACCTTCTTCCACGTTTTGAGAGCGTGAACCACTGCTAATGCCTCTAACTCAGTTGCATAGTAATTCTTCTCACAATTCCTAAGCTTGCGACTGGTGAAAGCTAAATATCTATGTTTCTTGTCATCATCCATCTGATATAGGATTCCACTAATGCCTATTTTGGATGCGTCTGTCTCTACAAAGAATCGTCTTGTAAAATCAGGATACTCAAGTTTGATATTTTGGATTAGCATTTTCTTGGCCGCTAAAAACGCTTGATTGCATCTATCGTCCCATTTCCATCGATTTCCCTTCCTTAATAAATCCTGCAGAGGTGCCATTGTCTCAGTATATCCAGGACAATGTGTTGAAAAGAACTGACACATGCCTAAAAACTGCCGTACCTCTTTAATCTTTCGTGGTGTTGGAAACTCTGAAATTGCCATTATCTTCTTTGGATTGGGCCTATAACCATCTCCATCGATTCTATGTCCAAGAAATTCAATTTCTTCATGAAAGAATTGACATTTATTGAAGTTCACCTTGAAGTTCGTTCTTCTAAGATCTTCAAAAAGCATTTGAAGGTGTCTGATATGTTCTTCCGCTGTCTCAGACGCTATAATCAGGTCATCAATATAGCTTACAACATGCTCTTTAACTGCATCTGACAAATTTTGATCTAGTGCTCGGATCATCACCGGACCACTATTTTTCACACCAAAAGGTAACCTATTGAATACATATGTTTTATGGTTAAACAAGAACCCTGTGTACTGTTTGCACTCTTCTGCTAGCTCAACATGATAATATGAACTAGTCAGATCGATTGTCGAGAAGACACTCTTTCCTCTAAATCGGCGTAACAATTCACGAATAACAGGTGGTCTATCGTGTTCAGGAAGAACTTTTTCGTTAAGGGATCTGGCATCTAGACATATCCTCAGCTTACCGTTAGGTTTCTTGACAACAGCTAAAGGATTCAAATAAGCAGTTGGCATTTTCTTAATTATTCCATCTGTTTCCATGTCGCTTATCATTATGCTAACTTCCTCCTTCCATTTATCCGGAATGGGATATAAATTTTTATGGTATGGTTTATCATCCATCAACTTGATGCTGTATGTAAAATTTTCTATGAGACCTGGTTTGTCATTGAATATATCCTCATATTCTGAAATTACTTGATCAAACCGCCCCTTAATTTCTGGATTTATTTTACTAGTTATGCCAATTTTATCTTCTATAGACCTTTCAACGCTGCATACAATTTCATCCAATATATCCTCTCTAAAGAATGTCATCTCCGATTCTTGATTTTCCATAACCCCTTCTTGAAAGTACATGCGCCTACTCTGCATATTTATGATCAGGCCACTCTCACTTAGGAAATCCACTCCTAGGATCATGTCAAAATGTAGTTGACCCACTACTAGGAACATCTGTTCAAAACTTCTGGTTCCAATCCCAACATCTAAAAGTACCTGACTTTTACATTTCATACTCTTGTCTGGAATCACCCCTTGAATTTTGCTAACAACAGTTGGCAACATTGTAATTCTTCCTAATAATTTTAATTCATCCAGGCAACCTATGGATATCAAGCTCACCATAGCTCCTGTGTCTACAAGTGTCTTTATTTCTTTTCCCATGACTTCCACACTAATAACTGGCAATTCATGTCTATTTTCCCGTTGTACTATGTCTTCTTCCTCGATTAAATCCTCGTCCTTGACCTGATATGTTTCTACGATGACGATTGATTCCCAATGATTTTCATTTTCCTCTGGAGTTAATTTGACGTTTTTTTTTTCCTTCGCCACTCGTGCTGGCTCGATTGACATCTCTCATTGTCTCCTCGAGTGGTGCACTAGGCTGTCTATCCTCTTGTCTTGACCTTTCATGTCCACGATTATCCCTTCTGTCGTTAGGATCGTTTCTTCGGCCTTCCTGTCGGTCGTTTCCATTAAACTGTTGACCTTGGTTCCAGTTATTCCTTCCCCGATATCTGTTATTATACCGATTCCTGTCCTGATACCTGGAATTTTGGTTATAATTCCTATACCGGCTATCTCTCGCTTCTTGATCGTATGGCCTTTCATATGGTCCTCTATATCGATCATTTCCTCTTGCGTTACGGATGTTTCCTCGATTCCCATCGTTCCGTCGGTTTTCCCAGGAATCCCTTCTGTCCGTTTGAACTGCATTGTCCACGACTACCGCATTTACTTCTTGCGTGTTTCTGTTGTCGTTCCTATTACTTCTCGGTGTAACCTGTGCGCTCGTATAATCCAATCGCCTCAATATATCATCATAATGTTCCAGCGTATTGGCTCCCGATGCTATCAAAGATCGCTGTACCTCTATCGGTAACTGTCGCGCTATAGCTTGCAAAAGCTCTTCTTCTGGCAATGGAGGAATAAGGAACTGTAATTTAGCCAGTTGTGACGTGAAGTAGTTGGCGTAATGCGTCGGATGTGACGTAGAATAGCGTTTAGAGTACATCTCCGCTCTTACGTTGAGTTGATCCTCGGCACTCCAGAATCTCCTCAAGAAAGCCATGGCGAATTGCTCCATGTTCGCAAAGTTGCTTCTGAACGCTCTAAACCACGTAAGTGCAGATCCATCTAAGGCGCGTTCTACTATCCTTAGCTCTCTTTCTTTGGCTACCCTGTGTTCCGCCATGTAGTCTCGAATATCTCGCAGAAATTCTACTGGTGTAACTCCTGTATTTCCCGAAAACTTTCTCGGTTTGTCATCTAGGTTCCTTATAATTGTGACTGGACCTGAGTATCGTTCACTTGGACCTAACGTACTCCTACTCGAACTTGGATTCTCCTGAGGGGTTGAACTGACCCTTTCGAATGTCACATTCGGTTGCATTTGACGGTCTTCTACCATGCTCGTGTCTTGATTCGTCATACTGCGGTCTATCGCTGTTTGATTCATCAATGTTTCCCCTGATGTTACATTATGACTGGTAAAACTGTTAACTATGGATTCTAGTTTCGTCATCCTGTCTTCTGCTAATCTCTTGACCTGAGTCTTCAACTCATCTAACGATGTAACGTCCTGCGTCTTGTTACTTTCGTCTAGATCGTTCCTCAACTTGTCAATCTTTCCTTCGCACGTGTTCTTCACTAACGTGACTTGTTCTTTCAACAGATCAACATCTGTTCTAAATAGTGTTGAATCTAATTTCATCGCTTCCTTGCTTTCCGTAAACCTAGCTTCTAAGTTTGCCATACCTGCGATTAATTTTTCATCTAACCCGTCACGTTTCTCTTTTGCTTCGGCATCGACCTCATTATATCGTTCCTCAACAATTGCTCCGACTCTATTTTTAAATAAAGTTAAGTTTTCGTTAACCTTTTGCTCTATATCGTCGTCTATCTTTCTAATATCCTTCTGCAATTGATTTTCTAACGACTTTATATTAGAATTGACCTCTCCCAAGACTTCATCTTTAATGGTCCCAATTACTGTCTTCAAATCTTTTATTTCGTTACCTAGATTCGTTTCTAGGCTCTTAATCTTAGTCTCGAAAGATACTTCGGTAGACCAATCTTGAATTTTTCCTACATCTGCCACTAAACCATCGATGTCGAATCTCAACTTCGATACCTCTGACTTAATGTCTTTCTGTATGGTCATAACGTCTGTTCTTAAAGTAAAAATATTTTCTTCCCCTCTACTTTCTAACTCGATAATATTTTTCCTTAATATCTGAACATTTTCCTCTCCTTTCATGTTTACTGCAATGATGTCTAATTGTAAAGTTTTCAACATCTCATTGTTCTTCAAAGTTAAACTATTCTCTAATCTGGTTAACTTATTTTCTAATTCAGTATTAGTTTCTTCACTACGAGACTGTAATTTCTCTTCCAACGATTTGAAATTGTCCTCACTATTTGACTGTAATTTCTTTTCTAATAACTTAAAATTGTCTTTCAAATTAGCTTCACTATTTGACTGTAGTCTAGTTTCTAATAATTTCAAATTATCGTTCAGATTGCCTTCGTTACTAGCTTGCAATGCTTGTACATTCTCTTTACATTTAGCTTCTAATCTAGCTTCTGAATTATTAATTTGTTCTTTAACTTCAGTTTCCATCTTAGAAATGGTTTCTGCAATTCCAGACATACCCGTCTGTAACTCTCCTAACACCTTCGCTAAATCCTCTGGCAACATAATTATATTTCAATATAGAATTATATAGAGACGTTAGACAACAACACATCACAATGTCTCAATTCCTGCATTCACTTGGGTATAGGGAAAAATATCTTATAACTAACATGATATTACTAATACGATTAACATGAACACTGGATTGGGCACACAAGTACATTGTCTGACTAAGTATAATAAATTTTGTAACACACTTAAATGAACTTGAGATCAATCTCTCAGTAATCTAAATCTGATGTGATTCCATCGAATTAACAAAATCGAAAAGCCCCACTAGTTGGATAAAGCCAATTCTCCCTCTCTCTCTGTACCCGTTCGTCCTGGGGATGCGATGACCCATCTGCTATAACATCACATCCCTGGAGTTCCAGGACAGAGCGGAGTTAAATGAACCTCTAGTCAAATAAGGAATGTGTCGGAAATTCAGCTGAGTTCTTGAAAAAGCAGTGGGTTTCACGAGACAAAGTATCTCTAGGGTCGTTACGGGCTTAAGTTAATAAAAATAATTCAAATATAAATGGGCGCCATCAACTGAATTCCTAGCAAAACCACTTCCTTTCCGGATAAGCCTTACTCAAGACAAGGAAAGAAAAAGGAACATCACACCATCATCAGATCACAACTAAGATAAAAACAAATTTATTTTACTTTGATAGTCAGACAGACATTTTAAATATAAATCCTACCTAAGAGTATGGTCGAATGCAAAGTTAAATTGTCATTGTCCAAAAATCGAACCATCTCCTTTCTAATGCTAAATTATTTCAATCCACTTATCAAGAAAAATGTATAAAGTTCTCTTGGGTTCTCAGGATCACTGTCGCACTATGTCTTTCGTCACTGACATTTGTGAAACCTGAGACCTAATTCTCTTTAATTTAACATCAATGTGGATTTAATTAAGTTACTAATCTGCCTAAACATACACATATAATAATCACTCATGTTAAATATCACATAAATTATGGTTTGCATGGTATAATTTGAACGTAGAACATGTTAATCAAATGTTCCTAAACATTGACTAATTAATTTACAATATTTACATCGTCATTAATCTCTTATCTGTGAATTACAGAAAATTCACATTCTCATTGGTCATCCTCATCATTATTATCAAAATTAAATATTTCTCACATTAATTCTCACTTCAAAATTCCAAATATTCCTGTCAGAATCGTTAATTCCTCACCATTACATCATTTAAATTCACATTTCAAGTTGCAATTCCTTCGAATTATCTCTCAATCAAATTTATTTAATTGCATATAAATTCATTAATCATCAGCTTCTTTAATTAATCATCACCTTCTAATTCAGTTATTCATCATCATTACAATCGTCTAATAATTCATTTCAATCAGTTTAATTAATTCAATCTTTAATTCATCCACTTATTTAATTCATCGATTTATTTCAAAATTTAATTTATCAACTTATTTAAATTTCAATCATCTGGTTATTTAGTTTTATTATTTCATCTAGTCATTCTGATTTTTATTTCATTAGGTCAGATCGTTAATATGCTTATATCTCAGATTATTATTTCATTAACTATTATTTTCAGAAAATCTTGTATTATCAACTTCATTTATTTGTTTAATTTCCTAACAAATTGTTTAATAAGGTTTATAGAACGTTGTCTTACAGTTTTATTACTTCCAAGTTATATCTCGTTTTTAATTATCATGCCAAAAATATTATTGTCTCCACGACATCACGTTGGATCTAACTATCCACAACGACATTATATTTCTTCAATATTCCAAATATCACATTTGAATATAAGAATTGCTACAAAAACTCCATAAATATTCAGCACATACAGCATGAATCTCAACAAATACGCTAGACTGGGTACAACAACCTCATGTCCGCTTCAAAATACATTATCAACGTTGCAACTATCAAATGGCAAATTCCACAAAATGCCTATCACAAACTTCATTTAACCACGTTGCATGATCTACAAAAATATATAAATGGCTTCAAATTATTAACGCACATAATCTCCAATGACTGTAATTACTCTGATCATATCTAGACAACTTCTTAAACAATTGGAAAAACATTACTTCAGTAATTTAATATTTGCTTTCAAATAGCATAAATTCTCTTTCACAAGTTTCATAATTCACATCGTAGAAAAACACCAATGTGCTATAATCTCTCACATCAAAATCTGCAATACTGATCTGCCTTAAAATAATTATGACCATTAATGATTAATCTTACAAGATTAAATTACTTTAAATCCTTCTCAAAGGTATCAAACACAATTATAAAAATTCATCAAAGCATCAGCTGTGACAGCTGTTAAATTGAAATTACTCTCAAAAGAGTATAGCAACAAAATATTGGATTGGCAAACAAGAATTACTAAATGCAATCCTGTTGACATTTATCGTTACTTTATTTAACAAAATCTCGACTGATATGTGACTAGTAGTTCCTTGTTTAATTCACTTACATCTCGTGTACATTCGGATGATAAAATGAGTTCCTCAATGGCGAGTAAGATGTGTAACCACCGTGCAATCGTATAAATACGAAGGACCTCGCCCCGTCGACTTGGATGATAGTTCCCTGAACGGTGGGTAAGATGAGTAGCCACCATACAATCGTATAAATACGAAGGACCCCACCTCGTAGGCTATATGAGTGAATGTACTAGAAAGGAATCAACAAGTTTCTAGTTGTCATATAAAAGCGACGTTCATTCACTAAAGTGAATAACTTCTTAATATCTCCAAACAATCCAATGGAAAAAATCCCTACTGATGAATAATACACACTCGCTAGTATGCAATGAACTGACGAAGTAGTTTCTGATAATCAATTGCAGATCACGAGTTCGAAATACTCGTTACACAAAAAAAACTATCCATGAGAAATATCCTAGCTGGAAAAATGTCTATAAGACCAAACATCTTCTTAATAAAGCCAAACAACGGTGAGAATATCGATTAATGATGCCTGCCATATCATATGGTCACTCCATATTCTAGCAAATTCGAAGTATATAAATTCAAACCATGTCTTAATAATCAAATCACTCCTATTAGAAAAATATACATGTGTGCCCAGTATTCATGAAAATAATCGTATCAGGTAGATAGAACTCTTACAATACCTTTCATTATCAGTTGTAATATAATTTCCAAGATCGTCGATTTTCCCTACCTAAAGATTTCTCGTAAGATCGGCGTGAATATCATTTCATCCATGAAATGATGATTTCCTTCGAAATCCCAAGCGAATCAGCTGTTGGACTCCTCTCGTCAGGAACCGAATCCATCGCTCTGTGGTGCCATCTTGTCTCTATTCACGTTTACTCGATCATGTTGAACCTCGAATTACCCATAGCGGATATCGTCCAACTCCTTCTCGAAAAGTTCATGGAAACAGCGGACCCCCTACTCTTCTTCTAATATACGCCACTGTTCCGATAAATGTTCAGTTTGAGAATTGTAAGTCCTCTCTCAACTTACTGCAAAGTTCTATTTGAGTAAAATAAAAATTTTACTAGATAGTGTTCAAGATAAATTCAAACCATGTCTTAATAATCAAATCACTCCTATTAGAAAAATATACATGTGTGCCCAGTATTCATGAAAATAAGTCTTGGCTTTCTTCTTGACGCGATCGATGCGCTATCTTGTCTGCTTGCTTTCCAAAACCTCAACTACAGCTTAATGTCAGCTGGCGTAGCCGATAGCCTAAACACCCTGTATCTGTCTGTAATTTGTAATCCATGAAAATTGTATAAGATAAAAATCTTATAAATGCACGCTGTAATGTTCATCAGAGCCTATGCTAAACATTCAGTTTACTTGAAATAGTAAAAAGTCGTTTGAATGTATTATATAACAGCATGGTTATAAGGTTGTATGTGAAAGCCTGTGTTCGAACAACGTCGAAATGAAGCTTGAAACAAAGTCTTCATATGCGATCAGTGTGGTTTTGAAATACCCCGGCTATCTACAATTGTCTTCTCGGCTAGGTCGCCTGTATCAACGACCCGCGCGGCCTGCTCTGCTCGGTGATACGAGAAATGTCGCCTACACTTGCCGTGACGGTTTACGTGTGTTGCGTGACCTTCAATGCCCGTCTCGCTGTGCTATAGAGCTGCTCTGTACTGCTCCTCTCATTGAGCTCAACTGAACTGCTTAGCGCTGTGTTCCAGCTTATGAGCTCCGTGCGGCACGTGGCTAATTCTCCCCACCACGGTGCTCCTACGTCACGAAGATAGTCTCGAACCCGACTCCTCTCGGCTGTTCTGTTATACAATAACTTATTTCCATAAAATTATTTCCACATATAATGCATGTCATATATACTCTTCTAAGTTGTTTTAACTTATTATAATCCCATATATATTTCAATAAAGCTTCACATCTTTATTAATAATTCTATCTTCTTACAGATTTCAATGCCTCCTTGATTCTTGACCTCCTACGTCATCTTGGCTTTCTTCTTGACGCGATCGATGCGCTATCTTGTCTGCTTGCTTTCCAAAACCTCAACTACAGCTTAATGTCAGCTGGCGTAGCCGATAGCCTAAAATAGGTATCGGGTACACTATATGAACCTGTCAACGACAGGTATTGGAAGTTAGTAAATAAAATATAACAATAAATATATAATGTTTTATGTTTTACGCACCTTTTAACTACTGCGGCGTTAAGAGACACCGTAGTGCCGGAATGTTGGCCAGAATTTGAATTTGAATGTATTGGTTCTCTTATATAGGCCACTGAGGCTACACAACCGAAGGTGATCTTTAACGTGTCAGTTAAACTACTAACATGGCTCCTTCGGATTTGTGCATTCTAAAATGCCACTCACTGCGCCAGGATTCGATTCAGCAACCTTGAGAACAGCAGGTGAGGACTCTACCACTGCGCCACACAACCAGTCAGTAAATAAACAAATAAATACATTAAGAAATAAATTATTATTTATTCATTTATTTATTCATTTATTTATTTATTTAGCGTATGGCTTTAAGTGCCGGGAGTGTCCGAGGACAAGTTCAGCTCGTCAGAGGCTGTAGCTAATTCAAGCGGACATCCATGAGGTGAGCTACAAGTTCCGTTCCAAATTTCGCTACCAGATGTCACTGACACCTAGTGGTGGACGTTGGAACTTTGATAGAGCGATACAACGAAATCTAACCTAGAAATTTAGCTACACGCGAGTTTACTTAGTGGAAGGATCTTTTACATGCCACATATCTATGACATGGGACCGCCGGCTTTACTCCCCGTCGAAAGGAAGGCATACTGAAAGATTTAACGCTCTTAAAAAATCCGACGACTTCGGCCGGGTTTGAACCCGTGATCTTGGGCACAGCAGTTCAGCATGCTACCAACTACGCCACCGAAGCCGCTTAAGAAAGAAAATAAATAATTAACGTAAATAAGTAAGTAGGTAAAGTTAGCCTCCGTGGCTTAGGCGGCAGCACGCCGGCCTCTCACCGCTGGGTCCGTGGTTCAAATCTCGGTCACTCCATGTGAGATCTGTGCTGGACAAAACGGAGGCAGGCAGGTTTTTCTCCGGGTACTCCGGTTTTCCCTGTCAAAATTTCATTCCAGCAACGCTCTCCACTATCATTTCATATCATCTGTCATTCATTTAATCATTGCCCCAGAGGAGTGCGTCAGGCCTCGGCAGCCGGCACAGTTCATATCCTCGCCGCTAGATGGGGGCTTCATTCATTCCATTCCTGACCCGGTCGGAGACTGGAAGCAGGCTGTGGATTTTCATTTCAAGTAAGTAGGTAAGTCAGTCAGTCAGTCAGTCAGTATGTAAATAAGTAGCCTCGTAGTTCCGCCCCTTAAAACAACAATAAGTAACTAAGTAGCCTAAGTAAGTAAGTAAGTAAGTAAAAAAAATAAACAAATAGAGAAAAGGTGCAATAGATAAATAGCCCGTCCATATACTGTATTACATACGAGGCACGTCCAGAAAGTAAGTTCGGTTTGGTAATAAAAGTAAATTGTGTATAGATACAGAAAAATTATTTATTGCACAACATTCTGCACCTCTTAAACTACGTTTCCACATAACTGCCGAACTTTTGCAGGCATTGTCATAGCGTGGCACAAGTTTTTGGATACCTTCTTCATAGAAGTTTGCCGCCGACCCGTAAACGAGAGTGAAGACTCCCCTGTAAGATATCCTACCGTTTGGCCATCACTGTTAGGCAAATTGCGTGCTTACCAGGAGAACGGCATATGTTTAGGAGTTCTCCTGACCACATACACAATTTGCCTAACAGTGGTGGCCAAACAGTAGGATATCTTACAGGGGAGTCTTCACTCTCGTTAACGGGTCGGCGGCAAACTTCTATGAAGAAGGTATCCAAAAACTTGTGCCACGCTATGACAAATGCCTGCAAAAGTTCGTCAGTTATGTGTAAAAGTAGTTTAAGAGGTGTAGAATGTTGTGCAATAAAAACAATTCAGTATCTGTACACAATTTAATTTTATTACCAAACGGAACTTACTTTCTGGACGTGCCTCGTACATTATTTCCGATATGAACAAAATTTCCCGCATGGATCTGATATGAGCAGAAATATGACTGTGAACACATTATTTAAACCAAATGGCAGACCTCGATTATACCCGTTGATTTCCTTATCAGGATAAAATACAGGGGAATTTTATACAATACACAGACAGTGACATCGTTAAAATAGCAGACTTTTATTTGTTTCGTATTTATTCGTTCCTTTGTTACCTCAGCCCGACACAATAATAACTCCCTGCATATCAGCGCTGTAGATGACTCAGCTTCTTGCTTAATGGACGGGAGCACAAGTTTATTAAGGTATTTTTCCGTGCATCGCACAACCAACACATATTATTTGATTCTGCTACAAAATAACATCCCAAGATACAAATGCAAAATATACTTTAAATAAAGCTGCAGGCGGCTATGGTGGCATAGTTGATAGCATGCTGAGCCTCTATGCCCAAGGTTGCGGGTTCAAACCCGGCCGAAGTCGTCGGATTTTTTAAGAGTGTTAAAAATCCCTCAGTATTCTTTCCTTCGGAGAGGAAGTAAAGCCAGCGGTCCCACGTCATAGATTTATGGCATGATAAAGAACCTTACACTAATTACACCTGTGTTTAGTTAAATTATAGGTTAACTTTGACTAACGCTCTTAGGTTCCAAAGTTCGTCGTCACGAGCCAACTGCGGTGGCATCTAGTAACAAAGTGCAGAACTAGTTGGTCGTTGACGGTAGCGTTTGGTAGCAAACGTTAGAACAACTTGAAAATCGAATGTATAAGGAGCGTTCATAAAGTAACGAGCCGGAGGCTGTAATGCGCAAACCGGTGATGACATGGGCTAATCGTGGCGTGTGTAACGAGGTGTGGTTCCGACCAGAGCGTGGAAGGTCAAAGCCCGTCGCTAGAGGGCACTCGTGCACGTCACGTAACCATAAAAAGCGAGCAGCAGCATGCATCAATTGTCCAACCAAGACCAAGAAAGTAGGCCATTTGACATGCTTCCTGGTGTGGTTGAAGACTGTGGGGCACCCATTGGGCACACACTTTCCGCAAGTGCAGTCGTTCCTTCATGATGGTGTGCACACTTCCGACGCTCAATCCGACCACAGCGGCTACGGCGTTCACTGTCACTCGGCGGTCCTGGGTAATGAGTGCATCAACCAGCTGGACGTTGTCATCGATAATGCAGGGGGGTGCCCCAGACCGGGCACCATCGGCTAACGACACCCGTCCTTCCCTGAAGCGCTTGTGCCACGCCTTGACCCTTGCAAGGGACATGCAGTGTTCGCCGTATACTTGTGACATTTGGCGATGAATGTCCGTTGACCCTACTCCTTTTGCAGTCAGAAACCGAACAACACCTCTTTGCCCTTCGTTTGACGCCTCCATGTCACTGTTTGCAATGCGACTGGCAGCGTTGGGCGATTGATGCATGCTGCTGCTCCCTTTGTATCATCACGTGACGTGCACGCGTACCCTCCAGTGACGGGCTGTGACCTTCCACGCTCCGGTCGGAACCACACCTCGTTACACACGCTACGATTAGCCGATGTCGTCACCGGTTTGCGCATTACAGCCTCCGGCTCGTTACTTTTTGAACGCACCTTATATGCAGTCTTTACTTGAATTTAAAAAAACTATAACACACACTAATACAGCCATCACTCTTAACACCGGTTATCAGACAGATTCTACACACACCCAAAGTACACGGGACTACATGACCGTGCTGTCGCAGCCCCTAAACTGAGGAACCAACCAAATAAAGCTACTCAAATGGATTCTTTTAAATTACAACCCTAACATCATTATTCTTCACTATTACAGTTTGTTTTTCTAAGAGACATGCTTTAATGTTCACTGCTTTTGACTGAATGATTGCTCGTTTATTTAAGGATTAAAAGCAAACAAGCAATTCCGTGAAGAACAATAAAGCATATTATCTTATATTTCACTGGTCTTTTTCATTAAAATTCTCCTGCCTATTGAAAGGATTTCCCGAGAAACATCGCCGACAAAATAAACAATAAACGGAACCTATTTTAGCATTGGTTTTGAAGAGAGCGAAATGTTCACATGATGCGACCACTTTCGTATCGGTATAACATCACAATTCTCAGACTGGAATATTATGCTGGAAACTAACACCGTCTGTAAATAATTTGTGAACTATTTGCGTTCATAGTACGTGATAAGGAACGTGTCCACGAACTCTTCCATATCATTAACATATGCATTTAAGCAAACTACTATCACAAAACTATGAAAATTACTGGGTGAGGGAAACCCTCAGGCGCGACCATTTATGTGCCAACAACACGCGAGCACTGCCGGGTTAATTAAAACTCAGCAATTCTTCTAGGTTTGTGCCGTGTCTTGTGTGGGACACCAAGCTAGGCTCATCGGCGGGCTCTTGGTGTCCCCGCCCAGACCCCCACAGGAGTGACGAACTGCGCGCCACCTGCCTTTATATAAGGTGCAACTGCACCACTTGACTACGAGAACTAAAAGTTCAAGCAGCCTTAACCTCCCTATGAAGGCTTCCAAAAAGATGGTATATTGGCTTTCACGGCCGGTGAATTAAAACTCAGTTATAGACTAGACCCCGATTGGTAACTTGAACCGGGTTCATCACTGAATTTTGTTGTTGGTACATTTCTAATTAATTTTCGATGTTTTCACCACTTTTCCAGACGTAAAGGACACACTAAACGTTTCATACAAGGTGCCGGCATGATGACACGCGGTAGACTGATGACTGTTCACCGGAAACTCAACAATATCCAGTCGATTAGATTAGCAGTTAGCCTTTTATACCACTACAAGCGATAGTGTGAGTCAATTCAGAGTTTTACTTAAGCCCTTATAACTACTTCCAGTGTGAAAACTTTTCAAAAATTCAAAATATGCCTGAGGGTAATGAACGAAGAAACACATTAAAGAAATTAAGCAAATTAATTTGGCTAGGATATAAATCAAAAAGAGAACCAGTAAAAAACAAGCCATTTTCCAGAAAATGCATTTAGGTCGGAAGTTATTTTCATTTTTTTTTAAATTTGATCGAGCTCTCCAAGAATCAACATTTGAAATTTTCCGGGCCCTTGAGCCCTTCAACGCTTGGCGCAATTGAGGAAATTGCTTAATTTTAATTTTTTTGCTAAAATGGGGACCCCTGCTTTGCCTGCTAAGAATACATTTTCATTGTATAAGAAATAAAATAAGTATTATTTATAAAATGTCGCCTCCGTAGCGTAGCGGTCAGCTTGGTTACCTGCCGCCCCGGAGGTCCTGGGTTCGATTCCCGGCTCTGCCACGAAATTTGAAAAGTGGTACGAGGACTGGAACGGGGTCTACTCAGCCTCGGGTGGCCCAAATGAGTAGAGGGGGTTCGATTCCCCCTCAGCCATCCTCGAAGTGGATTTCCGTGGTTTCCCACTTCGTCTTCGGGCAAATGCCAGGATGGTACCTTCTTCAAGGCCAAGGCCGCCTCCTTCCCTCTTCCTTGCCTATCCATCCTCACCATCCCTTACCTTCAATCATGAGGCCCCTGTTCGCGTTGCAGGTGAGGCCGCCTGGGCGAGGTGCCAATCTAATCTCACCAGTTGTATCCCTTCCGATTCGATGTTCCCAGCTCTAGGACACTGCCCGTTGAGGCGGTAGTGGTGAGTTCCCTCGCTGAGTCCGTGGGTTCCACCAACCTGGAGGGTAAACGACAAAAAAAAAAAAAATATAAATATTTAAAAATTCATCCTCTTCAGAGCAAAATTCTTAGTCTCTAAAATTACAGAAATTCCATTAGACGTTAACTCAATAAAAACTTTTAAAGAGTGATTTGAAAAATGATCATTATTAACTAATAGGGCACTGCCCTCAGTGGCGGTAGAAGTGGGATCCCTCGCTTAGTTCGTGGGAAAAGCCGATCCTGGAGGGTAAAATGATAGCTAAAACGAAAATGAATTGCAGACAAATGACCATAGCAGGGTATTTTAATTGAACGTCCGTTGGCTCCCAACAAGTTCAATTTCAAGTAGTTCCAACATTGGCTACCAGATGCTACTGTCACTAACACCTAGCGGCGAACGTTGGAACTTGATAGAGCGTTTCTAACCAGCCAAATATAACCTACAAATTTTGCAGTGTTGGATTCTTTTACATGCCATAAATCTATGACATGGGTCCGCCATCCTTACATTCCCTCCGTTGTTGTTTGAGTCTTCAGTCTTTTGACTGGTTTGATGCAGCCCTCCACGCCTCCCTGTCCTGAGCTAATCGTTTCATCTCTACATAGCTACCACGCCCTACATCCGAGGCAATCTGTTTAACATATTCTAACCTTGGTCTACCCCTACAGTTCTTGTCCTCAACCCTTCCTTCCATAACTAAGCTTGCTATTCCTGGGTGTCTTAGTATGTATCCTACTAACCTATCTCTTCTCTTCATTAGCAGTCTCCAGAAACATCTCTCCTCTCCCACTCGTTTTAATACCTCTTTGTTTGTAACCCTATCTACCCATCGGATCTTCATCATTCTCCTGTAACACCACATTTCAAATTCTTCAATTCTCCTCTTTTCTGCTGCACCAATAGTCCAAGTTTCACTTCCATATAGCGTCACGCTCCAAACAAAGGCTTTCAAAAATGACTTCCTAATACCTAAATCTATATTCGATGTCAACAGATTCCTTTTTTGTAGAAATGGTTTCTTTGCCTGAGCCAATCTACTTTTTATATCCTCTTTGCTTCGTCCATCACTGGTTATTCTGCTTCCAAAGTAACAGAAGTCTCCTACTTTCTTCAGCTTTTCACCTGCCAATTTGATCTCCATAGAGGTTTCTGATTTATTTCGGCTGCATTCCAGTATTTTTGTTTTACATTTATTAATTTTCATCATGAATTCTTTCCGTATGACGGAGTCCATACCATTCAAAAACTCATTCAATCCTCAGGCTTGTCAGCCAAGATGACGATGTCATCAGCAAATCACAGAGTTGAAATTATTTCTTCTTGAATCTTCACTCCCACTTTAAATTTTTCTCTAATTTCCTTCATTGCATGTAAAGATTGAAAAGTATGGGTGATAAGTTGCAGCCTTGCTTAACACCTTTCTGAATATCAGCTTCTCTCTCATGTCCTGCTGCTCGAATGACTGCTGTCTGGTTTCTGTATGGATTTTAGATTACCCTCCTATCCCTGTACTTTATTCCAATAGATTTCAAAATGTCAAACAATTTAGTCCAATCAACGTTATCAAAAGCCTTTTCTAAGTCTACAAATGCCATGAACGTTCTTTTATCTTTCCTTATTCTACCTTCCAAAATCAGCCTAAGACTTAGTACAGCTTCCCTTGTTCCTACGTTTCTCCTGAAACCAAACTGGTCTTCACCTAACTCCGTTTCTATCTGGCTTTCAATCCTTTTGTAAATTATTCTAGACAGGATCTTTGAAGCATGAGTAATCCTGCTGATTGCACGGTAATCTTCACATCTGTCAGTTCCCACTTTCTTTGGTAAAGGGATGATTACATTCTTCTTGAAATCAGGGGGTACATCACCTGTCTCATAAATCCTACACACCAAGTGAAATAACCTGATCAGACCTTCATCTCCTATTTGCAGCTCAATCGGTATATCATCTATGCCTGGTGCTTTGTTCCTGCTTAAGTCTTCCAAAGCTCTATCAAATTCTGATCTCAATATTAAATCTCCTTTCGCATCCTCATCAATTTCCTCCTCCATTTCCATTACATGACTCTCAATCTCCTTTCCCTTATACAAACTCTCTATGTAAGCTTTCCATCTCTCAACCTTTTCTTCCCTATCTGTTAGAGGCTTTCCATTTGTGTCCTTAATATTACAGCACTTAGTCTTCTTTTCCCCAAAAGTATTCTTAATCCTTCGATAAGCTGTGTCTACTTTTCCTAATTCCAGACAATTTTCTATACCTGCACATTTCTCTTTCAACCATTCTTCTTTCGCTTCCTTGCACTTCTTGTTAACCTTATTTCTCAGACGTCTGTATTCTGCTTTCCCCTTTTCATCTCTTACATTCTTGTGTTTCCGCCTTTCATCCATCAATTCTAGTATAACCTGAGTGATCCACGGTTTTCTACCTATATTTTCTCTCCTACCAATGTTTTCTTCTGCGGATTTTGTTATTTCATTCTTCAAAAGTGCCCATTCGTCTGCAATTGACGTTTGTTTAGGGGTTTTCATTAGTCCTTCCTTTTTACTCTTCTTGAATCTTTCGTTTACATCCTTTACTTTCAGTCTGTCTATTGCCCACCTTTTTGGCTTTTGACTTTTTTCAGTTTCTTCAACTTTAATCTGCATTTCATTACAACCAGATTGTGGTCAGAGTTAATGTCAGCTACCAGCTGTATCTCCTGGTCTCATCCATGTGTATATTCTTCTATTGTGGTTATTGAATAAGGTGTTAGCTATGACCAACTCATGCTCGGTGCAGAATTCCAACAGCCTGCTTCCTCGACCATTCCTTTCACCTAATCCGAAATCTCCTACTATCTTCCCTTCTCTCCCATTTGCTACCACAGCATTCCAATCTCCCATTACTATAACATTTTCATCACCCTTGATATACCTCAGAATTTCGTCTATTTCTTCGTAGACCTTTTCAACATCCTCATCATCAGCTTGACTGGTAGGCATATAGACTTGCACCACTGTGGTGCAGGTAGGTTTAGTATTGATTTTTCCTACAATAATCCGTTCACTATATTGCTCATAATATTCCACCCGCTGTCTAAGTTTCCTACTCAATATGAGACCAACCCCTGCTTGGCCATTATTTGATTTAGTGCTAATGACCCTATATTCTCATGACCAAAAGTCCTGTTCTTCCTGCCAGCGCATTTCACTAATCCCAACCATATCCAACCTCAACCTATCCATTTCCCTTTCTAAGTTTTCTAACCTTCCACTTCCTATCAGAATTCTATAATTCCACGCTCCGATCCGTAGAATGTCAGATTTCCTCTTTGTCACTTCTGTGATGTTAACCGCCTCTCGAGTAGTCCCCACCCGGAGATCCGAACGGGGGACTAGTTTACTTCCGGATTGAAATTTTACAAGGGAGGAGGCCATCATCACATGTAATTATGCATAGAGAGGTGCAGATCCTCGGGAATAGCATTACGGCTGTAGTTTCCCGTTGCTTTCAGCTGTGCAGCAGGACGCAGTGTAGCCTTCATATGGCTTATATTATCAATATCTTAACCGTCTATAAGACTAGTAAAGAATTGATTTATTCTGAAAGGCTGCTACTCCCTTTCAGAATAAGTAAAGAGCAATTCTACTAACAAATCCAATAACCTTCTACCGTACTAACAATTAAATACCAAATACCCCCTCCGTAGGAAGGTATATTGGAGTATTTTACGCTCTTAGAAATCTGACGACTACGGCCAGGTTTGAACCCGTGATCTTGTGAACAGCAGTTCAGCATGCTACCGATTACGCCACCGAAGCCACTGTCCTTAGGGTAAAACTGAGACTTGTTCTCGTACAAAACTGTCGCTTTCAGTGACATCGGCCAAAAGCGAAAGCTTTCAAAGATAATCGCCACTTAAGTAGAAAAAGCAGCGCATCAATGCGGTTCTCATCAGGAGGAAGAATTAAAAAATGATCATGTCCTATTTTATTATCTGCTTGGTCTACAGATTATTCGTGGCGCAGACTCAACTACTTTGCAATTCCCTGGCGATTTCTCGAGAAGCCGTGGTTGAGAAACTCCACCCTAGAGTGTTTTCCTCCTTACTCTCTCCTACGTCTAATTGAATTAACTGAGTACATTAAGCTCAAGTTGCCTTACTACGAGAAAGTAATTTAATGAAAGGTACAACATTGATTTACATTTCTCGCACCAGCTGCTGCGGTTCAGAGAATATCTTACATATACTTCTCTTTGCTATGATCACCTCTAATGGACTCGGAGACGTACAGTAGTGAGATGTATTTGAAGAATTCAAAGTCAACTCCTCCAAAAGCAATATAATTTAATTTCTCTTCAAGGACGTATGGCACGTGCACTGAAGTGGTGTTCCGTGCTTTCCCACTTTCAAAAAGCAATAAAATAAATGAATAAATAAATAAATAAATAAATAATTAAATGAATGAATGAATGAATGAATAAATAAATGAATGAATAAATAAATAAATATATAAATAAATAAATGAATGAATGAACGAATAAGTGAATGAATACATAAATGAATAAATAAATGAATGAATGATTACACGAATGAATAAATAAATGCATACATGAATGAATAAATAAATGAATGGATGAATAAATAAAAGAATACATGAATGAATAAATAAAAATATAAATTAATTAATTAATTAATGAATAAATAAAAGAATACATGAATGAATAAATAAATGAATAAATAAATAAATAAATAAATGAATAAATAAATGAATGAATGAATGAATACATAAGTGGACGTCCTTTCGGAAGGTTAAATTTACAAACATGAATTATGTTTAACACGTCAAAAGCTAATGAATATGCTCAAAGGAATACGTGTAGTCGGATATCAAAAATCAAAATTTCTTGAATTATTTTCAAAATAAAGTGCATCTGGTTATCAATATGGAAAACGTCTTCAATGTTTAAAATTTTACTACTTTTGTATTCCTTTTTTCATGCATTCCGAGGCTAGAAATGTGCCTAGATTGGTCCTAGTATGACAAATTCGATATTTCGTCTATGTGCCAAAGGGCCTAAATGTAGGGAATAAAGAGGGTTATCCAAATTTCAAGCAGACAGTGTTACCCGCGGGGTTTCATAAGTTAAGTACGTAACATTTGGTTCAGTTTGGTGAAACGGTGTAGATTTGTGCCGAAGGGCTTAAATCTAGGGAATGGAGAGGGCTGTCCGATATTTCAAGTGCGCAGAGTTCCAAAGGGTAAGTTCGTAAAATTTGGTTCAGATCGGTGAAACGTTGTTGATTTGTATTAATAACAGCAAACAAACACACATTAAGCTTTATAGATTGCTTTGTGATTACGTAACACAGGGGTTTACGTGTGATTATATGGGGAGGGGTGGGTGCCAAAAATCGACCAAAAAGTGGTTTCGTAATATGTGGATGGTTCAGTTAGGTCTAGGAGGGTTGAAATTGTCTCGCCCATTAGACTGGCATACATACGGACCGACCAGAATTCTAGCAATTGATGTATACACCTGGACAATACCCCGCAACGAAGGGCAAACACTCTGAAGATTTGCTGAGGTACTTACGCATCGATCTGAATACCGTGACTGTTTAGGTGCGTGTTATTCTTCCTTAAAGTTAGCTAAAGTGACAGCTCAAGATATAACGCAGGAAGCCAACATACATCCACTGAAGTGAGGTTAAGTTCTAAGATAACAGATTGCCATCTTGTAGAAATTCTATACCTTCCTTCTAAACAACACTGTAATTGTATCTTGTTCCTGGGAAGGGAGTAAGATTAATAGCAGCCAGTCTCTACTCAGACGTTTACATACATTGAGTAGAATCAACATGTCAGTCAGTATTCTCTATAAATTCGACAGTATTGTTCTTAAGATTTAAAATATGATAAACTGTGTTCACTTAGAATTTTCATAATGGACTTTTGGGATGAATCTGATGTTTCTCAAACAAACTGGCTTAGTAATCGAAATTAATGCTTTTTCAGTCGGTCAACACGATTGTACCCAATTGCAACAGGTGTTTCCCTAAGCATGAAAAATTGTATATGTTATTAATAATCAACAACTAAGAATCGAACTCATCTCTTCTCAGTTTGCCTCATTGGCCTGGCTGGATTTATTTGTTGTGGATTGATTTAGGGGCTTTGCGACCTCGTGGTCATATAGGCCTAGCCTTGTGTACTTGGGTGGTTGTGAAATTAGTTCATCATCATATCATCATATCGTATGGCCTCGGGTGCCGGGTGCAAGCTTTGTTATTTGACACCCAGAGGGTAGCTGGCATGTCGAATTTCGTTGTTCCTTGACTATGGAAGTCAAGGAGGTTAGATGTTAGATATCTAAGCTCCTTGAACACAATAGCGCTTTCCAGTAGAGAAATGAGGAACTTTGTGTTGGCGGAAACTCCCGAGATTAATTTTGCCATTATGAACTCGGCCTACTGAATTCAAATGGGTTCTTTGACATGCCAACATCGTATGATATGCGTATCGTATTTTTGCCGCCTTTCAAAAATCACTTACCACGGCCAGGAGCGAACCTGCAATCTTGGGGTTGGTAGACTGACACGATATCCACTCACCCACCGTGGCAAGCTGTGGAATTAGTTGATAACCTGCGTTATTGTGATGGCTGTGTTAGTGTGTGTATTTGTAATTCAGATGAGGATTGGTAAGGAAGCGACCGTGGGCCTTAAGTTAGGAATCAACCCGCCATTTGTCTGGTGTAGAAATCGGAAAACCACGGAAAACCACTTCCAAGGTGGCTGAGTTGCGAATCAAACCCGGGTCTCCAATGCGACACATTGGGCTAAAGCGGGGCGTGCCAAACTCAAAGACTCACAATTTGAGACCTTTCCGGGCGCTTTAGCACTTCAACGATTGGCACAATTCAGAACATTGCTTAATATTTCGTTTCTTGCTAAGAAATGTTTTCAATTTTTTAAAACAATAACTTTTAATCAGTTGAGATCTGTTTAAGATTTGGTCGAGGCGAGCCATTCATTATTATTCATGTCTTGCCCGGATTAGTAATCACTGGCACGACTAAGCTTTTAAAATGGTGTTAAATATGTTATTATCCTAGAGTGAATTCACAAAAAGAATACTAGACTTTTCCTATGTCAATTCTGGAATGTGGCTTGTCTGGGCTAAATCTCCTTGAGCAGTTCTTACCCACTTTGGAGGGTTTCAGGAGTGAATGAAAGTATAATGGGTAATCAATAAGTCATCTAACAATATTTTGCACTTAACCCAGCGCGGAAAGAGAGGACAATCACTCATTCATTATTCAAGTCTCACCAGGATCACTAATCACTGACACGGGCTGATGGACAGGGCTGCCAACTGGAGCTGTCCAACTTCAATGCTTCTGATAGTTTAGACTTAAAAGTACATCATATATATTTCGTATCACATACAGAGGATAGAGTAATACTATATACAATATATACAAGTTTTTTATCGTATGGCTTTTAGTGCTGGGAGTGTCCGAGTACATGTTCGGATCGCCTGAGTCTGTAGTAATACATATCTAGTAACACTATTCGTGATCACTATAAGTCACAGTTGATTGTCCAGAAAAGTAGCCTAATCCACTCCACTGCATTCTGCAAGTCGTCATATCCTCCCTTGAAGGACCGTGAAGGGCATTCTGACACAATATGATGGATTGTCTGCACTGCATTGCCACAATCACACTGATGGCTAGAATATTCCCCCCATATTTGGAGCCAAAAGTTGGATCTTCCGTGACCGGTCCGCACTCTGTTCAGTGACGTCCTTATCCTTCTTGGAAGATTGAAACCAGGAGGTTTCCTGCAGGGATCGATGATCAATCCTAGCACATCAGGGTTTGATGTAGTCCATTCTTCTCGCCAAGTTTCGTCCATATTGAACTTTGATTCAACAAGTATCTTGCCTAGTGACCATGACGGATGTCGAGATTTTAATCTCCTTTGCTTCTGTGGATTACAGACCTGATGCATGGGTAAGAGATCATTTGCAGCGCATTTTGACCATTCCCTTTTAGAGCTGTTAGCCTTCGCAGTGGAGGAGGGTGAATGTTGGATAATACTGGTAGTCATTTGAGTGGTGTGGATTTGAGAGTGCCCGATATTGTTCTCATTGTATCATTTAACTGGACATCAACTTTTCCTATATGCGCACTATTGATCCGTATGGGGTTACAAAATTCAGCAACCTAGTATACTAAGGCGAGAGCTGTTGTGCGATTAGTATAATTATTATTAATAAATAATTTCTACATGAAAATGTTTTGCTTTTTAGCCTATTTGAATGAAGTGAATGTTTGTTTTTGTACTGAAAGATGTTTAGTTGCTGTTGATTTCATCGAAGGGTATGAACATATTGGTCATTGCAGTCTATTGTATATTTGGTGTGCATAGACTTTATATGATAGCCTGTGGTATTGTGGTGTTTGTACTAGTGTGTATGTAATTGAAGCTAGGTCTGGGAAGGAGGCACCCATGGCCTTATATTGCAACCATTTCGGTGTAGAAATGGGAAACCACGCAGAACTACTTCTAGGATGTGTGAGGTGAACATCAGATAAATTTAGCATCCAATTATTCATTCATTCGTTTTCATTTAAGACTGTCTTGTATTTCAGCGACTAGCCTAGTCTGCAAGCCTTGGTGTGCGAACGAGTCACTCCCGTTATCCCCTATTAGCAGTTAGCAATGCGGCATCCTCTCCGTCGATGCCCGTCACGTTGAAATCGTTTAACATTGAATCTAACCATCGCCTCCTGGATATAACACTGATTCTCTTACCCTTTATATTTCTCGTGTCAGGAACTAGAATTTGGAATAATTGCTCTCGTGACGTTAGAAATTGTACATCTCTAACAACTTTGAACTTCCATGTACAGATTTACTCTTGAATTCGTAGGGCAATTCATGTATGAATGTGAGAGTTAATGGTCATAGTAAAACGTTGTTAAAACTTCATGAATTGTAGGTAATTTTATAGCTTAGTTAATATCACACAGTTACCATTTTAATTATAATTTCAAGTTTTCTTAGTATTTAAGTTTTGTAGGTTAAGAATAACATATACTGTATGTGTATTCTTGGAAGTTACATTGTGTGTGTGGTTAAGTGTAAGAGAGGTCTAAGAGTCCTAACTTTGCCACAATAAACGCAAAAATAACAATAATAATAATAATCACATTATCGGTGCATGTGTAACCTTAGCAAATATGGACTAGCCAACATTGAGCACCACAATGCTAAGATCCTTTACATGGAGATGGCAAAAACTGTAGTAGTAGATGACTCCTCGCTTCAGTATTATAAATACCAACTAATAAATTTCATTATGCAACAAACCTGTAATGGCAATCATTAAGACACGAGTATGTTTATAAAACGAGCGGAGTAGAAACATGGACTTCAACAGTCACTCAATAATAAAAAATAAAAAATACATCTTTCTCGCGATTTAATGTTCCAACCGCAATGAAATCTGGTACAGGAAATGTTTCTACACATTGTAATACACTGGTTTCTAATTTAGTTCAATTGTTTACATAACCTCAATATGGCGGCTTTGCGAATTTTAAAATGAAGTTTTTATATATTGTGTCGTAATCATGCGATCGAAGTGAAAGTTTGAATAATGAACCTACGCAATAATTTTCCTTTAATGGTGCATGACTTTATGGCCTGTACATTTAACAATCCAACATGGCGACCATCCGAAATATTTAGATGGCCCTGAATATCTACGAATCTATTATAGCAATCAAACTGATTTTTTTTATGTTCATAGGGGTTATGAACTTAAGTTCACCTATAGGACTTTAAATAACCTGGTGATCACAAATCCAACATGGCGGCGACGCGAAGTAAAATATTCAGATGGACGTTTCTCGCAATTTAACCATCCGAGTTCAGTGAAACTTGGTACAGTAAATCCTTATACAAATGTTAATCCGCTGGCATCTAATTTATTTCAATTGTTTCCATAACCACAAGATGGCAGCTGTGCGAAATTTTAAAATCACCTTGTTACTTCTTGTATCCTAATCATGCGAATGAAGTTAGAATGCTACACGTACAGAATAATCTTCAAGTAACAGTACATAACTCTAGGACCTACATATATAATCCTTATACAAATGTTAATCCGCTGGCATCTAATTTATTTCAATTGTTTCCATAACCACAAGATGGCAGCTGTGCGAAATTTTAAAATTTCCTTGTTACTTCTTGTGTCCTAATCATGCTATTGAAGTTTGAATGCTACACGTACACAATAATCTTCATGTAACAGTAGGCCTACATAACTCTAGGACCTACATATATAAAATCCAACATGGCGACCATCCGAAATATTTAGTCAGTTCTCAATATCTACGAATCTATTACAGCAATCAAACTGATTTTTTTATGCAGATTGAGGCAATTAACATAAGTAGGTTATATGAAAATAGGCTGCATAGTTCTTCACGGAACTACTTGTTATATGTTGAAAATAGGCTAAAAAGCTGTGCCCTATTAAAAAGTAACGCCATTTCCCCGTCATTCCTGCAAAAGTAACGGTTACTAGTACGGGCGTAACGAGTAACGGGTTACTCCACAACCCGGCATTTAAGGGACACTAGGGCTGAGTTTTTAGGCAAAAATGACAAAATAACTGTTTTTTGTTTTTCCCATATATATATATATATCTTATAGACACCCGTGTATCATTTCATTAAAACAATTTTCATGCACCGCCATTTTTAAACGCTCAGCGACATTTTTAAATCTCCTCTGCCTAAAAAGAAAAGGCAAATCATAGAAAGTAGGCTATACTTTTAAAACTAAACATCCTAGAAAGTCGTAGGTTAACTCAAACGAAAGGTCTCCATGCTCTTTATCTCTACAACAAAACATTGTATTTTTCACATTTTTTCCACAAAAGTTTCATTGGGTGAGCCTAACTGGTTAATATAGTATGTGATTTTATAAAAATGCTTTTATCTCCAAACATCGTTTTTAGGTAATCAAAATGCTCCATGTGCATGAGGTATTCACCAATTTTACTAAAAAAATCACTGGATATTCAGAAACACATGTGTTGCAAGATAACATTGCAATATCTCCAGCCTTTGTCTAAATTACAGACCAAAAAATTAAAAAACTATGAAAAATTATCAAAATCCATAAGACATGATGGCACATAAAGAAAAAAATAATCTGACAGCATACATGTGTCACTTTCCTGAAATGTCTCAATGTTATAATATTTAGAATAGTTTTATGTATATGTAATAAAAATATGAAGCGTTTTACACAATTGCTAATGCGCATGGAGCATTTTGATCACACGTTATATTTTAATAATATAATTAGTAAAAATCAATTACATTTCATCCAATTGTTTTCAAATTTGGTATGTGACTTAGTGTTACTATTCTAAATATGCAGTTTAAATTTTAACTCATTCTGATAATAAATGTGGAAGTGGAAAAACTCAGCCCTAGTGTCCCTTAATACTTTTAGCAACCAGGGGGACAACCACTACTCGGAATGAAAAGTAAACGAACCACTAAAATAATATCTTCCTTGTCAAGTGAGCGACCCAGGGTTTAACCCATAGACATTCACTTCATCTTTCCGTTCCTTTAATTTACCGGTATTGCCACCACAGAATTTCAACTACCGTAATACTGTTAAGTGAACAAGGAACAGTCCTTCATCCATTTTGCTGAACTATGATAAAATATTTTGAAGTAGTGTAATGGTATGATGATTGTATTGTATAACTTGGATAAAAGTTCAGTTTTATAAGATATTTTATAAAATTTATTTGACAAATTTCTTTGGTAGTGTAATACTGGCCTAACACAAATTACAAAACAACAACAGAAATTCACAGACCTTACGGCATGCAACGCGCGAAAATTATGTTTCACTGGGCAACGTTGCACGAGTTTCCTTGACCGAGCGCATTGTTCCCGTCGCTTGCTACGATACATTCTTCTCGTTTAAATATCAATCGATATAGAAACAATAATCACGTGTAGATCAAATGTAGTTTTACATTTTGCCTTGAGCCTCATAACAAGCGATATTTCATTCTGCCATGACCACTCAGGCCCGAGAAAAGGTTGTTTTACAAAATTCACAACAATTATTTTTAGAAGCGTCATATCAGATTAAAACTTCAGATACGCGTTAAAAATAAGTTCCTTTAATACGTATTAAAGTTTCGTTACGATCAGATCAATACTTGTATCGTAATGATCTTTCTAAATGAGCGTTCCGTGAATTTGGTAAGAAAAACCGGTACTTTTTTTTGTTCAATCTGCTATAAAATTTTAACAAGATACAATGCAAATATTTACTCTATATCGTTAAACGACAAATAAAATAAGGAAAATTTTGGTGTATGTTGTTCTTATTTAAGACTACGGGTAATGGTTTTATTGACCTCTAAACTCGAGTATCTATACTTATTTCCCCGACAGTAGTTCACAATGGAGCTGCGGATTCTTACAAGCAGAATACGGTTGAGAAAAGTAAGTTCTCACTTCTGACGACACAATACACTCGGGATTTGTAGTTACTTTCTTTCTCCGTTCCTCTCATTATAAACATAGTCCCTGTTTTCTCATTTTCTATGAATTCTAGCTATGCAGCCTCCTCCAAGCGAACCTCATGTTACATTTTAAAGTACATAAAAAAATAGAAACCAAAAGTACTGTATTCCACACAGAGCTCTTTGTTAAGGAAGACAATGCCGGAATATAATGAATGCTGAAAACGTAGCGCCGTGCAGGGAACGCTGTTCTTTTGAAGGATGAAATTGTGTAATAACATACTGTGGACACAAAATTAAAATAAACTCGTATTTTACTTTATATAATACACTGTCAATTTGTCCTTTTCAGTCGGTCAACACGCTTTTGATAGGCTATGATTTGGCGGGGTTACATTATACTGCACCAGGTGAATCAGATGCCCCTAAGAATATTGTTTTATGCGGCCCAACTAACGCGTGTTGTCAGCAAGTGCTGCAGCACATAGTTTTGGAACGCACCGTACTCGATCAGCTGTCGGTCGGCTCTCGCTTCCTCATCGCTCAAGCCAGGATCGTCCGCACACGCTCGTTGAATTTTGTGTGATAACCTTTGTTATTGTGATGTCTGTATGTGTGTGTGTGTGTGTGTGTGTGTATATATATATAATTCAGGTGAGAAATCAATCAACGTATAATATAGGCCTAGCACGTTATATTTCAACAAGCTACTACAACCGACATTCAATCATACATACTCCTTGAAATGGACAAAGAGTTATAACACTATATCCGTGCATTTAAAAGAAAGTAGGCTATAATGTTCTTTACTGAACATCTTGTCTTTAATTCAAGTGTTCATTTCGGTATCACCTTTCATTTTCACTCAAACAATAAGGGACCGATAACCACATGTTAGGCCCCATGAAATAACAATTAATGTAATGAAGCCACTACTATTTCCTCGTTGGTCCCATCTTTAACAAAAGTGATGTTAAGAAAGTTTGCGAATGCATCAGGTGTGTGAAATGATATTTCACAAGCATCCCAAGTGCTGTACATTCCTCCATGAAGCGTAAGAACTAGGATGTAGGCTCTATTAATCATTACTGCGGTATAAAAAGGAAAGTTATTTATCACATGGCCACTGTGTATTGCACATCCTCAAGTGGGATGAATGCCCCCTGAGGGCAGCTATGATTACATAGAAGCCAGGCTGGTCTAACAGGTATTGTGTTCAACACATGTGAGATGGCCCAGTCTTGACCCGCCTCAACATGGCCGGGCCTTGCATCATCAACAACATTGCTAACGGGAAGACGCAGTTCCTTTCTTGGCACTGGATTGACCACTGAATTGTGGAGAAAATGAAAGTGATGGGATTCATTTCCAAGTGTAATACGACAAGAAGATATTAAACGAGATGGAACGGGTTCACTAGGAAATAAATAACAACTAGATTCGTGAATAACTACAGAGCCTCTTTTCATACATCCTACTTATGTTATGTGCCTCTATCAACATACAAAATTTCAGTTTGATTGCCCTAACAGATTCGTAGATATTGAAAACCGTCTAAATACTTCAGATGGTCGGCATGTTTTTTTATATATGTAAGCCATTGAGTTATGCAATATTAGATGACGATTATTGCGTAGGTTCATTATTGAAATGTTGACTTCGATTGCATGATTAGGACTCAAGAAATAAAAACGTAATTTTAAAATTTCGCACAACCGCCATCTTGAGGTTATGTAAACAATTCAACCTTCCAGTATGTACAATAGTATGAAGCTAAATGTGTAGGTTAGATTTGATTAACGCTCTATTATGTTCCAACAATCGTCGCCAGATGCCAGCTGCGAGGGCATCTGGTAACCACGTTCGCAACTAGGTGTCGTTGACAGCAGTATCATTTGGTAGCAAAAGTAGGAACTACTTGAAATTGATCGTCTGCAGTCCTTACCTGAATCACAGATAACACACACTAACACAACCATCACAATTAACACCGGTTATCAGAAAGATTCTACTCACACCCAAAGTAGACGGGGCTACATGACCGCGTTGTCGCAGCCCCTAAACTGAGCAACCAACCAACCGACCAAAGTATTCGGCACGCTCCCCACTCCGGTATACACCCCTCTCCTACTGCTGTGCAGAGTGCAAAGCTAAACGCCGGTCTATATAGGCTACAGTAAGTACCTAACCACAGTATTGTATTTACACTCGTAAATATACTTGAAATCACCTGTATTAACCGGAATACTGTCTATAACGGAAAGACTTCTTGGTCCCTTGAAGTTCTGATCAAGACAGGTTTTGCTGTAGTAATAATATTGAATGAATAAATGAATTCCCCATCCCATCCCCAGCCCTGGGGTCTCCACAAACTGGAAAGGGGTGGGGTTGACTTATTAATCAACAATGTACTGTACGAAAGTGTGATGCTATTCAGTTGGTCAACACGAATTTTTCCCAGTTTCGTTCGTCAAGTGATCATCATAAGATCCATTACACTTAGGCTACAAAATTATGGTATCTGAAAGTACGGGTGAAAATATTTACAATAGCCTATTCACACTTCTTTAGTTGCGGTATTAGTTGAGATAGTTCAACTCGTCAGTATTTGCTAGTGAGTTATAGTCTACTGAAGAAGTGTTCATATACATATTGTGGGTGTTCTGAAATACATCAGTCAAAACAGGCTACTAAATTCTAAAGCCAACTCCATACAGGCAATGGAGGCTCTGGGAGTAGTGGAAGGTAGAGGCCGGCACTAGATGGGATGGAGTTGTCAGTTCCGTGCCCGGCCGTCTTTGCTCCCAGGAATTATCCTGGTACTCATTTCTAAAACCCAGGGCTATTTGCGGTAGTTTTGTTTCTAAAATCCACTACCTGGGTTGGGGTCGAACCCATTCCCTTTCAGTTAGAAACTCGGCACCTCTATCGACTGGACCACGCAGCCAACAATTATAACAACAGTATTCCAAATCTCCTAAAGGCAGACCTCTTGACTAGGCAGAGATTTCACTCCATTACAGTATCCTCAATAGCTGAGCAGTCCTAAAGATTAGTGAGGCGCTTTTTGGTGCACTTTTCTTGATCTGTTAGTTGCATCTGTTTGTTCTTTTATCTATTGCTATATCTACTCCTATCGTAGTTACTCTCTATGTTATATTCTTGTTCTTATATCCAAAAATTAACAAAATTCTTAACATTCTATCTCACGCGCACTTCGTTTTAAGAGAGTTGTTTTTTCTTCAATATTTTGTCCAAAAAAAGTACATCAGTTTAATTAACACACAAATCTGACCATTTACCAACTATTACAGATTCAAGGAGAATTTCAAGTCAGAGATTTACTAATCACCAGGGCCCGGATTTAGATGACTTAATTTTTTTTATAAAATGACCTATAAAATGACTGCAAAAATCCCCAAAAACTACACGAACACTTTAAAACATGACCTAAAATTTAAATGAAACTGCCTTAATTTCATCACACGAAGCAAACAGACTACATCATTGTATGCTGAAATGATTTTAATACATACCTAATATAATTTAATTATAATTTTACAAATACGAATTATTTTGCAGACAAATACTGGTTATTATTTTAGTCCAATGTGTCTCCTGGAATGTGGATATTCCAAGAAATAAGGGTTGAACAAAGTTGTGAAGATTCATCCTCACTTTTAGTTCCGTTAATATCCACTACCATACGCAAAAGATGCATCATAAACCATTAAACATGTGAACAAGACGTTCAGTAAAGAACATATAGCCTACTTTCTCCTAAATGTATGAGTATAGTTATAACTCGTTGTTATTATCAAAGAGTATAATAGAACTATTCTTTGTTGAAGGCCATAGAAACGATTTTCCTCTACCAAACGCCACAATCTAGATAAAAACTGCTACCATCATTGAAGAAAGAAAGATAAGAAGTATCTCAAGAATGTTATGGATCTGGAGACATAATCGACCGGACTGGCTGCGTGGCTTGGCGGTAACGTTCTCGCTTGCTGGGCCCTAGGTTGCAGGTTCGTATCCTGGCGCAGTCAGCTGGCATTTGAGGGTGCACAAATGCGAGGGAGCCGTGTCAGTACATTTACTGGCACGTTAAAGATCCCCTTCGGGCCAAAATTCTGGCACCCCGGTGTCTCTAAAATCAGCAGTAGTTAAAAGGGATGTAAAACCAATAACATTATTATTATTATTACGACCTGCCGTGGGCAACATCCAACTTTGAGTTGAGGCATGTCTTTACACGTCTGGTTGTGCATGGCTTTCACAACCGTAATTGAATTAACAAATCTTTCCATGACCCTACAGAGACGTGTGTATACAAACTATGTGGATATTTTCGATAATATAATCCTAACAGAGCGAGTGCATTCTAGCGGCCAGAAGAAGAAACTTTTCAATAAAATCTGGAAGTTACCTTTTTGGCAGCTAGATGTCTCGAGTAAATCTGCTGGCGAATTATGTTTTAATTAAATATATATTTTACACCATAATGTGCACAATATAACGCTTAATAACATTTTCAAGTAACGCAAAATAGGCTGTTACAAACCCTTTAAAATAAAAAGTTAAAATGTATCGTAGTATCATCTTGTCATTCTTCAAATTCGATGCGCATAGAATGATAATGGTATAGTAATCAATGGATCCCCACGTAGACTAGTCGTGACATCTATTGGTGAAATATCGAACAATATAATCCTAACAGAGCGAGTGCATTCTAGCGGCCAGAAGAAGAAACTTTTCAATAAAATCTGGAAGTTACCTTTTTGGCAGCTAGATGTCCCGAGTAAATCTGCTGGCGAATTATGTTTTAATTAAATATATATTTTACACCATAATGTGCACAATATAACGCTTAATTTTAAAACATCTGAGTCATTACAAAACAATAAACATATAACATTTCAAGCAAAAAACCTAGCTCTGATCGGGTTTGAACCATATGCATTTGAGCGATAGTCTAAAGCTCTACCACTGAGCTAATTGTGTCAACGAATATCGTTCTATTTAAAATGACTTACATAGAACTTGTTAGCAAATAATGATTTATACTAAACGATTTCATCACTGGAGTATATTATTTATATATAAAGCATTTCATACAAAGTTTATTTATTTTTTATCAGTACGCTATATTGCATGCAATACTCAAATTAGTGAAATATAAGTCCGGCACAAGATATCCGCTGCCATCTTGTCTTATTACTGAATCTGTTCAGCTTTTTAAAATCACGTCTGCACTATAGTATTACAAAATAAACTTTTAATTTCGAACGTGCCTCTTCCTTTAGAACAGTTAAAACGATTCTCGGCTCGATAATCGGAACTGGTGGGTCCCATGATATGGATTATAAAGTTTGCATAATTCGCACGGCCGCCATCCTGAAATGGTATGGCGGACGACCTTGTAATTTGGTCACAAGACGCATCCTATACGAAGGTATGTTGTTACCAAATTTGGTAGAGATCGGATGATTTGGTTAGTCGTTATTTGATTTTACGTTTTGAACGTTTGAGTGGCCGCCATTCAGTTTTAGTAAAGATGGCGGCGATATAAAACATGACACTGAGGTGTCCTTTGCTAGTGCTACCTTTGTACCAAATTTCGTTCAATTTGCATTCACCGTGTTCGAATTGATAGGGGGGGGACAGACATTCAGAGTACACACACTCACACACACACAGACACACACACACACACACACACAGACTCACACACACACATACACACACACACACAGACTCACACACACACATACACACACACACACAGACAGACACACTTTTTTCGCCCTGTGTTGATCTCATAAGTCTACTTTCATTTTTTGCAAAAATCGAAAGTAGGCTAATTCATTTTTTGCAAAAATCGAAAGTAGGCTAAAAAATGACTCAAAACATATAAAATAATGTAATAAATTCCATTAAATGACATAATAATGACGCGAAAAGCAAGAAATTTACGTAAAAATAAAATACTGTGAAAAATGACGAAAAATGACTTAATAAATATGCATTTCTCTAATGTGGGGACCATGGATAGAATTTGTATAACAGTTAGCAATGTCTGTGGTGAAAAATTTCAAAGATGACATGTCATCAAAATCCGGGCCCTGCTAATGGCATTGTCATCCAAGCGATTCACCAGAGGATTTTAAAGGATTTCTTAAATCGTGCCAATTCCGTCATGAGAAATTAATTCATGATGGAAATAAATGTAAAACAAAAATATTGGAATGCAGTCGGAATAAATCAGAAACCTCTATGGACATTAAATTGGCGACTTCTGTTACTTAGGAAGCAAAATAACCTGTGATGGACGAAACAAAGAGGATATAAAAAGTTGGTTGGCTCTGGCAAGGAAAGCATTTCCTCAGAAAAGAAATCTGTTTACATCAAATATAGATTGATGTATTAGAAAGTAATTTTTGAAAGTCTTTGTATGGAGCGTGGCTCTCTATAGAAGTAAAAGTTGTTGGTGTTGGTGCAGTAGAAAGGAGAAGAATAGAAGCATTTGAAATGTGGTGTTACAGGAGAATTATGAAAATCAGAGTAACAAATGAAGAGGTTTAAGACGAGTGGGAGAGGAAAGATGTTTCTGGCGACTGCTAATGAAGAGGAGAGATAGGTTGGTAGGACACTTACTAAGACACCCAGGAATAGCAAACTTAGTTTCGGAAGGATTGAGGATAAAAACTGTAGGGGTAGACGAAGGTTAGAATAGATTGGCTTGGATTTCGGATGTGGTAGGTATGTAGAGATGAAGCGATTAGCTCAGGACAGGGAGGTGTGAAAAGCTGCATCAAACCAGTCAAAATACTGAAGACTCAGACAACAACGCAAAGCCAGGAATAACACCCGGACCTCCGCGGCGTCAGCCTGGAATGCTAGCCGCTAGACCAACAAGGTGGTCATGCAAGAAAGAATTTAGAGTAGTGACGAACCACTCTCCACATCACTCAGTATTTATAATTAACTATCAGTAGTGCCTGGCTTCGCCCGGTGGAATTTTTTGTTTTACAGGACTGGAGCGCTCAAGGATAAGGATCGGAATAAATGAAAGTAAATTTGAAAGCATCAACGCTTATTGCAGCTGATAACCTCAGTATACTGCACCAACAGAGGCACACTATTGTCATGATGTTAACTGTATTAAGGGTCCTAAGAAATCTTTTTGCACTAATGACTCCCCGTGACTGCAATTTATAAGCAGCTCGCAATTCTGCAGCAGAACATTGGTAGGAGCGACGTGATGCGGCCCGCATTACATGGCAACAAGAGACTTCGGTATTATTGAAGCCGTTCTGGAGCGCCTGTTCTTCCGACTTACTGAGCACAAATCAATCTTTAAGGTTACCTGAGAGGTGTAGCCTAATGCTACATAGCCTAAACTATTCCTCTTGAATCAGGCCATCATATGCAAAAATAATTTTTTGAATCCGACTGATAGTTCCAGAGATTAGCGCGTTTTAACACATAAACAAACACACAAACTCTTCAGCTTCATTATATTAGTATAGATTAAGACGGAGAATTGAATGACATCCTAGACTTCAGTTACATTTATACCTTCAGGTAATTCTCTCAGGAGAGTTGTATAGGGCAAGAGAGTCAAGGTGTAGAATAGCGAACACAGTGAGTTATCAATTGTGATTTCTAGTATTCTGCAAAGAGGGGCTCTTGTTGTTGTGGCTGACTGCGTGGCTCAGCGATAACGTTCTCGCTTGCTGTTCCCAAAGTTGCAGGATCGACTCCTGACGCAATCAGCGAGGGAGCCATGTCAGTAGATTTACTGGCACGTTAAAGATCCCCTTTGGGGCAAAATTCCGGCACCCCGACGTCGCTAAAAGCCGCAGTAGTTAAATGGGGCGTAAAACGAATAACATTATTATTCTTGTTGTTGTTGTTGTTATTTCATTTGTGAGAAAAGAACAAGATACCAACGGAGATTCACAGAAAATATAAAGAAGATGAAACTCATCTCAGGTCCCGTGGTCGCCAACCCACATGCCGCTAATTGTTAGCCTTGGGGTGGAGACTGAGGGAAACTTGTTTGCTACGCACCTTGTAGTAGGATGAACTCTGAGAGCTCCTTCATAAGCCTATTGTATGGGTAACCCAGTGAACTGAAGAAGATATATGCATTTGTTTGTCACACATCTTGTTGGCTCAGCGGAAAGTATAGCCGTAACTTCAGCGAGTAAAGACGAAGGTAATAAAATGAGTTGATTTTGTTTTCTAGAAGATTGATACTGACAATCCACTCGTTAATTTCCGTTACACACCATCGGGCTCACTCCGAGAGGGAACTAGCAACATAACTTCCCTAGGGATTCTGACTGCCCTCCCGGGAGGTGAACCTTGATTTCATTGTTGCTGATGTTACGTTCGTTATCTTTGTTGATTGCTTTAGCCTAAGCTTTGTTTTGTGTCCACCTCGCAGTGTAGCGACTGGCATTCTTAGTTGTCTCCTTTGAGATACAGGTTCGATTCCAGAATCTGACAAGAAATTTAAGAAATTTAGGTGCCATCCCGGCATATTAGCCTGGAGTAGAAGTAGGGAAACCACGATAAACCACTTATAGGGAAGTAAGAATCGAACCCACCTCTTCTCAGTTCTGTCTCATGAAGCTAAGTGAGACCCTTTCAGCCCTCACACCAGAATTACATTTTCTTGGCTCTCACAATTAAGGCCCGTGTTCGATTCCTGGCTCTGCCATCCTCTAAGAGGTTTAACGAGGTTTCCCACTAAACTTCTACTCCAGGCGAATGCCAAGATGGTTCCTAAATTATGGCCACGGTCGCCTCCTTCCCAATTCTCATCTGAATTAGAAATACACACAATAATACAGCCATCACAGTGATACAGGTTATCACACACATTGTATACACACCAATGTACACGCAGCTACATGACTACGATGTTGCAAAGCCCCTAAATGAATCAACAACAACAGAAACTGCGGCGACAGCCAAGAGTGGTAGCCAGTATACAACGCTCTATCAACGTTCCAACGTTCACCACTAGGTGTCAGTGACATTGAAGCAGCTACAGCCTCGGACAATCCCGGCACTAAAAGCCATACGTAAAATAAATAAATAAATAAATAAATAAATAAATAAATAAATAAATAAATAAATAAATAAATAAATATACAACAAAGGCAGAATAAGGAGAGGGAATAAGAAAGGAAGATTGTAGTTGAACGTGATCATGAGCCACATAACCTCCTATTTAAGTGGACTCCGAAACACAGGACATGGCATTTCACTTCGAAAATCTCACCTGCATTGACCGAGAATCGAACCTTATCCACCTTGGTGAAAGGCAGAGAGCTGGCCACTTTTTATTCTTTTTTTTTAACTTGTTTCGAGTTATTTGTTACCAGTGTTTGGTTTCTTTGTACATTGAAGACGTCACAAACACAGAGTCCCCGAACCAGAGGAATTAACCACAAGAGATTAAACTCCCGATGGCCTGGCCGGGAATCGAACCCAGCATCCTTCGGGACTAAGCCTAGCACACTAACTAATTAGCCACGGAGCCGGACTACCACTGAGTCACCACGCCCCTTCCGAATAAAGAACATAGGATAATTAGTGCTCGGATGTTTAAGACCTAAAAATAGTCTGAATTTTAACTGACGAAATATGACCTGAAAATGACTGATTTAAATTTGACTGTTAATAAAAAAAACAATCCAAGTGACAATCCCTTCGAGACGAAATTGATAACTAAATTCTTTATTCCCAATTTCATATTAATTTTCTGAATATACATGTTTAAGTGGCTATGACATCCAGATTCAATTTTTGTAAACACTAGTTCCCGTTCGGTAAGTTGAGGATGAATGCACACCTAGAGCAACCGTCAAACTATCGAAATATGACGTACTTACCAAACAATGCTCAAAATATGACCTAATAGTAAAAATGTTCGAAATATGCGTTTATATCACAAATAACAAGTAGTTCCGTGAAGAACTATAAAGCCTATTTTAATATATCCTATTTAAATTAATTGCCACTATCAACATACAAAATTTCAGTTTGATTGCTGTAATAGATTCGTATATATTGAGAACCGACTAAATATTTCGGATGGTCGCCATGTTGGATTTTATATATGTAGGTCCTAGAGTTATGTACTGTTACATGAAGATAATTGTGTAGGTGTAGCATTCAAACTTCAATCGCATGATTAGGACACAAGAAGTAATAAGGAGATGTTAAAATTTCGCACAGCTGCCATCTTGTGGTTACGGAAACAATTGAAATAAATTTGATGCCAGTGGATTAACATTCGTATAAGGATTTACTGTACCAAGTTTCACTGCACTCGGATGGTTAAATTGCGAGAAACGTCCATGTGAATATTAATACTTCGCGTCGCCGCCATGCTGGATTTGTGATCACCAGGTTATTTAAAGTCCTATAGGTGAACTTAAGTTCATGGCCCCTATGAACATACAAAAATTCAGTTTGATTGCTATAATAGATTCGTAGATATTCAGAGCCGTCTAAATATTTCGGATGGTCGCCATGTTGGATTGTTGAATGTATAGGTCATGGAACTTTGCGTAGGTTCATTATTCAAACTTACACATTGATCGAGAGATTATGACACAAGAAAAAAAACTTAATTTTAAAATTCGCAAAGCCGCCATCTTGAGGTTATGTAAACAATTGAACTAAATTAGATATCAGTGTATTACAATGTGTATAAACATTTCCTGTACCAGATTTCATTGCGGTTGGAACATTAAATCGCGAGAAAGTTCTATTTAAAATTTTCAAATTCGCTTGGCCGCTATGTTCGTTTTGTAGTTAACCGTTTTTTGAAAGTTTTATAGATGAACTTCCAGTAGTGCCCATTATCTCCGTACAAAATTTCAGGGTGATACCGCTAATAGTTTCAGAGATATAGAATGCCGGTGAAATATTTCGCACATCCGCCATATTGTGGTTATGTACACAATTGAGCCAAGTTAGACGTTGGTGCATTACAATGTGTATAAACATGTACTGTACCAAGTTTTATTGCGTTTGGTTGGTTAACTCGCGAGAAAAACGTCTATTTAAAAGTCGCAAAATCGCGTGGCCTCCATGATGGTTTTGTAGTTACCAGTTTTTCAATAGTCACATAGGTAAATTTCTAGTAGTTCTCTTTATCACCGTAAAAAATTCCAGGGTGATATCGGGAATAGTTTCGGAGATATTGAATGCAGGTGAAATATTTCGCACAGCCACCATGTTGGATTGGTGAGACGTAACAAAATTTTAAGGGCGTGGTCGGGGTCACCCGGAGTAGTGCTATGAACTTAAAGAGTTTCATTGAAATCGCTCCAGTCGTATATAAGTTATCAGGGGGGACACACACACGCACACACAGACACACGGACAAAAGGTGATCTCATAAGCCTATTTTCTCAAAATTGAAAATAGGCTAAAATCCACTGTATTGTTACGATAATCACTTGATTTGCATCAGAAACCAATCGGGAATGAAAATAGAGGGAAGGAAAAAAAAGACTTATCTTAAACATCTGAGTCCTGGTTATTTATTTATCGTATGGCTATTAGTGCCGGGAGTGTCCGAGGACATGTTCGGCTCGCCTGAGTCTGTGGCTGCTTCCAGCGGACACCGTAAAGGGTGAGCTACAAGTTCCGTTCAATTTCAAGTAGTTCCAACTTTCGTCACCAGATATCAATGATACCTAGTCGCGATCGTTGGAACTTTGATAGAGCGTTCTCACGAAATCTAACCTAACAAATTTTGCTTTACACAAGTTTAGTCTGTGAAAGGATCTTTTGCATGCCATAAATCTATGACATGGGACCGCCGGCTTTACTTCCCCTCCGAAGGAAGGCATACTGAAGGATTTTTAACGCTCTTAAAAAATCCGACGACTTCGGTCGGGTTTGAACCCGCTATCTTGGGCATAGAAGCTCAGCATGCTACCGACTACGCCACCGAAGCCGCTGAGTCCTAGTAATAAGGAAGGAAAGGTTGAATGAAACAGAAAGATTGTAATTGAAGGAAGCAGGAAATGTTGGAAGGAAGATTGAGGTTAGAAGGAGAGAAACGAAGTCGTTTAGAAGCTAACAACACTAAAACTTTTCTGCAAAAACTGAGAGTATCATAACTTTGTGAAGGATGCTGAAGCATTGTAAGTGTTATCTTGTTCGTATCATAAATAGCGCGGCAACATACGGGTTCCTTGTTAAACACAACAAGTCTCTAGTAGCACGGGCCAGCAACCTTGGGCTTGTCTTAAATATCCTAAACTTATCCATGCATTACCGAAAGTTTCGTATCGTTTTGTTTTGTTTTCTCGAGCGAGCACTAAGAGGAGAAGAAGACGTGAGAAGACAAAAGCAAGGCGAGCGAGAGATCGTTAACGTACTCCGGTCCAGATCTGTGCACAGCGGTCACGTTTGCCTCCTCTACTCAGCACGACATTGTACACTCCCGGCCCAACACTCGAGTCTCGAGAACACCAAAACTCACTTTCAGTTGGTCATCCCACACAGCTGTGCAAACAAGCTTGGACCGTTCGTTGGATCAAGAATGTACTCTAATATTTTATACAAGGTTATTAACCCAAGTTAACCACATCAAGTACTTTCTGATCGTCCCGCGAGGACAGCAATTTATTTTGCCTTCAAGACCGTGACGGGTGACGGGGGTTTGAATCCTGGCATTGACATCGGCTATCCTGAGTATTGTTCTCCCTAATACACACTACCAAAGACCACCTCGCGCTTTAGGGGCAGATCACCTCGTAGTTCCGCCCCTTAAAACAACAATAACTAACTAGACCACCTCGCGGTTTCAAAAATCCCTCAGTATGCCCTCCTTCTGAGGGGAAGTTAAGCCGATGGGCCCATATCATAGAATTATGGATTATAAACGAACCTTCCACTAACTACAATTGTGTGAAGCTAAATTTGTAGATTAGATTTGATTAACGCTCTATCAGTTCCAAAGTTAGTTGTCAGGTGCCGGTTGCGGTGGCATCTAGTAGCCAAATTCGCGGCTAGGTGTCGTTGACGGTTGCATTTCGTAGCAAAAGTAGCTACAGTATGTACTGTACTAGGTCTACACCGTTCATATTTATTATTTGAATGAAATTCATGTTGAATTTTTCAAGTGTTTTTATGTTTTTGCCGACTTAGCTCGCAATTACAATAATTTAGTTTATAAACTATTACTGAAGGACTTTATATGGCCGAAACTGGTATAATAATTAATTAATGTGGGCTATACTACTTCAATTTATTGACATAAGGAGTAATACAAAGATTAAATACCCATGGGTAAGTATTTCATTTAGATTACAGCAGGGGTGCCCAACCTTTTTTAACTAAGGGCCACATTGTAAATAGTTGGGGGAGCTTGCAGGCCAACGACACTCTGGGGGGGTTATGGAAATTTTTTAAAATATAGGTGCAATAAGGTGAGATTTGTGGCTGGCTGACCTTAGTTTTCTTAGTATTGTTGCAGTTTTCTATACTATAGCGCTTTCTAGTAGGGAAACGAGGAACTTTGTGTAGGCGGACATGGCCGACTGGATGCGAGCTCTCCACAACCGGCCTAGACAATGAGACCTTTTACATGAAATCTTGTTAGTTACTCGACTGCTCACACAGCGCTGTTCACCAAGCACTGCAAGACGAAGACTTAGCTCTGCTTAGTGTAAAACAAAGTCCCCGGTTCTTGGATATCACGGGTAATCTCGAGAACCACTGGATGGATTTTGATGCGGCTTTCACTATTCTGTACAGGTAATATCGAGGAACATTTCTGTAGAAAATAATGTATTTATGATCAAAGGGAGCCAAGCGGTAACGATTTCAGATTTCATTGAATAGGTCGAAACAAGAACCTGGCGTCCGTGCACTTTTTAAGCTTACGCTGGGCAAACCGTTAAAAATATCAATATACTATGAGTGTAAGAATTGTTCAGCATGAAAAATTCTGCAAAAAAGTCCGCGAGAGCATATCTCTATCTTCGATACATCGCCCACTATAAGTGTTTTTAGTTTGGACGGCGGTGTCTCATGCCCCTCGCCATTCTTAAATTACGTCTGACAGGAATGCCTTGCACATTCATAACTGTTCACGGGCGAAGCCGGGGCGGGTTGCTAGTGACACTATATATTATCATTATAATTCCCGCAATATCAAAATGCAAATTGTAACACAAAATAAAATAGCGTGCTAATAAATCGAAGAAAAATTAGACATACCTTGCACCTCGTTACAGTTGAATTCGATGAGAATCACTCAGTTTTCATTAAAGTTAATGCATTTTCCTGCTGAGCGGTTTGTATAGGAGGCGTTTGGAAGCAACCAGTCTTTCAGTTTCAGTTTGCGCGATATTATCCAAAATTGGCGATACAAATTTCTCTCCAATAATGATGGCAAGTTCGTTTGGACCGGTCTCGTCGCAAATTGGACACTGTAGAAGTGGACTCTTAGACAAAACAGGAACTAGTTCCGAACATATAACATCTAGTACATTTCTCCCAGGAACACATGGCGCAGCTTTTTCAACGAAGAGCTGAATTACAGATAGTATTGACACAAAAGCAGGTTTAGGGTAACGCAGATGTCCTAAATCTTGTGTTTTGATAAGGCTCATGAGTGAAGAGGAGTTAGAGATCTGCGAAATGCAGTCCAAACATTCCGTACATGAAATTCTTTCTTCCACTGCGCGTACAATGTAGCCACCGACGTTAGCCAGACTTGCCGTTTTCATTGTCGGAAAAGGTATTGCTGAAAATGAAATTTAACTGAGTTAGTATGATTTAGGTGAATTACACAACTTACTAGTAATTATTGTTATGTGCAGAACTCAAATCATTAGTCCACTTTATAAAAGATAATGTAACATACCAGGCTCCTTTAACAGATCTTGTAGAATATTCAGAATACTTTGAGGAATGACAGGTCTATTCCCTGAAGCTGGTGCATTTCCAAGAATCATGTTCTGAACTGGGTTATCTGTGATGCTAGATGCAGAGTCCTCTACATTGCTGGAAGTTGATGTACTCAGAATTCCAGTTTTCAAAATCTTCTGCAAACTGAAACTCACTGATCTTGAGTCCAGCATGTCATTTGACCCAGACATACGGCGCAATGTACTGAAGAGTGATTCAACAGTATCGCTAGAGAATGTTCGAGTCAGAACATAATGATACCCATTTTTTAGAAGATACCTTATGCACTACACAGTTGATTCCGTGGTTAATTTTATAGCTTCGTAAGTCTCAGAAGTCAGGAAGTCCTTTCTAGCAGCGTTACTAGCAGCTTTCAAAGTTTCAAGGTAAGAAACAAAATATTCCTCTAGCCAGTTAAGGCGACTGTCATTTAATGAGAAAAAATGCCCTTTATCTGGATTTCTAGACTGAATATGATGATATGTGTTGCTTACGTCATGCATAGCGAACCATTTATTAACGTTTTTCATAAAAAGTATGGTTGCTTCTGCGTCCATGAATTTGTACGCTTCCGGGTGCATGCCTACATTTTCTTTCAGTGTACTAATGGCACCAATAACTTCTGATGAGAACACTTCCTTGGCACGCCGAACATTCATTTTTTCAAAGTTAGTGGGTTCAATGTGTTTTTAGTGAGGTGTCTCACAGGTTTGACGATCTCATCCTTTTGCATTTTGTATAGTAAAGACAAGTATTTCCCTGAAATTATTCCAGTACCATCAATCATCTCTCGTTCCAGAAACTGCGTTCTAATGTTTTTAGAATGTGACACTGATCAAAACTAAGGAATAACTTCATAGACTCGTCGTATGGGTGATTAACCATTGGTTGCAAATTCCCTCCCCCTAAATGCCTCATCATTGTGGTGTTAGTTTTGTGATTATCAGAGACAATTCTTATAATTATGAAACCGCATTGTTCAACCTCGAGAATAACGTCCAGCACGAGTTTATGTAAGTCCCGTCCTGACAGCTGCTTCGTGAAAAAGAAGGCACACGGTATCTGATAATTTGTCGAAAGGCCTCTTAGCACAAAACACAACACTCGATTGGCTGCTACTTGTTCCCGGCTGTAATTTTCATCCTCTCTTTCCTTTTGATGAGACGGTGCTGTAATTGTGTCCTTGTACCCGAAGAAGCAGTCGAGTTTCCTATCATAAATAATCTTAGGATTTATTGCTGCCTCATCTACAACCAGGGATGAGAAACGTTCAGGAGTATTCAGTTTGTTTGCCTCTAATATAAGCCTGTCTTTAATCAATGTAGTAACACCTGTCGCACAATCACTAGAACCGGAATATCTACATAGAGTCCTCTTTGAGGGTAATTTCAGAAAGCCCCTTTTCCTTATATGGGAATATAACCCTTCGGTGAGATATATTGAAAAATAATACACTCCCTAATTGTATCTAAACTCCAACTCGGTCTGCGTTTACTGTACAAAAGTAGCTGCTCTAAAATGAACTTCGCTCGAATTTCTCCTTCAGTCGCATCTTGCTTCAAGTGCTCAATTTCTTTGTGAAATAAATCATCTTTGAATTGGTTAAGTGTAACTTTTGTTTCCATTAATTCCTCCTGTTTTTTCTGCAGAGAATTGTTCAGCCGTGTTACTTTCACTCGCAACCGATTAATCGTTTTCATCATTTCCTTGATCTCGTAGGCATCAGTCTGCGTGCTCGAGTGTCCTATATTCACAGACTGAGTGTAAGGCAAGGGCGACCTGGGAATTTCCACAGCTGGAGTTTCCTCATCATGTACAATACTCTTCAGTTTTTTGGGTGAGGGTAATTTGAACTTGACAATGCTCCTTCGGGGTCTCTTTATAACAGGTAACTTATAGACTGGATAATTAGCAAACACCGACGGCACAGCAGTTTTCTTTAGCCTTCTGGACTTGCCTACTTGTGAATAATCATCTTCCTTAAAATGAAGACTACATACAACAGACGAAGGAGAGTTCGTGTTCGGAACAAACTTATCGCGAGAAATCACCCTAAGCCATTCATCACACCTATCTGTGTCACTCGGGAACTCATGAAATGAAAGCACACCTCCGCTTTTCTTCCTATTTGAAGTGCAAAATGGCACACAACAGTATGACATGCTGGATTTGAGCAGCGGCGTTCAAACCATAGTTCATAATTTACCCCAGCATTTTACAACTTCATAAGCGAACACTCCAAACAACGTAGGAATTCAGTATATTAATACCGACTACTTACAATAATTGAAACTGAAACAAAACGTTGTTGTTCTACGCGTAACACTGTGAGAAGAACGTACTGTACTGCTTTTTCCTTATCGCGCCTATAATGGGAGGGGAGTGCGCTCTACCGGCAACGAGTAGAAACTTTCCAATTACATGTTATACATGGGTTCTGACTGGGAATGTCAAGGCCGGTATAGAGCGCAGCTCGATTCAGTCGGCCGTGAGGCGGAAAATCCATAGATTAATTTTGCCATTATGAACACGGCCTTGTGAATTCAAATAGGTTCTTTGACATGCCAAGAACGTTTGACATGCGTGCCGAGATTTTTGTTGCCTTTCAAAAAATCACTTACGACGGTCATTAGCGAATCTGTAACCTTTGGGTTGGTAGTCCGACACGATAACCACTCATCCACCGTGGCAAGCTTCCTCAGATAATATATAACAGTAATTCTATTTAAACTTATAACATGACAACATAAAGCCGGAATATGTTGGAAACAGGCCTTTGCGGACATTATGGTACAATGTCGTGACAAAAAGAGCAGCGATGTATTAAATTGTTGATATGGGTAACAGGTGCAGATCTGAGGCACAAAGAACGATTTATCTCTGTCGTTCTCGAACGTAAGCTGTCATTATTGACATACATCAAGACTTGCGCCACAAGACAGTATTGATTGCCTGTCTTCTTATTTTATACTCCTCTCTCAGTCCCGCCACGCGCAAAATAGCTTCTTCCTCTTGAAACGCATTCCGTCATACAGTATTTATAATGCAGTACAGTGTCGTCGTCAGAGGGTGGGGTGGAGTAGTTCGTCCATGGTGACACCATCATAGATGCTGCCACCTATTGAACGATAAAATATTAGACACTAGCCTAAATTGAGGACACTTCAGGGAAATCAGGAGCAATACTAAAACGTAAACTTCATATTTATCATTCTTATTATTACTGTATATCATTTTTGAACTTAAATATCTCATGATGACACAAGTTTCACTTCTCTCCCTTCTTCCTCTTCTCTTCCCAAAATCTCTGCATCATTAGACTGTGCTCCTGTTTCCGTTGTTCTGTCCACAATTTTTCTTATCTTCATCTTTTCATTTGCTTTAAATTATGTGTTCTTATTTTGTTTCTGAATTCTCCTCTGTCTCCAATCATTTGCCTGTCAATCCCCACCTGCCTTAAGTCTTCCTGTATTTCATGATACCAATTAGTTTTCCTGTTTGAGCTGTTTACTACACCAAAGATCTACTTTGTAAGTCTGTTGTTGTTCATTCTCATTATGTGCCCGTAAAAAGTTAGTCTGCGTGTTCTGATCATATCGGTGAGTCTATCTGTGTACTCTAATAGCTCTTTGGTAGGTGTTTTCGTCCACATGCCATCTCTGTGTATTGCTCCAAATAATTTTCTTAGAATTTTGAGTTCTATTTTTTTCCGATTCTATGATGCCTGATGCTCCAATGGTTGTCGATTCTGACGCATAGAATGCCTCATATTTACTTTATGTATTTCTTATTAATTCTGATTGCGCCCAAGGGGTCACTTAAGCAGTAATACAGATTTCCACAAAACATTTCAGTGACCTTGTCCCTTTTAACGCAAACTTCAAAATGATAAGTTTCATACTTCTGACCACATAGTTCACATACACAATCTTCGGTGGGGTGATGCCATCTTTTCTCTGTGCATAGCTTACTATGGAAACCATGGACAGTCAGTTGTGTGACTGCGTGACATAGATCGCAATTTGCTTTATCCAGCATTTATCTGACATGCCGGAGGCAGAATTTCCTTCGACTTGATTCACTGAAATCGTTACTGCTCGGCTTCCTTTGGTCATAAATGAATGTTTTTGTACAGAAATCTTCCACGAAAAATTCTTTACAGAATGGTGAAAACCGCATCAAAATCTATCCAATGGTTCTGGAGATTATTCGTTACATCCAAAAATTGTGCACTTTTTATACTATGTAGAGATATGCAGTAGGCCCATTTGGATCTGATGATGCTTGCTTGACGAGCGAAACACATCGTCCCTTAGTATTTTTCCATCCTCCGTAGTCCAAAACAATGAAATAATATATTTTAATCACATGTTATTTTCTTCAGGTTATTTTTCACAACTCCCAGTGATTGGGATTACAAAAGTGTACAAATTATTAGAATGATATAAAGAATGTTAATTAGTCACAACTTTTTATCATTTCAAAAGATCTTGTCGACTTCGTCGTTATGCTTGGGTCCAACGTTATGCGTTACGGAGACGGAGACGGAAGTGACGTCATGCAGCCGCGCGGGAAGTGACGTCATGCAGCCACGCGGGAAGCAGAAGCTAATGGTTAAAGGAGTCTGTTGAAAGAGTTCTGGGGCGTCGAGCGACCTGGGGCTTTGAGCGAAGCGAACACAAGAATACAGGGTGACTTCTAATGATATATACAAGATGCCATATAAGAATACAGGGTGCCTCCTAAAGAGCTGTGCAGGATGTCAGAGCAAAATACAGTACAAAATGCCAGATAAGAATACAGGGTGACTCATAAAGAGATATACAAGATGCCAGATAAGAATACAAGGTGACTCTTAAAGGGGTGTACAAGATGCCAGATAACAATACAGGGTGACTCCTAAAGAGATATACAAGATGCCAGATAAGAATACAAGGTGACTCTTAAAGAGGTGTACAAAATGGCAGAGAAGAATTCAGGATGACTCCTAAAGAGGTGCATAAGATAACAGACAAGAATACAGGGTGCCTCATAAAGAGGTGTGCAGGATGTCAGAGCAAAATACAGTACAAGAGGCCAGATAAGAATACAGGGTGACTCATAAAGAGATATACAAGATGCCAGATAAGAATTCAAGGTGACTCTTAAAGAGTTGTACAAGATGGCAGAGAAGAATACAGGGTGACCCCTAAAGAGGTGCACAAGATGTCGGACAAGATTACAGGGTGACTCCTAAAGAGGTGTACAAGATGTCACACAAGAATACAGGGTGACTCCTAAAGAGATATACAAGATGCCAGATAAGATTACAAGGTGACTCTTAAAGAGGTGTACAAGATGGCAGAGAAGAATACAGGGTGACTCCTAAAGAGGTGCACAAGATGTCGGACAAGAATACAGGGTGACTCCTAAAGAGGTGTACAAGATGTCACACAAGAATACAGGGTGATTTCTAAAGAGATATACAAGATGCCAGATAAGAATACAGGGTGCCTCCTAAAGAGATGTGCAGGATGTCAGAGCAAATTACAGGGTGACACTTAACGAGGTGTACAGTATGTTAGATTCAATTCAAATACAGGGTGACCCTTAAAGAGGTTTGCGAGATATCAGATTCAAATAATGGGTGACTTTTAAAGGGCTGTAAAAGATGTCCGACTCAAATACAGGGTGGTTCCTAAAGAGGTCGCCGCACGAGAAGCCTAAGTTAATGGGTAATGGAGTCTGTTGAAAGAGCCCTCCTGAGCCTTTCTAACATGTGTATAGTACGTCTCTACCTTAAAAGACAGTACGCATTAAATGGAACGCGCTGATGCCAGATCTGCTGTATATACAAAGTTCTGCAAGGCCGGGCACATGATGTAACATAACTCGTATACAGGCGTGCTTTTACGCAAAACTCGGGAAATTTCCAAAATATTTGTTTATTGTATATAATTGTACCTCATGCCTTGAAGCGAAAGACGGTAAAATATTTAGATTATGATACACCGAAGCTCAGAGCGCGATTTTAATGCACACATTATAATAATTTATAATTTTCAATTATTCAATTATTCATGAATATGATAAGGCCTTTTTCTCGAATATCATAGGTTATAATACATTATAATATGACATAATAATAATAATAATAATAATAATAATAATAATAATAATACTGTATTGAGGTCCACGTAATTTACCCAATTTTGTGTGGTCAAGTGGGGGTATGCAGCCGAAATTAAATTATTCATTTTTTGTTTCTTGAACGAGACGTTGTTCAATTTTATATAGTTCTTCACTTACGCCCATACCATTTCGATGCGATTAAGTTCACTGTGGTATGGTGGTGTGGTAAGTTGACAAGCAAGAACATATTCCTCTGCAGTGATAGCCTACATTGTCTATTACTAGGCTAGATCCTTCGGGAACATTGAGCAACAATATTGCTCGGCGAACCACTTTTCATATACTTCACCTGTCATTTTGTCGTGTGTGTCTACCGTGTTCTTTTTGGCACAGAAACGTTTAACTGCACCATTAACGAACCCTTTTTAATTCCCGGGACGAACAAAGGCAAACTACGGAAACCACTTCGAGGATGGCTGAGGTAGGAATCGAACCCGCCTCTTCTCAGTTTTGTCTCATGGAGTTGAGTACACCCCGTTCCAGCCCTCAGACCAGAATTACATTTCTTGGCAGAGCCGGGATTCAAACCCGGGCCTCCACAGTGACAGCACAGTTACAGCCAAGAACGCAACGAGGCGGACAATTTATAAAGAACACAACATCCACTTCATTTCTTAGTTTTACTTCACATCATCACCTTCCCTCCTTCAAACGTAGTCGGGGGAGATAGCCTGCGGGCCACGTTAGTAAACAAAGTTCCGGTGCGTCAGCGCTGAGCGGGAGGACTAAGAGAAGTGCTATAACTTATGAATGCTACCTAATATTGAGCTCTGGTTTGTTTTAAAAACTATTTCAGACATTAATGAACATTTCTTCTCGCTTAATCACCAACGTAAAGTCAACAGCAAAAAACTTTCTCGCTAGCTAACTTTTATGTGACACCATCCCAGATTTTTCAAGTAACATTTAAGAACAAAAATCATAACTTTCTTATTATGAAAATAATTACTGCCCTGAGAAGTAGGGTATCTTCTACCAACACCAGGTAATCTAAAAATAAATTCTTGATCTGTTGCGATCATTAGTTCATTATCTATGGCGTGATAAGTTTTATAAATGCAAAAATATAGATTCGCGCTAAAATATCGTAATTGTGAAATTTGGGCCATGTGTCAATTATTTATGGCTTTTTTTTTTTATAAAGAGCGGGAAATTCTCTATAATACCACGCAAACATTTTCTTCGATTTGTCACTTTCAATTATTGGGAAAGGGCAACATCGCCGGGGTAGAAGAGGACGAAGCTAATTGCAGGACATAGGAGTGCGAGTGAGAGGCAAATACTACATTTAATTCCATACTGTCTTTTAAGGTTGAGACGCTCTATAGCATTTGTAGCATGCGTCATTTGAAATGATATAACGTCTAGTCTTTCAGACTGACTGTAATTTTTTATTCAAAATCATTTTATTGACCGTCTGCTGGCATCTTTTGTAACCCTACTTAGTAATGTTTTCTCCCTTATTGACTTACACCTTTTCCCAAAAGGAATTGTGTCTGGAAACTTTCAGAATTGGGGATTCCGAGGGATACCTGAGCATGGTCCGTTTTCTATATTTTCATTGACTTTGGAATATACCCTCTAAGTCAGGTGATTTCAATCCATACTTCATGAATCTTTGAATAGTTCAAGAGCGGATCATCAGTAAAATGACTCCAAAACCCTCAGCTTTAAATTCACACGCAAAGTAGAGTGAAGTAATCAAAACAAAACATGTGACATTTTGAAGTAGCAAAGCTCCTCTGTTAGTGGAAATTCTTAATAATCATTTTGCTTTGAGTTTCTTAAAAGAAAATATAATTAAGATGATGATGATAATAATTCTTGTTTTAAGGGGCCTAACATCTAGGTTATCGGCCCCTGATGGTTTGGGTGATCGTGAAGATGAAAATGAAATGCAAACTTAAACTAAAACTGACTACAAACCTACATACTAGAAGAAGAAATGGAAAACTAAAGGAGAATAAGGCAAATAAAGGACAGGAGGAAAAGAAATGCCCTAAACCCTCTAAGAATGCGGATTGAGGGACTTGGAAGGAAGGAGAGCCATGAAAGGCAGACAGGAAAGTGAAAGAGGAGAGAGTCCGCCCCAAAGGGAAGGCACAAAAGGGGAAAACGGACCCAGCTCAGGAATCCCTCGGGGTCGCCAACTCCCGAACTCACCAGCCGTGAGCCCCTGAGGGTGTAACATTATCTAGGGTGCACCAAAAGTGGTGGGGCTACATACTCCCGGCCTCCTTGAGGGCCTTGAGCTGAAGGCAGGAGATAACATGAAAAGAAAAAGAAGGCTGACTCCTCGCAGAAGGAGGGAATCAGAAAAGATGAGACAAGAGCCAATTAAGGCGGGAAAGGAAGAGACTCCCTAGGCCTCGGATACCCTAATACCATCGGGGTTGGAAGAGAACAAGAGTTGACCGAGTGAGGTCGATAGGAAAGAAGACAGAGAGAAGCCCGGCACAAGTAAGTGGAAGCAATGCCGGACTCAGCTGGGGCACCGTGGTCACCAACCCACGTCCCACTAGATGTGAGCCCCTGGGGGAAAAAATATAAGTAAGACTCTTGGTTTGACATTGGAAGTAATTTCACCGCCTTGTAAACATATTTAGTGCATTCAGCCAAGAAAAGTATAAATATAATTTTGGAAAACTGGCGTCGAATCCAATAATTTGCACACATCTGTACATGATGTTGACGACTGAAAAATATCTTCAATCGTCAATAAGGCAACACTGTAAAGATTTATTTACACCAATCTATAATGCTTAAGCTACATGTTAGTGTTTACACGCTGAAGTAAACACATTAGATTATGTTGGATTTAATCATAATATAGAGTTATTTACACTATGCAACAGTATCGAAATTTCCAACAAAATTTCTGCGAGAATGATCATTGCTAATCGACTATGAGAATCATCCGTGTGAGTGGAGCATCGATTATCATCCACCTTAATAATGAGGGTGGTTCAATGTTCCCAGCAGTATGCTGTACCTAATCCTGCGCTGCATTACAAACTCCAACGACACATTGTTCGACACTCAGCAAACATTGACGTGACTAATGATTAGTTCTTCTGGCATAGCTGAGATGTTAACCCTTGAAATACCAATGGGGTGGTATTTCGTGCCCACCAGTTCATTTTTTACTGTTTATTCATGGTATTCCTTTGCTACGCTTACTGTACACAAAGTTATTGTCTATTTTGAAACCGGTTACCTAATAAGGTATTGAATATTCCCGAAGGGAATATGATGTAATTTCCATTTGAGCGGATGAATTATCAATAAATGATAAATGTGGTCCGGTTAGCTCAAACAATGCCAGCGTTTCGCCCCAGTTTGAGCTTACCGGACCATTTTTATCATTTATTGATAATTCATCCGCTCGAATGGAAACTACATCATATTCCCTTCGGGAATATTCAATACCTTATTTGGATTGCCAAGGTAAGGCTTTTGTTTTTATGAAAGGGAGTTTGACTCCCGTAGCACATTGGCATGCTCGTGACGTCAATACTGCCTGTATTTTGTGTCTTGCATGGCCTTCTCAGTATGTGCTAGCCACGCGTATTGGTAGGTGTGTCTGTACCAACTGACGAGCCCAACGGCACACTGGAGCGAAACGGTGGCATTGTTTGAGCTAACCGGACTATTTTTATCATTTATTGATAACCGGTTACCTATCCACACATTTACTTTTAAAAATTTTGATTCTTGTGTAAGATATTAACAATTTTCTTTTAGTGGGCACGGAAACCCCCCTGTTGGTAGTTTCTGTGCCTCATCACATACTGCGCACTGTGGTCATTCTTTTCTTTTTACGGTTTCAATCAACAGAGTGCAGTATTCTACATATGAGACGTCCAGTTGCAAAACTCGTTTAATCCACTTGTGAATAAGAATTATTTTCATGAGAAACGTTTCTCTGGACTTTGCCTCGCGTATCTTTTGTGTTTGTTGTTTTCTACATTTTTAGCCTACTTTTCACATTTTGCAAAAATGAGGAAAAAGTAGACTTATGAGATCGGGCAAATGTGTGACTGTCTGTCTGTCTGTCCTTCTGTCTGTCTGTCTGTCTGTCCTTCTGTCTGTCTGGCTGTGTGTGTGTTCCCCCCTATCAACTCCTAAACGGCTGGAGCAATCGAAACAAAATTTGGTAGGATTAAAGATCTATACCTGAATATGTCACGGCCATACTTGAAAATGATGTCAGTGCGACCAACTGCTGAAAAATCGCAATTGAAATTTGAGCTTCATGTTGGATATCTTGGAAGGTATGAATGGGAGCTATTTCAAAATTGGCACACGTATAGATAATAATATTGCAGTTTAATTTCCAGGAGGCCATACATGGCAGTGTTGCCAAAATGATTATAAGCTTGCTGATAGGTCCAATTTTTAAATGCATATAACTTCTATACTATCAATTGGAATTCAACCAAATTTCGTATGTACTATGTGTTCATACACAGATAAGAATGAGCATATTCTTAAGAGCCACCAGGGCTGCCAACTGTTAATAAATGCACTCCCTATTGTTTTTATCCAAATACCAATATATCAGAAAGTATGCAAGCAGACAGCTTTAAACTATGCACACGCATAGTACCTGACATTCTATATTAATTTGGAGTAACTTATATACGTCAGTGCTATCAACATGATTCTAAGCCTGCTGAGAAGTCCAACTTTAAATACACGTACCTTCTATACTATAATTTGGATTTCAACCAAATTTCATGTGTGTTATGTGTACCATAACAGATATGACTATGCGTATATTTAGGAGCAACCAGGGCTGCCAACTGTTATTTAGTACTGTCTCTATTTTTGTTACCCTAATATCAATATATCAGAAAGTATGCAAGCCAATAGCTCTAAACTTTGCACACGTATAGTACCTGGCGTTCTAGATTAATTTGGAGTAACTAATATAGGCCTACGCCAGTGCTGCCAACATGATTCTAAGCCTGCTGATAGGTCCAATTTTAAAATGAATGTAACTTCTCTACTAACTAATGGATTTCATTCTAAATCGACACAACAATAGAATATTATTTCAGATTATTTCTGACCAATACATGTATGTCATTGATGCCAACATGATTTTACGCGCTGTTAGATGCAATGTTTAACTGCATGGAACGTCCATGCTATCCTATGGACTTCAACCAAATTTTGTATTCTGTACCTTAAGAGATGCAACTAAGAATATACTCAGTCACCAAGGCTGCCAACTGTAGTTCTCTATTAGGCTACATTATGCCAGGTATACAGTATTTCGTACTAATTAGAAATTTCGATATTACCAACTTAATTTCGTCATTATTCTAGATAGATACATATAGATTAATCATTGGCATGAATCTTAAATTTTAAGAAAAGTAGGCTCTTTAATTCGTCACGGAACTTCTTGTTTTTTCTTTTTGATTTGTGTTTTTCTTTTTTGGTCTTGTGTTTGCTTTGTGCTTTTGGTCTTGAATTTTACTTTTTGCTTCTCTTTCTTGGTTATGGTTTTGTGTTTGTTTCCTGCTTTTGCTTTTTTCTGAATTTTGCTTTTTGATTTGTATTTCTTGTTTTTTGTTTTCTGCTTTTGTTTTGAATTGTTCTTTTTGCTTCGTGTTTTTTATTTTGGTTTTATGTTGGTTTTCTGGAAAATCAAAATAAAACAAAACAAAATAATAGAAAACGAAATAAACAAAACAAAATCAAAATATAACAAAACAAAATAAAACAAAATAAACAAAACAAAATAAAAACGAAATAAAATAAAACACAACAAAAATTAAATAAAACAATTTAAAACAAACTAAAACGAAATAAAATAAATCAATACAAAATAAAAAAAGAACAAAACAAAACAAAATAAAAGTAAACAAAGCAAACTAAGACAAAATAACATAAAATTAAATAAACTAAAATAAAATAAACTAATTAAATAAATAATTTTACGACATGATCCTTATTCACAAGTCGATTAAACGAGTTTTGCAACCGGAAGACTCATTATGAAGCATTCCAACTTGTTTCGGCGCTCTTGGCCTGTTAGTGTATGAGCTGACAGCGGAAGAGGACGTTGCCACTTATGCACCAAGGAATGTCACTCTAAAGGGCAAAAGTACAACAAAGTTAACAAAACCATCATCATTTGTTTTGATAGCAAGAGGTACACATGCGGAAAACAGTGAAAAAACGATACGAGCCTTACAGTAGTCGCATATGATGTGTAACATCTGACATGTTATCCTACCTTGAAGTTGTTACCGTTTTTATTATCCTTGACATTCATCAACACACAAAAAATCTTTTTATTTTTTACACCCTCATAATACATAACAATTCCATGACTCTCTTTTTTTTCTTCACTGCCTACTTGATATTTCTACTTTCGCAGTGCCTTCTTGATACTCTGCTGTTACATCACTCTCCTGCCAGTAACGAAGTTACGTTAACAGAGACTGACTTTTTTTTCTCACTGCCTACTTGATATTTCTATTCTACTGTTACAAAGTAATCCGTATGTGATAAACATTCCACATGGTACAACTGGCAGCTGGATGTGATTCAACTGGCAGTGCGTCTTACACACTTCCGTCCGATCCACTTCCGTCCAATTTTTCAAAATCACTCCCACAAAAATATCCAGCAACCGAGTGGAAAGATGTTACACATCAAAAACAATCGTATGTTCCACGTGTGTTGAAGATGACGAAGAGAGTGATCAGTGAATTATTTACTTTCTGAACCTCTTTTTCCGTGATATTTTGATTTTTGTTTGCAACTGTTGTTAATTAAGTTCTAGTTTAGCCATTTAAGGTTCATTTAAGGTTCAAAATACAAGAAATGTTGACTAAAGAATAATGCTAATCACGCAAAAGGAATTTAGTCTGGTAGTCACAAAATAGCCCCCTCCTCCCGTTGGTAGCCCATGGTTTGAAAAATAGCATGGTATTGCTCGGGTTAGAGCAGACGCAAGAAAAGCTTACCGAAACTCAACGATACGCAGAGACCAATATCAATCGGCGTAGTTTAATGCTCATTGCGGGGCTCCTGTGTGTCCCCCGAATGCTGATAACCGGGCTAATTGCACACTCCATTCTTCAACAACGCGGCTCGCTTCAAGACGCGGTCTACAGCTGTAAACCAAGCGTAAACCCAGTCATAGTTCAGCCTGCTAAGCCTGGGCAGACGATCCGTTCAGAACTGCTGCTATATGGTGCTCTGAATTACCAATAATGATCACTGACAGCTGTCAAAGCTAGCACGTGGGGAAATGCTGCGTTGCCACTGAGGTAGATCATGATTCACAACATTCCAAGAGGCTTGCAGGAAGGCACAAATACTGGGGAAGTTAGCCCCTCTGCCTGGCGGTCTAATGACCGTGACGAGTGAAGACACACTGAGTTAAACCATGTGCTTACTGCTGTGTCGGCATACATTGCAACATTGCTTGCAGTTGCTATGGAGACTGTTCCCCCTCTCGTCTCCACTCCTCACCTCACCCATCAAGCGGATGACAGCTTTCACCGATCATCTTTTGTAAATCAGAGTATAGCGAGCTACTGCCGCGAAGTGGGAGGGGCGTTGTATGCCATTACCGAGCACACCCGAATCTCCGAACATGGCCGAAGATCTGCGCAGCATTCTTCGGCAAGCTTTTCTTGCGTCTCCTCTAACAGTGGTGGCTGACGGATGATAGAGCAAATGTGTGCTTGATATCAGAGAAGACTGTATAGGCTACTCTTCCGCGGCTAAACTGATGTAGCTTATTCGTCACGAATGCCGGAGTCCAGATAACACCACATTCACCTCGGAAATACGTCATATTTTTGTGTGCGAGCACTCGTGTTGAATAATCGTGTTTCTCAGGAGAACAAGCTGTAACTAAATAAGGTACTCATCGACACTACTGTAGACATTTCATTACAAGTTATCTTGTTTTCTTGAAATTGTTATCACTGATTCCAAGAATATAAACTAGTCGATTTTTGCCACAAGAAAAAGGAAAATTAAATAAATTTGGGGGGTCTTTTTCAAAGATTAATCAAAAAAATAACGTGCATTTTTAGGACGCGATATCTTTGCTCTTTTTCAAGTTAAGTGAGTCATTGTTGTCGCAAATTCATCTAATGTACGTTTAGAATGTTGAATAGCAGAATCATTTTTGTATCATTGATTGAGGCAAATATATTAGCTTTGTTTTACAATTTACGTTATTTTTATTGAAAAATTAAATGAATTGTGGGGGGCGCGACCCCTAATTTCAATTTAACAGCTTCATTCTGCTTTACAACATAGCTGCATTATTTGTCTATATTTGAGTTTGTAAATGAAACCAATATCTGCATTCTAAGTGGACATTTTAACTGCCCAATTCAAGACAAATATTGATAAAAATGAAGTGAGAGAAATCGTAACTTTAAGTTGAGGTATACATTTAGAGTAAAGAGTCTTACTTTTCAACTCCTCAAAAATTGCATTTTCTTTGGATTTTAGGTCAATCTTCTGCATTCTTCGACCCGTGAGTATCTCCTACATTGTTTTAGTTCTGGAGTAGACTGTTTCAAAGCCAGATTAATGTGTGCTTTATCTGCTGCACCTATGCGTCAAAGTGACAGCTGCTGAAAAGCGTGCATACCGATCATTAAAGTGAATATAAATGAGCTAAACAATAATAAAACTAGTATAAACTATATATATTTCTGGAAACTAGAGAGGACATACTATCGAATGAGAAAATAAAAAAAATTGAAAATTTTCTTGAAAATGATTAATGGAAGGGTCGATGAATACCTTCATTTTTGTGTGGGAGCACTCATGTTGAATAAAAGTGTTTCTCAGGAGAACAAGCTGCAATTAAATAAGTGGGAAAGCTCCGGAGATTCGATAGAGGATCTGACAACAAGCCCCGTGTTACAAGCATTGTTTGTGGTGTACATAACACAGACCGCTTCACTATGCAGGTTGGTCATTTGTGTTGATAAAGTGTACGTTACTACTTACAGTTCTCTACAGAAGATGCTCAAAATGGCTACCACGAGCTGTAATACAGGCGTCTATGTGCCGCATCATTGTCTGTCTCACACGCTCCCATATTCGCGGCGTCAGTCGTATCTGCTGACATCCTTGCTCTATTCGCTGACTCAGCCTGTCCACGTTATGAATAGGTGTGGCATACACAATGGCCTTTAAATTACCCCATAAGTAGAAGTCTAATGGGTTGACATCGGGAGAACGAGAAGGCCACGGTGTAACACGTCAACGATCGCGCATACACCATATGTTTACAGGACATGTTTTGCTTGTTGTCAGGTCCTCTATCGAATTCCCGGAGTTTTCCCACATATTTAGTTACACCCTGTATTATTTATGTAATATATGGATCACTCAGAGAAGTAAATCTGTATAATATAGAGTGATACCATTCAACAACAACAACAACAACAAAAAAAGCAAAATAAAAGAAAAAGTTTACCTACACATCAGTTAAATAACATTAGAGCATGCACTCTCTTGAATCTACAGACATCATTTGTAACACTCCAACAAGTTTTTGACACTAGTTTTTCTCTTCACTGTCTTTTCACGATAAATTTGTCACTGTATATTGAATATCTGTTCAGTTTTTCCATTCCTCTCAATAAACTGCACACAGAAACGAGTATTGCCTCCACTGGCCCTCCGTAATTCCTGGAGTCGTTGAGGCATGCTTCTAATGAACGTTGCAATGTCCTCCTGAGGTATTCTCACCCATTCTTCCCGTAGCATAGGTTGCCAAGGTGGGTGAGTGGATATCGTGTGGGTCTACTAACCCCAAGATTTCAGGTTCGCTCCTGGCCGTGGTAAGTGATTTTTGAAAGGCGGCAAAAATACGATACTCATGTCATACAATGTTGGCATGTCAAAGAACCCATTTGAATTCAGTAGGCCGAGCTCATAATGGCAAAATTAATCTCGGGAGTTTCCGCCAACCCAAAGTTCCTCATTTCTCTACTAGAAAGCGCTCTAGTGTTCAAGGAGCTTAGAAATCTAACATCTAACCTCCTTGACTTTCATAGTCAAGGAAAAACGAAATTCGACATGCAAGCTACCCTCTGGGTGTCAAAATAACAAAGCTTGCACCCGGCACCAGAGGCCATACGATATTATTATTATTATTATTACTAGTAGACCCGTGCGAGAAATCTCAGATGTTCATAAACCATACTTTCCCCAATAGGTTTATAATGAGAGACTTAAGGAGAAAGTTTATGTTTTTATTTCAACCAAATGATTATAGAACAATATTTACATTTCAGGATAAAGGAAAGACCTCAGAATGTTAATATGACATGAAACCGGCGTCACAGCGGCCCGTGGACAACAATTATGGAGCGTATTTTCCTACATCAACGGTGTTTGCAAATCGCACACTTCGTACATTTTTTTAAAAGTAATTTTTTAATGAAATTATAGATATTTATGAAATTATAGTGCAATAAGTCACTGCTAATGTCTATTCTCTTTCATTTGAATGCTCATTTGCCACGATCGGTCGCTTGTGATCGCCGCAGGAGGGATGTATTTATGATGATTCCCGTAGCATCACTCGAAGTTCTTCCAAGGACTCAGGAACACGTCTTCTTACAATTCTCCCCAGAATATCCCACACTTGCTCGTTGGGGTTCATATCTGGACTACGGGCAGGCGACAACAAAGTCTGGATCCCCACTTTTTCCAGGTACTACTGCACACAACGAGCAACATGGGGGCGTGCATTATCTTGCATAAGGCTAATTGCACCCCAATAAAAGGAGAAAAATTTCTTCAACGTACCTGTGGGATATGGGCAGATGACCTCGTAGTTTCGCCCCTTAAAACAACAATAACTAACTAACTACCTTTGGGAAGTGAGAGCACCATTTTCTATGAAAACAAGCTCTGTCCTAGCCTCTAAGCAGATACCTTTCCAAACCATGACTGATCCTCCTTGAAATGATGTTCAAGAAGAGAAGGTAACAGGGGAATACCTCTCCAGTTCTCCTCCATACTCTTCCCCATCCATCAGGTTCTCATCTGAGAAGAGTGAAAAAGTTAAGTGTTGAGTTCTTTTCCACCTGAGTGTATTTACACATGCATAATATTTATATGCACATCGCAAACATTATAATACAACATTAGCTTAGGCTATGGAATAGACTGACCTTCTCAAATAACGAGATTCACAGCGAATCATATGTACAAACATTAACAAAGACAGGCTATACAAAGTATAGCAAAATATATTTTTAAATATGTGTATAATTTTAAATCTAATGATGGCCGCATGACGGTCGAAACGCTTAATCCTAAAATTTCCCCTTTATCAGTGAATAATATAAATACAATTTTTCAAGAAAGTGTGCCTAATTAGGCTAAATCGTGTTGACCGACTGTAAAAGGAAACTCGTAGCTTGTGCAGGCAACACTGAAAATATAGCTACACATATGAAATAAGTACGGAAACTATGTCCCTAAGAAACAAGTAGTTCCGGGAAGAACTATACAGCCTATTTTCATATATCCTGCTCATGTTAATTGTCTCTATCAACATACAAAATTTCAGTTTAATTGCTTTAACAGATTCGTAGATATTGAGAACCGTCTAAATATTTCAGATGATCGCCAGGATGGATTTTTATTTTTGTACTATTACATTAAGATTATTGTGTACGTGTGGTATTCAAACTTCAATCGCATGATTAGAACACAAGAAGTAAAAACGAGATTTTAAAAGTACGCACACCAGCCATCTTGTGAATATGCAAACAATTGAAATAAATTACATGCCAGTGGATCAACATTTGTATAAGCATTTAACGTGCAACTTTTCACGGCACTCGGATAGTTAATTCGCGAGAAACGTCCATTTAAATACTTATACTTCGCGTCGCCGCCATGTTGGATTTGTGCTCACCAGGTTACTGAAAGTCCTATTGGTGAACATATGTTCATAGTCTCTATGAACATAAAAAATTCAGTTTGGTTGCTGTAAAAGATTCATAGATATTGAGAACCGTCTAAATATTTCGGAAGCTCGCCATTTAGGATTGTTATATGCATAGGCCATAGAGTTATGTACCATTCAAGGACAATTATTGCCTATCTTCATTATTCAAACTTTCACTTCGATCGCATGATTACGACACAAGAATAAAAACTTAATTTTAAAATTTCGCACAGCCGCCATCTTGAGGTTATGTAAACAATTCAATTAATTAGATGGCAGTGCATTACAATCTGCAAAATCATTTACTGTACCACATTTCACTGCGCTCAGAGAGTTAAATCACAAGAAAAGTCTATTAAAATATTTCAAATTCGCTTGGTCGCCATGTTCGTTTTGTACTTTACAGATTTATGAAATATACATAGGTATACCTGTATCAGTACCCTTTATCACCGTACAAAATTGCAGGGTGATATCTGTAATAGTTTCGGAGATATAGAATGTCAGTGAAATATTTCGCACAGCCGCCATTTTGAGGTTATGTATACAATTGAACTAAATTAGACTCCAGTGCATTACAATGTGTATAAACATTTCCTGTACCAAGTTTCATTACATTTAGATAGTTAAATCGCGAGAAACGTCTATTTAAAAGTCTCAAATTCGCTTGACCGCCATGTTGGTTTAATAGTCACCAGGTTTTTGAAAGTCTCATAGGTGAACTTCTAGTAGTGCCCTTTATCACCGTACACAATTTCAGGGCGATATCGGTAATAGCTTCGGAGATATTGAATGCTAGTGAAATATTTCGCACAGTCGCCATGTTGGATTGGTGAGACGTAACAAAATTTGAAGGGCACGGTCGAGGTCGCCGGGAATAGTGCTATGAACTTACCGAGTTTCATTGAAATCGCTCCAGCCGTTTAGATTTTATTAGGGACACACACACACACACCTCTCTCTCTCTCTCTCACACACACACACACACACACACGCACACACACACGGACAAAAGGTGATCTCATAAGCCTATTTTTTTTTTTTCAAAATTGAAAATAGGCTAAAAATACACACTCAGGATGGTCAATGTCAACGCCGGGTTTCAACCCCAGAACACTGAACTTACATCTTCCCTCTGCAGTTATGTAACATGATTTTAACGTGTTTCGTTACTACACACATCAAAAAAAGTTTTGCATCACCTCGGTTCCCAGATCTCCGGCATATAGACGTTGACTGTGTATATTGTATCCAAGATACAGTCCCTTTGACTGTTCATAGATGTCACTAAAACTGCTCAAAGATGTAAACAACCATGCATGAGCAGGGCCTATTAGACGGAGGGGGTACGACAGCCGATCAGTTCCAGTCATTCCACCAGGACGAAGGTACGCTGCTCATGTTGTCTGTAGTTCTACCATGCCTAGAAGGTCAATACCGCAGTTCGATCGCGTCCGCATTGTTACTTTGTGTCAAGAAGGGCTCTCAACAAGGGAAGTTTCCAGGCGTCTCAGAGTGAACCAAAGCGATGTTGTTCGGACATGGAGGAGGTACAGAGATACAGGAACTGTCGATGACAAGCTTCGCTCAGGCCGCCCAAGGGCTACTACTGTAGTGGATGACCGCTACTTACGGATTGCCGCTCGGAGGAACCCTGACAGCAATGCCACCATGTTGAATAATGCGTTTCGTTCAGCCACAGGACGTCGTGTTTCAACTCAAACTGTGCGCAATAGGCTGCATGATGCGCAACTTCACTCCCGACGTCCATGGCGAGGTCCAGCTTTGCAACCCCGACACCATGCAGCGCGGTACAGATGGGCCCAACAACATGCTGAATGGACCCCACGGAATTGGCATCACGTTCTCTTCACCGATGAGTGTCGCATATGCCTTCAACCAGACAATCGTCGGAGACGTGTTTGGAGGCACCCTGGTCAGGCTGAACGTCTTAGACACACTGTCCAGCGAGTGCAGCAAGGTGGTGGTTCCCTGATGTTTTGGGGTGGCATTATGTGGGGCCGACGTACGCCACTGGTGGTCATGGAAGGCTCCGAAACGGCTTTACGATACCTGAATGACATCCTCCGACCCATAGTGCAACCATATCGGCAGAATATTGGAGAGGCATTTGTCTTCATGGACGACAATTCTCGACCTCATCGTGCACATCTTGTGAATGCGTTCCTTCAAGATAACGACATCGCTCGACTACAGTGGCCAGCATGTTCGCCAGACATGAACCCTATCGAACATGCCTGGGATATGTTGAAAAGGGCTGTTTATGGACGTCTTGACCCACCAACCACTCTGAGAGATTTACGCCAAATTGTCGTTGAGGAGTGGGACAATTTGGACCAACAGTGTCTTGATGAACTTGTGGATAGTATGCCACGGCGAATACAGGCATGCATCAATGCAAGAGGACGTGCTACTGGGTATTAGAGGTAGTGGTGTGTACTGCAATCTGGACCACAAATGCTGAAAGTCTAGCTGTATGATGGTACAACATGCAATGTGTGGGTCTCATGAGCAATAAAACGAGCTGAAATGTTGTTTGTGTTGATCTCTATTCCCTTTGTATTTAACGGTTCCGGAACTCTTGGAACCGAGGTGATGCAAAACTTTTTTTGATGTGTGTACGTTGCTACGTATAATATACTCGTAAATAGATATTAGTGAAATTCCATACACTTTCTCTAAAGAATCAATTACTCTATCGTATCACTTTACGATATGTACTCTTAACCGTGAGAAATACCGTAGTTAAAATTCCCATCTCACGGCTTTTGCTGTGTTACGTTTAACCTTGAAACCCAGGAAAAGAACAATTACGCTACCTAACAGACAGATTCCATAAAGTGCAACTAAAACGAGACTTATGCTCCTAAAACCGCAGCTAAAGGGGCAATTCAAAGAACTTCCTGTTTGTATAAAAGGACGACATAAAGCTCTGTTTGCTACTTACCGTGGCATTGGAGTACGTATTGAGACTTCTAATTCATAGCTCCTGTGCCAAGTAGACTAACTTACTGTATTTCAGGTATGAAGCCAGGAATAGGGTACATTTCATTTTGAACAATTGATTACAATAACATTGTGAGGTTTGAAGCCATTTTTCAGTGTTGCCTAAGTAAACAAAAGTTTGGTGCTTTTCAGTCGGTCAACATGAATGTACCCAAATAGAGCTGGGTTATGCCCTAATCCTGAAATAAATTACATAAGATTAATAAATACACTAGGATGACCAGTTTCGATCGTCAAGCGATCATCATCAGATCCATTACACTTAGGCTATAACATCTATGTTTGAGACTACAGGAGAAAAATATATACAATATGTACAATTATTTAGTTGCAGTGTTGGTAATGCAACTGTCGGTGTATGTTAAATGTGGTATGTCTAATGTTAGGTGAACTTCTAAAATAGTGGTGAAAATCCGGAATTTGTCTGTTAGGGGCGATTATATGGTTTTACAAAATCAACTATGGTTGTACTATAGTACTATAGTCAACTATAGCTGGTGCCTGAGGAAACACGCAAGTGCTTCAAGTTCCAGTTAAGGAGACAACTCGATAAGTATAAGCTTGTATTATTTCAGTACACATAATACTTTGGTCGACAGTAAGTGTAATGGATCTGATGATGATCGCTTGACGATCGAAACTGGTCATCCTAGTGTGTTTATTAATCTTATGTAATTTATTTCAGGATCAGGGCATAACCCAGCTCTATTTGGGTACATTCGTGTTGACCGACTGAAAAGCACCAAACTTTTGATTACAATAATAATAATAATAATAATAATAATATCGTATGGCCTCGGATGCCGGGCGCAAGCTTTGTAATTTGACACCCAGAGGGTAGCTTGCATGTCGAATTTCGTTGTTCCTTGAATCACTATGAAAGTCAAGGAGGTTAGATATCTAAGCTCCTTGAACACTATAGCGCTTTCTAGTAGAGAAATGAGGAACTTTGTGTTGGCGGAAACTCCCGAGATTAATTTTGCCATTATGAACTCGGCCTACTGAATCCAAATGGGTTCTTTGACATGCCAACAGCGTATGCCATGCGTGTCGTAGTTTTGCCGCCTTTCAAAAATCACTTACCATGGTCAGGAGCGAATCTGCAATCTTGAGGTTAGTAGACCGACATGTTATCCACTCACCCACCCTGGCAAGCATTGATTACAATTATAGCTGTTGATTCATTGAAATAATAATAATAATAATAATAATAATAATAATAATAATAATAATAATAATAAGGTCACAGAGGAACCTTCATGCTCTATGGGTTAATAGTACACGATAAAACTTAACCCCAAAATCACGTAAAAAATCCAGTCTACACTCGATGAAGTTGATTTGAGGAATACAATTTAGTGAGCACCGTATGTTAAACTATGAACTACGATACACACTGACCTGTTTCCAAGCTGGAATACAATTCTCTCTTCCACAAATAACAATTTTTTCGATAAATACACCAGTACGCACAAGCACACTGTATGTCAAACATGGCCACCACAACAATCCAATAATAATAATAATAATAATAATAATAATAATAATAATAACAGTGAGTTTTTATGCATTTCTACACTGCTTGCATGTTCTCAACTTTGGTGAATTGCGTGAATATTTAACACAAAGAGGTCGATTAAGATCTGATAGTACCAATGCAGGTTAAGGATAACTCGTCTCACTCATTCGATATCAGCATCAAAAGCATCGACAAAACTTACAAGAAATGATTAACTAGACTATTAATCATTTAGGGTAGGTAGGACTCTTCAGCCGTAGTGAAGGCAACCTGCCTAGGGGATGAAAACCCCGAAATCAAACTCATTGCAGCAGCGTCTGTCCCGCAGCGGGCGGCTGCTAACGACGTCTGATCCCCATGTTAGGGGCGGTGGTGTATTCTTTGAATACACGGTACCTGAGATATAATTTTTATTGCTCCTTGCATGTTCATTTCTTCCTTTCTCTTTGTCAAACACCAACAGTGATCTTTTGTTTTCTCCTTGATAGGCAAATCTCTTATGTCTTCATAAGTCTGTTCTAGATATATAACTTCTGTGACCCACCTAGCGTCACCTCGCAGCGAATCTCTGAAGCTCCTCAACTCTTCCTGGTGCTAGAGGACTTACTTATCCATTTGGCCACCAGATCCTGTTACCATCGCCAGCTATTTTCTCCTTGAGCAAGAGGACTACGTCTACTTCTTTACTCACCATGCTGCGCTAGTATCATCTGTTATCAACTCTTAGAAGATCAGCTCAGCAAGAGATTAATTTTTTGTTTTAAAGTTGGCAATGTTTATATGTTCTCCTTTTGTCTCCTACCCCCCACTCCTTCCCCCTTTCTTGGTCCCTCCGTGCTCCATTGAGCAGCTCTCACTTCTCAGTCTGCAGTTGACTCGGTCAGTCAAAGCTCCGCTCGAGCTAGCCTCCTCAAACCAAGAGGCTCACCCTCTTCTACGCCATGTTGGCTAAGTAGTCATCAACGGAAACTTCGACTTCAACATGAAATCAAGATAAGTACCATTTTAAAAGTTTTAACCTCATCTTCATGGTTTTAACTTCCAAGTGCTTTAATTATAATTTATAGACAGTGTGAAATTATTTACTTTGGGGCAAAAATCATTCTTCGTGGGATTTGCCATGTTGAGCTTTTGCTTGTATAAGCCAACCTTACTAAAAAAGAGCTTTTCTTAAGCTATTCAAAGAGAAATCCTCTCGCTACGTGGGATATTATCTAATACCCGCTGTCTATAATTATAAAGCTAGTTCCTCCGTTGGATTTTCTCAACCCCATTTTCTGCTAAGGTCGTTCTGGAACCTTCGAGATCTTGTACTCTACCTGCGAGTCTTGCCGTCAAGTATTGTTCACACACTTGAGAATATGCTAGTTAAAATGAGGAATCTTCCTTAAATTACTGCAATAGCGAACTTTCTTCCCCCGTTGGAACATTCTATGGCGCATTTAATTGTAAATCACAACTTTTTCAAGAAATAGACTCTCACCTATATAGTGCAATCAGTTATTTCCATAATTGCAATAACTTTCTTTCTCATAAACTTCAGTGTTTCTACATGAACTTTGCATCAATCTTTACAGACTATAGTGATAATCAGTGCTTGCTCCACGTTTCTACCGCGTCGCGATCGTCCGGTTATATTAAATACGCCCATGAACATTGATCCTATATCCCAATGATCTTTCCTCAACCTTCTACTAACCACCATTATTAATAAAATTGTAATTTTCTATAAGGCGTCACTCACGAAGTGCCCTTCCAACTTTGCTAGTTTAACATTAATTAAATTCTGCATAATTGCTTGTGTGATACAAGTTTTAAATCATATTGTTCCTTTCCTATAATCAGGGAAAACAATTCTTTAAACTCTTGAGCGAGTCATGTTCAGGTTTCACGAAATGGAAACTGTCCCATTTGGCGAGTGATTCCTGCTCATACTTGGGAAGTCTAGAACTTTCCTTTTCACTTTCTTCAGGTTTCACAGTAAGTGACCTGCCCTCTTTTGTATAATTCTCATATAGTAATTCTGTATAAATATAAGAAGTTGTAGGAACTTCTATCTTATTTTTCATGTTTTATTATTGTTACATTCGAAGTTGTCATTTTCTCTGGAACATTCTCTCAAGAATTTCTTAAGGTACACTTTTTGTACTACAATTCACTTTCCAACTTTAATTACTTCATTGTTTATTTGTTTAAATCTTATAAAGATTTTAAAAACCTGTAAGGTTTGAAACCTTGTAAATTGTCAATTGCCTGGAGCAACCGTTTAATGTTGAGAGGTCTGCGACCCTATTTGTTAAAAAGTTCAAATGAACTATGTTTGTCAAAATTATATTGCATAATTGTTAATTTTCTCAAACTTCTTCTAATTGTAAAATAAATGAATCGTTTCCCTTCGCTTTTTCATTTGCGAATACAAAGTTTAGGCAAAATCCTGTCTTCCTTGACTCTCCTCACTCAATGACATTAAAATCATTAATAGGGCTTTCACCATTTGTTGCATTTGAGCAAGAACTCTTAATTTTCACCTCACTAAAGTTCTTTTTAGCTTTAATAGCTAATTCTAATTGGCCAGTAAGGCAAGTAAAGCTCGCTAAGCCAGCTACCTGCTTGTGGAGACCCTCTCCGAAAACTTATGGTCAGTTTTCTAAAAGATAAGTGTTTCTTTTTGTCTAAACTTTTAGCCGGCTCCTCGCTGAGTAAAAGCTTAGCCATTTCCCAATGCAACCATTGGTTCATTTACCAAGATTACTCCATAAGGCATAATCCTTTATCATTTTCCTTCTTAGAGACACTTGGTCGCCCTTACAGGAACTCCATAATTTTGGAAATTAAAAATACCAAAACTGAGTTAAATCATTGGCATTCTTCGAATTACTTTGTAAAACCTAATTTCTTTGAGAAGACATACAGTAAATTTGTTCCTCTCAGCCTTGCCAGACCATCACTCTTCCCCATAGTAGTTTTATATATGCTTGAGAGGGATTATACGAAAGCCACTCTCTTGCAAACCGCCCAAGTTCTATCTGTGTTTCTCGTCAGCTTAGACCAAGTCCTTACTCATTTTAGGTATCCGAAAGCGGATTTTCGGTGGCAACCACCTTTAAGTGTGTTTAAAACTAAACTTATTAATTTTGTGGGACTCTCCTCCTATTTTCTATCCTTTTTCTCCAATCCAAAATCTACTTCCTTTTCTTAATCATCTTCCCTTGGTGGGTGGGTTATTCCTCAGCCTATAAACTACCCAAAATTTGGTACCAGAAACCAAAGAGAGTCCATTTGCTATGTCCATTGTTTGTCAAGTGTCATTTGACAATACTTTGCAAATTTTTAATATCTGCTTTGGATTTTTCAGCTATAACTACATCATGCAAAGCCTGAGAACGGGAAAGTGGCCGCTCCTGTCTCCTTTGGTGTGTCCCATTCTTTCTACCCATCCGCTGCTGCAAACTTGACAGAATCTCCAAGGTTCTACAGTTTCGTGAGTTGTATTTCAATTTATTCTCTTTATCATGGCTCCTACTGAGAAAGATGAAACTCTCATTGCCAGACGTTCTTCCTATAAAGGGCAACTCACTAGATTCAGAAATTTCATCAGCAAATTAAATCCCGTCGAGTGTGATTTAGACATCTTGACACATCGCCTTAAGTTGTACGAACGGTCTTATGATTATTATGATCAAATTCAAACCGAGATTGAATCCGCTTGCCCAGAACTTCAATCGGATCGGGACGAGGTCGAACCCTTGTACTTTGAAGGGATTGCAAAGGCCCACCAACTGATCCGCAATATCTCAGAACCGGACACTAGGGTCATCAATCCGGCCCTGTTCGCACCCGCTTCAGGTCACGAGAACAAACCGAAACCGTTACTTCCTAAGATAAGCCTACCGCACTTCTCAGGCAAGGAAGGTGAATGGTATTCTTTTTATGAACTTTACTGCTCCGTAATTCATGAAAATACTGAGATCCATGACATACATAAATTCTACTTCCTCCGTACATCTTTGGAATGTGAGGCCTTAGCCTTAGTGGAGTCGCTGCCTTTAAGCGCAGACAATTACCACATCGCCTTTAATCTCCTTAAAGAGAGATATGGCAATTTACGTTTGAGTGTAGCTCGCCACATACGCTGTCTTTTCAACTTGCCAGCCGTCAAACCTAATGACGTCACCTCTTTAAGAAACCTGTTGGACTCTATACAGTTAAATGTCAGAGCATTATACCAACTTAAGCAGCCTGTCCAAACATGGGACACCATACTCATTCATCTGGCTACATCAAGATTCGATTTTTCAACTTTAAAGGCTTGGGAAATTGAACTCGCTCGCAAGGAAGAATTTTCCTTCGAACACTTAATCTCGTTTCTTAACAGCCGATGCCAAGTTCTTACAGCACTCGCATTTCAGTGCGAAAAGGTCGAAACGAATCATCAGTCTCACATTTTTGAGAAAAACCTTGCTTTTTCAAAGGGACATCAGCCCCCATCTGTCGAGAACAAGCAACCCCGTTCTTCTTTCAATCATGCAAGAGAACATATCAGGCCGCTCAACAAATCGTTAAAATGCACGCTCTGTAAAAAGCTTCACACATTGTATTCGTGCAAATCCTTTAAAGAATTGTCTGTCGAAGATCGAAGGAAGTTTGTCTTGAATAGCAAACATTGTTTCAATTGCTTATCACCTAAGCATTCTTCTTCAAACTGCACGTCATCTAATCTCTGTTTTCATTGCAAAAAACCGCATCATTCTTTATTGCACGTTCACGATAAATCGAGGTCATCAGTACCTGCCTCTTCAAGCTCCATGCAGAGCAGCTCCGAACAAACTAATGCTTCTTCCTGCATTTCTAACGCCGAAGCTTCTCACAGTGCGCAAACACTTTTGACCACTGTACAATTCGAAATCCAAGATAAATTTGGAAATTGGTTTAGAACCCGTGGTCTTCTCGATTCCGCTTCAACTCATAATTTTGTTTCGCAATCGTTGATTAAAAAACTAGGTCTTTCGTCATCGTCTACTTCTATCAGTGTGACCGGCATTGACAATTTGAAAACTCAAGTCTTGCAGTCTTCAAAATTGAAAATCAGAGACGTTTGCCAAAGAAACACCAATCTTAATTTAAACTGTCTCATTCTTACCAGTATTGGCAAGGACACTCCAAGTCACTCTATCAATACTTCCGGTTTAAACATTCCCTCGCACTTAAGGTTAGCCGATCCTCAGTTTAATGCTCAAGGTCCCATTGATGTACTTTTCAGTGCCAATGTTTTTTGGAAGTGCCTTCGCAAACAAACACGTAAGTTATCTTCAACCGTGGTCGCCAGAGACACCGATTTTGGTTGGGTTATTACTGGTGAAATCAAACATACTAGCGTTCAAACCAAAGCGCAATGTCATTTCGTTACAGCTGACATAAATCCCATTTCTGAAAAAGAGAACGCTCATGTTTCAGATCTCAATATTTTTGAAAAACACTTGCCGAAACGATGTCTTATCGTGAACAACTACACTACCTCTGTAAGTTGTTTAAATGGTTTTTCCTTCTTCCCGCACAAGATGGCCATTCAAGTTCGCCTTGCTTTGTGTTATTTCGTATACCTTCTTATGTCATTTTTTATAGCAGGTAATTGCTTAAACTCTTTCTCGAAAACTATCTTCCCCTTGTGTAAAACCATGGCTATCAGTCACCATCACTTCGCTGTAAGCTACGTTTCACTTCTTTCGTTATTTAGAAGGATGGCCACGGCCGGCTCCTCCCCCCTTCCTCACAATTGGAAGCCGCTTTTGAAACCGCTTGAAAATCTGAATTCTCTAACATCAAGAATAACTATTCTTATGCATAACTTCCTTCTCAATGTCCCGGCTTCACTTCCTATTTCGGAAGAATCAAGCTTTTTTCTGTTGAAAATTGTCCGATTTCGTGATCCTCTCAATTATGCGAAATTGATTTCCTACTCTATTTCATATAGCTTTAAATTGCTTTTTCACGTCCAAGTTACGATTGACTGCATGTCGTTCAACCTGAATATCTGCTTTAAGTTACAGCTGATTCAACTAGTGTTTGTGTACTTTGAACTGCTTGTTTTTCAAACTTGTTTGTATACAAGCCTGGTTAACGCCAAGTTGTTGTTTATTTCTTGTATGATTGCCAAAGGTCAAAGCAAGTTTCTCTTATCTCAGCTTTGGCTGATTGCCAAGCATTGTCTAGTGAGTCGCTACTGCAAGTACAGAAGCCGTTCACCTACTTCCCAAAATAAACTTGTTCCAGTTAAGGACTCTTTCAGCTATTTATATGCCTTATCTCGTTGTACTATGTGTGTCAAGGCCGCGCTTGTCTGTGTCTTCCACTTACTCATGCTCGTATTCTATAACTGCTTCGATCCTTGTTTCAAAACTTCGTTGCGTATTTCTCACGCGCTCATGTATTTCACTTTGCTTACATATTTTGAAATCTTAATGTTCATTGATGAACAAACTTGCTTTTTCTCGTCGTCACATTCGATGTGTTTTTGCATTTATACTTGTCACGTCACGTTTCTAGCTGACTTAAGTATTTTTCTGAGTAACCCCTTTGATACTCATTATAACTTGAGGTCATTGTTTATGGCTACTCGTTTGTTACCTATGGCGTTCTTGCTTTCTACTCGCATAGTTTCTTTGTTTATTTGGTATATTCTTGTCCTGAATAGATGTACTTGTCTCTATACGCTTTGTTTAAATTTGTCAATTCTTCTTTCGCATCGTATCGTAATCTTTACTGGTGCTTTATTTCTCTCAGCTTCCAGCTATTTCGTGATTGAAAGTGTCGTTAATTCTCGCCTTTTAACTCCGCTTTCCAATGACCCTGATGACCTCCTTCCACTTACACCTGGTCGCTTCCTTACACGCACTTCTCTCTCTGCCCCTCCTCCCCTTCCTAATTCTTTCAGGGATTTTGATTTACCTATTGTTTGGCGTAAACTTGAAGCCCTCCGTAATTCTTTTTGGAAGAGATGGAACTTGGAATATTTAACTTCCTTGCAACGGAGGCAGAAGTGGTTTCTTTCCAGTCCCGACATTAAAGTGGGGGACTTGGTCTTAGTTAGGGATGTTTCTCCCCCTCTAGCCTGGACTTCCGGCAGAGTGACCAAGTGTTACCCTGGAAGAGATGGGAGAGTCAGGGTGGTCAGAGTCTTGACCATTAACGGTTCGATTACAAGACCCCTGTCTTTGATCGCTCCTCTTCCATTAAATGTGTAACTGTTTATTTGCTCTCTGTTGGTGTTTGGCCCCCCAGTATGGTGTATTCTTTGAATACACGGTACCTGAGATATAATTTTTATTGCTCCTTGCATGTTCATTTCTTCCTTTCTCTTTGTCAAACACCAACAGTGATCTTTTGTTTTCTCCTTGATAGGCAAATCTCTTATGTCTTCATAAGTCTGTTCTAGATATATAACTTCTGTGACCCACCTAGCGTCACCTCGCAGCGAATCTCTGAAGCTCCTCAACTCTTCCTGGTGCTAGAGGACTTACTTATCCATTTGGCCACCAGATCCTGTTACCATCGCCAGCTATTTTCTCCTTGAGCAAGAGGACTACGTCTACTTCTTTACTCACCATGCTGCGCTAGTATCATCTGTTATCAACTCTTAGAAGATCAGCTCAGCAAGAGATTAATTTTTAGCCTATTTTCAATTTTGAAAAAATAGGCTTATGAGATCACCTTTTGTCCGTGTGTGTGTGCGTGCGTGTGTGTGTGTGTGTGTGTGTGTGATTCGTGTGTGTGTCCCCCCCTAATAAAATCGAAACGGCAGGAGCGATTTCAATGAAACTCGGAAAGTTCATAGCACTATTCCCGGCAACCTCGACCGTGCCCTTCAAATTTTGTTACGACTCACCAATCTAACATGGCGGCTGTGCGAAATATTTCACCAGCATTCAATATCTCCGAAACTATTACCGATATTACCCTGACATTTTCTATGGTGATAGAGGGAACTACTGTAAGTTCACTTATGTGACTTTTGAAAACCTGGTAACTACAAAACCAACATGGCGGCCAAGCGAATTTGCGACTTTTAAATAGACGTTTCTCGCGATTTGACCAACCAAACGCAATGAAACTTGGTACAGTATATGTTTATATACATTGTAATGCACCGACATCTAACTTCGTTCAATTGTTTACATAATCACAAGATGGCGGATGTGCGAAATATTTCACCGGCATTCTATATCTCTGAAACTATTAGCGGTATCTCCCTAAAATTTTGTACGGAGATAAAGGGCACTACTGGAAGTCCATCTATAAGATTTTAAAAAACCGGTTAACTACAAAACGAACATGGCGGCCAAGCGAATTTGAACATTTTAAATAGACCTTTCTCGCGATTTAATGTTCCAAGCGCACTGAAACCTGGTACAGGAAATATTTATACACATTGTAATCCACTGGTATCTAATTTAGATCAATTGTTTACATAACATCAAGATGGCGGCAGTGCGAATTTTAAAATTAAGTTTGTATTTCTTGTGATGTAGTCATGCGATCGAAGTGAAAGTTTGAATAATGAACCTACGCAATAATTTTCCTTTAATGGTGCATGACTCTATGGCCTATACATTTAACAATCCAACATGGCGACCATCCGAAATATTTAGACGATACTGAATATCTACGAATCTATTTTAGCAATCAAACTGCATTTTTTAATGTTCATAGGGGCTATGAACTTAAGTTCACCTATAGGACTTATAATAACCTGGTGATCACAAATCCAACATGGCGGTGACGCGAATTATAAATATTCACATGGACGTTTCTCGCAATTTAACCATCCGCGTGCGGTGAACCTTGGTATAGTAAATCTTTATCCGAATGTTAATCCACTGGCATCTAATTTATTTCAATTGTTTCCATAACCTCAAGATGGCAGCTGTGAAAAATTTTTAAATCTCCTTGTTTTTTCTTGTGTCCTAATTATGCGATTGAAGTTTGAATACTACACGTTCACAATAATCTGCATGTAAAAGTACATAACTCTAGGACCTACATATATAAAATCCAACATGGCGACCATCCGAAATATTTAGTCGGTTCTCAGTATCTACGAATCTATTACAGCAATCAAACTGAAATTGTGTATGTTAAATAGTGGCTATTAACATAAGTAGGATATATGAAAATAGGCTGTATAGTTCTTCACGGAACTACTTGTTTGTTTTAAAGTTGGCAATGTTTATATGTTCTCCTTTTGTCTCCTTCCCCCTTTCTTGGTCCCTCCGTGCTCCGTTGAGCAGCTCTCACTTCTCAGTCTGCAGTTGACTCGGTCAGTCAAAGCTCCGCTCGAGCTAGCCTCCTCAAACCAAGAGGCTCACCCTCTTCTACGCCATGTTGGCTAAGTAGTCATCAACGGAAACTTCGACTTCAACATGAAATCAAGATAAGTACCATTTTAAAAGTTTTAACCTCATCTTCATGGTTTTAACTTCCAAGTGCTTTAATTATAATTTATAGACAGTGTGAAATTATTTACTTTGGGGCAAAAATCATTCTTCGTGGGATTTGCCATGTTGAGTTTTTGCTTGTATAAGCCAACCTTACTAAAAAAGAGCTTTTCTTAAGCTATTCAAAGAGAAATCCTCTCGCTACGTGGGATATTATCTAATACCCGCTGTCTATAATTATAAAGCTAGTTCCTCCGTTGGATTTTCTCAACCCCATTTTCTGCTAAGGTCGTTCTGGAACCTTCGAGATCTTGTACTCTATCTGCGAGTCTTGCCGTCAAGTATTGTTCACGCACTTGAGAAAATGCTAGTTAAAATGAGGAATCTTCCTTAAATTACTGCAATAGCGAACTTTCTTCCCCCGTTGGAACATTCTATGGCGCATTTAATTGTAAATCACAACTTTTTCAAGAAATAGACTCTCACCTATATAGTGCAATCAGTTATTTCCATAATTGCAATAACTTTCTTTCTCATAAACTTCAGTGTTTCTACAGTGAACTTTGCATCAATCTTTACAGACTATAGTGATAATCAGTGCTTGCTCCACGTTTCTACCGCGTCGCGATCGTCCGGTTATATTAAATACGGCCATGAACATTGATCCTATATCCCAATGATCTTTCCTCAACCTTCTACTAACCACCATTATTAATAAAATTGTAATTTTCTATAAGGCGTCACTCACGAAGTGCCCTTCCAACTTTGCTAGTTTAACATTAATTAAATTCTGCATAATTGCTTGTGTGATACAAGTTTTAAATCATATTGTTCCTTTCCTATAATCAGGGAAAACAATTCTTTAAACTCTTGAGCGAGTCATGTTCAGGTTTCACGAAATGGAAACTGTCCCATTTGGCGAGTGATTCCTGCTCATACTTGGGAAGTCTAGAACTTTCCTTTTCACTTTCTTCAGGTTTCACAGTAAGTGACCTGCCCTCTTTTGTATAATTCTCATATAGTAATTCTGTATAAATATAAGAAGTTGTAGGAACTTCTATCTTATTTTTCATGTTTTATTATTGTTACATTCGAAGTTGTCATTTTCTCTGGAACATTCTCTCAAGAATTTCTTAAGGTACACTTTTTGTACTACAATTCACTTTCCAACTTTAATTACTTCATTGTTTATTTGTTTAAATCTTATAAAGATTTTAAAAACCTGTAAGGTTTGAAACCTTGTAAATTGTCAATTGCCTGGAGCAACCGTTTAATGTTGAGAGGTCTGCGACCCTATTTGTTAAAAAGTTCAAATGAACTATGTTTGTCAAAATTATATTGCATAATTGTTAATTTTCTCAAACTTCTTCTAATTGTAAAATAAATGAATCGTTTCCCTTCGCTTTTTCATTTGCGAATACAAAGTTTAGGCAAAATCCTGTCTTCCTTGACTCTCCTCACTCAATGACATTAAAATCATTAATAGGGCTTTCACCATTTGTTGCATTTGAGCAAGAACTCTTAATTTTCACCTCACTAAAGTTCTTTTTAGCTTTAATAGCTAATTCTAATTGGCCAGTAAGGCAAGTAAAGCTCGCTAAGCCAGCTACCTGCTTGTGGAGACCCTCTCCGAAAACTTATGGTCAGTTTTCTAAAAGATAAGTGTTTCTTTTTGTCTAAACTTTTAGCCGGCTCCTCGCTGAGTAAAAGCTTAGCCATTTCCCAATGCAACCATTGGTTCATTTACCAAGATTACTCCATAAGGCATAATCCTTTATCATTTTCCTTCTTAGAGACACTTGGTCGCCCTTACAGGAACTCCATAATTTTGGAAATTAAAAATACCAAAACTGAGTTAAATCATTGGCATTCTTCGAATTACTTTGTAAAACCTAATTTCTTTGAGAAGACATACAGTAAATTTGTTCCTCTCAGCCTTGCCAGACCATCACTCTTCCCCATAGTAGTTTTATATATGCTTGAGAGGGATTATACGAAAGCCACTCTCTTGCAAACCGCCCAAGTTCTATCTGTGTTTCTCGTCAGCTTAGACCAAGTCCTTACTCATTTTAGGTATCCGAAAGCGGATTTTCGGTGGCAACCACCTTTAAGTGTGTTTAAAACTAAACTTATTAATTTTGTGGGACTCTCCTCCTATTTTCTATCCTTTTTCTCCAATCCAAAATCTACTTCCTTTTCTTAATCATCTTCCCTTGGTGGGTGGGTTATTCCTCAGCCTATAAACTACCCAGGCGGTCGAAATCATATCCTGGCCGTAGGTATAAAAGGCAGACCATCATCATGATGACAAGAAATAAGAAAAGTGGAACTAAAAGGCCGCTACCCGAGGAGCGTCGGGGCACCCTTGGAGCCATCGCTGGGGGTGACAGCATACAAGCCGGTGGTGATCAGGAGCTGAACAGGCGGGCCCTGATCGGGGAACACCCCGAACATGTTACAGCCGATGTTGATAGTAGCATCCTAACAGCATCCAACGCTACACCTGCTCCTAGTGTTTCTTCTGATACTCAGGAGACCAGAAGAGCGGGCAAACCGAGAAAGCGCACGAAATGGACAAATGAAATGAATATGTACATCATGCGTTCATATTATCAGATAACGAATATTGAAACTGACACTACTGCATATAGACAGAAGTTGCACACTGAATTCTGCCAGAAATTCCCTGATATTAATGTTACAGAACAGAGAATAGCAGATCAGCGCCGTGCTATAGTTTTGAAGAAACTTATCCCAGAACATCACCTCAAGCTGCTAATGGTTGACGTAGCTGCCGACAATACTCTGTAGACGAATCCATAGATCAGGAGAGTACACGTCTGGTCAATGAACAATGGCACACCGATCTTCCTTCAGATAACAAAGATGTAAATATATCGCCGGAAGAACTCGTAGAACCAGTGCGGAAACAACTTGAAGATGAATTAGGGAAGGGTCTCATAGAATTTGAAGGGACTGATCCAATAGAGCGGCCCATGATCACGAACCAACATTGCTCTAAGAAACTTGCTACCGCTATTGTTACAATGAACAACATTCTCTCTTAGTATCTGTCCCAGGAATCATATTGTTTCAACCATGTTCAGACTGCAATTTACGCTGGAGCGATAGCTGTGATACGAGTGACAGGAGGTAGATTATGGCGACCTAAATATGCCTCAGGTCGACAGAAGAAGATGCCAGCTTGGGAGATACGTTTACGAAAGTCTGTTGATGAACTGAGAGTAAATATTGGAAGAATGCATCAGTATGTTGCAGGCTCTAGATGTAAGAAAGTTGTTCAATGTGTTCAAATGTTGAGCCATACGAAGAGTAATGCTCTAAGAAACTTGCTACCGCTGTTGTTACAATGAACGACATTCTCTCTCAGTATCTGTCCCAGGAATCATATTGTTTCAACCATGTTCAGACTGCAATTTACGCTGGAGCGATGGCTGTGATACGAGTGACAGGAGGTAGATTATGGCGACCTAAATATGCCTCAGGTCGACAGAAGAAGATGCCAGCTTGGGAGATACGTTTACGAAAGTCTGTTGATGAACTGAGAGTAAATATTGGAAGAATGCATCAGTATGTTGCAGGCTCTAGATGTAAGAAAGTTGTTCAATGTGTTCAAATGTTGAGCCATACGAAAAGTAAACATGCAAAGTACAATTCACCGAACCGTAGCCCCCTTGAGATCCTAGACACATTAAAGCAACAACTTGAGGCAAAGGCACAGAGATTACGTCGATATAAAGAATCGAACGAACGAAAGCAACAGAACAAGCTATTTGTAACCAACGAGAAACGGTTCTATAGGATTCTTGACGATCCTGGAACACAAATGGGCAGTTCACCGCAAAAAGAAGAGGTAGAGAACTTCTGGTCTTCCCTATGGTCGAATGCTGGAGATTATAACAGCAACGCTAAATGGATTACGGAGGAGGAGGAAAGAATGTCAGAAATTGACACGATGAATGACTCTTCTGTATCAACTGAAGAAGTGACCCGTGTGGTTAAGGAGACCCAAAATTGGAAAGCGGTAGGACCAGACAACATCCACAACTTTTGGATCAAACGTTTTACTTGCACTCATGAACATCTTGCCCGCTGCTACACAGATTTCATCCAAAATCCACAGCTTATCCCCTCTTACTTGATGCGAGGTAAAACATACCTTCTGCCAAAAGGTGATAGAACCAAAGACCCTTCCAAATATCGACCTATCACCTGTCTATGCACCCTGTATAAGATATTTACATCTTGCATTGCACGTAAGATTTATGAACACACAAATCTTCATAACATCCTGGCTGAGGAGCAGAAGGGGTGCATGAAGAAGTCTCAAGGTTGCAAAGAGCAACTTATAATCGATGCAGTTACTATGGAACAAGCAGGAAAGATGATGCGTAACCTCTACATGACCTTTATTGATTACAAGAAAGCTTTTGATTCAGTGCCACATTCCTGGTTAATCCAAACCCTGAAGATGTATAAAGTTGATCCTGCCATCATTATAAGTCTGCAACATATGATGTCTCATTGGGGGACAAACTTATTATTGTCAAATGGGGACACATATATGGAATCGCGATTTATTCAAATCAAAAGGGATATCTTTCAGAGTGACAGCTTGAGCCCAATATGGTTCTGTTTGGCACTCAATCCGCTATCATCATTGCTTAACAATGCAAAGTGTGGTTTTCCAATTAAGCACCATGGTATAGTGAAATACAAAATTATCATTTGATGTACATGGATGACATAAAACTGTATGCATCCTCTGAGAAACACATCGACAATCTAATTGCAATAACTGCTTCATTTTCTTCTGATATTGGAATGTCCTTCGGATTAGATAAGTGTCGCACCCTCACCATTCGGCGTGGAAAATTAAAGGCCCGAGCATTTCAACTTGATAACGGTTGTTTCATAAAGGCTATGGAAGGTAATGAGACCTACAAATATCTTGGTCTCCTGCAATCTAATCGAATTGATCATAAAGGTATTAAAGATAGAACCGTAGATATCTACAATCAATGCCTTAATAAGATTTTAAAATCAAAGTTGAATGGAAAGAACACCTTTAAGGCTATTAATAGCTATGCTATTCCTGCTCTGACGTACACTTTCGGTATTATCAAATGGACGCAGACTGACTTGGAAAACAAACTAATTAGGACACGTACCATCTTAACAAAACACAGATGTCTCCACCCTAAGTCAGCTGTTGAACGATTGACAATCCCACGCCAAAGAGGTGGACGAGGGCTTACGGACATTATCCAATTGCATGCAAGGCAAGTGAGGAACCTTCAGAGATATTTTCTGGACAGACATGACTCTCCCATACATCAAGCCGCTGTGAAGGCAGGTGACAAATTCACACCGCTGGATCTTCTTCACGTAAGGGATATACAGTTAGCCACTGATGAGGAATGTTTAGCATTCAAGCTTCAGCAGTGGACGCAGAAAGCTCTGCACGGTCGTCATCCGTATTATCTCAACCAGAAACATGTCGACATTGATGCGTCGAACAGCTGGTTGACTCATGCGGACCTATTCACTGAGACTGAAGGATTCATGGTTGCAATCCAGGATCAAGTTGTGGCTACCAAAAACTATCTTAAATATATAGTTAAGGCAAATATTCAGGATGATAAATGCCGAAGATGCCAACTAGAACCGGAAACAATTCAGCATATCACAGGAGGCTGCCAAGCAATCTCCTGTACTGATTACTTGAAAAGGCACAACCAAGTGGCCAAAATAATGCACCTACACCTTGCACAAAAGCACTTATTATCTTTGCCTTACTATCAGTATGTTCCTGACGCCGTTTTGGAAAATCCCAGTCACAAGTTGTTATGGGACCGATCAGTTATTACTGATAAAACCATACCAGCAAACCGGCCAGATATCGTTCTAGTGGACAAGGTGCAGAAGAGAACCTTCCTCATTGATATTGCAGTACCCAATTCCCATAATCTTCAACAAACATGCTGTGATAAGATCACCAAATATCTGCCCTTGGCTGAGGAAATACGGCAAATGTGGAGACAGGAAAGTGTAGTGGTTCTGCCCATAGTCATTTCTTCTACCGGCATCATCCCTAAATCGTTGGCTCGCAATCTGGAAATATTGGCAATACATCCTGGTCTACATATCACCATGCAGAAGGCCGTCATCTTGGAGACCTGTTCCATTGTTCGATCGTTTCTCAACGTGCCACCTTAAGATAATTAGCCATACCGTCTTGCAAACAAGCCGACGGTATGTTGATATGTCCCACTTATGTGGTGAAATGAATGTGATAATAATAATAATGATAGTAATAATAATAATAATAATAATATACAACAAGTAGTTCCCTGAAGAACTATACAGCCCATTTTCACATATCCTACTTATATTAACTGCCACTATCAACATACAAAATTTCAGTTTGATTGCTGTAATAGATTCGTAGATATTGAGTACCGTCTAAATAATTCGGATGGTCGCCATGTTGGATTTTATATATGTAGGCCCTAGAGTTATGTAATGTTACATGAAGATTATTGTGTACGTGTAGCATTCAAACTTCAATCGCATGATTAGGACACAAGAAGTAATAAGCAGATTTTCAAAATTTCACAGAGCTGCCATCTTGTGGTTATGGAAACAATTGAAATAAATTAGATGCCAGTGGATTAACATTCGTAAAAGGATTTACTGTACCAAGTTTCACTTCACTCGGATCGTTAAATTGCGAGAAACTTCTATGTGAATATTTATACTTCGCGTCGCCGCCATGTTGGATTTGTGATCACCAGGTTATTTAAAGTCCTATAGGTGAACTGATGTTCATAGCCCCCATGAACATAAAAAACAGTTTGATTGCTATAATAGATTCGTAGATATTCAGAGCCGTCTAAATATTTCGGATGGTCGCCATGTTGGATTGTTAATTGTATAGGCCATAGAGTCATGTGCCATTGAAGGATAATTATTGCGTAGGTTCATTATTCAAACTTTCACTTCGATCGCTTGATTACGACACAAGAAATAAAAAAATAATTTTAAAATTCGCACAGCCGCCATCTTGAGGTTATGTAAACAATTGAACTAAATTAGATACCAGTGCATTACAATGTGTATAAACATTTCCTGTACCAGATTTCATTGCGTTTGGAACATTAAATCGCGAGAAAGGTCTATTTAACATTTTCAAATTCGCTTGGCCGCCATGCTCGTTTTGTAGTTAACCGCTTTTTGAAAGTCTTATAGGTGAACTTCCAATAGTGCTCTTTATCTCCGTATAAAATTTCAGGGTGATATAGCTAATAGTTTCAGAGATATAGAACGCCGGTGAAATATTTCGCTCATTCGCCATCTTGTAGTTATATAAACAATTGAACCAAGTTAGATGTCGGTGCATTACAATGTGTATAAACATATACTGTACCGAGTGTTATTGAGTTTGGTTGGTTAAATCGCGAGAAACGTCTATTTAAAAGTCGCAAATTCGCGTGGCCGCCATGTTGGTTTTGTAATTACCAGTTTTTCAAACGTCACATAGGTGAACTTCTAGTAGTTCCCTTTATCACCGTAATAAATTCCAGGGTGATATCGGTAATAGTTTCGGAGATATTGAATGCTGGTGAAATATTTCGCACAACCGCCATGTTGGATTGGTGAGACGTAACAAAATTTGAAGGGCACGGTCGAGGTCGCCCGGAATAGTACTATGAACTTACCGAGTTTCATTGAAATCGCTCCATCCGTTTGAAAGTTATTAGGGGGCACACACACACACCTCACACACACACACACACACACACACGGACAAAAGGTGATCTCATAAGCCTCTTTTTTTTTTTTTCAAAATTGAAAATAGGCTAAAAATCAGACTGTTACTCTTAAAGACAAACTCCAACATTCACAAAATGCCTGTGTACGCTACATATGCAATTTACGGAATTATGACCGTGTCACCCCCGCTTATGAGCAACTTAAATGGTTACGTCTAAAACAACGCCGCAACCTCCATTCCTTATGGCTTCTTCAACAAATACTCTCAACTTCCACTCCAGCTTACCTGCATTCTCAGTTTCACCGCCTCTCAAACGAGCATAGTCTTGGAACACGGTCAAAAAACGACACTCTCATGCTGATACCTATACACCGCACAGTACGCTATACCAACTCCTTCACTGTTGCTACTGCACGACTGTGGAACAATCTGCCTCGCTCTGTCAGAGGAGCAACCCCGTTCAGCTTCAAGCAGCGTTGCCAGCAGTACATAATCATTAAGTTATTATTATTATTATTGATTAAATCGTTACAAATATACAGCACCTAGCGGCGAACGTTGGAACTGATATAGCATTATCAAATAATCTAACATACTAATTTTGGCTTCACACAAGTACACTGTAGTTAGTGGAAGGTTCTTTTTCATGCCGTAAATCTAAAACATAGGACCACCGGATTTACTTCCCCTCCGAAGGAAGGCATACTGACGGATTCTTACACCAAAAAATGAACAATGTAATGAAATCATTTAAAAAGTTATCCAGTTACTTAGTTCAAAAACATACACCAGCGTTAACCGATTAAATACTGAAGATGAAAGATTGCACTCTCGACATTGCAACATACTGCTGGCCATGACTGAAAACTTGATGAGCTAAATTGAGACCTATTCGTTTGTTTCAGTTTCCTTCAGAATACTTGAATTCCTTGGAATGAAATGATTTTCCCCTACATACTCCAAACGCTTGACCCATAGCTACGCTCCTTAGAAATCTGAACGTTTCCCAAGGGCTCCAAAATGAAACCATATTAATTATAAGAAATATGTATGAAAATTGCTTGGATTTGGAAATAATAAGTGCAGTTAAAATTGGGCAAAGAGCTCTAATCCTTCGACTTGATTTAACACCATCCTATAATACACTACCATTTTATTTTAAGAGGCAACATTTTCTAATTCGCTTGGCATACTTTATCACAATCAATACTCAAGGGGAAACTCTGGAACGTATAGGTCTCAATTTGCCTCATCAAGTTTTCAGTCATGGCCAGCAGTATGTTGCAATGTCGAGAGTGCAATCTTTTGACACCCTTAAAGTTTCAATAGTGCCTAAAAGTTATCGTACGAAGAATGTATATAAGAAAATTCTTCAGTAAATATTTTCCTATTGAACATTATGTTTTGAAGGGTTTCAACTATTGTTATTATTATTATTATTATTATTGTTATTATGCTTGCCACGGTGGGTGAGTGGTTATTGTGCAGGACTACCAACCCCAAGCTTGTAGGTTCGCTCCAGGCCGTGATAAGTGACTTTTGAAAGGCGGCATACATTGCTGGCATGTTAAAGGATCCATTCGAATTCAGTAGGCCGTGTTCATAATGGCAAAATTAATATCTGGATTTTCCGCCAACACAAAGTTCCTCCTCTCTCTACTAGAAAGCGGTATAGTGTCAAGGAGCTTAGATATCTAATCGCCTTGCCTTACATAGCACTCCAAGGAGGGACCAAATTCGACATGCAAGCTGCCCTTTGGGCTTTAAATAACGAAGCTTGCACCTGGCACCCGAGGCCATACGATATTATTATTATGACATTCATTTCACCAAATCAGTGGATACAAATCAACATATCGTCGGCTTGTTTGCAAGACGGTATGACAATTTGAGAAACGAGCGAACAATGGAACAGGTCTCCAAGATGACGGCCTTCTGCATGGTGATATGTGGACCAGGATGTATTCCCAATATTTCTAGATTGCGAGCCAATGATTTAGGGATGACGCCGATAGATGAGATGACTATGAGCAGAACCAATACATTTTCTTGTCTCCACATTTTCGGTATTTCTTCATCCAAGGGTAGATACTTGGTGATATTTTCACAACAAGTTTGTTGCGGATTATGGGAATTAGGCACTGCAATATTAATGAGGTTCTCTTCCGCACTTTGTCCACAAGAACGATATCTGTCCAGTTTGCTGGTATAGTTTTATGAGATATAACGCATCGGTCCCATAACAACCTGTGAGTAGGATTTTCCAAAACGGCGTCAGCAATATACTGCACTGATGGTAATGCAAAGTATTTTCAGATATTCTTATTATTATTATTATTATTATTATTATTATTATTATTATTATTATTATTATTATAACAGGCATATTAAAATTATTAGCAATTATTAACAAACAAGTAGCTATAGCCTACGTCGCATTAAAAACTATTAACTAAATAAACATTAACCTATAACATAAACTTATAATTATAATTGCTATAATGTAACTATTAGTGTTCTTAACTATGTAAATTAACATTTTCTCATTATCACCTAACATAGAAAAACAATATATAGACTATATAAAGAACAAGTAGTTCCGTGAAGAACTATACAGCCTATTTTCATATATCCTACTTATGTTAATTGCCACTATCAACATACACAATTTCTGTTTGATTGCTGTAATAGATTCGTAGATATTGAGAACAGACTAAATATTTCGGATGGTCGCCATGTTGGATTTTATATATGTAGGTCCTAGAGTTATGTACTGTTACATGCAGATTATTGTGAACGTGTAGTATTCAAACTTCAATCGCATGATTAGGACACAAGAAAAATTTTGCACTGCTGCCATCTTGAGGTTATGGAAACAATTGAAATAAATTAGATGCCAGTGGATTAACATTCGTATAAGGATTTACTGTACCAAGTTTCACTGCACGCGGATGGTTAAATTGCGAGAAACGTCCATGTGAATATTTATAATTCGCGTCACCGCCATGTTGGATTTGTGATAGGTTATTTAAAGTCCTATAGGTGAACTTAAGTTCATAGCCCCTATGAACATTAAAAAATGCAGTTTGATTGCTAAAATAGATTCGTAGATATTCAGTATCGTCTAAATAATTCGGATGGTCGCCATGTTGGATTGTTAAATGTATAGGCCATAGAGTCATGTACCATTAAAGGAAAATTATTGCGTAGGTTCATTATTCAAACTTTCACTTCGATCGCATGACTACATCACAAGAAATAAAAACTTAATTTTAAATTCGCACTGCCGCCATCTTGAGGTTATGTAAATAATTGAACTGAATTAGATACCAGTGGATTACAATGTGTATAAATATTTCCTGTACCAGGTTTCAGTGCGCTTGGAACATTAAATCGCGAGAAAGGTCTATTTACAATTTTCAAATTCGCTTGGCCGCCATGTTCGTTTTGTAGTTAACCGGTTTTTGAAAGTCTTATAGATGGACTTCCAGTAGTGCCCTTTATCTCCGTACAAAATTTTAGGGAGATACCGCTAATAGTTTCAGAGATATAGAATGCCGGTGAAATATTTCGCACATCCGCCATCTTGTGATTATGTGAACAATGGAACGAAGTTAGATGTCGGTGCATTACAATGTATATAAACATATACTGTACCAAGTTTCATTGCGTTTGGTTGGACAAATCGCGAGAAACGTCTATTTAAATGTCGCAAATTCGCTTGGCCTCCATGTTGGTTTTGTACTTACCAGGTTTTCAAAAGTCACATAAGCGAACTTATAGTAGTTCCCTCTATCACATTAGAAAATGTCAGGGTAATATCGCTAATAGTTTCGGAGATATTGAATGCTGGTGAAATATTTCGCACAGCCGCCATGTTGGATTGGTGAGTCGTAACAAAATTTGAAGGGCACGGTCGAGGTCGCCGGGAATAGTGCTATGAACATTCCGAGTTTCATTGAAATCGCTCCTGCCGTTTAGATTTTATTAGGGGGGGACACACACACGAATCACACACACACACGCGCACACACACACGGACAAAAGGTGATCTCATAAGCCTATTTTTTCAAAATTGAAAATAGGCTAAAAAGTATTAAAACAAAACAAAATAAAGAAATTAATAATTCTTAATTAAAATAATATGGTACATATAAGAAAATTGAAAAGAAAAAGAAAACACATCTTTTCCATGCACTTATGTATACAATCTGTGTATACGAGTATGTTGTAAATAATAATAAATATGTCTCCCAGATAATCTGTACTGGATTTGCCGTCAGATTTGTGGGACATATCACATTAATGTAATACTAACGGACCCGTGCAAGAAATCTCGCATGTTCATTAGCCACACTTTCCCCAATAGGTTTATAATGAGAGACTTAAGGAGAAAGGTTGTTATGTTTTTATTTCAACCAAATGATTATAGAACACTATTTACAATTCAGTTAGAATTCCACCGGTTATTCGATATTAATGAAATTATACAATTTGAGTACTCATTCCTTTGATTTAGCCTACTGTTTCTGAAATCCATGCAAAATGATAAAGAAAAGACCTCTGAATGTTAAAATGGAATGAAAGAGGCGTCACAGCGGCCAAAATGTGAGGTGGACAGCAATTATGGAGCGTGTTTTCCTACAGCAACAGTATCTGCAAATCACACATTTCGTACATTTTAAGTCATTTTTTAAAGAAATTATAGATATTTATGAAATTCGAGTGCAATTCGTCACCGATAATGTTTATTCTCTTGCATTTGAATGCTCATTTGTCACGATCGGTCGCTTGTGAACGCTGCAGGAGGGATCTACTGTATACTAGAGAAATAATATATATGATTCATAGTATTTAGATTAAATAGAAAAAAATAACAACAAGTTTAGTGACGAACTAAAGAGCCTACCTCTCTTAAAATTTAAGATTCATGCCAATGATTAATCTATATGGATCTATCTAGAATAATGACGAAATTAAGTTGGTAATATCGACATTTCTAATTAGTTGCAAATACTGTATACCTGGCGTAATGTAGCCTAATAGAGAACTACAGTTGGCAGCCATGGTGACTAAATATATTCTTAGTTCCATCTCTTAAGGTACAGAATACAAAATTTGGTTGAAGTCCAATGGATAGCATGGACGTTTCATGTAGTTAAACATTGGATCTAACAGCGCACGTAAAATCATGTTGGCAACAATGACATACATGTATTGGTCAGAAATAATCTGAAATAATATGATCTATTGTCGTGTCAATTTTGAATGAAATCCATTAGTTAGTATAGAAGTTACATGCATTTTAAAATTGGACCTATCAGCAGGCTTAGCATCATTTTGGCAGCACTGACGTATATTAGTTACTCCAAATTAATATATTATAGAATGCCAGGAACTATACGTGTACAAATATTAGAGCTATTGGTTTGCATACTTTCTGATATATTGATATTAGGGTAACAAATATACAGACAGCATTTATTAACAGTTGGCAGCCCTGGTTGCTCTTAAGAATGCGCATAGTCAGATCTGTTATGGCACACATAGCACATACGAAATTTGGTTGAAATCCAAATGATAGTATAGAAGTTACATGTATTGAAAGTTGGACCTCTCAGCAGGCTTAGAATCATGTTGGTAGCACTGACGTATATAAGTTACTCCAAATTAATATAGAATGTCAGGTACTATACGTGTGCATAGTTTAAAGCTGTCGGCTTGCATACTTTCTGATAAATTGGTGTTTAAATAAAATAAATTAAGAGCATTGATTATCAGTTGGCAGCCCTGTTGGCTCTTAAGAATAAGCTCAGTCATATCAGTTTATGTATACATAGCATATACGAAATTTGGTTGAATTGCTATTGATAGTGTAGAAGTTATATGCATTTAAAATTTGGACCTTTCAGCAGGCTTATAATCATTTTGGCACCACTGCCATGTATGGCTTCCTGGAAATTAAACTGCAATATTATTATCTATACATGTTCCAATTTTGAAATAGCTCCTATTCATACCTTCCAAGATATTCAACATGGAGCTCAAATTTCAATTGCGATTTTTTAGCAGTTGGTAGCACTGACATCATTTTCAAATATGGCCGTGAGATATGCAGATATATATCTTAACTCCTACCAAATTTTGTTTCGATTGCTGGAGCCGTTTAGGAGTTGATAGGGGGGGGGGGGGTACCCACACACAGCCAGACAGACTGACAGACAGAAGGACAGACAGACAGACAGACAGACAGACACACACACATTTGCCCGATCTCATAAGTATACTTTTTCCTCATTTTTGCAAAATGTGAAAAGTATGCTAAAAATTAAAATTATTTTGTTAGGTGCTCGGGTATTTGGTATGAGGGAAGAACCCACAATCTTAATGGGGTTGAGAACGTCTACATTAATATTTAATACTCCTACTCTCTTTGTGGCAGCAGCTAAGTGGTACATTATATTCCTCATGTGTCAGCCAAGTCCGTCAGTCAGCTTGTCTATCCCCAACATGGTCTCATGGGATGGCACATAACATACATACTTTAATGAGCTGGTGAAGTACTGTGTCTGTTTACTTATGCACCCTCGTCGCGCAGTTTCACCGTCTCCACTAACACCGATTGAGAGGTTAGACACCCCCTCGTCCTCCATCCCTCCCCAACATACATACGAACACGACCCACCCTCTCCTCAAACTTTATAACTCATGCAAAACACATTTGCATTGAGGATTGCATCTTCATTTTCAATGCAATCCAATCCCTGGAAATTCCGTTGTTTGTACTGAGACTGAAATCATATTTGAATATCTGAATAAAAATGAATGACAACTTTGTTTGAGAATACTCATCAGCTGTCCCCCTCCCCTTCTTGGCTATGGGGGGAACGCTAGTTTCTTTTGAATCTATTATACTCTGACAAAAAAGTTTCTCATGCATTCACCAGCTGATTGTTGGTAGTTACAAGAGTTGTGTTGAATATAAATAATCATTTACGTAGAAAGTCTCACAATAACGACTACAAAGGAAACATTACGATGATTAGGTACCCAGGAAATGTGGTACATAACTATTTTAAGAGCCATCGTAGTGATAAAGATGAATGGATATTAGTCAGCCTCGTCAGCAGGCGATTGCAACCTTTTGAGAATGTGAGCACGACCCTCAAGCCATTCCAAGTACCCGAGCACCATCAAATAGAATATGATAATAATAATAATAATTTTCTTTTTTCGTTCTTTGGCTTATCCCAATTAGTTTGGATCGCTGGAGCCAACCAGGCCCATTTTTTTTTTGTTTTGACCGGGGATTTAAGACCGGGTGCCCTTCCCTAAGCCACGAGATTTTTCAGGTGAAAATTTCACCCCGTTGTCATCGGGATTCAAACTCCAAGCCGTCCGGGTGAAAGACGAGCTCCTACGCTTCTGCGCCATCACGATCCCCCTTAATAATAATAATAATAATAATAATAATAATAATAATACGACAACCTGGGAGAAAGTGGACGGAGGAGAGGAAGAGGAAGAGAGATTTCGGGAGGAGCGGAGGAGACCCACCTCCAAATGACATCATGTTATCAAGTTTAATCGCTCTCCTGTAGGGGAATTTTCTCTTAAATAAATAATACGGAAAAATCGCGATCATCTACATCAAGAGATGCATGAGCATCACAAAAAGTCTACACTACACGTCTGTGATTAAACCCGAGACACTCTACGGCAGCGAGACCTTAAATCTCAACTACAATGGGAAACTCGAACACATCAAGAAGGCGGTGAGAAAAATCATCTGGAAAATTTCGGGTCCTAAACTCACAGCTGAAGGATATCGTCTACAGTCGCACACAATCACAGAGAGATACTCCAACATCGAGACAGATTACCGCAAACGACGACTGGGGTTTAACGGCCACATCGTGAATGACTACCGCTTAACGAAGAGAATTCTGACAAACTTAAGAAAACTTAAAGTGACAACAGTCTGGGTTACACAGGTCCAAATTCATCTCAGAAGTGCCAATATCACACCAACAGACATCGAAGATAATATGACATTCAGACAGAAGATACACAGTTGGGAAGTTACACCTGAAGATCGACCAAAGAGAACGGGGAAACGATGGACGGAGAAACGTCGAGTTTGTTACAGCGAAACAATGAAGGAGTTTTGGATGACCAAGAAAACCAGCAGCATATCATCATTTGTTTTATGTGATCCTATGGGTCTAAACAACTTTTTTTTTCTTTTTTAGTCGTCTACCCTCCAGGTTGGTGGAACCCACGGACTCAGCGAGGGAACGCACCACTACCGCCTCTATAGGCAGTGTCCTAGAGCTGGGAACATCTAATCGGAGGCGATACAACTGGTGAGGTGGGATTAGCACCTCGCCCAGGCGGCCTCACCTGCAAAGCGAACTGGGGCCTCATGAGGGAAAGGAGTGGAAGATAGGATGGATAGGCAAGGAAGAGGGAAGGAGGCGGCCGTGGTCTTACAGTAGGTATCATCCCGGCATTTGCCCGAAGACAAAGTGGGAAACCACGGAAAACCACTTCGAGGATGGCTGAGGTGGGAATCGAACCCCCTCTACTCATTTGGGCCACCCGAGGCTGAGTAGACCCCGTTCCAGTCCTCATACCACTTTTCAAATTTCGTGGCAGAGCCGGGAATCGAACCCAGGACCTCCGAGGTGGCTGCTAACCATGCTGACTGCTACGCTATGGAGGCGACTAAATAAATAATAATAATTATAATATAGCGAAATAAAAATGATAATAATAATAATAGTATTTATAATAATCTCAATGCAAGCTAAACTCAGACATTGTAATACGGTGATTAAACCCGGGTGTGTCCATGGAAGCGAATTATTGGAAAGGCTGGTCTGAAGGATGCAGAGAAGTTTGAGAGAAAGATCTTTAGGAAGGTAATGGGCCCGAAGACCGTAGCTCGGACAATACAGGATGCGAGGAAACACTGATTTGTATCAAAGTAACGAACGACTGTTGGAATCCATAAATAAGAGAAGACTCATATTCTGTGGTCACCTATTTAGAATGGACGAATAGAGGTTAACCATTCTTGATGACAGACCTAAAACCTCTGATAAGTGATCCAGGGAGGTCATGAAGGATCTGGAGAAAATGGGTATGAGGAGTGAATACGTGGTCAAAGCTGGGTTTCCCTAGGCGCTGAAGCGGAGAGCGGAGTCGGCTCTCCTCTGATCATATGTAATTTTAATGGTACTGTTACGGCTGTGAGTTTGTGTCATCGCTAGCCGCATGAGTCACAACTGCCCCAGGGCTGGGCTGTGCCCTGCCTCCTGTTTGCGCGCGCCTTATGCAACAGGCTACTAGGACAAAAGGGATAGTCCAGAACATTCGTGACTGGACCAGAGATGGAAACCTCGAGAAGCCGTGGACCCTGGATGGATCTAGAAGAATTCATTGAGTCACCGGCCTGCTATATAAGCGGCTTCAACAGTGAGGGGACCGAGTTTTTCTGTGGGTGAGTGTTTTTGAGCCAGTGCGACAGAAGTGTGGTGACGAAGTGCTGTGCGAGTTACGAAATCCAGTGACATTGTTTCTCCAGCTTGTGGACAGCGAAATGGCCTGCAGCAAGTGATCGTAAGTAATTGAGGTCGGTGAACGTGAGGGAGAGGAGCAGGTAGTATCTGTCAAGGCCGCTGTACTCATTAGGACGGATTAACTTCTGTGGTCTGTTGACAAGTGGAAGGGCCAAGAGCGCTCAAGGAAGAGACTTGAGAAAACTGGAGTAAGGATCCTAATTGCTTGTATTTGCTGATTAGTGTAATTTTCTGGCCACAATAAAGTTAATTATTTCTTTAAGCAGTAATTGGTGTTGTGCTTCCTACCCACCGTAATCCAGTTAACATAAGTGCCACTAGGGGGTGGCACGTAACAGTACTGTTTTCCTAGAAGCGGAGCGGACCGCCGCTTGACGAGCGGAACTCGCTCCTCCGCGTTCCTCTCCTCCGAGAGCAGAAGTCCGCTGTCGGCTGACGGAGTGGCTGGACGTCTATACAAGTTGTGTGTAGTTTTATTCAATTGTGTCCCTGTGTGTTTAGTATAAAGTGTGTGCACCATGAGTGTGTGTCGGTTTACTGCTTTCTGTTATAAACCTGCGATTTCAGTTCTTCTACATCTTTTATTTCTTGGTATAGATCATAGAACTCGTTTTTGGTCAATCGAAAGTACTGTTTGAATCTAATTTCGTCATCAATTAAATTGTTATTTATAAGAATTTTAAACACTCCCTGATTTTCACGCGTTTTAAATACGTCACTTTCACATTTTCGATCCTTCACTAAATGCAGTAGTAACTCTTCCTCCTCCTCTTCCAAGTGTAATAAAATAGAAAGTCTAGATTCCACGTCCATATCGACCTCACCTTATCACACCTAGTATACAAATGAGCAACTGTTCCACTCTCCGCCAGAGGACAAGTCCGCGTCCAGGAAAACACAATTCAGCTAGCTGATGACTGACGAGCAGAGAGCCGACTCCACTCTCCGCTTCCGCGCCTAGGAAAACCCAGCTTAATAGAACAGACAGTGGTGGCTACGCTCGCAAAATCGCAGCGTTACGCCATGGGCCCAAGCTCTCTGCTGATTCGGTAGAGGCGTGGGTTCGAGCCCCACCGACGGCCATCCTTAATATGGTTTTACGTGGTTTCCCATTTCAACACCAGGGAAATGCTGGGACGGTACCTTCAGACAGGCCACGGCCGCTTCCTTCCACATCCCTGCCCAGTTTCATTCATCTTCATCCATTCTAGCTCTCATCCCGACGTGCAGGTCACCTACGGGCGTCGACTAGAAAGACCTGCACTCGGCCTCTCAGGAGGTCACACGAAAAAAAATCGCTAATAGAATCAAGTACCGGCAGGAGGTCTGTAATTTTAGAGCTTTCACGAAGAAGGCAAGCTGAACAGCGGATGAATGGTGGAAGCAGACAGGCTGCCAGGAAAAAATGCAACAATACTTATCTGCAAAGAAGGCTTCTATGAATGCGCCAGTTGTTTGACGTGGCCTCTAATGGCCGTAAAAGAAATAAAAATGATAATTACAATAATGCAACAAACATGCGCCTCTCCATCCTTTTCCTATTTCTCTCTCCCGCTCAGAAGTGCTGAAATAGCTAGGGATTCATCGCTCACCAGGCATACTGCAACTGATTGCATTTACTCATGCAGATAAGATAGGGTAAAGTTAAGTAACTCCGTGATACTAAGCTGTTTTTGTTACTACTTCAGAAATTTTAGATTTCAGTTATTTCGATTCGTTTCATGTTTAAGAGGGATACCCAACGGAACATTTCTGGCATAATATCTTTCAAATATTCAAAAGTTATTTCAAGGTATTAACTAACAAAATCCGGTAGTAGAAGTAGGTAACGCCGTGATATTCAAGTTACTCCGTGATAGTGTTCAAGTTACTCCGTGATAGCATGGTGTTCACCATTCAGTGTACTTTTTAATCGTGAAAACTAATGTTTAATGTAATAAAAGTGTTCAAATTGTATGTAGAATATAAGTTTCTATTACTCCATATTGCCCATATTGAAACATTTTCACTAAACGTTTTTTTAATAGAAAAAACACATTCTATTAAAAATATTCCATTTAACAAATATTCCTTACACCGATCACACATAAAATTGACATTATCGGTACCAGGCATTACCAAACTGATATTCAATCCATTCGGCTCCATTCTTCGTGTTGTTGTCATCCGCCAGTGGAGCCATCTCTCGCACCACAAACATCATCGTCATTGTTCTGGGGTCTGGAATTAGGCCTAGACCGATCTATTGTGTCTATCTTGACACACTATCTTCACTTCAAATTCATGTGACACAACGAGTGGCTTTCCAATTTTTGCAAGGGTTGCACTTCCTGGATCTGCTGAATATGTCGCGCAATAATCCTTTAGTGTACTCCACGGGTTATTAAAACGTCTACTGGCCTTGTATACTCATTCATTCATTTCCGTGTCCGATCATTTCCAGAATGTAGCAACTCCGATGGCCTTGTTGTTTACCTCGATCAGGTCCTGGGTAGTGCAGGGTTGTTCTAGTAGTGGACAAATGAGCAGGTGGGCTGGGTCTTGTGTTGCTCCACACTCGCAGGACGTGTCTCCATCAGCTGGAAGGATACCCCATTTCTGCATGTTGGTCTTGCAACGAGGGACGCCTACCCTGAGACGATTAAGTGATTTCCAAACAGGGTAAGGCAGGTCATTTCCTGGGGCTAGCTCTTCCTTAACAGGGATATCCGGCGGCAGCTTGCTCTTCCACCTGGAGATGCGGTTAGATTCCGATGTTCCCTCCAGTGGTTGAGTCCTGGCGATGAAACTCTTTCTTGATTTCAGTCGACGGACAACAGCCTGATGATTATGCAGTGGATGACGGGGATCATTAATCTGCTTCGCCCTCTCTGCATCAGCAGCAACAGTCCTTCTGATAGTTGGGGGAGCTATCCCAACAATCGGGTAGAGTTTGTCGACTGGAGTAGGCTTCATACATCCCGACAAGATTCGTATGGTCTCGTTGATGGCAATGTCAATCTGCTTGGTGTGACTGGATGCACTCCACACAGGTGAAGCGTACTCTGCAGCAGACATGCACAAAGCAAGAGCAGAAGTTCTTAGGACGTGAGGACTTGCCCCCCAGGTGGTGGCTGTGAGCTTCCTCAAAATATTGTTCCGTGAACTAACTTTCAGCCTGGTCTTATGGCAATGTTTCTTGAAGGACAGTGTTCGGTCAAGAGTAACACCTAGATACACGGGTGTTGGACAGTGTTGGAGTTGTTTGCCTTGCCATGTAACATCCAGTTCCCGCCGAGCTTCTCTAGTCCTTAAGTGAAATGCACATACTTGAGTCTTGTTGGGATTTGGCTTAAGATGATTGGCTTCATAGTAAGATCCAAGGGTATCTAGTGCAGAAGTCAACTTTCCCTCCACCTCTTCAAATGTTTTCCCTTGGGCAGCCACTGCAGTATCATCAGCATAGATGAAAAGCCTAGAATGTTCTGGTATGGGCTGATCGTTAGTGTAAATATTAAATAGCACAGGAGCGAGTACACTGCCTTGAGGTAAGCCGTTCTTTTGTATGCGCCATCTACTCTTTTTGCCATGGAGAAAGACTTGGAACCTTCTATTCTGCAGGAGAGTGCCAATGAGGGATGTTAGTTGGTAATCGTTGGAGGTCTGGTACACTTTCCTCAGCAACTTTCTGTGGTTGATAGTGTCGTAAGCAGCTGTTAGATCGACAAAGGCAACTCCAGTTATCTCACCTTGTTCATACCCATCCTCGATGTATTGAGTGAGGTTCAGTATCTGACTGCAACCTGACTTTCCAGATCGAAACCCAGCTTGTTGGGGAATGAACTTATCTTCAAGGATGCCGCTAATTCGGTTCAGGATAAGGCGCTCGGAGATCTTGAAACAGTGACATAATAAGGATATTGGGCGAAAGTTTTTAGGATCGTTTGGCTCCTTACCAGGCTTAAGCAGTGCAACCACTCGGGCTTTCCTCCAGAGGCTGGGGATATAAAGCTTAGATACACACTCATTAATCATCGTAAGCAGCCATTGTAGGGTGGTCTGGCCGAACTTTTTGATCTGTTCTACTCTGATGTCATCGATGCCAGCAGCTTTATTCAATTTCAACGTGGAGATGGCAGATTCTAGTTCATTCAAGGTGAAAGGTTCTCGTAGGTTATGGTTCTCATGTCCTGAGGTTCGTTCCAGTTGCTCCCGTGAGCTCCGACCTTTAGTCTTCCCGTTCATGAGTAATTGGGTTGCAATCTGGTCTGCTGTTATTGTGGTGAAGTTTCTAGATGTCGTAGGGTCACCGCTGAGGTTTTTCAGGAGATTCCAGGCCCGCCTACTATTTAACTTCATGTCGAGATTCTCCACCAGTGAGGTCCACTTAGCTTTGCAATGTGCTACGATAGTTTGCAACAATTCCTCGCCAACATGGATAGTATCATCAGAAAATGGGTCTGCCTCAAAAAGATCTTTGTAGTGGTATACTGACCATCCTTCTTCCTTCATCGACCTCAATACTTCTTTAAGTGAGGGGGCCGATAACCTACATATTACGCCCCTTAAAACAACAATTATCATCATCATCTTCTTTAAGTGTTTCAACTGTGTAGGAGCGAGCCTCTTTATTCCGTTTTGGTGCCATTTCAGCGTCCAACCTAAGAAAAACGTACGTATTGCTAAGCTCACACACCTTGCATGCGTAATACTACATGCATGTAAGTTTTGTATGCGAATGGTCTGCATCTTACCTCTGACTGGTGTTAAAATGAAACTTATACAATGAAACAGCTGTATATAAGAAATTAAAATCTTCACCACAGATTTCACTGGATGTGGATCACTTGTTGAAATGTCAACTCTTTGTTAATATATTTTTAAACTTCAATGAGTTGGTCAAAGATAGAGCGCAAGGGCTTCCTGGATTCCTGGTTTCTACTGCCTCTGTTGGTAAAAACTTACAACTTTTGGAATTGAACCACGGCCGACTGAATGCGAGCCGCGCTCACACCGGCCTAGACAATGAGACCTTTTACATGAAATCTTGTTAGTTACTCAACTGCTCACACAGCGCTGTTGACCAAGCATTGCACGACTAAGACTTGTCTCTACTTAGTGTAAAACAAAGTCCCCGATTCTTGGATATCAAGGATAATCTCGCGTTTACGCTGGACAAACCGTAAAAAATATCAATATACTATGAGTGTAAGAATTGTTCAGCATGAAAAATTGTACAAAAAAGTCCCCGAGAGCATATCTCTATCTTCGATACATCGCCCACTATAAGTGTTTTAGTTTGGACGGGAGGGGGATTTGGCATGCACCTCGCCATTCTTAAATTACGTCTAACAGGAATTCCTTGCACATTCATAACTGTTCCCGGGCGAAGCCGGGGCGGGTTGCTAGTGACACTATATATTATCATTATAATTCCCGATATACCAAAATGCAAATTATATCACAAAATAAATCTAAGATATATTAGACATACCTTGCACCTCGTTACAGTTGCATTCGATCAGAATCACTCGGTTTTCATTAAAGTTCATGCATTTTCCTGCTGAACGGTTTGGAAGTTCGGCAACAGGAAACTAGGACTGTTATTAACTTAAAATATTCATTTTTGTATTTTTGTGCTATTTGTGTTCATGATTTCATTACATTGTCAGAATTAATGCTTTAATTAGTAGGGTATACTATTCAGTGTACCTATTATAAATTAAAACCGTGAGGTTTCTCACCTCCCCATTTTACGAAACCCGGTTGCCTATTACGGGGAAAGTGCACTTTTAAAGTTAACAATAATATCAGAGGGTATTACAACATCAAACGTGCCCATATTTGTAATATACATAGTATATCGCCTGAGGTTTACATTGGTGAGAAAACCAAAATTATTCCGTTCCTTCTTATGTCTAATGTGAGCCTAAAAATACCTCCCCATAATTGGCGACTTTCCCCTATCCATTTTTAGACGATACCTTATGCACTGGACAGTTGAATCCGTGATTAATTGTATAGGTAGCTTCGTAAGTCTCAGAACTCAGGAAGTCCTTTCTAGCAGCGTTACTAGCAGCTTTCAAAGTTTCAAGGTAAGAAAGAAAATATTCCTCTAGACAGTTTAGGCGACTATCATTTAATGAGAAAAAAATGCCCTTTATCTGGATTTCTAGACTGAATATGATGATATGTGATGCTTACGTCCTGCATAGCGAACCATTTATTAACGTTTTTCAAAAAAATTATGGTTGCTTCTGCGTCCATGAATGTGTACGCTTCCGGGTGCATGCCTATATTTTCTTTCAGTGTACTAATGGCACCAATAACTTCTGACGAGAACACTTCCTTGGCACGCCGAACATTCATTTTTTCAAATTTAGTGGGTTGGATGTGTTTTTTTGTGAGGTGTCTGACCGGTTTGACGATCTCATCCTTTTGCATTGTGTATAGTAATGTCAAGTATTCCCCTGAAATTATTCCAGTACCATCAGTCATCTCTCGTTACAGAAACTGCGTTCTAATGTTTTTTTTAGAATGTGACAATGATGAAAACTAGGGAATAAATTCCTAGACTCGTCATATGGGTGATTGACATTGGTTGCAAATTCCCTCCCCCTAAATGCCTCATCATTGTAGTGTTAGTTTTGTGATTATCAGAGACAATTATTATAATTATGAAACCGCATTGTTCAACCTCGAGAATAACGTCCAGCAGGAGTTTATTTAAGTCTCGACCTGACAGCTGCTTCGTGAAAAAGAAGGCACACGGTATCTGATAATTTGTCGAAAGATCTCTTAGCACAAAACACAACACACGATTGGCTGCTACTTGTTCCCGGCTGTAATGTTCATCCTCTCTTTCCTTTTGATGAGACGGTGCTGGAATTGTGTCCTTGTACCCGAAGAAGGTACAAGGTATGTCTAATTTCTCTTAGATTTATTAGCACGCTATTTTATTTTGTGATATAATTTTAATTTTGATAATGCGGAAATTATAATGATAATAATTGTATAGTGTCACTAACAACCCACCCCGGCTTCGCCCGGGAACAGTTATGAATGCGCAAGGAATTCCTGTCAGACGTAATTTAAGAATGGCGAGGTGCATGATACACAAATCCCCCTTCCGTCCAAACTAAAAACACTTATAGTGGACGATGTATCGAAGATAGAGATATGCTCTCGTGAACGTTTTTGTAGAATTCCTCACGCTGAACAATTCTTTCACTCATAGTATATTGATATTTTTAACGGTTTGCCCAGCGTAAGCTTAAAAAGCGCACGGACGCCAGGCTCTTTTCTCGACCTTTTCACTGAAATCGTTACTGCTTGGCTCCCTTTGGTCATAAATAAATTATTTTCTACACAAATCTTCCTCAAGATTACCTTTACAGAATGGTGAAAGCCGCATCAAATTCCATCCGGTGGTTCTTGAGATTACACATTTAATAAACGTACTGTACAGCTGTTTATTAATCGCGCCTACAATGGGATGGGAGTGCGCTCTATCGGCACCGAGTAGACATTTTCCAATTACACGTTATGCATGGGCTCTAACTGGGATTGTCAAGGCCGGTATAGAGCGCAGCTCGCATTCAGTCGGCCGTGATTGAACCTACGTAGTGAAGAGGAAATACGCTTTATCACGGTGTTGCTTGATATCACTTAGTAACTTAACTCTACCCTACCTGTACATTTACTTGTGGACAGTCGAGTCGAATCTTTCGTTACGGGCTGATTACCATGTTGTTCATCCCCTTGAAACAACAATAACTAACTTACCAACATCTTTCGTTTTATTCATAAAACAGGGATATCCAGTTATTTTTATTGAAGATTAAAAATCTTATCTCACAAAATGATAAAACTTCTGTCTGTCAAAACTTGTAATGAAAACACTATTATTCCGGTTCGTACAACAGGATTTCAATTGAAGGATACTTGCAATGGTGGGTGAGTGGTTAACGTGTCGGTCTACTAACCCCAAGCTTGCAGGTTGGCTCCTGGCCATGGTAAGTGATTTTTGAAAGAAGGCAAAAATTTACGACACTCATGTCATACGTTGTTGGCATGTCAGTTGAATTCAGATGGCCGTGTTCATAATGGCAAAATAAATTCTCGGGAGTTTCCTCCAACACAAAGATTCTCATTTCTCTACTAGAAAGCGCTTTAGTGTTCAAGGAGCTTTCATAGTGCCTCAAGGAACAACGAAATTCGACATGCAAGCGACCCTCTGGGTGTCAAATAACAAATCTTGTACCCGGCATCCGAGGCCATACGATAGGATTATTATTATTATTATAACATACAACATTTCAGTTTGATTTCTGTCATAGATTAATAGATACTGAGAACCATCTAAATATTTCGTATGGTCGCCATGTCGGATTTTAATATATGTAATCCATAAAGTTATGAGGATTATTGTGTACGTTCATTATTCAAACGTTGATTTCGATCGCATAATTAGAAGAAACACAAGAAATAAAGATTTCATTTAAAAATTTCGCACAGCCGCCATCTTGAGGTTATCTAAACAATTGAACTAAATTAGATGTCAGTGAATTGCAAATTGTATAGATTTTCTGTACCAAGTTTCATTGCGTTCGAATGGTTAAATCGCGAGAAAAGTCCATTTAATTGTTTCAACTTTGCTTGGCCGCCATGTTCGTTTTGTAGTTAAGAGATTTTTGAAAGTCACATAGCTAAACGTCTTGTAGTGCCCTTTATCACCGTACAAAATTTCTGGGTGATATGAGTAATAGTTTCGGAGATCTAAAATGAGAATGCCGGTGAAATATTTCGCACAGTTGCCATGTTGGATCGGTGAGACGTAATAAAATTTTGAAGGGCTCGATCGGGGTCGGCTAAAATAGTACTATGAACATACTGAGTTTCATTGAAGTCGCTCTAGCCGTTTAGAAGTGGGGGGGGGGGGGGGGTGGCACACACACGGACAAAGGGTAATCTCATAGCCTATTTATTCATAAATTAAATTAGGCTAAAAAAATAACAAAAACAAGATGTTCAGTAAAGAACATATAGCCTACTTTCTCCTAAATGCATGGGTATTGTTATAAATCTTTGTCCTTTTCAAGGAGTATAATTGAATGTTGGTTGTAGTAGCTTGTTGAAATACAACGTGCAATAGGGATATTAAACATGAATATGAGGTGCCCTTTGCTAGTGCTACCTCTGTAAAAAAATTCATTCAATTCGGTTTCACCGTGTTTGAATTGATCTGGGGAATGGATTTGCACACATACATGGCCGCTATTTGCAAACTATTGGGCTGATGACCTTGTAGTCAGTCATAAGATGCTTTCCACAAAAAGGCATGTTGTTGCAAAATCCGGTAGAGATCAAATTATTAGGATGGTCGAAATTTGATTTAAGCTTTTAACATTTGGGTGGCCGTCATTCCGTTTCCGTCAAGATGGCGGCGATATAAAACATGATACTGAGGTGCCTTTTGCTAGTGCTACCTCTGTACCAAATTTCGTTCAATTCGGTTTCACCGTGTTTGAATTGATAGGGGGAATCGATTTGCACACATACTTGGCCACCATCTGCAAACTATTGGGCTGATGATCTAACAGTTTGGTCAGAATATGCTTCCCACATAAAGATTTGTGGTTGCAAAATTTGGTAGAGACTAGATTATTAGGTTGGTCGTAATTACATTTTAGCATTTAACATTTGGGTGGCCGCGATTACGTTTCCGTCAAGATGGCGGTGATATAAAACATGACACTGAGGTGGCCTTTTCTAGTGCTACCTCTGTATCAAATTTCGTTCCATTCGGTTTCACCGTGTTCGAATTAATAGGGGGAATCGATTTTCACACAAAGATGGCCGCCATCCGCAAAATATTAGGCTAATGACCTATTAAATTTGTCAAAGGATGCTCCCTTCATAAAGGTATGCTGTTGCAAAATTTGGTAGAGATCGGATGATTAGGTTAGTCGTAATTTGATTTAAGCTTTGAACATTTGGGTGGCCGCCATTACGTTTCCGTCAAGATGGCTGCGATATAAAACATGACACTGGGGTGTCCTTTGCTAGTGCTACCTCTGTACCAAATGTCATTCCATTCGGTTTCACCGTGTTCGAATTAATAGGGGTAATCGATTTTGACACAAAGATGGCCGCCATCCGCAAACTATTGGGCTAATGACCTATTAGATTTGTCAAAGGATGCTCCCTTCATAAAGGTATGTTGTTGAAAATTTGGTAGAGATCGGATAATTAGGTTAGTCGTAATTTGATTTAAGCTTTGAACATTTGTGTGGCAGCCATTACGTTTCCGTCAAGATGGCGGCGATATAAAACATGACACTGGGGTGCCCTTTGCTAGCACTACCTCTGTACCAAATTTCGTTCCATTCGGTTTCACCGTGTTCGAATTAATAGGGGCAATCGATTTTCACACAAAGATGGCCGCCATCCGCAAACTATTAGGCGGATGACCTATTAGTTTGGTCAAAGGATGCCGCCCCCATAAAGGTATGTTTTTGCAAAATTTGGTAGAGATCGGATGATTAGGTTAGTCGTAATTCGATTTAAGCTTTGAACATTTGTGTGGCCGCCATTACGTTTCCGTCAAGATGGCGGCGATATAAAACATGGCACTGAGGTGTCCTTGCTAGTGCTACCTTTGTACCAAATTTCGTTCAATTTGCGCTCACCGTGTTCGAATTGATAGGGGGGGGGGACAGAAATTCAGAGTACACACACTCACACACACACACACACAGACTCACACACACACACACACAGACAGACACACTTTTTTTCGCCCTGTAGTGATCTCATAATTCTACTTTCATTTTTTGCAAAAATCGAAAGTAGGCTAAATATACGAGTCTTACAGTGGTCGCATATGATGCGTAACATGTGACATGTTATCCTACTATGTGTGTCCCGGGAGTGCAAATCCCTTGTTGACAGTGAACTCTGTTGGTCATTGAAATTACTTGTAAAACTCCAGTACCAAATCCTGACCATGTGGCGGAAGCAATCCACTGCCTACTTGATGCGAGCTGCGCTCTATACCAGCCAGTTAGTGAACCCATGCCAGCGATGTTATTGAAAATGGCCTCGCTTTGCCGATCAGCGCACTGGCAAGTATAGGTGCGATTAAAAATTAGGTGTGTGGAAGGTATATTAAATGTGTTTCTCCCAGTGATATGTTTAGACCCACGAAGTTTCAATTATTGTTAGTAGTCGGCGTTAATATACTGAATTCCTACGTTGTTTGGAGTGTTTGTTGATGCGATATAGATTCCACATAGCCACATGGCCGACAGTACATCGAGTGCTTACATTAGATAAGAATACAGTAAAAGTATGAATATTTAATAAATCGTAATTGTTTTCAGCAAATATGATAAAATGAATATGTTCACACCAAAGTACGGCAACTTGAAGATGATTTATTGTAGGAATATCTTAAATGGGGTTTCCAAACCTTGAACTAAACTGTATGCGATATACATTCCCCATAGCCACATGGCGGCCAGTACGTCGTGGTACCAATCCCCGCCATCACGCGCGCTCATTGTTTCCGTCCCGTGCACTTCCGTCCCATTCATTTCCGTCCCATCCCCTTCCGTCCCTTTTCCAAAATCACTCCCACAAAAATGTCCAGCTACCGAGTGGAAAGATGTTACACATCAAAAATGCATTAAATGTGCGCCTCTCTATCCTTTTCCTATCTCTCTCTCCTTCAGAAGTGCTGAAATAACTAGGGATTCACCACTCACCAGGCATACTGCAACTGCTTGCATTCACTCATGCAGATAATATACCTGTACATTTACTTGTGGACAGTCGAGTCGAATCTTTCGTTACGGACAGATTACCATGCTGTTCAGCCCCTTGAAACAACAATAACTAACTTAACTAACATATTATATTTGATCTCCAGAAATATGAAACTTTCACAAGAAAATGTCTGAATGATTCAGCCATTAGCACCTTTGCTCATATACTTGTACATTATAGGCTACTGCCTTTAAGATATTATCATTAGGGCTCGGAGTTTAAGGTAAATACATATTTTAAGCATTTCTTCTATAAATACATAAATTCATGCTTTTCACTTATTAGCACATAAAAAGTAATAATATTTACATTTTTTAAAAATCAATCAATTTATTGCATTTTTGTTCTGTGTTATTTCAACAGGGAAGAACCTGCGAGCTATCTAATCTTCATGCAGAGCGTATGTCAGCATGCAACTGTGTTATTCTTAACTTGTCACCCCGTGCCACTCACTGTGGAATCCGGGGTTTTCCTTGTCCATACCCATATTGCACCACGTACTAGACCTCCCCTTCCCCAAGCTACCTGGAACCAGTGTCACTCACAGGCAGTTCATTTCTGGCACTGTGAAATATCATTTATGGCACTGTGAACTGTCATTTCTGGCACTGTGAAGTGTAAGGCAGCTCTACGATGCCTAAAGTAAAAACAACTACAAGTTATCCTCCGTTGCAGAATTTAAAGATAATTTTACTTCTGATGGGGGCGCTCTGTTCTTCCAGCCATGTGGGAAAGCAATCAAGGATGAACAGCGATCTCAAGTTAATAAACTAAATTATAATTAAATATTTTTACTTTCTTGTCACATATTTCAGGTATTTTTAATACATAAAAAATAAATATTTTCCCGATTTTTAGCACCTAAAAATCCGTGCCCTAATTATCATAATGGCTTGTATACAAACGACTATTGTATAAATAGGTAAAGAGATATAATTACAGTTAAATGTCTCACCCAGGTTTTATTATTATTCCCCAGCAGTTGTAGCCTACCGTGAAGGCTCAACAGTAATTTCCCCCGCGACTATCGTCCAGCATTTCTTCCTGTCTGTCTGTCCGTCTGTCTGTCTCTCTGTAGCAAAGCCATTTGCGCTGCGCTCTGCTCGGGCGCCAATACGTGACAACTTAGTCCAACACTATCAGTAGTGACGTCACTCAAGTGTCAGCCCTGACGACGACGTGCAAGCAAGACGAGACAAAATGGGACGTTACCAGTTGAAGACACAAATATTCCCTAATATATCAAGTGTACTACTATGTTTCACTTGAGCACACCCACTAAAAGCAACAGCTATCGATATCATTTGTACTTGCCTCAAGAACTGAAGACACAATAAAGCTACGACACTTCGATACTTTGTCACAGAGCAATATCACATTTCGTCCATGAGATATGGTATTGAACTTGTCGTTTACGAAATGGAGAACAATAAACTCACCATGCACCATTTATTGGCGTCTGTCGTATGTAAAAATAAGGATGGGTTGTGTCATTGTTCATCCATTTAGGGGCTTCAAGGTCATCAGTGGCGGCTTCGGTGACGAAGTTCGTAGCATGCTGAGCTTCTATGCCCAAGATCTCGGCTTCAAACCCGGCCGAAGTCGTTGGATTCTTTAAGAGCGTTACAAATCCCTCGGTATGCCTTCCTTCGGAGGGGAAATAAAGATCTCCGTCGGGCGCACGTAATCTGACAATGCTCTTCCTTTTCACTATTTTCCACATGATTGGTGACGCCTCTCAGCCATAGGTGTTTAGGGGCAGATGACCTCGTTGTTCCACCCCTAAAAAAACAATAACTAACTCAGCCGTAGGTGGATGTGATGTCCAGCAGAACAATTCACAATAGGTTCATTTTCCCGCGTATTGGCTAAGTATAAAGAAAAGAGAGCTTCAAATATGTCATTGAACTGTTGAAATAGTACATTATGCAACAAGCCTATAATGGCAATAATTGAGACACGAGTATGTTTATAAAACGAGCAAAGCGTGTTTTATAATTTCCATACGAGTGTCTTAATTACCATTATAGGCGAGTTGCAAACGACTGTTTATGTTCGACGATAATTACAACTAAATTTTTACGTTCGAACATAAATATTCATAACTATCAAGATTCCGCCAGTTGCATTTACTGAATAGAGCGCATGCTCTGGGATATTGATTTTGCATGGATCAAAGTCCTTGACAATGTCATGTGTTTCCCAGGATTTCCAGCCTCCATAACAATTCAGTGTCGTTATATCACCGCCAGCATTTTAAAATCCTTCAGTATGCCTTCCTGCGGAGGGGAAGTAAAGCCGGCGGTCCCAAGTCATAGATTTATGACTCAACTTGTGTGAAGCTAAATGTCTAGGTTAGATTTCGTTGGAACGCTCTATCAAAGTTCCAACGTTCACCACTAGGTATCAGTGACATCTGGTAGCGAAAGTTGGAACTACTTGAAATTGAACGGAACTTTTAGCTCATCCTATGGGTGTCCGCTTGAAGTAGCTAAAGCCCCTAGCGAGCTGAACATGACCTCGGACATTCCCGGCACTAAAAACATACGACAAATAAAATAACCACCAGCATTCAATAACATTGTCGCCGAAATCGTACGAAAGCAATGCCCTGTGAACAGATTAAAGTTGGGGAGATTAAGGTAGGCCTACAGTGCTATTTCTTTTCCCATGCTCCCCAGTTTATTTATACCAACATATTGGACGGTGCACATTCCATGTCGGTAATTTATAAAGAAGGATGGAGTGTTGCAAACTTCTGGACGTAGATACTTGCATATTCCATAGTATTTTCCAGTTACAATAAAGGTTCATCTTCGTGTTTGGGATTGTAGCTAAATTGGTTGCGCATTCTGGTGGCCAGCCATCGTCACTACAGATAAGTTGAAATTAATTTCAAATAAAGCGGAATGTCACCAAGGTACAGAGGTTTTTATTTTTAGTGGAAACGGAAAGAACGTCCCATATCCTCTCACGTTTCTCATCATTTAACTTAAGTTATTATTTTTTTAACTTATACTTCCTTTATTAGAAATAAATTTGGCAAATATCTATATTGGGGTATTTTATTTATTTCCTTTCAGTGTTGAGAGTCTAAATTCGCTGTCCTGTAAAATGTACATAATGTGATTTGCCCCGGTTTTCCCATGGAGTCTTCACTTGTGTCCGACATATTTGATTTTGTAAACAAGTCCTAATTGGTCAAACAGCTGTATCGTAATGAGAATCTTAAGTTCTTATTGGTGGAGAACCTGTATCATAATGAAACTTGAATTATAATGAGCGGCATTAAGATGCAGTTTTCTGTCGTATAATATTTATATATCGGCATGAATGAATGAATGAATGAATTTAACCTGTAGTGTCCCTAGAAGGGCAAAGGCCTCCCTCGAAAGGGGGAGCTCGTTGATTATACCTCACGTGGTGAGCTAGTCATGTGAGATGGTTAGTTTTGCCACTATGACAGTCATATGTTTACTTGAAGCACCGTCTTTCAAACTCCTTCCAATCCATTCTTTGTCTTGTCCTGGACCAGTGTGGTCCTAGTAGCTGTCGGAAGTCGTCCGCCCATCTTCTTCTCGGTCTGCCGCGGCTTCTTTTGCCTGTATATGAGTCTCACATGGTTGCTCTCTGCGCCCATCTGCTCTGGTTAAGTCTCGCGACGTGCCCTGCCCATTTCCACTTAATTCTGGCGGCCTTCTGCGCGACGTTCTCCAAAGTCGTGATTTCTTGGAGTCTCTTGTTAGAAACTCTATCACTCAGTGATATGCCTAGGATTTTCCTCTCCATTCTCCTCTGGCACACGTCTAATGCTCTCTTTTGCTTGGCCGTTAAGTGCCAAGTCTGGCAGGCGAAATAATGCTTTATCAAGCATTATGAACGTCAATCCCCAGAAGGTTTTGCAAGCTTCAATTATTCGTCTTTTGATTTCATTGTCCATTCTTTGTGATAAGGTGATCAACTGGCCTAGGTAAATGGATTCATCAGTGTATTGCAGTGTGATTCCATCTATTGAGATTGGGTTTAGGGGCCTGTATTTCGGCATGGTCGAACATAAAATATATTACCGTGCAGTTATGCACTCCTACAGCGTAGTATATTTAAGGTTCATTTTGCTTTAGTCTTACACACAGGAAAAAGAACCTAACGTGAATTGCTCTGTTGGACGACACAACCACAAGGGGCTGGGAGACCTGACTAAACGTAAGGAATATAATGGAATTGAAGAGTATTGTCAGATACGCGAATTGCAAATTTATCGATAATATATAACTTTAAACGAATATAATGTAGCCAAAAATAATAAAATATAATTATAGGTTAAGTCACTTCACAATAATTAGGCATTACAAAATGGTGTCAATGATATGTTTCTTTTCTTACATTTTTCCACAAGATACCGATCGCATAGCCCAGGCTGTTCCAAATCCACGAGTTTGAGTATGCGTACACGCGAGAACTCAGCAATAATGCTCGGAGCACGGTTGGAGAGGGACTGGTGGGTTAGAGCCAATACGTAACTGGGGAAGGTCATAGCACAAGTCTATGCGCTTCCTGACAGTTTTGATGTATCCACCGCGAAGTGACGGCAGCCCCCCACAGCAGAGCTGTATTGCATGTTGCAGGTTTACTCACGCAAGGCGGCGAGTACTCCGCTGCTCACGGGCGAGTTGCTCGGCTGGAACAGTCTGGAGCCCTTCACAAACAAATGCATTCTTCGTTCCGTGTGAAAGCCATGCACTGCTTATCTTGTCACAAGTTGGCTCAAGTCATAATATGCTCGAGTCAATTCCTTTCCGACCATTGCCATTCTAGGTTTGGAGACCCCATTAAAGATATTCCTACAATAAATTATTGGCACTGGAGTTTTCAAAGTAGTTATTTAAATGACCAACAGAGTTCACTGTTAACAAGGGATTTGCGCTCCCGGCAGACACATAGTAGGATAACATGTCACTTGTTACACATCATATGCGACTACTGTAAGGCTCTGAATATTTTCACACAAAAGAACATCAACTTGAAGATGATTTATTGTAGGAATAACTTTAATGGGGTCTCCAAACCTTGAAGTAAACCGTATGCGATATACATTCCACATAGGGCTGTATGTTGGCCGACAGTACCTCGAATGCTTAGCCTACATTAAATAAGAATACAGCAAAAGTATGAAGATTTAATAAATCATAATTGTTTTCAGCAAATATGATTTAATGAATATTTTCACACCAAAGAACGACAACTTGAAGATGATTTATTGTAGGAACATCTTTAATGGGGCCTTCAAACCTTGAAGTAAACCGTATGCGATATACATTCCACATAGCCACATGGCCGACAGTACGTCGTGGTACCAATCTCCGCCTCCACGCGCGCTCATTGTTTCCGACCCATTTCCATCCCATTTCCGTCCCTTTTCCAAAATCACTCCCACAAAAAATATCCAGCTACCGAGTGGAAAGATGTTACACATCAAAAATAAAATGTTGGAAAACTGAAATCTAGTCTTTTGCACTCCTCTGTATTTGACTTTGTTAAATATTCCCATATTAAGTGAATACCATAGGTAATTATAGACTGTATATTTATCCTGAAAAGATCCATTGTTGTCCTCAGAGACAAGTTTAGCAGGTGTTGAATCAGACAAATACATAGGTTGGTTTTTTAGTTTTGGCACCTTAGTTATAACTGGATTAATAACTTACTTAGATGGTTCCAAGTTTCACAGGCCCTCGATGTATTCCCCGCCGTTGCGTGCAACGTGTTCCCAGCGATGCGGAAGTCGTTGGATCCCGTTGGCACTGCCCAATCTATTGATGGTACGAAGAGAGCGCTCGGCAGCCTGCTCCCCGCGCATTGTCATCTTCATCTTCGGGATGAGATCATAGTCGCAGGGACTGATGTCGGGAGATTATGGGGGGGGGGGGGGGTGATAGAGGACCTCCCAGCCCCAGCGATCCAACAATGCCGACAACACGCCTGCTGTGTGTGTCCTAGCATTGTCATGCAGAACGATGGGCGGTGTAACCATGTGGTGGCGCCGTTTCCTTCTCAGAGCTCCTCGGAGATGGTCTTGCAGAAACGAACAATAGTACGCCGCATTAACGGTTTGCCCTCGGGGAACAGTATGGCAGCGCTTCCGTACCATTGAAGACGTTAAGCAGGCTGCCGAGCGCTCTCTTTGTACCATCAAAAGATTGGGCAGTGCCAACGGGATCCAACGACTTCCGCATCGCTGGGAACACGTTGTACGCAACGGTGGGGACTACATCGAGGGCCTGTGAAACTTGGAACCATCTAAGTGAGTTATTAATCCAGTTATAACTGAAATGAAAATCCACAGCCTGCTTCCAGTCTCCGACTGGGTCAGGAATGGAATGAATGAAGCCCCCATCTAGCGGCGAGGATATGAACTGTGCCGGCTGCCGAGGCCTGACGCACTCCTATGGGGCAATGATTAAATGAATGACAGATGAAATGAAATGATAGTGGAGAGTGTTGCTGGAATGAAATTGTTGACAGGGAAAACCGGAGTACCCGGAGAAAAACCTGTCTGCCTCCGTTTTGTCCAGCACAGATCTCACATGGAGTGACCGGGATTTGAACCACGGACCCAGCGGTGAGCGGCCGGCGTGCTGCCGCCTAAGCCACGGAGGCTCCCAGTTATAACTATGGTGCCAAAACTAAAAACCAACCCATGTATATAACTTTCAGTATCGGTTAGTTATGGCTCCTTCCGTAGAGGTGCCAACTTTCTGTAACGAGTCACAGGAGTACATGTTATCTCAGTGCTGATTTCAGAGGTAATCTCTTAATGCTGTGCAGTTCTGTTACCAAATATATACAAGAAAATTGAAGGTCGTACTTATCCAGAATGCATTTCACTTTAAGTGACTTACGTGTTAATTGCAGCTGTCAGATAGACCGCAATGAATTGTAAGAGAAGATCTAGGGCATTCTATTTAAACTCATTTCAGAGTTATAAATTTTAATAGCTTCATTATTTATTGAGAGACAGCTTATAGGAAACAGTAATTTTCCACTTTAATTGCTTTTCCGGCAATTGAACTTCCAGTCACAGGCCAGCGATTTATTAAACTGCCAGCTCATTGGTGATTAACAGGTGTGAACCCCAATTAATATTAGCCATCCCAAATTATAACCCTCATATTGTTTGCAAAAGTTATCTTTTAAAAACGTAATAAAAAGTAATTTTCACATTGATCGTTTTGTGCTGCAATTTCCATTTCATATTCAGCCACTCCGTAAAGCATTTAAACGGTATCACTCCTTGTAGTTGAAATAATAATAATAATTGTATTATTATTCTTGTGTCAGGAACATACAAAACAGCAAAAATGTACAATGAACAAATACACATACATATATACACAGTCACAAACATTTACGAACATTAAACAAAAGTAGACCAAAATTTGGCTACTTTCAGTGCATTGTCTGAAGCTTGATATAAATCCTCCTCTGTGCAGGAAGCTGGGCACAGTCGACACTGGAGCATGTGCCTAACAGTCTGGTCTTCTCCACAATCACACTTAATATCTTGCTTTCCATATCTTGCCAGGTTAACTTTTGATATGCCGACGCCAGATCTCAATCTGATTAGAGCTTTCCATGTTGTCATCCTTTATCATGTCCAGGTGGTAACATTTCTGCTACTTTCTTCCAGCCGTTAGGAATGGGGCATTTAGCTTTCCACAATTTTAACCTGGCTTGTTTATCAGTGCTTGTGAGTTCCTATGATGTTCTTAGGAAACTCCTCCTGGACTTCAGACTGAGTGCATGTGGTCCATACCCATGCAATGGATGAGTTCTTTCGTGCTCCATTTTCTTCCTTTCCTTATCTGCTATTTCTCTTCGGACAGAAGGTGGCGCTATTCCAGAGTGATTATAGAGCCACTCGATTGGAGTAAGTTTCAAACAGCCTGTTATGAAAATCTACAGCCTGCTTCCAGTCTCCGACCTGGTCAGGAATGGAATGAATGAAGCCCCCCATTTAGCGGCGAGGATATGAAGTGTGCTGGCTGCCGAAGCCTGTCGCACTCCTCGGGGGCAATGATTAAATGAATGACAGATGAAATGAAATGATAGTGGAGAGTGTTGCTGGAATGAAATTATGACAGGGAAAATCGGAGTACCCGGAGAAAAACCTGTCTGCCTCCGGTTTGTCCAGCACAGATCTCACATGTAGTGACCGGGATTTCAACCACGGACCCAGCGGTGAGAGGCCAGCGTGCTGCCGCCTAAGCCATGGAGGCTCTTTAAACAGCCTGTTATGATTATGCATAATAATATAAATAATAATAATAATAATAATAATAATAATAATAATAATAATAATAATACCGTAATCAGAAAGGAATGATTGCTGTTCTACGGGCACATGTTCCGTATGACTGATGACCGACTGACTTATTTATTTAGCTTACGGCTTTTAGTGCCGGGAGTTTCCGAGGACATGTGGGCTCGCCATAGGCTATAGCTGCTTCAAGCGAACATCCATGGGGTGAACTACAAGTTCCGTTCAATTTCTAGTAGTTCCAACTTTCGCTGCCAGATGTCACTGGCACCTAGTGGTGAACGTTGGAACTTCGTTGGAGCGTTACAACGAAATCTAACCTAGAAATTTAGCTTCACACAATTTTAGTTAGTGGAAGGATCTTTTACATGCCAAAATGTATGGCATGGTACCACCGGCTTTACTTCCCCTCCGAAGGAAGGCATACTGAAGGATTTTAATGCTCTTAAAACATCCGATGACATAGGCTGGTTTGAACCTGCGATCTTGGGCACAGCAGTTCAGCATGCTACCAACTACGCCACCGATGCACCGACGGACTAAGAGAATATGGAATTTCACAAATCCAAAAGCAATGAAATGGAGATTGTTCTAAAGATGCGAGAAAGACCTGATACAAATTGGCATTCCGGAAACGATAATCCACGACAGATTTAAACATTTTGAGAAATACCGGTAGTTATAAACTATCAAAATGTTAAAGTGCAATTTCAGCCCAGGAGACGGAGAGGGCCTCTACCAGAAGCGCGAAAGAAGACACTGATTGGCGGACTCAAGAAATACTGGGAGGATGTCAAGGCTGGTACAAGAAGAAGGTCCAGACACAAATGAAATTGATTGTTAATATCCAGTCCAGGCTCAAATAAATAATAATAATATTAACAACAATAATAATAAAGGCCCAACGCTATTGAGTATATCATCAGTAGTTGCAGAATTATTACAGAGCCAATATCTTGCACCGTTAGGCATAACGATTTTGCCAAAGTCATTCATCAAAAAATCACCCTGACCCGATCTCTCATACATGAAAGGACGTTTCATTACAATTACTCTCCATAAAGTGTGCTGGAAATCGAAGATTTCAAGCTCTATTGGGATTTAAAGCATCTCCTTATATAATAGACCAGACGTTGAACTGACATGAAGAATCAACACTCGTACTTGATTGACGTCGCAGTCCCGAATAAACATAATATCCATCATAAATACAAGGAGAAGATTAGCCCTTAAGGACTGGCGCATGGGTATTTTTTACCCGAGGCTTAATGTTCTATATTTTCGTTTATGTTCGACCCTCACTATTACGTGTCAGAAAACTGTATCATAATGATGTTCATTATAACACTGTTTTCCATTATGATACAGTTTCTCCAGCCAATCAGAGCTCGTTCATTGACCAATTAGGTAACGATACCTTCGCGCATGTGCTCAAAATCCAACATGTCGGACATAAACACAACATCGAACTATAATAAATTACCGACTTGGAATACGCACCGTTCATATGTTCGCGTAAATAAACTGGCGAATATGAGACAAGCAATAGCACTGTGCCTTAAAATCACCAACGCTAATTTCTGCACAGCGCATTGTCTTCAAATGACACCGGTGACAATATTACTGAGGGACGGCTGATGTAAACATATGACTGCATATGGCATTGCAAGCACACAGAGCACATGCGTCGGTCGTTCAAAGATCTTGAAAGACAGAGATATAACACCCAACGCTCGCTCTGCGATCACAAAATTCAAGTACCGTAGCTGACTCTCAACAGATATTTATGAATATTTATGTTAAAACATATAATAAAGTTATAATTATCGTCGAACATAAACAGTCGTATGCAACTCGCCTATAATGGTAATTAAGACACTCGTATGGAAATTATAAAACTCGCATACGCTCGTTTTATAAAAATACTCGTGTCTTAATTATAGCCATTATAGGTTCGTTGCATAATGTACTATTTGGTCAGCTCTTATTTCCTGTCGGTTACCATACCTTCCTTCCTAGCCTTGAGCTTCACCTTGCAAAAGAAACATGTCCATAGTGTTTGGAACAGCTTTCACTAAACAGTTGCATTGTTGGCTGACCTGGACTACCGTGTTCCCGTAGACTGCACAGTAGTATGTTATGTTGTGATAATGATGCATGCTTCACCTTGTAAGTATGGAACCTCAAATTGCTTCGCTTGAATGAGCCTGCTTAACAATACTATCTACTGTGCCTGGTATTGCACAGGAGAGGTTTCTTGTGCTGCGGTGGTCTGAAGCCGCACACTTCTTGCGCCGCCCTCGAGTTTGCGGCGAGTAATTCCAACACGCACACCTCTGCCCCTACCGTGCGACATGCCCCCACAACCAGCGACGTGACAATTGGAGACACTATAAGACGTGACCAGCCTGTTGACCCCGCAAGACGCCGCACCAGCCTCACAGATCGACTCTCGGCGCTTACTGCCTGACACACACCTGGCTTATGACATCAACACGTATGACCTGGAAGTGACAATCAACTGAATCACACAAATTCCAAGAGTTGATTCTTCCAATTCGTGGTGTAGCGGCTAGCATTCTTGGCTGACGCCCCGGAGACCCGGGTTTGAGACAGTCTCGTGATGCAAAACTGAGAAGAGGCGGGTTTGATTTTCACCTCAACCATCCTGGAAGTTGTTTTCCGTGGTTTCCCAATTTTACTTCAGGCATGTGCTGGGATAGTTCCTAACTTAAGACCAGGCCGCCTCTTTCCCAATCCCCACCTCAATTAAAATTACACACGCTACTACAGTACAAACAGCAAAGTCACACAGGTTATCAGACAAATCCTACACACACCCAAGTGCAAGGGGCACAAAAAAGCAGTATATCCAAGACCATCAAATGAAACAAAGGGATCTTGAATTATATAATGTGTGGGTATGTATATTCGAAGATTGGTTATAGCTTTAGGTTTCAGGCCAGTGGTAGAAAGAAGGTAGGGAAGGGTTGTTACATTTCTTTACCTGCAGATTATCGCAACTTCCATAGCTGGTGGAATATATTTTGTAACCGTTGAGAACTGGCGTGAAACATGATGTTCAGTAAAGAACATATAGCCTACTTTCTCCTAAATGTATGAGTATAGTTATAACTCTTTGTTTTTATCAAAGAGTATAATAGAATCATTTCTTGGTTGAAGACCTTAAAAACTATTTACCTCTACCAAACACCACAACCTCGAAAACAACTGCTACCATCATTGAAGAAAGAAAGAAAGAAAGAAAGAAAGAAAGGAAGAAAGAAAGATAAGAAGTATCTAAAGAATGTTATGGATCTGGAGACATAATCGACCGGACTGGCTGCGTGTCTCAGCGGTAACGTTCTCGCTTGCTGGGCCCTATGTTGCAGGTTCGTATCCTGGCGCAGTCAGCTGGCATTTGAGGGTTCACAAATGCGAGGGAGCCGTGTTAGTAGATTTACTGGCACGTTAAAGATCCCGTTCGGGGCAAAATTCCGGCACCCCGGCGTCTCAAAATGCAACAGTAGTTAAAACGGACGTAAAACCAATAACATTATTATAAGTATTATTATTATTATTATTATTATTATTATTATTACATAATCGGCCTGACGCGGGCAACATCCAACTTTGAGTTGAGGCATGTCTTTACAGGTCTGGCTGTGCATGGTTTTCACAACCCTAATTGAATTGACGTGTGTATACCAACTATGTGGATATTTTCGATTGCTATTTGGCTGAAATAAAAGTATTAATTAATATCCTGAACTAGCACCAACGGCTAGAATTCAGTTTTTTTTTAGTCGTTTACCCTCCAGGTTGGTGGAACCCACGGACTCAGCGAGGGAACTCACCACTACCGCCTCTGCGGGCAGTGTCCTAGAGCTGGGAACATCGAATCGGAAGGGATACAACTGGTGAGGTGGGAATGGCACCTCGCCCAGGCGGCCTCACCTGCAAAGCGAACAGGGGCCTCATGAGGGAAGGTAAGGGATGGTGAGGATGGATAGGCAAGGAAGAGGGAAGGAGGCGGCCGTGGCCTTGAAGAAGGTACTGCCCCCGTAATTGAATTATATAGAAACCACGGTGGCTATATTTGAAATTATAAGGAGAGTTATGGCTGTCATAGTTATGACGTGGGTAGTCATGACGTAAGCACGGATGACGTAAATGTTATGCCAGCAGGCTACTTGAGCCGAGATTCTCAGTGACGTCAGCATTTAGTCGAGAATGTTCCAAGATTTACGACGCAGTCGCAGGAAACGAGGAATTCTGCTGAGGAAGAAACTATGCTATTGGAGGAGAGGCATGAACCAATGAACGATAGTTTAAAGGAAGACGGAGATTGCTGAAACTATGGTATTTTTTATTACTTTTGAGATGCAGAATTGTGGAAATCCATTTGCAGTAAAGGCATTGATTTGGAATTTTGGTGAAATTTATTTTCAGTTTTTGAATTTTGAAAATCCGTCATGTATTAACGAAGTTGGAAGTTCTAGCGATGACGCAGTACCACGCTTTGGAAGGGATGGAAACGCCCCTCGTGAAGTTAATAAAAGGGCTTGCGCAGAAGAGAGGAGTCTCTTTCGTTCTCTGATCATTCTGAGATCTCATTCTCAGATCATCGAAGTCTATTGTGAAAGTTCTTTTCTTATACATTCATTATAGTGAGACGTCGAAGTGAACAGCAGTGAAAAGAATCGTCTTTATAACGCGTGGCGAGGCCACTATATTAACGAGATCCAGGTCAAACTAGGTGAAGTTGAAACGGACCTTAGAAAGCTTCTACAAGTTTAGCTTCGAACAGTTAGCGGTCACCGATAAGACAATTGTATTGTGCTGTGCTTCATAAAGTAATAGAGAAAAGCTGAACAATTTCGACCGAGTAGTTTGAAAGATATTAGCAGTTTTATACGACTGACAAAAGTGATTATCTCGCCACGGGAGAAGCACTTTTGTATAGCCAGAATCAACGCAACGGCTGACGCTGCGAGTGGAATAGAAAGACTTCAGATTGCTTGGTTACAGAACGATACAGTATAATGGAGCAATTGAATACGGCAGTTTGTTCTTCTGACACTACAACCGAAGAGCAGATGGAAGGCTAAAAGGGCTTATTGCAATTGGGACATATTTCAACGGAGTAAGATAGCGACATGGAACTTCGCTAATTGCTATTCCACACAGCGAACATGCGGTGAATACCATCAACACCCATGTTTCGTAATTAAAGGCTGAATACCATCGAACAGCCATAGAAACAATTTCATACTCTGAATATGAATAATTTCTTCGGAAATTTCTACAAAACTTCATGGCGATTGTCTACTGGAACTTCAGAGAATTTTTCAAGAGAGGTCAGGGATATCCCGACTCACAAAGAAGATTATTGCCGGAAGGATGTCTATTCGTCTTCGAGGAGCAGAGCGATTCACGGAGAAGGAAGCAGTTCGATTCTCCGAGGGTGCTATTTCCTATTTCGAGGATGGAGCTCAGCTTTAACATGGTGAAATGGATCCATCAGCAGTCTTCTTTGGGGAATTTTCCTCTGGAACGTCAATCGGCAGATAAGGTAGTCGTGAACGTTTATTGTATTTGAGTTTACTAATGATGTTTGAGCAACCATTTTTCCCATATTTTTATCCTCATGTTTTTGCCCTATTTTCTTGTTGAGATTCTTATTCTCAGTACACCTTGTTGAGTTATGCCTTTTTCGACGATTTATTAAGACATTGTTATGTTATGGGCATAGTAAATGATTTTGAATCAGTTGAGACTGATATTTAGAATATTCAGTAATTAATATTTTTTGTAGTCACGATTTGACTGTAAGTTAATGATTTTTAATGGCAGATTTAAATTCAGACAGCGTGTCATTTTATTAAAGTAATTCTACCCCAGTTTAATTACTTTGACCAATTTTCTGTCATCATCAAGAAGGAAGAACATTTAATTGATTTTAGAGCGTTAAAATCTCTTACGTTGTCGACGATCTTGGAAATACTAGTCGTTATTTGAATTGATTGCAACACAGACATGTATCGTCAGTTATGAATGAACATTGCATCATGGACACTTTTGTGAAAGCGTAACTTTAATAATGAAGTATTGAATGCATTAAAGTCAAGAACTTTTGTTAGGAGTTTTTCTCAATTAGAGATTTATAGAATCATGTTTGCATTCCCCAGTCTAATTGGATTCTATTCGACTACTTTGCATTTTAGTCGCACTTTATTTGAAGATAGTATTTTCATACTACAATTTCTTTTAAGATGTTAATCTTAAATTTTGATAGACCAGACAGGCGTATATAAGCGTATTCACTATTAAATTTGTTTGTGATTGGCAAGTTTTGACTTCATTTCGGTTCATGAATGAAATCCACGAAGGTTAAATAAAAAAAAACAGTTTTGAAACAATTAATGATTATAAAAATTATTAAGTGGAACTATGAATGTATAATCGCTAGTGCAGCGCGTGTTGAAAGTCGCTGTTGTATAATGCCCTTGAATATGAAGGAAGTTCCCACAGGAATTAATGTTAAAGAATTATTTGTGGAAGTTTTTGTAAGTTATGTGGAAGTTTTAATGCCATATAGATTAATATATGATGAATTTTGGGCTTAAATTTGTAATGCAGTTTGTGCATTAACTTGTTAGCGAAGGATTTTCCGCTGGAGTAAGATTGTCATAGTTCGTTGAAAATTAATCAAGTGAATTTACTGTTATAATTAACACGAGTTTTGAAAGAATTTGAGATAAGATTTTGAATGAAGGTTGCCGTCACAAATCATTATTAAAACCTTTATTAAACCAGATTGTGACATTAACATGTATAACTAACCTTCATTGGTCGATTATATTAAACACGATTATGAAAATTACCAACCGATTGAACATGTGGTTAATGTATTTCTTAAATTAATAATTTAAACAATTTAAATGTTAATATTGTAAATAATTGCTGTAAATATTTTTGAAAATAATGTGAAACGAGAGTGATGTTAAAGGCGTGCTTATAATATTTTTATTGTCTTTGACAAATATTATAAACAATTTCTAATTGTTATAAATAATTTATGTGATTTTGTTATAAACATTTAAGAGCTAATTAAACATTTGGATTGAAGTTAACAAGTTTAAGAAATTAACATAATGATCCAATAGGATGTGAGCAAAGTACTTGAAAGATTTGCGTAAATATAATGTGACTTGTCTTGTAGACATTTAAAAGCTTGAGAGCGCAGGCTGTATTCTTACGTAACGTAGCATGTAAGAAGGGAGTCCATTCGACCACTATGCAACAGGTTCGAGGGTAGCCCGCAGCTGTGCCAACATCTGGTTCTCAGAGAGTGAGGTCGTACACACTCCGGCCTTGCGACTATAAATACCATTCTCATGTTTATTAAAAGGAAACCAAATGCTCTATATATGTCACACCCTGACGTCCTTTTCCAATCAAATAGTGTTATGAATATTACGTTATTTGGAGCCCTTGGGAGCTAAAATGTTTTATATCATGTTGTATGATAATTTTTGCAAGTCATATAGGAAGACGTAGTCAGATTGACTTGGGCTACTGATAGCCACGTTGATTTTGTTGTGTTAGTAAAATCATACCCTTTATTAGAAATAAAGCTTTTGTACAGTTCAAAGTTCTCGTCTTCGTCTTGGTTCATTTTTAAATGTCATGGTGGAGGTTATTGTGTGAACAGACTTTTAGTGATCCTGTTGTCAACTCAAACCCCGAGATAATTAAGAGGTAAGTAACGGTAAGTATGAACCCCCGTCTATTTTGGTGTGTTCCACAATGATTTCCTGTGAACTTCTGTGCTCTTATCTCGATAGTATCTGTCAGTGCCATTTTCATTGATGTAACTGTGCCGGTGCGATTGATAATTGGCAATCCGATTGAGGGGGCGGATATCTGACAGCCTACTATCCAGGTAAACGGGGACAGTACCATCCCGGCATTTGCCCGAAGACGAAGTGGGAAACCACGGAAAACCACTTCGAGGATGGCTGAGGGGGAATCGAACCCCCTCTACTCATTTGGGCCACCCGAGGCTGAGTAGACCCCGTTCCAGTCCTCGTGCCACTTTTCAAATTTTGTGGCAGAGCCAGGAATCGAACCCAGGACCTCCGGGGTGGCAGCTAACTATGCTGACCGCGACGCTACGGAGGCGACTTTAGAATTCAGATACTATGTGAAATCGTTTTGTTCGTTACTTCAATTAACATTTTCAAATAACGCACAATAGGCTGTTACAAACCCTTTAAAATAAAAAGTAATAATGTATCGTAGTATCATCTTGTCATTCTTCAAATTCGATGCGCATAGAATGCCGATGGTATACTAATAAATGGAGTCCCATGTAGACCAGTCGTGACATCTAATGGAGAAGTATCAAACAAGATAATCCTAATAGGGGGAGTGCATTCTAGCGGCCATAAACATAAACTTTTCAATAAAATCTGTAAGTTAATCTGTTGGCCGGTGTGCAGTTCGCCATGATAATTCACTTTTTTGTTCCTAGATGTCTCGTGCTAATCTGCTGGCGAATTTTGTTTTAATTATATATTTTCCATCGTACTATGCACAATATAACGATTAATTTTAAAACGTCTGAGTCATTACAAAACAATAAATATAAATAAATTCAAGGAATAACCTAACTCTGGTAGGGTTTGAACCATAGCCATAAGATTGATAGGCTAACGCTTTACCACGGAGTCAAACGTGCGAACGGTCATTAACCGATATCAATGCTTTCATAAAACGTATTAGCAATTAATGATTTACACTAAACGATTTCATCAGTGGAGTATATTATAATATATGAAGCATTTCATACAAAGTTTATTTATTTTGTATCAGTACGCTATATTGCATGCAATACTCAAATCAGTGAAATATAAGTCATGCACAAGATATCCGCTGCCATCTTGCCTTGTACTGAGACGGCTCAGTTTTTTTAAATCACTTCTGCACTATATTACAAAATAAACTTTTAAATTCGAACGTGCCTTTAGAACAGTTAAAACGATTCTCGGCTCGATAATCGGAACTGGTGGGTCCCATGATATGGATTATAAAGTTTGCATAATTCGCACGGCCGCCATCCTGAAATGGTACGGCGGATGACCTTGTAGTTTGGTCAAAAGACGCGTCTTATATGAAGGTATGTTGTTACCAAATTTGGTAGATATCGGTTGATTTGTTTAGTCGTTATTTGATTTTACGTTTTGAACGTTTGAGTGGCCGCCATTCAGTTTTGGTAAAGATGGCGGCGATATAAAACATTACACTGAGGTGCCCTTTGCTAGTTCTACCTATGTACCAAATTTCGTTCAATTTGGTTTCACCGTGTTTGAATTGATAGGGGGGGACAGACATTCAGAGTACACACACTCACACACACATTATATTTTATTTATCGTATGGTATGGTACACACTTACAGTACATCATAATACATCTTAATGAAATATTGAAGAAATAATAATAATAATAATAATAATAATAATAATAATAATAATAATAATAATAATAATAATAATAATAATAATAAAGAGAACAGATAGGCTCATAATTTTACATCTAAATTCAAAATGCAGTCCACTGATGCAGGAGTCGCTGAGAGAAATTCCAATATGTTGCCTCCGTAGAATCTTAGAGGACAGTCGTGAATTATGTGCTTCACCGTCTGTCTATCGGCTCCACAGTCACACTTTGGAGAGGGTAACCTGTTCCACTTGAACAAGGAGTCCGCACAAACACCAGAATTCGTCCTGACACGGTTTAATTTCGACCATATCCGACGAGGAAGATCAAAGCCAGGTACTTTGGAAGTGACAGATGGCATGTCTCGGCACTCCTGTGGAGCAAAAATCTTCCACTGCTGGACTATGTCAAAGTTCTCATTGATAAGTCTCGTAGCTCTCTTCACAGGCGGCTGCCTTGAGCGAAATCTGGGTAGACAAGCAGCAGGTATATCGACATGAATAGGGAGATCCTGATTTTGAAGTATCTTTTGGTATGTTTTGACCAGGATATTACACCTGCGGAGATGGGGTGGAGGTATGTAGCTCAGAACAGGAAGCCATTGAATGGGGGTGCATTTAATTGTACCAGTTATCAATCGCATGGTCTTGTTGATTTCAACATCGATCTTCCCTATGTGAGGGCTGTTTAACCACACAGGGGCACAATATTCAGCTACAGATAGAACGAGGCTAATTGCTGAAGATCGAAGAGTTGAAGCATTAGAGCCCCATGTTGTTCCACATAGTTTCTGGATGATGTTGTTGCGTGATCTCAGCTTAGCAGCAGTCTTCAAAAGGTGTTGTTTGAAGGATAAGGTTCTGTCTAAAGTAACACCCAAATACTTGGGATGACGATTGTGTGGCAGAAGGACGTTATCAAAGTACACCCTGAGATCCATGTTAGCCATGCGATTATTCAAGTGGAAGGCACAAACTTCTGTCTTGGTCATACTAGGCTGTAGTCTCCATTTGCGAAAGTACTCCCCTAGGACACTCAGGTCTGTTGTTAGTGTGTTCTCAGTTGTTGTTATGTTTGAACTGCTTGTAGCTATCGCCCAGTCGTCTGCATACCCAAATGTCCTTGATTCCGTCCTTGGCATATCAGCTATGTACAAGATGAAAAGAAGTGGAGCCAGGACAGAACCTTGTGGTAATCCGTCATTCAATTTCCTTTGTGCACTAACTGTACTACCCATGACAACTCTAAACAGTCTGTTACTCATCATGTTATTGACTACATTGGCAATGGTCTTGCAGGGAATTACTCGAAGTAGTTTGTAAATCAGACCTTCCCTCCAAACAGTGTCGTATGCAGCCTTGAGATCAATGAATGCCACTGATGTCTTAAGGCAATTTTGAAATCCTGCCTCAAAAAATGTCGTTAGTGACAACACCTGGTCTGTACAGCTGCGATGAGGTCTAAATCCCGCTTGCTCAATGGGTATCTCCGCAAGCAATCTTGGAGCAATTCTGTTCAGGAGGAGTCGTTCCAATAATTTGTAGCAAACACTCAATAGAGATATTGGTCTGTAACTCTCTGGCTTATTATTTGGTTTCCCAGGTTTTGGTTGGTTGGTTCCTTAGTTTAGGGGCTGCGACAACGCGGTCATGTAGCCCCGTGTACTTTGGGTGTGTGTAGAATCTGTCTGATAACCGGTGTTAATTGTGATGACTGTATTAGTGTATCTGTTATTTAATTCAAGTAGAGACTGCAACTTTGAATTTTCAAATAGTTCCTACTTTTGCCGCCAAACGCCACCGTCAACGACTACTAGGCCTAGTTCAGAACTAGCTACTAGACGCCACCGCAGTCGGCTCTTGGCAACGAACGTAGCAACCTAAGAGCGTTGTTTACATTCTTAACCTATCCAATTTAGTTTCACACAGGTGTAATTAGTGGAAAGATCTTTAACATGCCATAAATCTATGACATGGGACCGCCGGCTTTACTTCCCCTCCGAAGGAAGGCATACTGAGGGATTTTTAACGCTCTTAAAAAATCCGACGGCTTCGGCCGGGTTTGAACCCGCTATCTTGGGCATAGAAGCTCAGCATGCTACCAACTACGCCACCGAAGCCGCCATTTCCCAGGTTTCAAAACAGCGATGATTTTTGTTTGCTTTAACAAGTGAGGAATCTTACCAGTTTGCAGGATATTGGTTGCAAACTTACAGAGCCATGATCGTGCATTTCTACCACAGTTGACAAGAAATTCGGGATGAAGTCCATCAAATCCCGGTGCTTTACCAATTGACATATCCTTCAAAGCTACTTCAACATCGTCAAGAGAAAAGGGACGAGCATATTCTGAGTATGATTGGCTTTGAGCTTTCAAACATTTCAGTTCCTTTCGGACCTGTCTAACATGCTTCACATCCATTGTTGCTTTGGACACGGAAACTATGTGCGCAGCAACTTTATTAGGAGTTATTGTAGGTGTCTCACGAACTGCTGGTTGACCATTACCCAGTTTCCTCAGCAAGGACCAAGCTTGTCTGCTTGATTTCTTAAGATCCAAAGATTCTACAGTCTCAACCCATTTTTGTCTTCGAGAGTTATCCAAGCTTTGGAGGAGTTCATCAGCAATACCTGGTATCCATTAGTGATAAATTCCTTGTAATGCTCCTCAGAAACATCAGTCCAGCCAGGAATGTACTCTTTCCTGTAGCCTCTTGAAATATGTTTTTTAGCAACAGCTAGAACGGCACCAACGAATCTGCCATAATTATCGGCATTTGGAGGAATCCATCTAACGTATTTATCGAGGTCTCGTGAGAAATCATTCCAATTTGCTTTCACGAAATTCCATCGAGGTCGTGGGAAGGAGGTCACAAAAGGGATTTGAGTGCCAACTTCTAGGACAACAGGGCGATGTTGACTGTGGGGAAAATCAGATGAAACTTCCTGTGTAGTGGGTAGAGGTTGGCCGTATCTGTCTGTGGACACGAAGGACAAGTCAGGATTAAAATCACGTCTCCATGCAGCAGATCGAAAGGTAACTCTGCCTTTTGCATCAAAGATAAGGTAGAGGCCATTTTCCTCAGCCCATTGTGAGACAGATTCTCCATTTACATCATTTGTCTCGTATTTCCAGTCAACATGGTGGCTGTTGAAATCACCTACATAGATTGCAGGATGAGGATACGGTTGTAACACATGATTTGGCCATTCCATTGCTGGTGGCCTATACACGTTGGTAATTACAATGTCCCCTATCTTAATTGTGACTAGATGTATTGAACCCGAGGAGGTTATGCTGACTGGAATCGAATGTGGTTCTCAGAGACTGTGGTCTCAGTATAAAGGTTCCACCAGGGAACGAACCGGAGATCTGTAGGAGGCAGTTTCATGGTAAAAACCCCTCGAAACAAGTGTATATTTAATCACTGGTGTGATTTTGGTGCAATGACATTATTTATTAAAATAATGCAGGGAAAAATGAGCAGATTATAGCATTATTAGACTACTTGGTGTAGGCTATACGAGGCTTGAAGCACGAAGAGGGCAGAGTTGACATTTTACAAATTAGCCCAGAATTGTGGGTGGGGCTCAGTGGAGCCATGTCCATCTCTGTGACCCCATTCTGTCGTCTGGAGCAAGGGGGAGGCCTGAATAATGACCCAGTTATTCCCCGACGGAGAATAGATTTGAGTAGTGGGAGGAGAGATGCCCAGGAAAATCATTGATTACTCGTAATTGGAGCAACGAATTGAGATGAGAGTTGCTCACAGATGAATCTTTTGGCAGGAGGCTAATTTTAGAGTCTTTTACCTGCGAAATTGGGGCATATTTAATGATGTGCGGAAGGACTGTAAAACGACCATTGTGCGCGGATAGATTTGAGAATGTTGCCGGGGAATACCCGTAAGATAGCGTCCCACGCTATGGAGAAAGGAATCAATATTAATTAATTGGACGAGCGATTCCTTTGCACGCAGATAGTTTTGGAATCTGTGAAGAAAGAGGAACCCAATGATCATGGTTTGGAGACCAGATTCATGCTGGGAGAGGAGCCAAGATTTCGCGGGAAGATTTCGCTCTACTTTCAGTGAGAATCTGATATAAGGGAGTAGACCCTTGGAGGGACGCTCAGTTACAATCAGTTACACTCAGTCGAAGCTCAGTCTACGCGCAGTTCACGTGCAGTGTGCACCCAGTTACAGTCGAGCAAGTTGCAGCCTTATGCAGTCTTCACGCTCAGTTTACGTTAGAAGTTACCCAGTGGTAACTCAGTTGCAGTAAGTTGCAATCAGTATGCAGCAAGTACGAGGGCAGTACGAGACAGCATGTAAGCAGTGTACAGCAGTCAAGTAAGGTACGAGCAGTCTTCAAGTGAATCTTCAGTCAGGTACAGCCACTTTGAAGCAAGTTCGTCAAGGCAGAACGCATGGCGGTTCTACTCATAATAGACGCCGAACAAAGACTGGTACATGTAAGTGAAGCATTTTATAAGCTTGTATGAATAATAGTCGTGCTATAGGCATGATCAGCAGTGCGAACTATGCCGTGTTCAGTTACGAAGCACCGTGTAGGCTAATGGCAGAACTATTGTAAATAATTATTTGTGTAAAGTATTGGACAATGTTGAGCGCAATGTGTAAAGTATTGACTGATCGTATGTGTGTAAATACGATGGTATGCGCTAAATGAAACTCTATGACGTGTTTGGTAATGTCATGAGAGTACCAGATGATAAAACTCAAGACGAGAGCTAGCATAGTTATGCAGCGCAGGACGCTTACTGTAGGAGTAAGAATAATAAAAACTGTTGGTGGATTCCGAAAGCAGGTAAACCAGACTTTCAATCAGGAGTTGTGGATTCCTTAGAGATGCTGTCGACACCTGCAATTTCGATCTTTGCTAGGGAATTTCAGCATTGAAAAGTGTATAAAGTGACGTGTGTTAAGTGTACAACATATGTAAAATATCCTTTAAAGTAGTGATTAGATAAGTGTTTCATATGTGTGGGAGCAATAGTTTCCTGAGAGTTATGCAACGTGTCGTGTTGTTGATGAAAATTATGTGTTATAAAATGTGTGTTTGCAAGATAAATATGTCGCGTTAAACCTGCAAATGGCAGGCGACATGGAGAAATATGATTGGTTGGAGCCACCATAGACGCCTATAGAGATGTGAGTACCCCACAAATTATGGTTATGATTATGTAGAAATATGGGCCATTGCATGTTGTGATTCCGTAAAGATGCCAGTAAGAATCAGTTTAGGAGGCAGATCCTCCATGTTTAATCTTTATTGTGTTGATTTTTATAGAGTTGAGATGTTAATTTGCATCAGTAAGTGGAGTAATTATTCCCACTATGAATTAAGAATGGCAATCAGTTATGTAACTGTGACGAACGCGATTGTTCGGATTTTAAGACGTTTAACTGTGTCGGATATTTTTGGTTAAGTTATGTGAGAATAATAATAAAGTAATGATTTTTGGTCATTTATGTCAGTGAGATTAATGGTAATAATAATAATGAATATTAAAAGTATGAATGAACATCAGGAAACAAATAAATGTTGTAAGCGAGAGATTTACGCTAATTGCAAGACTTATCAATCTAAGCAGTAATATGATACAGTAAGATTACATTACAGTAATTAAGGAAAGAAGTTTTATATCAGAATATTGCATATATTCAGTAATGATGCCAGTAATGAAAGAGCTTTTAGTGGATTGAATTTGCAGCTTATATGAGAAGCTTATAGAGTAAATTGTTAGATTTCTCTTAATAATATAGGTCGGAGGTCGTAGCATTGAGTAAGGGGCCAGATGGTCTATTCTACGTATGGAAATCTCCTATGCCATGGGCATAAGTGGAGATATAATTTTATGCCAGAGTTGTAGTGTGTACCCTAGCTCTGAGGAAGGATATGAAAGTGTTCCGGGTTGGGATCCTGTGATAGAGACGAGGAGAACGAGGACACCTCGAAACTCTATGGTCTCCCGAGAACTTATTAATGAGTTATTTCCGCTCGTGGTAGCGAAACTCATGGCGGCAGCTGCAGTGAGCGCCTATATTTTACTTGAGACATCGGTCACCCGTCAGACTAATGCATTACGAACCCCGAACCTTCATGTTGAATGGACCCGTGTGAGGCCAGTAATTATTGTTATATCCTATGTGTAGGAGTAATTAAAAAGCTCATTCAATACCTGCTTGCATAATAGTCAAGTAAGATCCTTTGGGATATATGTGTCGGTCAGACAACAGTATCTGTCTTGTAAATCTTTACTGCTTAGAGAGGAAAGCATTCAAAACCTTTAAGGAGGGTCGAGGTAATTGGTGGAACACCCATCCCACTTTCTATTGTGTGTGGATTCCCCTAGCCGAGGGTCTGCAGTCTAAACTCGAACCGTCAAGGCGAGTTGAAAGGGACAGATTTTAGACCCTGGTAAATGACATATGATGAAAGATTGTTATGTTGAGTAATGTAGCCATGTGGTTTAGGAACACATGGATAATTATAGAATATCCTGATGGTTCATTATTTTAGCTATCTGACGAATAGTTAGATGATGTATTTGTACTGTCACTGAAACCAAGTTTTGAAGTTAGTTACCAGATGCCGATCGCCACGAGAGCGAGGTAATCTATTGTACCATCCGACACCAGCTATAACGTAACGTTTATGTAGGAATCACATACAGCATGCAATGGAACCATATAAATAGAGGAAGTGGAGGGGTAGCTTACATAATTATGGAGTTGCACGTTGATTGCGGTGCAACGTCCGAATAGGTAAATGCATGCAAGCATTTGTTTGGTGAGAAGAGAAAAATCAAAACACGCACGGCACACATAATTGTTAAAACCAAGAGGTTTAAGGAATAATTAATTTGTGATATTAAAGAAGTCACATTGTATGACTGTTATAGTAATGTACAGTTTGTATTGAAGTCGTAGGTGCATCAGCGCACTAATATATCTTTATGAAGTTCACATAAGGGTACAGCTTTATGGCTTAATATGATTTTATTATGATTTCATTTTTGTTTGTTTGTGGATTGTGGAAGTAAACTTTTGTTTGATTTATTTTATTGGTTTTGGGATTGTTTTTGTGTTTGAAGCCATGATTTTCATTTACTGAATTAAAGTTTTAGAATAGAGTTGTGCCTTATTATTGTAGAGTTGTTACCTTATAGCCTCAAATCCAAAATATGCACTGCTCATTTGGGGGAACGGCACGCGCCTGAGACCTGAAGCTAGCTGGAGGCAGCTGCATATTTACCATCGAGATTACTCACATGGGTACAGTATATTGTCAAAGCTAGTTGCTGAAAGAAGTGAGACATTCTCTAGATTTTTCCGGGCGTAGGTAGCTGTCCCATATGCATGTTGATAAGTCGCACCAATAATGCTAAATCCTGGTATTCTGCCTCTTTGCTGAAGTTGACCTTCATCCGCAGTATGAGTTTCTTGGAGTGCAAGCACATCAATATTGTCATTAATCAGCATTTTGGAAAGATATTGGCACTTTGATCTACTTAAGCCTTCTACATTTAAATGACAGATACGTAAATTAGGACCAAGCTTTCTTGTCAATCGGTCCTTAAAAGAACCATTTTCTTGAGTTTTCATTGTAAGTGTGTTTTAGTCAGGAGATCTATATAGATAGTCTGGCCACCTAGTGCTGATGCTCAGTTCAGTATTGTAATTTTGATTCCAATACCTATGCAGGGGCACCACTTGCAGGAATCAGCTTCACCCCCACACACAGACTCACACACACACACACACACACACACACACACACACACACACACGCACACACAGACAGACACACAATTTTTCGCCCTGTGTAGATCTCATAAGTCTACTTTCATTTTTTGCAAAATTCAAAAGTAGGCTAAAAATATAACACGAGAACTGGGGTGCCAGGTGATTTTGACCCGCAGTGTGTCACTCCCTTTTTGTCATAGACGTACGGGTTTTAATGAAGTAATTTTACACCTAGTGTCTTCCTATCAACTATTCCCAATATAAAATGAGTTTTATTTTTAGCCTACTTTTCACATTTTGCAAAAATGAGGAAAAAGTAGTCTTATGAGATCGGGCAAATGTGTGTCTGTCTGGCTGGCTGTGTGTGTGTCCCCCCCCCCCTATCAACTCCTAAATGGCTGGAGCAATCGAAGCAAAATTTGGTAGGAGTAAAGATCTATACCTGAATATCTCACGCCCATATTTGAAAATGATGTCAGTGCTACCAACTGCTGAAAAATCGCAATTGAAATTTGAGCTCCATGTTGGATATCTTGGAAGGTATGAATGGGAGCTATTTCAAAATTGGCACACGTATAGATAATAATATTGCAGTTTAATTTCCAGGAGGCCATATATGGCAGTGTTGCCAAAATGATTATAAGCCTGCTGATAGGTCCAGTTTTTAAATGCATATAACTTCTACACTATCAATTGGAATTCAACCAAATTTCGTATGTGCTATGTGTACATAAACAGATAAGACTGAGCGTATTATTAAAAGCAAGCAGGGCTGCCAACTGTTAATAAATGCTGTCTCTATTTTTTTTACCCTAATATCAATATATCAGGAAGTATGCAAGCCAATAGCTCTAAACTTTGTACACGTATAATACCTGGCATTCTAGATTAATTTGGAGTAAGTAATATGCGTCAGTGCTGCCAACATCATTCTAAGCCTGCTGATAGGTCCAATTTTAAAATGTATGTAACTTATCTACTAAGTAATGGATTTCATTATAAATTGACACAACAATATATCATATTATTTCAGATTATTTCTGACCAATATATGTATATCATTGATGCCAACAAGATTCTACGCGCGCTGTTAGATGCAATGTTTAACTGCAGGGAACATCCATGCTATCCATTGGACTTCAACCAAATTTTGTATTCTGTACCTTAAGAGATGGAACTAAGAATATATTCAGTCACCAGGGCTGCCAACTGTAGTGCTCTATTAGGCTACATTATGCCAGGTATACAGTATTTCGAACTAATTAGAAATTTCGATTTTAGCAACTTAATTTCGTCATTATTCTAGATAGATTCATATACTGTAGAATATTCATTGGCAAGAAAAGTAGGCTCTTTAGTTCGTCACGGAACATCTTGTTATTTTTCATTCAGATTTAACATGCAGAAAAATGACAATAATTTTCGCCACTGCTTATCATTGGCCTTGATATTGGCGGTAAATCAGTCATCTCGACTTTTTTAAACAAATGAGCTGATGACCAAGGTCTTCCTAGACCCTAAACGAGGACCAAAATAGTTGATTTTCCCCCTATTTTTTTTAATAGATTTTCCCGACTAACATAGGCCAAAAATTGTCACGGGAGGACTGGCGCTATGGGTAAAACTGACCCGACCGTAAATAATATAGAGATAAACAAGATGTTCAGCAAAGAACATATAGCCTACTTTCTCCTAAATGTATGGGTATCTTTATGACTCTTTGTCCTCATCCCTAAAACAATCACCCCTACCACAATGTATTGTTTGTTTTCTTTTATATTGATAATAAGCCAGTAAGTGTCAAAATCAATATTATATACTTTATGATGATTGAATAACAAAACTACTAACTTATTGTAATGCATTCACGTCCGTTAATCTCTATATTAAGCCAGCCTGCAAAATTAAGAATCTTCCGCCCCAATCACAGTAGGTGGTGCTGCGACCTATCAGTGAATTAATCTTTATCTTGTACGCCTATGCACTGCCATCGTAATGTACTACGATGGCAGTGGCCTAAGGGTGTTGAATGAGTAGGCAGTTTAAAGTAGCCAAGAGGGAGGCGATCCAGCTGGCAGTGTTCAAAGGTATTCGGAGCGCGATCGTGGCTAATAGTTGAACTACCAGTATTACAAAATTGCCATACTTCAGGAGGCCAGCTCAGGCATTTACACAGCGTTATGTTTGGAACAATATTACCCACATAACCCACAAGAGGACAGCACCGTACAGAGGCATTAAGAAGGCTGTGGTTAATGACAACGTGTATCTAGTTCTTCTATTCTCCTTTTCCTAATGGCTTCTGTTTATGTGCGATGCTGGGACTGTGATTTTATTAATATACGAGTGTATACTTTATCCTCTCCTTTGAGCTAAATGACATTTTATTCAGTATCTGTGGAAAAAGCTCGTGCACATCATTTGTAAAAGAATTCAAGAAAAAAAACCTAACTGTAGCAGTACTCGATCCCCAGTCAACTGCGTGTCAGACTAACATGCTAGCCCAGAGCTAACCGTATCCATGACGTCAGGTGTTCTTAACTGACATATTAGATACAAACTGTTGGCAAATAATGACTTGAAATAAACGATTTCTTCACTGCAGTACATCTTCATTAAAGATCATTTCATACAAAGTTTATATTATTGTATCAGTACGGTATATCACATACAACATACTAAAACTACTGAAATATAAGACAGGCACATGAGGACAGCTGCCATCTTGTCGTGTGACACAAACGGCTCTGCTCTTTTAAGCCACTCATACTGTATAATATTATAATATTAAATTATAATAAATGACGGATCACGATCTTCAGGATAGCTTAAACCCCCCTAGGCTCGATAATCAGAATTGGTGGGTCTTAAGCTATTTATTAAAATGGTTGCATAATTCACACGGCCGCCATCCTGAAATGGCATGGCCGATGACCTTGAATTTTGGGTGAAAGACGCGTCCTATACAAAGGTATGTTGTCACCGAATTTGGTAGAGATCGGATGATTAGTTTAGCCGTAATTGGATTTTACGTTTTGAACATTTGAGTGGCCACCATTCTGTTTTGGTAAAGATGGCGGCGATATAAAGTATGACACTGAGGTGTCCTTTACTAGTGCTACCTCTGTACCAAATTTCGTTCAATTCGGTTTCACCGTGTTCGAATTGATAGGGGGGGACAGACATTCAGAGTACACACACTCACACACACAGACACACACACACACACACACACACAGACTCACACACACACATACACACACACACAGACTCACACACACACATACACACACACAGACAGACACACTTTTTTCGCCCTGTGTTGATCTCATAAGTCTACTTTCATTTTTTGCAAAAATCGAAAGTAGGCTAAAAACAAGATGTTCAGTAAAGAACATATAGCCTACTTTCTCCTAAATGCATGGGTATTGTTATAACTCTTTGTCCTTTTCAAGGAGTATGATTGAATGTTGGTTGTAGTAGCTTGTTGAAATACAACGTGCTATAGGGATATTAAACATGAATATGAGGTGCCCTTTGCTAGTGCTACCTCTGTACCAAATTTCGTTCAATTCGGTTTCACCGTGTTTGAATTGATAGGGGGAATCGATTTGCACACATACTTGGCCACCATCTGCAAACTATTGGGCTGATGTTCTTGCAGTTTGGTCTGAATATGTTTCCCACATAAAGATATGGTGTTGCAAAATTTGGTAGAGACTAGATTATTAGGTTGGTCGTAATTACATTTTAGCTTTTAACATTTGGGTGGCCGGGATTACGTTTCCGTCAAGATAGCGGTGATATAAAACATGACACTGAGGTGCCCTTTGCTAGTGCTACCTCTGTACTAAATTTCGTTCCATTCGGTTTCACCGTGTTCGAATTGATAAGGGGAATCGATTTTCACACAAAGATGGCCGCCATCCGCAAAATATTAGGCTGATGACCTATTAGTTTGGTCAAAGGATGCTCCCTCCATAAAGGTATGTTGTTGCTAAATTTGCTTGAGATCGGATGATTAGGCTAATCGTAATTTGATCTAAGCTTTGAACATTTGTGTGGCCGCCATTACGTTTCCGTCAAGATGGCGGCGATATAAAACATGTCACTGAGGTGCCCTTTGCTAGTGCTACCTCTGTACCAAATTTCGTTCATTCGGTTCCACCGTGTTCGAAATAATAGGGGGAATCAATTTTGACATAAAGATGGCCGCCACCCGCAAACTATTAGGCTAATAACCTATTAGATTGGTCAAAGGATGCTCCCTCCATAAAGGAATGTTGTTGCAAAGTTTGGTAGAGATCGGATGGTTATGTTAGTCGTAATTTAACTTAAGCTTTGAACATTTGTGTGGCCGCCATTACGTTTGTGTCAAGATGGCGGCGATATAAAACATGACACTGAGGTGCCCTTTGCAAGTGCTACCTCTGTACCAAATTTCGTTCATTCGGTTCCACCGTGTTCGAATTAATAGGGGGAATCAATTTTGACATAAAGTTGGCCGCCATCCGCAAACTATTAGGCTAATGACCTATTAGATTGGTCAAAGGATGCTCCCTCTATAAAGGAATGTTGTTGCAAAGTTTGGTAGAGATCGGATGGTTATGTTAGTCGTAATTTAACTTAAGCTTTGAACATTTGTGTGGCTGCCATTACGTTTCTGTCAATATGGCGGCGATATAAAACACGTCACTGAGATGCCCTTTGCTAGTGCTACCTCTGTACCAAATTTCGTTCCATTCGGTTTCACCGTGTTTGAATTAATAGGGGGAATTGATTTTCTCACAAAGATGGCCGCCATCCACAAAATATTAGGCTAATGACCTAGTCATTTGGTCAAAGGATGCTTCCTCTATAAAGGTATGTTGTTGCAAAATTTGGTAGAGATCGGATGATTAGGTTAATCGTAATTTGATTTAAGCTTTGAACATTTGTGTGGCTGCCATTACGTTTCCGTCAAGATGGCGGCGATATAAAACATGACACTGAGGTGCCTTTGGTTAGTACTACCTCTGTACCAAATTTCGTTCCATTCGGTTGCACCGTGTTCGAATTAATAGGGGTAATCGATTTTCACACAAAGATGGCCGCCATCCGCAAACTATTACGCTGATGACCTATTAGTTTGGTCAAAGGATGCTTCCCCCAAAAAGGTATGTTGTTGCAAAATTTGGTAGAGATCGGATGATTAGGTTAGTCGTAATTTGATTTAAGCTTTGAACATTTGTGTGGCCGCCATTACGTTTCCGTCAATATGGCGGCGATATAAAACATGACACTGAGGTGCCTTTTGTTAGTACTACCTCTGTACCAAATTTCGTTCCATTCGGTTGCAACGTGTTCGAATTAATAGGGGGAATCGATTTTCACACAAAGATGGCCGCCATCCGCAAACTATTACGCTGATGGCCTATTGGTTTGGTCAAAGGATGCATCCCCCATAAAGGTATGTCGTTGCAAAATTTGGTAGAGATCGGATGATTACGTTAGTCGTAATTTGATTTAAGCTTTGAACATTTGTGTGGCCGCCATTACGTTTCCGTCAAGATGGCGGCGATATAAAACATGACACTGAGGTGTCCTTTGCTAGTGCTACCTTTGTACCAAATTTTGTTCGATTCGCATTCATCGTGTTCGAATTGATAGGGGGGGACAGACATTCAGAGTACACACACTCACACACACACAGACACACACACACACACACACACACACAGACTCACACACACACATACACACACACACACAGACTCACACACACACATACACACACACAGACAGACACACTTTTTTCGCCCTGTGTTGATCTCATAAGTCTACTTTCATTTTTTTGCAAAAATCGAAAGTAGGCTAATAAGGTCGTTATTACGTAACCATGACATCTAGGAACTGAAATGTAATGGTTTTCCGTCAGTCAACACGATTGTACCCAATTGACATGGGTTTTCCCTATCCTGAAAATGTTTGGTTGGTTGATTCCTCAGTTTAAGGGCTGCTACAACGCGGTCATGTAGCTCCGTGTACTTTGGCTGTGTGTAGAATCTGTCTGATGATAACCGGTTATAATTGTGATGCCTGTATTAATGTGTGTTGTCTGTAATTCAGGTAAGTACTGCAGACGATCCATTTCAAGTTGTTCCAACTTTTGCTACCAGATTCTACCGTCAACGACACCTAGCTGTGAACTTTGGCTACTAGGTGCCACCGCAACCGGCACCTGGCGACGAACGTTGGGACTTAATAGAGCGTTAATCAAATCTAACCTACGAATTTAGCTTCAAACGAATGTAATTAGTGGAAGGTTATTTTACATTCCATAAATCTATAACATGGGCCCCTTGACTCTACTTCCCCTCCGAAGGAAGGCATACTGAGGTATTTTTAATGCTCTTAAAAATCCAACGACTTCGGCCGGGTTTGAACCTACGATCTTGGGCTTAGAAGCTGAGCATGCTACCAACTACGCCAGACACGATTGTACCCAATTGTGATGGGTATTTCCCAAATCCTGAAAATGTTTACACGAGATTAATAAATACACTTGGATGACCAGATTCGTTCGTCATGTGATCTTCATCAGAACCATTAGACAGAATTAAGTTTATTGCCAGAGCCGGGAATCGAACCCGGGCCTCCGTAGTGACAGCCAAGAGTGCTAGCCACTGCGCAACAAGACGGACTAAACAAAATGCATATCAACAGTACGTTTTCTTTACAAGATTTATTATTATCCTTAGATTGGGAATTGTAGCTTTCATTTGATTATCTAGAGTACCGACAGTGGTGGCTACGCTCGCTAAAGCGCAGCGTTAGGTCATGGGGCCAAGCTCTCTGCTGACTCGGTAGACGCGTGGGTTCGAATCCCACCATCGGCCGTCCTTGAAATGGTTTTCCGTGGTTTTCCCCATTTTCAACTCCAGACAAATGCTGGGACGGTACCTTCTGACAGGCCACGGCCGCTTCCTTCCACATCCTTACCCAGTTTCATTCACCATCATTCATTTCATCTCTCATTAACTCCTCCCATGAGGTTGGAGTCAGGAAGGAACCATCGCCACGAAGACTTCCATCGCATCTCCTCCCCGACCCCGTTGGAAAACGGAAATATTAAGGGGTAGACATACATTCAATAATCTAGAGCAGGGGTCTCCAAACTACGGCCCGAGGGCCACATCCGGCCCGCGGACAGATTTTGTCCGGCCCGCGGAGAGCTAGCATACTTGAAAACTCCTTTTATAGAACATATTTTTTATAGCAAATTAAATTTAGTTTACTGAAGTATTCTAATTTTATGTTGAATAATTATTAATATGACATCTACATTGATATGGTCATGGGCTAACTACTCATAACTTTGTTGTAGGCTTATTGTTATTGTTTTTGTGATAAGTTGGATAAAGAAACACAGAATTGTAATGAGTAAAAACACGTATAACATGCAGACATATGAAATACTAATGAGATTTATGTAATTGAGATTTTCCACTGGCAATAGTTTGTAGTTGTGGACTAATTTTACTTGTACCAATAATTAAAAGAGATTTAAGATGCTCATCAGTTAATTTAGATCTGTAAACATTTTTTGTGTACTTCATTTTGGAGAAGGTCTTCTCACACAAATAAGTAGTACCAAAAACAGAAAACAGCCCACGAGCAAATTTATGCAAATTATCAAATTGTGTCGGTGGAAGACTCTTATAAAATTCCAACAAAGATGAGTTTTGATATTTGTTCTTAATTATATCACTGCACTGTAGTTCAATCATTTCCATTTGAAGTTCCGGGGCTAGGGTTTCAATGTCAGTATCAAAAGGATCCTGAAAAATCTTAATTTGATTCGCAAAGGCATCGAAGTCCGAGAAACGAGTATCAACATTTATTTTCAAAGCACTCAAAGTTTCGATTGCAAAATCGATAGGAAACTCAGTCTCAGTGGTGTGGCTGAATATTTCACATGTTTTAAAATGTGAAAAACATTTACTTCGTAGTTGTGATTGAAACAGTATCAATTTCTTCCGGAATGATTTGATATTAGTGTATAAATCAGGAAGATGCTGGTTTTCTCCTTGCAATCTCAAATTCAGTTCGTTCACATGTTTTGTCAAATCAACATAGAATGCTAACTTCCACAGCCATGCGTTGTTCTGCAATTCAGTGAGAGGGCGATGCTTTTCATTCAAAAAAATTTCGATCACTGCTCGAAGTTCAAAAAAGCGCTGAAGGACTTTCCCACAACTAAGCCAACGTACGGCAGTATGATAAGGTAAGTCATTTTCTCCAATCTCTTCAATAAATTGTCGGATTTGTCGGTGATTCAGCCCAAAAGATCTCATAAAATTAACAGTTGATATGACTGGTTTCAGAACTTCAGACATATCCAACATTTTCCGCACAAAGACTGTTGATGAATGATACAATGTAAGACTAATGGTTTTGAACCACCGTCATTTTCTACAGCCTTTGACACAAGAGCGACCACTCCTTTATCTTTCCCACTCATGTTTTTGCCTCCATCAGTTGTAATACATTTCAAGTTTTTCCATCGAAGGTTCTTTTGATTAATGGTCATTTCAACTCCTTTAAAAATATCTGTACCAGTAGTTGTGCCATGATACATAACAAGAAGTTCTTCATGCACTTCATAGCTTTTATCTACTCCTCGAATATAAATCAACACCTGAGCAGTATCTGACACATCCGTTGACTCATCCAAGGCCAAAGAAAACCACTCAACATCTCCATTTTTGTCGAACAGTTGAGAGGATATATTTTCAGCGATGTTTTCTACCCTTCGAGCCACAGTGTTTGCTGACATACTGACAGTTTCTAATAAATTTACCCTTTCAGGGCACATTTCTTCGGCTGCTGCAATTATGCATTCTTTGATCATTTCTCCATCGGTGAATGGTTTTCCACGTTTTGCAATTTCAAGAGCCACACGAAAGCTGGCACGAGTTGCAGCCTCTTGTTCGGTTTTGAGTTTTGTAAATGAAGATTGCTGCGATTTCAATCCGCGCTTCATAGCTTCGAATTTTTCTGTCCGCAAACTTCCTGTAAATTTTGAGTAATTTTGAAAATGTTTTGTTTCATAATGACGTTTAATGTTATATTCCTTGAGAACGGCTATGCTTTCATTGCAAATCAAACATAGCGCCTTGTTACTGGACTCAATTACGAAATACTGAATGTTCCACTCATCTTTGAATTTTCTGCATTCACTATCAATTTTTCGCTTCTTTTCCATACTACTAAATCACACACAAAAGCAACAATTCAAATCAAAATACTGTTACAAAGATGTCTTAAACTTAAACACGCACAAACACGTTTTAAGGAGGTACGCACTATTTTATTTCACAACAGTGTCATAGGAACTGACTTGTGGTTGCGCAACTAGCCTTCTTATATATTCCAATTACTGCCATCTAGAAGTGAGTGGAAGACACCAGAACTCTCTCGAACCAACGAGATTACTCTGTACGTGCTATTAGCGCCATCTGTTAGCGATAGAAGGTACTACCTATTTCCGCTTGTGTCCACCAGATGTCGTGTCACGTTACTCCTCATGGCTCGTACTCTACGACTAATCTAGAAATTACAGATAATGACAGGAAAATTAATAATATGCAGTGTTGCCGTTTTGCGGACTTTAGTCCGATTTGCAGCCTTTTTTCAACGTTGCGTACTTTTTCGGACTTTTTTTTTTCATCAGTGGACTATTTCAGTTTTTACCACCGGCAACAATGATAATATGGTTTTGGCCCTCGGAACTTACTGGAGTAATCAGTATGGCCCTAAGGCTGGAAAGTTTGGAGACCCCTGATCTAGAGTAAAATCAGAGAAATACCGGCCACAGTGGCCGAGGGAGCTAACGCGCTACCTCATACCTCGCTGGCATCGGGAGAGCGTGGATTCGAATCCCACCTAGGATTTGATGAAAATGATTTTGGTGGTTTCTGGGAAAGTTCCTTTCAACAGGTCCAAGGTTGACTTCCTTCCATGAGCCCCTAACCCTTCCCTGACCCAAGTTAGCGGTCGGCCTGTCACCATCCCCAGTTGTATCTTTTGATAGAGTGTTCAGCTTCTAGACACCGACCTTGCGACGGTAGAGGAATGGTCCCTCTCAGTGTCAATGGGTGAAGCCAAGCTGGGAGGATAGGCTTAAAAAAATTAGACAGAATAATATTAATTATAAATGGAGTGTTATCAATAATAGGCTATTGTGGCTGAAAACGACAACACGGGTGTCCCCAGTTTCAATTTATTTCTTATATTAAATTAAATTAAAAGTTCAGAAATAATTACAAAGTAATATGTGAACACAATTGAGTTCTTACAATGTAGTATAAATTAATTTGTGTAATGGGTCGGCCATTCAATAATGAACCCTTTCAACCAGCACAGCACATTGTAAATACAGACAAAGCTTCATGAAATGTAAAATTAATGGTTGGATTGGCATGATACTGTTTCGAAGTAGATTTCAACTACAGAAGAAGAGCTAACAACCAGAGCAGTGTTTTAATCAGCAATACCATGAGGTTAAGAGTCCTAACTTAACAAGCGAGAAAGCTGACAGACAAACAAATGTACGAGTACAGCCAGTCAAAACCCATAAGTAGTATTGCCATGTGGTACTGGACTGGGTAGCTCGTAATAGAAAATATAAGGCTCGAATCGCCAATGCCGGTACAGTACTGATATTTACAATTCGACCAGGCAAATAAATAAATAAATAAATATACGAGCCTTACAGTAGTCGCATCTGATGTGTAACATCTGACATGTTATCCTACTCGTATACTACACAGCTTGGACTATCATAAAATGTTAATTTACACTCCATTTTCATACTGGTACTATGATGAATGTATAGATTGAATTGGAGATATGCTACTGTCACATTTGTGGCGCAGCGGTCAAGCTGTTAGTCTCTCACCAAGGTAGACCGGGTTTGATTCCCGGTCAATACATGTGAGATTTTCGAATTGAAATGCCATGTCCTGTGGTTCGCATTCCACGTAAAAGGGAGGTACCGTGGATCATGATCGTGAGATTAATGGACACGCAAAACTACAAGCGTCCTTCCTTTTACATTAATAATTCATAATAACAAAGTGACACACAATTTCGACGGTACTTTCAAATACTGTGAGCACATTCCTCAGTAACTATAACATTCTTTATTCTCAAGGCTCTCATACAGTTCGTCGTAAACAATCAAAACATGGCTTCCTACAATCATGAAATGACCTAGTCTCACATATGATGAAAATACAGCTTTTATTCCACTCATATAACAACATTCTTTTATGCATTTAATATTTGACTACTCACCCACAGCTTGACAATAATGCCGCTTACTTAAATGTCATTTGTCGTCTTTGTCCTACCCCATGAGATATTCAACCTTGAACGTGAAGCTTCATAAACTGCTCAATGACAAATGAAAGTCGGTGAAACATTTGCCACTCTGCTCGTCAAACCAGTGCCTGCTAAATGCACTGCCTACTGTATTGCCATAACATTCTCGCGCTACAGAGCACACACTGCCTTGTTTCCAATACACACATTTTCAATTGTAGCCTACATCCAGCTGGCAGTGCGTCTTCACTTCCGTCCGATCCACTTCCGTTCGATCCACTTCCGCCCGATACACTTCCGTCCCCAATTTTCAAAATCACTCCCACAAAACTATCCAGCAACCGAGCGGAAAGATGTTACACATCAATAAATAAATAAATGCATATATATATATATATAAATATATAAATAAATATATATATAAATAAATAATAAATAAATAAATAAATAAATGGAATGAATGAATGAATGAATAAGGAAAATCCTAGGTAATAGATGGATTGATGGACAGTGACAAATGAGGACTTGTACAGCAAAGTAGACCCTATCACAGCATCAATTAAGAAGAGACGGGTATTTTGTTACGGTCACCTTTTGAGGATGACTGATGATCGATTAACGAAAAGAGTATCGATTTTCATTAAGTCTAAGGCAACAAGGCTGAGATGGTTCGAGGAATGCGAAAAAGATCTCAGGCAAATTGGTATTCCAGACCGTGAAATTCTTGACATGAACACATTTAGAAGATTGGTGAACAACTACCAAGGTTTTAAAAGGCTATCAATTTCCGGAAGACGGAGAGGACCTTTGTCCGAAGAACATAAACAGGCACTCGTCGCTGGGGTCAGAAGATACTGGCAGGAAGTCAAAGCGGAACATGAACAAGACCTAGACACTAAAGTGAATTTGGTTGTTGCCACGCAGTCCATAGAGGCTCAACCAGATGTATAAAAAAACAAGTAGTTCTGTGAATAAATATACAGCCTATTTTCATATATCCTACTCATGTTAATTGACTCTATCAACATACAAAATTTCAGTTTGAAGGTTGTGATAGATTCGTAGATATTGAGAACCATCTAAATATTTCAGATGGTCGCCAGATTGGATTTTTATTTTTGTACTATTACATTAAGATTATTGTGTACGTGTGGTATTCAAACTACAATCGCATGATTAGAACACAAGAAGTGAATACGAGATTTTAAAATTTCGCACAGCTGCCATCTTGTGATTATACAAACAATTGAAATAAATTAGATGCCAGTGGATTAACATTTGTATAAGCATTTAACGTGCAACGTTTCACTGCACTCGGATAGTTAATTCGCGAGAAACGTCAATTTAAATATTTATAGTTCGCGTCGCCGCCATGTTGGATTTGTGCTCACCAGGTTATTGAAAGTCCTATAAGTGAACATATGTTCATAGACTCTATGAACATAAAAAAAATCAGTTTGATTGCTGTAAAAGATTCATAGATATTGAGAACCGTCCAAATATTTCGGATGCTTGCCATTTTGGATTGTTATATGTATAGGCCATAGAGTTATGTACCATTCAAGGACAATTATTGCCTAGGTTCATTATTCAAACATCACTTCGATCGCATGATTACGACACAAGAATTAAAAACGTAATTTTAAAATTTCGCACAGACGCCATCTTGAGGTTATGTAAACAATTGAACTAAATTAGACTCCAGTGCATTACAATGTATATATACATTTGCTGTACCAAGTTCCATTACGTTTGGATAGTTGAATCGCGAGAAAATACTATTTAAAAGTCTCAACTTCGCTTGGTCACCATGTTGGTTTTGTAGTCACCAGGTTTTTTTTTTAAGTCTCATAGATGAACTTCTAGTAGTGCCCTTTATCACTGTGCACAATTTCAGGGCGATATAGGTAATAGTTTCGGAGATACTGAATGCTGGTGAAATATTTCGCACAGCCGCCATGTTGGATTGGTGAGAGACAATAAAATTTGAAGGGCACGATCGGAGTCGGCCAGAATAGTGCTGTGATCTTACCGAGTTTCATTGTAATCTCTCCAGCCGTTTAGAAGTTATTAGGGGGAAACACACATCACACACACACACGGACAAAGGGTGATCTCATAAGCCTATTAGCCTACTTTCGATTTTTGCAAAAAATGAAAGTAGACTTATGAGATCAACACAGGGCGAAAAAAGTGTGTCTGTCTGTGTGTGTGTATGTGTGTGTATGAGTCTGTGTGTGTGTGTGTGTGTGTGTGTGTGTATGTGTGTGTGTGTCTGTGTGTGTGTGAGTGTGTGTACTCTGAATGTCTGTCCCCCCCTATCAATTCGAACACGGTGAATGCGAATTGAACGAATTTTGGTACAAAGGTAGCACTAGCAAAGGACACCTCAGTGTCATGTTTTATATCGCCGCCATCTTTACCAAAACTGAATGGCGGCCACTCAAACGTTCAAAACGTAAAATCAAATAACGACTAACCAAATCATCCGATCTCTACCAAATTTGGTAACAACATACCTTCGTATAGGATGCGTCTTGTGACCAAACTACAAGGTCGTCCGCCATACCATTTCAGGATGGCGGCCGTGCGAATTATGCAAACTTTATAATCCATATCATGGGACCCACCAGTTCCGATTATCGAGCCGAGAATCGTTTTAACTGTTCTAAAGGAAGAGGCACGTTCGAAATTAAAAGTTTATTTTGTAATACTATAGTGCAGACGTGATTTTAAAAAGCTGAGCTGATTCAGTAATAAGATAAGATGGCAGCGGATATCTTGTGCCTGACTTATATTTCACTAATTTGAGTATTGCATGCAATATAGCGTACTGATACAAAATAAATAAACTTTGTATGAAATGCTTTATATATAAATAACAAGTTGACCCGGCAGACGTTGTCCTGCCAATCAAAGAAAGTGTTGTAACTTTGTTTCTTGAAGTGCTTTTGGATACACAATATTTTCTTTTTCAATTTCTGTTAACTGCCTCTAAACTATCGTGAATTGAATTAACTAATTTAGAAACATTCGTTGGAGCGTGCACAACAACTCTCCAAAGTTTCATCGCAAACGGATAAATGGCATTTAACGCATACGGGATTTGGTTTAAATGATTCGTGCGCTGTCACTCATTTGTTGAATCGACTCGTGCTCTACCAACTGTGAAATGGATTTACTAAATTAGAAAGCTTCACGTAAGTGTACACAACAACTCATCAAAGTTTCATCGCAATCGATGAATAGTATATGAACGCATACAGGATTTTGTTGGAACACTTCGCGCGTCATCAGTCATTTGTTACATCTACACGTGCGCTACCAATATCGTAAAATGAATTTACAAAGTTGAACACCTTCCCTGGCGTGTACACAACAACTCATCAAAGTTTCATCGGAATCGGATGAATGACATATGAACGCATAAGTGATTTTCTTTAAACGATTCGCGTGCCGTCATCATTTGTTGAATCTACTCATGCGCTACCTATTGTAAAATACATGTACTAAGCCTGATAACTTCTCTGGCGTGTACTCAATGATTCACCAAGGTTTGATCGCAATCGGATGAATGATATATGACCGCATACGGGACATTGTGGAAACGATTCGCGCGCCATCGCTCATTTGTTGAATCTACTCGTGCGCTACTTATTAAAAACTGGATTTACTAAGACAGAAACATTTCGTGGAGTGTACACAACAATTCACCCAAGTTTCATCGCAATCGGATAAATGGTATATGGACGCATACGGTACTTTGTTGAAATGATTCGCGTGCCATCACACATTTGTTGAATCTACTCGTGCGCTACCTATTGTAAAATGGATTTTTAAGCCAGAAACCTTCCGTAGGGTGTACACAACATCTCACCCAAGTTTCATCGTAATCGGACGAATGGAATTTGAACGCATACGGGACCTTATTGAAACGCTTCGCGCGTCGTCGCTCATTTGTTGAATCTACTCGTGCGAAATCTCCTGTGAAATGGATTTACTAAGTTAGAAACCCTCACGTAAGTGTACACAACATCTCACCCAAGTTTCATTGCAATCGGATGAATGGTATATGAACGCATACGGAACTTTGATTAAAAGTTCGCGCGTCGTTGCTCATTTGTTGAATCTACTCGTGAGCTACCTATTGTAAAATGGATTTACTAAGTTAGAAACCCTCACGTAAGTGTACACAACATCTCACCCAAGTTTCATCGCTATCGGACGAATGGTATTTGAACGCATAGGGGACTTTGTTGAAACGCTTCGCACGTCGCCGCTCATTTGTTGAATCTACTCGTGCGCAACCCCCTGTGAAATTTATTCCTAAGTTAGAAGCCTTCACTTAAGTGTACACAACAACTCATCAAAGCTTCATCTCAATCTATGAATGGAATATAAACTTATACGGGATTTTGTTGAAACGCTTCGCACGTCGTCAGTCATTTGTTGAATCTAGTCGTGCGCTACCTAATGTGAAATTGATTTACTAAGCCAGAAGCCTTCCCTGGAGTGTACACAACATCTCACCCAAGTTTCATCGCCATCGGACGAATTGTATTCGAACGCATACGGGACCTTTTTGTAACGCTTCGCGCGTCGTCGCTCATTTGTTGAATCTATTCGTGCGCTATCTATTGTAAAATGGATTTACTAAGCCAAACACCTTCCCTGGAGCTCACTCAACATATCACCCAAGTTTCATGGCAATCGGATGAATGGTGTATGAACGCATACGGGACTTGGAAACGCTCTAACGTGCAGAGACAAACAGTAGAATTCGACATCACTGCCACCTTTGGTATAAGACACAACTTTTCGCCACGGGGGGAGTGTATGTAATGGCGGTAGTTGCACAGGTTGCGACCAGGTGGCTCTAACGTGCAGAGACAAACCGTCCAAAGACATCAGCTTTCACGAAGGCCAAGGCTAGTGGTTTCCATGACGACTGTTTTTGACTGTGAATTTTGGTTCTAAAATTGTGTTTAAATTGTGGTTCTAAAATTGTGTTCATTCCACCTACCGGGTCAGATTGTGAATCTAAACCATACATGGACCCACCCTAATATACAAACCAAATTCCATCAAAATCGGTTCAGTCGTTTAGGAGGAGTTCAGTCACATACACACGTGCCGAAGAATTATATATATAAAGATATACTCCAGTTATTAAATCGTTTAGTATAAATCATAATTTGCTAACAAGTTCTATGTAAGTCATTTTATATAGAACGATATTCGTTGACACAATTAGCTCAGTGGTAGAGCGTTAGCCTATCGCTCAAATGCCTATGGTTCAAACCCGATCAGAGCTAGGATTTTTGCTTGAAATGTTATATGTTTATTGTTTTGTAATGACTCAGATGTTTTAAAATTAAGCGTTATATTGTGCATATTATGGTGTAAAATATATATTTAATTAAAACATAATTCGCCAGCAGATTTACTCGAGACATCTAGCTGCTAAAAAGGTAACTGCACGTCGACCTACTTATTAACTTCCAGATTTTATTGAAAAGTTTCTTCTTCTGGCCGCTAGAATGCACTCGCTCTGTTAGGATTATATTGTTCGATATTTCACCACTAGATGTCACGACTAGTCTACGTGGGGCTCCATTGATTACTATACCATTGGCATTCTATGCGCATCGAATTTGAAGAATGACAAGATGATACTACGATACATTTTTATTTTTTATTTTAAAGGGTTTGTAACAGCCTATTTTGCGTTACTTGAAAATGTTATTTGAAGTAAAGAACAAAACGATTTCACATAGTAACTTAATTCAAGCTGTTGGTGTTAGTTCAGGTTATTAATTACTACTTTTATTTCAGGCAAATAGCAATCGAAAATATCCACATAGTTTGTATACACACGTCTCTGTAGGGTCATGGAAAGATTTGTTAATTCAATTAGGGTTGTGAAAGCCATGCACAGCCAGACGTGTCAAGACATGCCTCAACTCACTGTTGGATGTTGCCCACGGCTGGTCGTATATGTAATAATAATAATAATAATAATAATAATAATAATAACGTTATTGGTTTTACATCCCTTTTAACTACTGCTGCTTTTAGAGACACCGGGGTGTCGGAATTTTGGCCCGAAGGGGATCTTTAACGCGCCAGTAAATGTACTGACACGCCTCCCTCGCATTTGTGCACCCTCAAATGCCAGCTGACTGCGCCAGGATACGAACCTGCAACCTAGGGCCCAGCAAGCGAGAACGTTACCGCTGAGCCACGCAGCCAGTCCGGTCGATTATGTCTCCAGATCCATAACATTCTTGATATACTTCTTATCTTTCTTTCTTTAATGATGGTAGCAGTTTTTATCTAGGTTGTGGCGTTTGGTAGAGGTAAATCGTTTCTAAGGTCTTCAACAAAGAATAGTTCTATTATACTCTTTGATAATAACAACGAGTTATAACTATACTCATACATTTAGGAGAAAGTAGGCTATATGTTCTTTACTGAACATCTTGTTTTTTTTTCATAAAATGAATATAGGCTAAAAATGAATAAATAAATTACTGTACAAGCCGCTTTCTATAATTTTGGGGATATGCATCCTGAGGCCAAGAGAATCAGCTGCAAGTTATCATGCCTACAGTTCGTTGCTTGGTTGCTTAATTCAGGGGCTGCGGCAACGCGGTCATGTACCCCGTGTAACTTGGGTGTGTGTAGAATCTGTCTGATAACCGGTGTTAGTTGTGATGACTGTATTAGTGTGTGTTATCTGTTTTAATTCAAGTAAGGATTGCAGACAATAATATCAAGTTCGGTAGCTCCTACTTTTGCTACCAAACGCTACCGTCCACAAGACCTAGCTTGCGGATTTTGGCTTCTAGATGGCATCGCAGTCAGCATTTGGCGGTGAACGTAGGAACTAATAGAACGTTATAAATTCTAACCTACAAATTTTGGCTTCACACAAGTGTAGTTAGTGGAAGGTTCTTTTTCATGCCATAAATCTATGACATGGGACCGCCGGCTTTACTTCCCTTCCGAAGGAAGGCATATTGAGGGATTTTAACGCTCTTAAAAAATTCGACGGCTTCGGCCGGGTTTGAACCCGCGACATTGGGCATAGAAACTAGAGCAAGCTAACAACTACGCCACCGAAGCCGCCCTTGCCTACAGTACTGATACAATCAGAACAGGCGGCTTCTGTGGCGTAGTTGTTAGCTTGCTCTAGTTTCTATACCCAACGTCGCGGCGTTAAAAATCCCTCAATATGCCTTCCTTCAGAGGGGAAGTAAAGCCGGCGGTCCCATGTCATAGATTTATGGCATGTTAAAGTACTTTCCACTAATTACACCTGTGTGAAACTAAATTGTAGAGGTTAAGAATGTAAACAACGCTCTTAGGTTGCTACGTTCGTTGCCAAGAGCCGACTGCGGTGGCGTCTAGTAGCTAAGTTCTGAACTAGGCCTAGTAGTCGTTGACGGTGGCGTTTGGCGGCAAAAGTAAGAACTATTTGAAAAATTTGAAGTTGCAGTCCTTACTTGAATAAAAAAAACAGATACACACACTAATACAGTCATCACAATTAACACCGGTTATCAGACAGATTCTGGTTGGTGGTTGGTTCTTAAGTTTAGGGGCTGTGACAACGCGGTCATGTAGCTCCGTGTACTTTGGGTGTGTGTAGACTCTGTCCGATAACCGGTGTTAATTGTGATGACTGTATTAGTGTGTCTTATCTGTTTTTAATTTAAGTACTGCAACTTGGAATTTTTCAAATAGTTCCTACTTTTGCCGCCAAGTGCCACGGTCAACAACTACCAGGCCAAGTTCAGAACTTAGCTACTAGACGCCACCGCAGTCGGCTCTTGGCAACGAACGAAGAAACCTATGAGCGTTGTTTACATTCTTAACCTATCCAATTTAGCTTCACACAGATGCAATTAGTGGAAGGTTCTTTAACATGCCATAAATCTATGACATGGGACCGCCGGCTTTACTTCCCCTCCGAAGGATGGCATACTGAGGGATTTTTAACGCTCTTAAAAAATCCGACGGTTTCGGCGGGTTTGAACTCGCTATCTTGGGCATAGAAGCTCAGCATGCTACCGACTACGCCACCGAAGCCGCAGACAGATTCTACACACACACACCTTAAGTACACGGGGCTACATGACCGCGTTGTCGCAGCCCCTAAACTAAGGAACCAACCAACCAACCAACAATCGTAACACATGCACATACTGTAGCTGGGATGTCGACAGCTGATGTGCGGAGGTAAGACACCCGAGTATAGCAAAACAAAACCCTACCATTGAGGACTGCAAGGTTAAACTCTCAATGATCACCCACCAGCCAAAAGAGATCTCTGATTCCACAGGAAGTGCAGGTATAGTGTGTTCTGGTATTGAAACCAGTGCGGGGGTTGGGTGGCCTCAGTTTTCTCAGGTACAGTAATCTTAAACAGAAAGCGAGGGTGGGCAGCAGGAAGCGACAGCTTAGCGCTCAGTACACCTCGTCTCGGCAGGTAAAAAAGCGTTAGGGCGTTCTGCAACCTGAGAGCTGGGAGATAGTGACAAAGACGAGATACTCCCACTTCCGGGGCGAGAGGGACAGGAAGATGTCTTCTTAAACAAGTGGAGATAGAGACATTCAAAGGAACACGTGTATATAAGGGCTTTACAGGTCAGTTGGGAGTCTCGTATTGATCGTAACTAGATTTCCTTGCATCTTATTCAACCTTCACCTTTACGTCTTCCTTGTAACTAGACGCACTTTTAATATTGATGAGCTGCCAACAGAGGTACAGTAAGAACCATCGCATTTCTTTTCATTGTGGCTTTAAGCCAAAATTAAACATTCAGCTGCACTCAACATTATAAAATGCGAAAATATTAACCTTTCCTGGTTGAATAATAATAATAATAATAATAATAATAATAATAACCACTCGCAACATATATAACAAAAAGTCCTTTTCTATGAACACAAAAATTCGTCACTACAACACTGTCATCAAACCAGTACCGCTATATGTATCCGAATGCCTTATCCTATCCGAGAAATGTTTGCTCGAGAAGTTAGAGAGAAAAGAAAGAAAGAAAGAAAGATCATACACGTCATACTTGGCCCGGACTACAAAAATGGAATCTACATCAGAAAATCCGGACAAGAAATTTACTCGAGGATAGAGAAGATCACAGACACAATGCGAAAACGCAGAGTTTGCTTCTACGGTCATATACGACGGATGATCGACTCCCGATGGACGAAACGTATCTTCAGTATATTCGACTCAAAACCAAAAACGACAATGCCATGGTATGTTAACGTCCAGATAGATCTGAAAGAAATGGGGATACGAGCAGAAGATGCAGAAGACCGAAATCTTTATAGAGCAGCCATCAAGACGTTTGGGACTTTCCGGGACGAAAAACGGACAACTGGTGCGAAATGGACAGTGGAACGTCGTGCTAAACACAGTGATCTCATGAAGACAATGTGTGTGCTCATGTCAAATGACAAATCTGCCCCAGAATACCTTCTTCCCAACAAAAGGATCCGTAAAGTCGGAGATTTTAAATATTTGGGGGAATGGATCAGTGAAGTTCTCAAGAACAATAAAGCATTTGAAGATACGATTCTGAAACTGAAAATTGCATACAATCGATGCAGAATAGTTTATCAGAAGAAATCCATATCCATCAATGCGAAATTAAGGCACTATAACGCTGTAATCAGGCCCGAGGGCCTCTATGCAGCTGAAACCCTAACCATCGAAGGGACAAAACTGATACAGAAACTAGAGATCAAGGAAAGAATTATCTTCAGGAAGATCTTAGGCCCAAGGATCATAAATGGAGAAAGGTATCACAGGCCCAACGATGATCTATAGCTAAAGCAAGAACCTCTAATGGACACAATCATCTAGATACGCCTCCAATTCTACGGACACTTGGAGGGAATGAACGAGTCAAGATTGACCAGTGTAATCCACAGAGACAGCTCCTGCAAGAAAACAACATCACTGTGGTACCAGCAAATTAAACAAGATCTGCAAATCTTTCTTCTTCTTTATATGCCATCTCCGCGTCGAAGATTGGCGATCATCATTGCAATCCCTTGCCTCGAGGTTGCCGTTCGAAACAGAGATGCTGAGTCAAGTTCAAACCATCCCCGCAAATGCTTGAGCCAGGAGATCCTCCTCCTCCCTGGTCTGCGCCGTCCTTCAATCTTGCCTTCCATGATTAGCTGCTGGAGTCGGTACTTGTTATTTCGAATCACGTGGTCAAAATATTGTCGCTTCTGACGCTTGATGTTGTAGAGCACCTCCATCTCCTTGCCCATCCCATCCAGCACCTCGGTGTTTCTCACCTTGTCGGTCCACGATATACGAAGCATGCGACGATACAGCCGCATTTCAAATGCTTCCAACTTCTTCTCCAAGGTTTTGGTTAACGTCCACCCCTCGTGTCCATACAAGAGTATGGGAATTATGTAACACTTGAGGGCAAGTAGTCTCGTTCTCAGACTAAGATCGCGGTGACACAGCATTTTTTTCATTTTGATAAAGACACCCCTGGCTTGCTCAATGCGAGCTTTGATTTCATGGCTGCAGCCCCATTTGTCATTCAGGTAGCATCCTAGATATTTATACGAATGAACTCGTTCGATGGCTTAATCAGTAACTGATAATGTGGTATCAATTACTTCTTTGCTGACAACCATGAATTTTGTTTTGCGAATGTTCATCCACAAGCCATAATCATTGCTACAGGCCGGACGTTTGTTTTAGACGAGTGAAAAATCTCAATGGAAGCCTGGAGGCGAGTTACTACAGTACCTGTGTTGTTATCAGCTGCCCCAAGCGGTCCGATGATTGACAACGCTGTCTCACACTCCTACTGAAGTACAGTCATTGGCAAATATAATGACGTTCTGTTCGTAAATAAGTAACGTGTGATTCCGTGTCACACAATACTTCGACGTTGACTGTACTGTCTGCAAGTCGGTGTCGCCACGTACTCAAGTCTGGATTTCCATTACATCAGATCGGTGGTGACAAATGTGAAGCGATAGGGTGAGAGAGTGACTGTGTATAGGCTCACCCGCAGGCTTCAAGGTCAAAGACAATCGTCTAAAACAAACGTCCGGCCTGTAACTGCGTTCACGCGATTCTTATCTTCTCCACATGCATATATAGTTCATGGTTATGCATTCTTCTGTATTCCCCATTGTCTTTGATGCAAACCTTTACCATCTCAGAATCCGTTATACAAGACAGACAAGCTTTCCGGAAAATTTTAAAACAAGACCCACAGATTAAACTAAAGAAAGGGCAGAGACCGAAGAGGTCAGAAGCTGCTAAACAATTACAAAGTCAGAAAATGAAGGAGATATGGGCTAGGAAGAAGACTCTTAAGAATGTGAAACCAATCCCAACTCATCAAGCTGAAAACCATTTTGGTTAACCCACGCAGATCATAGTTGGCTCATTCGAAGAAAGAATATATAAAAACATTACGAGCCTTACAGTAATCGCATATGACGTGTAACATCTGACATAGAAGAAACCTCACGTGAAATTGTTGATACACCGGTATTTTATACTATTATTGGCAAAATATTAATCTATTGTAACAGGGAGTGTTTTACAGATATTGTAGTTTATAATACGGAACTCATTTTATTAGATGATTTGTAGCTTCCACCAGTACTAGCCTATATAAAGAATACGATATGGATCAACTAGGTTAATAGACGCGACACCGCTCATAACCTTAAATTCCTTATAAACAGGTCCTCTTGATTCACAGACCAACACGTAATTTCATATGGATTCTGTTAAAATGAGTCATATTGATATGATAATCTGGCAGCAAAAATATCTACCCCGTCTGGGTTTCGAACCCAAGATCTCTAGATTCACAGTCATAAGCACTAACCCACGGCTATTTCGACTATGCAAATTTTGTGCACGTTCCAATAATATTGCATTACGGAATTAAGTTCCATTTATATTTTGCTTGTTTCGATAATGTTCCTGGGTGAAATTGAGTTTAAAATGCCTTATGATTAGGCCCCCTTGTGAGTAAAGAGAATGTATTCAGCAATAGTTCATGAAGGTTTGCTCAATTCTCTTATAACCACAACGATTATATTATATTGATGACTGCATTACCGTTATGTGGATTAATATTTGAATAGCCATTGTGCAGAAACATAATACCGGCAATGACGACTACTTACAATGTTTGATATAAAGGCATTTTACCATTTAAATACTGATACGAAGACTTCGAACATGTACCATGTCATTTGTTTCAATCACTTGGCACCAGAGTTCGCATGAGCGTTTTCCGTTCAGAAGGCCTATGTCATATACATTCCACATGGCCGAGAGTACGTCATGGTATCAATTTCTGACACCGCGCGTTCATTGTTTCTCGTACCACTGCCAGCTGGGTCTTACCAGTGCCCGCTGGATCGATAGATCGAGCGGGCAGTGCATACTTCCGTTTCCCACCACTGCCAGCTAGTACACTTCCGTTCGATCGATCGAGCGGGCAGTGCATACTTCCGTTTTCCACCACTGCCAGCTAGCACACTTCCGTTCGATTGATCGAGCGGGCAGTCCATACTTCCGTTTTCCACCACTGCCAGCTAGTACACTTCCGTTCGAACGATTGAGCGGGCAGTGCATACTTCCGTTCGATCCACCACTGCCAGCTCGATCGTTCCGATCCACTTCCGTCCCCAATTTACAAAATCACTCCCACAAAACTATGCATCAACCGAGCGGAAAGATGTTACACATCTATAATTATAATAATAGTAAGAGTAATAGTTTCTGACTTGCATTCAAAAAATAAAATATATACAATATTAGCTAAAGGGAGTAGTTCTGATACGTAGGAAGCAAAATAACCAGTGATGGGCGATGCAAAATGGATTAAAAAGTGGTTTGGCTCATGAATGCATTTTTACAGAACTAGAATATGTTAATCTTTACTCTACAGTATACACAGGGTGTTTCTAAACTTACATTACAGGCTTTGAGGGCTTGTAGTGGGGACCAAACGGTTAACTTTAGCATAGGATAAGAATTATTATTATTATTATTATTCATTCATTCATTCATATCGAATAGGCCATGCATGGACCGCATTCGTTCTCGCTGGACTTCCTTCCGTTCCTGGGTCCAAATCTTTCCCGTTTTCAGTTTCGGTTTTTCTTGGACACCTTTCCAAGCTTGAAGTTTCCTTTTGAGTGGGGCGCGCTCCTGAATGTCTGTTGGTGTAATCCCCACTTCTTTCAGATCTTTATCCAGTTCAATGAACCAGGCCCATTTTGTTTCCCTCTCCTGAAAGTAAGTTATGTTGCGGTTGGTCAGTCTCGCTGGGCTCATTCGTTTCACATGTCCATAAAATGTTATCCTTCTCTTCCGGATGACGTAACTTATCTTCTCCACATGAGTATATAGTTCATGGTTATGCCGTCTTCTGTATTCCCCATTGTCTTAGATGGGACCCAATATCTTTCTCAAAATTTTCCTTTCTTTGGCCTCAGTTTTTAGATCAAGCCTTTTTTGTTCATCGCGAGGCATTCAGAAGCATTATTATTATTATTATTATTATTATTATTATTATTATTATTATTATTATTATTAATTAGAGGCACAATTCAAATGAAACAAGAAGTTCCGTTAAGAACTATACAGCCTACTTTTCATGCCAATGATTATTCTACAGAATATGAACCTATCTAGAATAATGACGAAATTAAGTTGGTAATATCGAAATATCTAATTAGTTCAAAATATACCTGGTATAATGTAGCCTAATAGAGCACTACAGTTGGCAGCCCTGGTGACTGAATATATTCTTAGTTCCATCTCTTAAGGTACAGAATACAAAATTTGGTTGAAGTCCAATGGACGTTACTTGCAGTTCGACACTGGATCTATCAGCACGCGTAAAAGCATGTTGCCAGCAATACCATGCGTGTGCTGGTCTGAAATAATCTGAAATATTATGATATCTTGTTGTGCCAATTTTGGATGAAATCCATTTGTTAGTATAGAAGTTACATGTATTTTAAAATTGGACATATCAGCAGGCATACAATCTTTTTGTCAGCACTGCCTTGTATTAATTACTCCAAATTAATCTAGAATGTCAGGTGCTATACGTGTGCAAAGTATAGAGCTATTGGCTTGCATACTTTTTGATATATTGATATTAGGGTAAAAAATATAGACAGCATTTATTAACAGTTGGCAGCCCTGATTGCACTGAAGAATACTTAGAGTCATATCTGATATGTTACACATAGCACATGCGAAATTTGGATGAAATCCTACTGATAGTATAGAAGTTACATGTATTTAAATATTGGCCCTATCAGCAGGCTTAGAATCATGTTGGTAGAACTGACGTATATAAGTTACTCCAAAATTAATCAAACATGTCAGGTACTATACGTGAGCATAGTTTAAAGCTGTCAGCTTGCACACATTCTGATATATTGGTATTTGGATAAAAAAAATAGAGAGAGCAATTATTAACAGTTGGCAGCCCTGGTGGCTCCTAAGAATACGCTCAGTCATATCTGTTTATGTACAGATATTACATACAAAATTTGGTTGAAATCCAGTTGGTAGTGTAGAAGTTATATGCATTTAAACATTGGACCTATCAGGAGGCTTTTAATTATTTTGGCAACACTGTCATGGTTGGCCTCCTGGAAATTAAACTGAAATAGTATTATCTACATGTGTGCCAATTTTGGAATAGCTCCTATGCATACCTTGCAGGATATCCAACATGGAGCTCAAATTTCTAGTGCGTTTTTTCAGCAGTTGGTAGCACTGATATCATTTTCAAATATGGACGTGAGCTATTCCGGTGCACATCTTTACTCATACTAAATTTGGTTTTGATTACTGCGGCCGTTTAGGAGTTGATAGGGGGACACACACACACAGCCAGACAGACAGACAGAAGGACAGACAGACAGACAGACAGACAGACAGACTGACAGACAGACAGACAGACAGACACACATTTGCCCGATCTCATAAGACTACTTTTTCCTCATTTTTGCAAAATGTGAAAAGTAGGCTAAAAAATCCTCTCGGCGGAGGTAGATTTCACCGGGCAATTGGAGCTTAATTAACTTCTTTTTTCTAGGCATATTTTTAACATTTTATTGTCTTATGGGGACGGTAACCTTCTTGTAATTTGGGGTCCATGTTTAGCCTATTTTCATTTATGAAAAACATAGGCTTATGAGATCACCTTTTGTCCGTGTGTATGTCTGTGTGTGCGTGCGTGTGTGTGTGAATTTTTGGGTATCCCCCACTAATAACTTCTAAGCGGCTGGAGCGATTTCAATGAAACTCGGCAAGTTCATAACACTATTCTGGGCGACCCCGACCGTGGCCTTCATTTTCTTTACGTCTCACCAATCCAACATGGCAGCTGTGCGAAATATTTAACCAGTATTCAATATCTCCGAAACTATTACGAATATGACCCTGGAATTTTGTACGGTGATAAAGAGAACTACTAGAATTTTACCTATCTGACTTTTGAAAACCTCGTAACTACTAAACCAACATGGCGGCCAAGCGAATTTGCGACTTTTAAATAGACGTTTCTCGCGATTTAACCAACCAAACGCAATGATACTTGGTACAGTGTATGTATATACACATTGTAATGCACCAACATCTAACATCGTTCAATTGTTCACATAATCTGAAGATGGCGGCTGTGCGAAATATTTCAACGGCACAGTATCCCTGAAACTATTTCCGGTATCAACATGAAATTTTGTACTGAGATAAAGGCCACTACTGGAAGTTCATCAATGAGATTTTCAAAAACTGGTTAACTACAAAACGAACATGGTGGCCAAGCGAATTTGAAAGGTTTAAATAGATTTTTCTCGCGATTTAATGATCCAAACGCAATGAAACTTTGTACACGAAATGTACATTGTACACATTGTAATGCACTAGTATCTAATTTAGTTCAATTGTTTACGTAACATCAAGATGGCGGCTGTGCGAATTTCGAAAATTAAGATTTTATTTCCTGTGTTCTAATCATGCGATCGAAATCAACATTTGCATATGAACGTACACAATAATCATCATCAAATAGTACATAACTCTATGGCCTACATATATTAAAATCCAACATGGTGACCATCCGAAATATTTAGTCGGTTCACAATATCTATTAATCTACTACAGCAATCACAATGCAATTTTGTAAGTATATAGAAGCCATAAGCATAAGTTCACCTATGGGTCGTTCAATAACCTGGCGAGCACAAATCCAACATGGCGGCGACGCGAATTTTAAATATTCAAATGGACATTTCTTGCGTTTTAACCATCCGAGCGCAGTGAAACTTGATACGGTATATGCTTGAACAAATTTTAATCGACTGGCATCTAATTCATTAAATTATTTTCATAACCACTAGATGGCGGCTGAGCGAAATGTTAAAATCCTGCTTTTGTTTCTTGAAACCTAATTATGCGATTGAAGTTTGAATAAATCACCTGCATAATATTCTTCATGTAATAGTACATAAATCTAAGGCCTATAATATAAAAATCCAACATGGTGACCATCCAAAATATTTAGACGGTTCTCTATATCTATGAATCTATTACAGCAATCAAACTGACAATTTGTATGTTGATAGAAGCAATTAATATTAGTAGAATATATGAAAATAGGCTATTTAGTTCTCCACGGAACTACTTGTTATACTTGTGGTCACACTGCCCTTATGCATGGTTTGGAACTGATGTGTAACTAGCAGTCTATTACTTCTTCTCGCAAAATTTTATCACCCGCAGAGATGTTGGTTGGTTCCTCAGTTTAGGGACTGCGTCAACGCGGTCATGTAACCCCGTGTACTTTGGGTGTGTGTAGAATCTGTCTGATAAACGGTGTTAATTGTGATGGCTGTATTAGTCTGTAATTCAGGTGAGGACTGCTGACGGTCATTTTCAAGTAGAAGTTCCTAATTTTGGTACCAAAAACGACCGTGAACGACACCCAGCTGAGAACTTGGCTACTAGATGCCACCGCAACCAGCAACTTGCAACGAACGTTGGAACTTCCCCTCCGAAGGAAAGCTTCTGAGGGATTTTTAGCGCTCTTAGAAATTCCGACGACTTTGGCTGGCTTTGAACCCGCGACCTTGGGAATAGAAGTTCAGCATGCTGCCAGTTACTTCGTCGAAGTCACATCCCACAGAGTCAGATGGAAAACCGAATGTGATATCGTGGTATGGTGTTTTCAGGGCAACCTCTGATAGCTCATCCCTCATCAATTTAGAAGCGTTGTCGTGGTACTGAACTCGAATTTTGTATCAGTCAGGAAATACAAGAAGCGAGAATCGAACCATCTTATATGATAATTTTACATATGAAAATGAAATAACTATCTGAGTAATATTTTACGCACACAAGTATTCTCTGGTGTGAGATTATTGATGAGTTGCATGAGAAGATTGAAGCATTTATAAGTGGAAATGAAAATGATTGTATGAATATTATTTTAACCAAAAGGGAATGAAATATATTGAGTCAGGAATGTGACCAATCTACAAGTTCGCAAGTCAAGAACCGGTTCCAGCTACCGAGGTCTCGACAACCAAGAGTTTGCACGCGACACGCTTATGTATGAGAGAGAAAGGAAATATCGCCACACGACACCAATTTGGAGGGATAAAATCATGAAATCTGCATGACAACTCAACAGCCAATCAGAAATATTCATTAATCTAAGAAGTCCAAGCAGGCGTATGCATATGCGGGTGACATTGTGTTGATGGCACGGAACTGGGAATCTCTTAAAGAAATGTTCAAGATTCTGGAGGAGAAGAGTGGAAAGATGGGAATGAGAATTAATGAAAGGAAAACGAAATATATGAAAATGTCAGCGGGAAAAGATAGAAGAGCAAGAGAAAATGTAGAAATTCTTCAGTATAAGTTTGAGAATGTTAAATGCTTCAGTTACCTTGGTACTATACTAAATTGTGAGAATTCGGTATCAGAGGAGATCCACAAACGGATCATGAATGGAAACAGGGCTTACTATGCCAACACTAAGCTCTTAAAATCGAAACTGTTAAGTAGGAACTTGAAAGTTAAACTCTACAAGACCCTTATTAAACCAGTGGTGACCTATGGATCTGAGACGTGGACAATGTCAACAAATGATGAGAATGATCTCGAAATTTTTGAAAGGAAAGATTTAAGAAGGATATATGGCCCGGTAAAGGAGGATGAAGGGTGGCGAATCAGGACAAACAAAGAAATTGAAGAGGTAATCAAAGGTGAAGATATTGTGAAATTTATTAAGTCCTGACGTCTGGATTGGCTTGGTCATGTAGAGAGGACGAATGAAGAAAGAACACCAAGGAAGATATTACATGGAACTATGGAAGGGAAGAGGAGACGTGGACGACCGCGCAAAAGATGGCTACAAGACTTAGGAGAAGACCTGAGAACTATGAGGATTGGAAGATGGTGGGAGAAAACTCATAGAAGGGACGAATGGCGAGGAATCGTGAGAGAGGCCAAAGCCTACCCCAGGCTGTAGCGCCGAGGAAGTAAGTAAGTAATCTGAGAAATAAAACATTACTTTATTTTAAAATCAAAATTATAAGTCATTTGATCACACCAATATTTAGAGAATGAGAAATGATTTTTTTCTATCGAAACAGAATTCAGCATTTTTAATTACGAGAGGAGATATTTACAAATAAGTGTAATTAAATGATGTGCGAGGCTAGTACACCGCCATTTTTGAACACAGGAGACTAGCAGCACGGAGCGACAACATTCATTCCATTTCTTCGAAAGGTTGAGGTAAGACCTGCTCTGCAATACATTTCTACAAGAAAGCAGCATAGTTAAGCAACGACGGGAGAAGATATACTTGACCGGTGGTGACACAGTAGTCGCCGATAACGCGAGGAGACATTGCCCGTGAATTATAATACAGCAGATTGAGAAC